>CM077167.1:67052948-67715520 GCA_039583875.1 Platanthera guangdongensis | reverse complement strand
AAGTAGATCTTGTGGTGACAGACACCTGAACAAAAACCTGATTGGTGACAGGGCACGTGATCAAAACCTGCGTGGATTCCTACAAGTATGGTAGAAGAGTGGATGTACCAAGTTTTAGGGGAACCACTATAAAATTCTTGTGTCGTCTGTGATGCTATTTTAATTCTTTCTGTGTGCTGATTGCTGGATAGCTTAGTTTTATTTCTTCACTCTCCGAATATACTTATTAGTATCACTATTTTCAACTCTAAAATAAAGTTCTAAAGGATTTTAAATACTATATTCACCCCCCTCTAGAGTAAGATAGTCTAACTCCTCTGGTGGTATGCTCCTTACCACCACTTTCAGAAGAGATGTCCGCAACATAGTCCTCGCTCTTCATATCCGAGACACCAACCTCGGGCATAATATCGCAAGCCTTGTCTCACCTGATGTAACTCTCCCGATTTTTTGATATTTGGTCAAATTCATTATCTGGCGTATTTATGACGTCAGGGCATTACGTTGATGAGTTTTAGGCAATTGCTGTTGTTAGAGCGTGGTTTTAGCTCTTAGGTTTTCTATGTGTGTGACTGGGTTTAGCCTGTTTGCAAGATTTCCTAGCGAGTCGGGTCTATTTTGGTGACTCGGTGGAGCGTTTTGGGAATGCTTGTGTTTTGGCTTCGGGAGGTGTTTACTTGATTTTGGTTCATCGAATCTTAATTTCGACTACGCCGTTGGGTTCATACCATCAGTATTTAGCTAAGTTGCGATTTTCATAAAATTTCGAGTAAGTTTATTTTCGGGTCGTTTTGACGTTTTATTTAATTAATTATATTATCCTATAATAAAATAATCGGATAAAAGCAGTATAAATAGAACCCATCGCTTCAAACCCTATTCATTTGTCTCCCTTGTGAAACCATCAGCTTGTTGCGGAAGAATGAGAGCGGTGGATTTCCAAAGCCTTTGGCCGCCGATTTCTGGAGTTTTGGTGCTCGATTTCTTCTTTGGAGAGTGGATCCAGGTAGATCTCGCCTAGATCTATGTTTTTACGGTAAGCTTTTCCAGTTTCTTGAATTGTAGGCAGTTTTGACACTCTTTTGTCCTCAAAACTTTCAGGAAGTGTTTCTCAGGAAGTTGTAGGAGCGTTTACGTGGCTGGATTGGCGATTTGAGGCAAGTGGTGACTTCTTCCCCTTGCCAAGCTTGTCTTTTCCAGTATATATTCCTTACTGTTCTTCCTTTGTAGTAGTTTTTGGGAATAGGGTTAGATCCGGCCTTTTACTGATCAGCTTTATGGTGCCATTTTTTTCGGCCAAGTTCAAACAAGTATATTACTCATTGTTCTAGTTTCATTGTGTAGTTGTCAGTTTGGAGAGGTCAGAGTTCGTCAAATAGAAGCTAATTTGTCGAACGGAATTCGACGAACAGAGGAAATTCGTCGAACAGAGTTCGATGAAAAAATCACAAATCTTTCAAACTCAGTTCGTCGAAATGAGCCAATTCGGCGAACAGAGCAGATTCGCTGAGTGCAACCCTAGGCATTGATTATAGCCCTTTGGCATTGAGTGTAGCCATAGAACTGAATCCAGTTTCAAGCATAAGTCCAAAAAGCATTGAGTGTGTTGAGTGCACTCAATGCGGCGTTGAGTGTATTGATTACACTAAACGCCTTGCTAAGAGGTCTGCAGCGCTAAGTGTAAAAGTGTTGAGTGCATTGAGTGCACTCAATGCGGCGTTGAGTTTGCTGTGTACACTCAATGCCATCAGAAATGGAAACTAAGTAAAAAGGCGTTGAGTGTGCTACCTACACTCAACACGGCATTGAGTGTGCTGTATACACTCAACGCTCTCAGGAAATCTTGGAGTCTAAGTGTAAAAGCATTGACAGCGTTAAGTGAGCTTAACTCACTCAATGCCATCACTTTATTCAGCAAGTTAAGTAAAAGCATCCACAGCGTTGCGTGAGCTGAACTCACTCAACGTCATCGTGCTGTATTTAAGCATTGAGTGAACTGAACTCACTCAACTCCATCATCTGATTCTTGGTGTTGTGTTTAAGCGTTGAGTGTTCTGAGTTATTGCATCGAGTGTGTTGACTGTACTCGACGCGAAGTCGAGTGTACTCGAAGCTTTTTTCCTTAGCTTTGTGTCCTTTCACCGATTTGATGTGGATCACTAAGGCTTAGTCTTGCCAAGCTAGACTCGTCGGTTTTCTGCTGAATTTGTTGAGTTTGGGTTTATGGGTATTTGGATATATGGGGTTGGTTTTGTTATCTTAGTTTCGTGAATAATTACACTCGGGCATGTTTGGGTCTGGTTTTTGGGCTGTTGGGTTGTGTTGGATCAGATGGACACCACCGTAGTCCTGTTTTTGAGATGTTTGGGGTCTGTTAGTTCAGGTTTGACTGGTTTGGTCTTGACTTAGATCCGATTGCATTATGGTGTTAATGATTCACGTGCTTATTGAGCCTTTGCCCCATTTTGTTTTTTATGGATTAATCTTATGTTTTTTCTGCCTTTCCACATATATTGTTCCGGAGTACAACTCCGTTCGCACTTGGTGCAAATTTCATTACCTTTTAACTTTATAAGTTAACTCTTCATTTTAAATCTCTAGTTAGTTTGTTGTGTTTTCTTTTGACAGCTATTCAGGTTTGTGATAGTAATCTTGCTAGTCCCTTTTTTACTGACATTTTTGTTTGCCACTTGTATTTTTTCTTGTTGAGGTGTTCTTTCTTTGAATGCCTCAGGTTCTGAGCAGTAGCCGGTTAAGCGGCTAGGTTTTGTGTTGTTTATGGACTGCAGTGTTGCAGAGGTTTCCACTACCTTGAGAGGTAGTTCCTTGTTTCTTTTTAGTACAGGCACTCATACTGACTAGTGGGTTTGTGTCAGTTTGTTGATGCCCACTGATGGTTTCCTTTTGAATTGCTGAATACTTTGCTAAGCTGATAGTTCTGCCTTTTATGGTTGTTTTTACTTGATCTCTGGGAATGTTTTATGCTAGGTTGCATGTTAGGTATTTTCACTTATAAAAGCATTACTATTTATGCTTCATACATGTCATATTTCTAAAAAAAAACTATTTTATAGCTAACGTAAAGACTATTTCTATACTTATAATAAATCTAGGGTCTTGCATGTCATGAGTTGTCCTTTGGGGATGTTTATACTCATGTAGGGTGTTAATCAACATAACCAAAGTATTTTCTGCAGCGTATAATTATACTTTTACTCGTGGACTAGTTGATCCACTGTGCCGAGTGATACGACCATCAAATTTAAACTGGTTTTTACTTAATAACTTATAGATTTCATATAAACTTTAGAGTTTGGGGTTATACCTGAGCGCCTGCAGTTATCCCCTGCACGGCATGACATCACGATGCGTATTTTCTCTTACTCTGATATAACTTAGATGTTGAGAAAATGCGGGTTGTGACTGTTGGTATCAGTGCTAGGTTGCTTTGACAATAGGTCGAGCAACCTTCTTTTGTTAGTGTTAGCCGTCTAGTGCCATTTATTACACACACCGATGTGTCATCAGTACATCTTGGCTGAAGCATGAACACTACACTCATAGCATGATAAGAAGTATACATGACATATTATGTAGTATGGGATGCATAATATGTGTTTGTATATGGACCCACCATAGGTGGCAACATATGACAGTTGTGTAGTATGGAATGCATAACCATCATCACATGGGTTCCCATTAGCACGTTTTACTTTTTCATTACATGCGATATTATGTAGTATGGGATGAATAATATTTCATGTGTACGCCGATTATAACATGCATTAAGGCCTAATTAGAATGCATAGCACATCATGCATATCATAATATAGCATTTGCACACGTGCCAAGCTAAAGATTTATATGATGACATATGTACAAACATTGTTTTGAGTCAAAAGAATACAAATTGATGCATTCACGGACTTTACACAATAATTAATAGGATGATGGTATATCATCCTAGGTTTGAGCATTTCATCATTTATAAATTTCCCAGAGCAAGTTAGTAGCAAGAGCAAGTATTTATGTATCTTTGGTCTGTACTAAGTTGTTTTATTCTAGCAGTTAAGCTAGGTTTTGAATAGTTACTTGTTGTAATTATTAGAATGTCGAGACATCCTATGACGAGGTTGAATCCCCAGTCAGAGGGCGAGTCATCTAGTGCTCAGAACGTTGCTGTGATTGAAGGATTGCGATAGAGCAATGAAGCTTTGTCTAGGCAAATGTTGGAGATGCACTCGCAGATCCAAACCTTGTTAACTGTTGTTGCAGGACTGCCACTTAGAGTTCAGGACCCGACCATGGGTCAAGGTGTTCCAGTTCAGCCTACTCCTATAGTGCCCCCAGCTGTGCTGCCCCCAGACATGGACTTCATCTCGCAATTCCAGCGATTAGGACCCCCTACCTATGATGGTATGGCAGACTTCATGGCTTTGGATGATTGGATTATAGCCATCAAGGAGATGTTCTCTTACTCCAGAGTTTCAGCGGAGCAGAGAGTAATGGTCGCTGCCTTCCAGATCAAATGTTTGGCAAAGAGTTGGTGGCTAAGGGAGAAGGAAAACTTGAAGGATAGATGTTCTTGGGAAGTCTTCAAGGAGCTTTTGCTGAAGAAGTTTCTACCGTCGGTCAAGCGAGACTGTTTGTTTAATGATTTCTTGCACTTAAAGTAGAGGCAGCTCACAGTGAGTGAGTATGAGGTGGAGTTTATCAAGCTGAGCCAGTTCGCCCCGAATTTAGTAGTTTCTGAAGACAGCGGAGTCAAGAATTTTCTGGGTGGTCTGAAGAGTGGCATCCAACAGTTGGCAAGTGTTTATAGATTGGAGAGTTATGCTGAAGCAGTCGAAGCATCTCTTAGGGTTGAGGCAATTGACAATGCCAAGAACCGAGGACTCCAAATGAGAAAGGATAAGAGGAAGACTGGTGAGAGTAAGAGTTCCCAGGAATCCGGTGCTGCCTCGAGGAAGGGAGCAAAGAAATATATAGTTTCTGTGGCCGGCTAGGCCACCCATTCGAGAAATGTTTCAAGAGGATAGGAGCTCAAAAATAGGAGCAAGTCCATATGATCCAGGATGCTCCTAAAGGAGATTTGGTTTGTACCTCATGCAAATGGAAGGGTATGATGCTTCCCACTGTTGAGATAAGGATAGATTTTGCTTTCAGTGCGGACAAAATGGTCACGTCAAGTCAAAGTGCCCGTAGTCTTAGCCTGCGCTGCAGCTAGTTCCGCTTCGGGCCTTGCCACTACCGCAGCCTGTAGACAAAGGGAAGGGAAAGATGAACGTGCTGTCTCTGGAGGAGGCCCAACTTCTACCCAAGTGATTTTAGGTTATTTTCTAACCTGGTTTTGTTTCTATTTAGCTTGTAGCTGTAGTTTCTAGGTAATTGATTAGTTATGTAAGCATTTTTATAGGGAAATTTAAAGTAAAGAACCGTTGGGCATGTGTTCTCTTTTATTCTGGTGTTACCCACTCGTTTGTGGCTAGGGCCTTTGTTGAGCATCATCGTTTGACTCTCGATCAAGTCGGTGATTCGTTTCAAGTCAAGTTTCCTTCCGGTGATTCGATGGTGTCAGACTAGGGTATCCAGAGTTGTCCGATTTTATTAGGTAATTTTCTAGAAGTTGCTGATTTAAAGATGATAGACTTGGAAGATTTTGATGTGATCTTGGGCAAGGACTGGTTGTCCAAATATGATGCGGTTATTCAGTGCAAGGTTAAGTGCTTGGACTTCAAGATGGACAATGCTCAACCCTGGAGTGTTTATGGTTTTCCACACTAAATTTCTCCGATTATATATGCGGTACATGCTCAGAAGCTGGTAAATTTCGGATGTTTTGCCTGTTTGGTTTTAGTTTTGGAAACTGTTGTTAGCTTGCCGCATATAGAGGAGATTCCGGTGGTGCGTGAGTTTCAGATGTTTTTCCAGCTAATCTTCCTGGTCTTCCGCCCAAAAGGGACGTGGAGTTTGTCATAGATCTGGAGCCCAGTACCCACCCGTTCTATTGCTAAGGCATCGTATCGGATGGCCCCGCGTGAGTTGGAGGAGTTGCGTACTCAGTTGGATGAGTTGCTCCTGAATGGTTTTATTAGGCCGAGTTCTTCGCCTTGGGGTGCTCCCGTCTTGTTTCTAAAGAAAAAGGATGGATCAATGAGGATGTGTATTGACTATAGAGAGCTGAATAAAGTCACCATTAGAATATATATCCCCTGCCTAGGATTGATGACCTGTTTGATCAGTTGCGTGGTAGCTCTCTGTTTTCAAAGATCGATCTTCGTTCAGGCTACCACTAGTTGAGGATTCGTGAGGCAGATATTCCACAGACTGCTTTCCGTTCGCGGCATGGGCATTTTGAGATTTTGGTAATGTCCTTTAGTTTGACCAATTATCCCTCTGCCTTTATAGATATGATGAACCGCGTGTTCAAGGATTTTTTAGACCCTTGCGTGGTCGTGTTTATAGATGATGTTTTGGTATATTCCCGCAGTGCTGTTGAGCATGCCCTGCACTTGAGTTTAGTTTTGTCTACGTTGAGGGAGCATAAGTTGTATGCCAAGATAAGTAAATGTGAGTTTTGGTTGCCTCAGGTTTTTTCTTGGGTCATGTGGTAAATAAAGATGGAATTTCAGTTGACCTTGAGAAGGTAACTTCTATTATGGATTGGAATAGGCCCACCACCCCCAAGGAGATAAGGCGCTTCCTAGGATTGGCTGGCTATTATAGAAGGTTTGTAGAGGGTTTCTTTACGTTATCTGTGCCTTTGACTAAACTGACTCAGAAGAACGCAGATTTCATTTGGAGTGATAAGTGCGAGGAGGCTTTCTAGGAATTAAAGAAGAGATTGTGCACTGCTCCAGTTTTGTCTCTGCCTACTGAAGGGTTGGAATATGCGGTGTATGTAGACGCATCACATGTTGGTTTGGGTTGTGTGTTGATGCAAAAAGGCAAGGTAATTGCGTATGGGTTGAGACAGCTAAAGGTATATGAAAAGAACTACCCTACATATGATCTAGAGTTCGCAGCATCAATTTATGCCCTAAAGTTGTGGAGGCACTTGCTATATGGCGCAATATGCTAGATTTATACCGATCATAAAAGTTTAAAGTACGTTTTCACTCAAAGGGAGTTGAATCTCCACCAGCAAAGATGGTTAGAGTATGTTGCTGATTATGATGTTGAGATTCAGTACCATCCGGGCAAAGCTAATGTGGTAGCTGATGCTCTGACTAGAAAGACGGGGAAAGTTTTTAATCTTTCTATGGATTCACTGGTAGAAAAATTTCTCTTGATGGGTATTTCTATTGGGAGTTGTAACTCATCAAGTAGTTTGGAGGTAGCTGTGCCTTCATGGATTGCACTCACAAGATTGCATCAGCTGGAAGACCCTGAGTTGTTGCACCTTTACAAGAGGACTGAGAAAGGAGAGTTGCCAGATTTTTCGATCGATGATGTAGGTACCTTGAAGTACCGCGGTAGATTTTGCATCCCCAATGTTGAAGATATTCGCTTTAAGTTATGCTGTGAGGCTCGTGGTTCCAGTGTTACCTACTACCCAGGTTCAACTAAGATGTACCAAGATTTGAAGCTGATCGCCTGGTGGTTCAGAATGAAAGGTGATAGAGAGAAGTTCATTTTAGAATGTTTTACGCGCAAGCGAGTAATGGCCGATCGTGGCAGACCTGATGGCAAGCTAACGCCCTTGGAAATTCCGAGTTGGAAGTGGGAGAGTATCTCAATGGATTTCATTACTTGATTACAAAGATCTCCCTGAGGGAATGATTCAGTCTGGGTCATTGTTGATAGACTAACGAAGTGTGCTCACTTCGTGCCTCTTAAGATTCCATGAATAAGATAGCTGAACTATATTTACATGAAGTCATTAGATTACATGGAGTGCCAATTAGTGTTGTATCAGATCGAGACTCCAGGTTTACGTCTCGCTTTTGGAAGAGTTTACAGGAAGGTTTGGGTACCGATCTGCGGTATTCCACAACCTATCATCCGTTGACAAACGATCAAACAGAAAGAGTGAACCAGATCGTGGAATATATGATCAGATGTTATATTTTGGACCACGAAGGAGCGTGGGATGAGCGACTAAGATTGATGCAGTTTGCATACAATAATAGTTATCAAAAAAGTTTGCAGATGACCCCGTTTGAGGCCTTGTATGGGAGGCGATGCAGAACTCCTTTATTTTGTGCCGAGGTCGGTGAGAAACCATTGCTGGGTCTTGAAGCATTAGAAGAAATGGATGTTTCCGTGAAGATTATTCGGGAAAAGCTTCAGATAGCGCAGGAACGGTATGAGAAGAACGCCAATCAGCTTAGGTCTGATTTAGAGTTTGTTGTAGGGGACTTGGTGTTTCTTAAAGTTTCCCCGATGTCTGGAGTTAAAAGGTTTGGTAAGAATAATATTTGGACCCGAGGTATGTGGGACCTTTGAAGGTTGTTGAGCGTTTTGGTGTATCAGCTTATATGCTGGATTTGACCGCAAATTTTCCTGGTGTGCATGACATGTTTCATGTGAGCCAGTTGCGAAAATGTGTGCTCAACGACCGACAGATTGTTGATGTTGTGCCCCAGTTGGAGCCCAACCATTCCTATGTTGAGATGCTGATGTATGTTGATGAGTTTCCTCCTTGTTAGAGAAAGTCGTGTTTGAGTCGTTCTAGAGACTACTAGAAGCGCGCGTTGCGAAGAGGTGTTTATGACCCTCGATAGTTTGTTCGTCTCCGCTATTACTCTTTGGAGTAATTCACCCTGGCGACGTGGTGACGGCGACCAGCACAAGTTTGATGCTGCTTAGTGTAGGAAAACCAAAATAAAACCCCTCGATTTTACTTAGCAGCATCAAACTAGTGCCGGTCGCACAAAAACTTGATGAGCTGGTGGTAAGATTACCATTCATGGCCAAGCAATAAAATGGAGGAGTAGCTTCCCCAAGTATTGATCTCACGTGGAGTTTAAGTAGGGAGCATGGATTTAACTTTCAGAGAAATGAATGAAAGTGCTAAGAAAAAATCGAGGGGTTTGATTTTGGTTTTCCTATACTAAGCAGCATCAAACTAGTGCGGGTCACCGTCACCGTCACCGCGTCGCCTGGGTGAATTACTCCAAAGAGTAATAGCGGAGATGAACAAACTATCGATGGTCGTAAACACCTCTTCGCAACACACGCTTTTAGCAGTCGCTAGAATGGCTCAAACACGATTTTCTCTAACAAGGAGGAAACTCAACAACATACATCATGAACAAGAAATCACCGTACAAAACCGTAACAAGACCTTGAACAAAACATGGTTAATAAACCTCAAGCATACTAGCACATGATCAGTTTAAAGTAAATCCAAGAAAAGAGGGAATGAAATACAACCAAGTACTCGAAGACTCTCAAAGATTCACGGCCGGAAGCCAGGGTTGTCGAGCCTCGTCCTAGCTCGGTCTTTGGAAGGTATCCGGGATCCCGAAGGGCTGTCACTTCCTTCTTCACACCCGACTTCTTCGTGTTGTAGTTGTTGATTCAGATCAGAGCGAAATGCTTCACAAGTTCTGCAACTAAGAACTCAAACAGCAGCTTGGAGGTCGACAATGGCGATGGTGGCCGGAGACAAAGCTTTAGCAAGCCCTTTGGAGGAGAAAGAGTGGCTGGATCAACCATCCAAGGAGGAGAGAGAAAACGACGGCTGGAGGGGCGAGTTCCCGCTCCAAGGGGCGGAAATGGCGGGGAAAAATGAAGTGTCCCGATCCAGGAGAAATCTGCGGCTTAAATAGTAAAAGTCAGAAAAAAATGGTCACGCACGGTCTGGCACACGACCATGCGTGAACCGTGCGATATTAATAACCAGAAGGCGCCTGAAGAAGAAGAAGCGTTGACCCGTGCATTTCCTTCGTGTATGATCGATCAGACCGTGCGTGAAGTAATTCACACGGGTAATGATAGAGAGCAGAAATTGCAGGCAATCAGGTGAAATAGTGCGTTTTATGCATGCACGGGCGCTTCCGCCCGTGCATGAAGAAGACGCACGACCAACCACAGAACAGAGAAAAACCAAAAGTCTACATGAAAACCGTGCGTTTCTTTCACGTGCGGTTCCGAAGAAACCGTACGTGAAGCAATCGCACGGGCTGGTCAATCTTCCAAAATAATCTACAGAAAACGCACGATGGAAGCAAACCATGCGCCAATAAAATGCTCAGTCGTGCGTTTTTCTCAAATCAGAATTCCAAAGAGGGGAAAACTGACCACCTGCACATAATAAAACTAGCAACGGAGGACCCTCCAACAATCAACAAAAACCAATAAAAACTACTGGAACGAGCCCCGGGGAGCACCAAGTGCATACCCCCAGCAATCGAATGCGCAATTGCGCACCCACGGGCTAGAAAAGTTCACTAAACGCGAAACACAGTAGGAACGAAATATCAATGAAAACAACCGAAAAGTGAAGTGCAAAGTCAGGAAAACCAGCCCAGATGAGTCCGCAAAACCCTAAATAAATGGGACTCATCACACCCCCAGACTTACCTATTTGCGCATCCCGAGCAAAGATCCTTGTAGACTAGAAAAAGAACTAACAAACACAGTAATTATGATACGGAGTACCATGCGAAGTCGCATGCTCATACGCGTACAAATATAATAGAAGAAATTTCTAAGTATACAAAATAGTTTATACTTTTCACAATGCGTATCAAATTTTTTATTATTACTCAAAAATGGAATCTCGGGGAATCATCCGGTCACGCATTGGAAGAAAGTAGGCAGACCATTAAGGTGAGCTTTGCCAAAGACCAAGGCTTAGGATGACCTCCAAAGGAGTCCACCAATGTCGGGTACCATACGCTTGCCTGTTCACACTCTCTCCGCGGCACTAGTTTGACCAAAGCGTGAATCCGTAGGACTTTAGGATAATCGTGGGGCTTGGGTTACGGTGAGGTAAACAAAGATAAGTAGGAAGACTATGCACCTAACCCAAATGAGCTATCATAAAAAGAGAATCCATCCGCTAATCCAAAATACATGTGGGTACACAACACCCCCAGACTTAACTTTTAACATATGGGAATGTGCACCGCCTACTCCAAGTATAATCACACCTCCAAAAGGATTTTCAATCAAACTTTTTCTTTTCACTTTTCTTTTTCACATATTTTTTTTATCTTTTTATTTCTACAATTTTAGAAAATATAAACATTGGAGCACATCCACATATTCACATGTAATATCACCACACCAACACCCCAAAATGATAATATAAAACACTAAAGCTTGACTTGGGTGTGCGACTAGGATCGGCTATGAGGCTTTGGTGAAATAATGGTGGAGCTGAATAAAAAGAAGGGTAGGCACAACGGGGCTAGTGAGGATATGACGCTAGGAACGGTACAAAGCTCAACCGGGCCAAAATGATGGCCTACATCACACTCACGGTAGACTAACCATGCACCAATGCTTCGAGAGTAGCTTGGGGCAAGTTCATAGCCACCGAGAAAGATAATCCTTCCTCCCGACTCGTGCAAAATGAGTCTAGTGACAGCTACACACATCCCTACACTACCGTTTGATTTACACCAGATTTACCAACTTTTGAGTAGAATAAATAGTATTTTACGCACATAGAGAATATAAAACTATAAGCATACAAAAAAATTATTTCTATTCAAATTTCTACATGATACGAGCCCAATTGACTAGGAGCATAGCAAGGTCAACATTTTACTCCATCTCACAATCCTAAGCCAGCACCATAATTTTCCCTAATCTAACAAATAAACGAGTTTAACTCACAGCACGCAGAAAGCTAAGCACGTGCTCATGTGGGTGCAGTGGTGTGCAATGCAATGAACTAATTAAAATAAAAATATAGAAGCTTCTAGTATGCACATGAAATGTGCGCGTGAAAAAGGTAACTAATAATGGCTCTCTCCCAGACTTAAACTAAACTACTCAGCATATGATACATAAATATATATGTGAAAAAGACAAGGGAAGAGGTTACCCAATGCTCAGAAAGTGAGCATACCAGAAGACGCGTGAAAAACCTGAAGCAGGCCCGCCATATGAAGAATCACAACCCCGCCAATACGAATTTGTCAAGAATACCTGCAGGGGTGAGCTCCGCAAAAACAAAAGAAAAATATACAAAAAGAAATGCTAAAACTAAAATAGACATGAAAATAAAAGCACAGAAAATGAAAGATTAGTACTTGGGTTATTGTCATCCCAGCACGACTTATTAAATTCTATATAGTTCTAGCTAATGGGCCTATGAAAGGAAAAGTGCACAGGTAACTGTTCCATTATTCGTTACGGTAACAGGTACCGATACGGCGATAAAACACTTACCCCTCTACCTAAATAATAATACTTGTACAACCCAGGTAGAGGAAATAGGAAGTAAGAAGAGGAGCAGCACTGGTCTTCACTCATCTCACCAAAAAACATATCCTTGCCTAACAAGGCATCATCTACAGGGAGACAATAGGAGGAGAAAGCAATGAATGGAGCTTCCATAACTGTGGAGGAATCAACCTCCACACGAAAGAGGATGCTCTCATCGACGACTCGAGCTGAAAGCTCCAAGTCCTCCGGAAGCACCTGCGAAGACTCAACCTGCCCAGGCTCAGATAAAGAGGGGGATCAAGAAATAATGAAGAAGAAGAACTAAAATAATCAGAAATAGGGGGAGTGGTCCCGGCCTCACTCCCAACAGGATCCATACATAGATCACTGTCGTTGTCATTTGAGTCATGATGAGGAGAATTTGAGAACATGAGGTACTCGGTGGTGGTTTGGACCTTCTTATCCAACAAGGAAGTGGGAACTTCCTCATCAGAGAGGATCTCCTCATCAACACACCTTGGTGCATCCACATGTTCCAAGATGTAATATTCTCCATTTATGAGAATAACGTCTTCGTCACACATGGGTGCAACCTCAGGCTCAAAATCGCAAACAGACCTAACGTCATCAACCAACTAACTAAAAATAGTGATAGATAATTCTTGCAAAGAAAGCGGAGGAACAACAACAACAGAGAAAATATGTGCTGGTTCCTCCGGGTGTGAATCAACAAGAGGGGAAGAGTGCATGGGGAGAGGCAGCGCCACAATGTAGTCACACCGATCATCAGAAAGTCTGTTGGGTATATCTGCAACAGTCCTCCATAGACAGGGTGGTGCTGCGAATATATCATCAAAATCAGAAGGGGCGCCCATTTGAGAGGGTGATAGAGTGAATCAGATACCCAGTTCTTCATCCTCCTCCAACTGGCGCTGAAATTCTGTGCAATCTTTCAACACGTGGTCGATGCTACGACAACACAAACATCGTTTTTCATTACTCCTCGATCCAGCTGGGACCGGAGTGGAATAAGAAAAAGATGAATGCATAGAAGAGGAGTGACAATAAGACCTGGGTTGGGTGTATGAAGTACCATAGGAAGACGGTGCTCCATACATAGAACCACGAGAATTATGCTCCCAATCTTCAGTGGGGCTCTCATCACTACCATGCCTATAATCCCCGCACCATAGGCAATGGATATTCGTATAAGAATACATGGTGCTGCAAGGAAGAATTCAACAACAGAAAAATTCTAAGCAAAAATTAACTACACACCAATAGATAAAAGAAAAGGAATGCCTACTGCTGAAAAATTAAAACTAGAAAAGGAACAAAGAAAAATAGACATCAAATTCTAAAAAGTAAAGTAAAGAAAGAAATGCGATGGACAAATGGTAAAGGGCTTCTATCTCTTATCTAGCTCTCCAAAAACTCACACGACTGTGTTCCCCGACAACAGCGCCAAAAACTTGATGCGTTGAACGACAAGTGTACCGATCACACAAGTATTATAAAATGGAGGAGTAGCTTCCCCAAGTATAGATCTCACACGGAGTGCAAGTAGGGAGCATGGATATCACTTTTAGAGAAATGAATGAAAGTGCTACGTAAAATCAAGGGGTTTGATTTTAGTTTTCCTACACTAAGCAGGATCAAACTAGTGCTGGTCTCCGTCACCGTGTCGCCAGGGTGAATTACTCCAAAGAGTAATAGTGGAGACGAATAAACTATCGAGGGTCGTAAACACCTCTTCGCAACGCGCGCTTCTAGCAGTCGCTAGAACGGCTCAAACAAGACTTTCTCTAATAAGGAGGAAACTCATCAACATACATCATGAAAAATAAATCACCGTACAAAACCGTAACAAGACCTTGAACAAAACATGGTTAATATACCTCAAGCATACTAGCACAAGATCAGTTTAAAGTAAATCCAAGAAAAGAGGGGATAAAATATAACCAAGTACTCGAAGAATCTCAAAGATTCACGGCCGGAAGCGAGGGTTGTCGAGCCTCGTCCTAACTCGGTCTTTGGAAGGTATCCGGGATCCCGAAGGGCTGTCACTTCCTTCTTCACACCCGACTTCTTTGTGTTGTAGTTTTTGATTCGGATCGGAGCGAAATGCTTCATAAGTTCTACAATTAAGAACTCGAACAACAGCTTGGAGGTCGGCAATGGCGATGGTGGCCGGAGACAAAGCTTTAGCAAGCTCTTTAGAGGAGAAAGAGTGGCCGGATCAACCCTCTAAGGAGGAGATAGAAAATGACGGCTGGAGGGGTGAGTTCCCGCTCCAAGGGGCGGAAATGGCGGGGAAAAATGAAGTGTCCCGGTCCAGGAGAAATCTGCGGCTTAAATTATAAAAGTCAAAAAAAATTGTCACGCACGGTCTGGCGCACGACCGTGCGTGAACCGTGCGATATTAATAACCAGAAGGCGCCTGAAGAAGAAGAAGCGTTGACCCGTGCGTTTCCTTCGCACACGAGTGGGGAACCCGTATTATTTTTCGCATGATTTTGCCACGCAAAGCGCCGTGCCTCTAAATTTTAATTCAATCGATAATGGGTATTTTGAATTGCAAACTTCTCTTGATAATATTAATTTGCATTTCAAGACCATTATCTATTATTTTTCTCGTGAGGCCGCTTCGTTTTCTTCATCTTCTTCTCCGTCTCCTCCAATTTCATCGTGTAATGAGTCACCGGATATCCCGGCTTGTCTTTTTCCTCTCGAGGAGGATAACTATTCGGATATTCCGGATTGTTTCCTTCCTCCTTTGGATGACACCCCTATGGATACTCTGGCGTGCTTCTTACCTTTTGAGGATGACGAGACGTCTCATCATTCTCTTTCTTTTTCTAAAGACGTTTGTGATTCCATTTCGCTTCAAATTTCAACTGTTCCAAATTTTTCTATTTTTAGCGAATCTTGTTCTTCTATTTTAGATAATTCTTCTTTCGTTCTTTCTACCCCTCCTTCTCCCGAAATTTCACAAGTCCCTCCTTCTTCTTGTGAAATTTTTGTTGATGAAATTTCTTTTTCTACTTCTTTTATTCCTCTTTCTATTTCTTCTTCTTTTTTTTTCTTTTTCTTTTGAGAACCCTTTCTTTCCCATTTTACATACGGCGGAGTTCTTCTATAACTCCGTCCGTTCATTTTCGGGCGTCATTCCATTGAAGTTTCCACCCCATGTTAGTGCGATTCTTCAATTTCTCTCTTTTTTGATGTACTCTCCTAAGCGCATACTTAGGGAGTTGCCTCTTCACTTTAGTTTTTATTTTCCATTTAGCTAACCAATAACGTCGGGCTCAGACGACGTTAAACAAAGAGCGCTCTTGGGAGGCACCCCTTGCTTATCCTTTTTGTTATTTCTTTTTCTTTTTGTTTGCTTATTGTGTTTTACAGGAATAAAACCTCCGGCGGTTCGTTTGACTCCATCATTTTTTTCTCTTCCTTAGGCCTGAGTCGGTGTTCAGCTCAAGCTTGGGGGAGCGACATCTGCATTTGGCCTTACGAATCCGGGGAAGTCATTTTCTTTTTAAGTATTTACTTTACTGCATTTTCTATCCCCCCTCTTCTCCTTCTCTTTCTATTTTTTTTTTGTTTTTCATTGAGGGCAATGAAAAATCCAAGCATGGGGGAGGGTTTCGTTATTTTATTTCTTCTTTCCTTTCTAGAAAAAAATGTTTTAAATTTCAACAAAAAAAAATTTATAGTTATATTAAGCCTCTTAGGAGTACTTTTTTTCTTTAACTTTATTAAAAATCCAAAAAATAGACAATACAAAAAACCCAAAAAAAATCAAACATCAAAAATCCTAAAAATTGCAAAAATCTATTTGAAAATCAAAATCAAAAATTATTTTCTATCTTTATTTTTATGTTTGTTCTAGTGATGTGTAGGCCCGTGCGGTTTTGTAGTTCTATGTAGATTTCCTTAAATTGGTTTTCTAAATTTATCATTCTTACATAGCTTAGTTTTACTAATTTCTTGTTCTTAAATATAGGCATCTGTTTTTTACGTTGCAAGTTAGCAATTTGTAGTTTTTCTTTTTATTTGGTCAGTTGCGTACGAATGGTTGCTAAGTAATGTTATCTTTTTTTCATTTGTGGGGTAATACTTTCGTGGTGTCAAGAACTTGTCTCTAGCGACTCTCGAAGCATTTGCGCCATTTTTCACGTACTTTAGAAATGATTTAGGCCACCCTTTTGACCCGTTTGAACCTCTCTTGCCCACCAAATATTTCACCATTGCAAAACAATTTTTGGGCCTTTTTCCATGTTTCTTTGTTTTTAGCTCCACCTTTCATTTTATTATTTCGCCAAAGCCAAAATGCCTTTCCTATTTCACACTAAACTTTGAGCTTGAATATTATGTTTGTGAAGGGTTATTATCTTTGAAAATAAAAAGGAAAATTATTAGTTTGCATTTGGAGCTCTCTTTTATGAAAGAAAAAAAGGAATTATTATCAAAATGTTATCAAATTTAAAAAAAAGAGAGAAAAAGTTTATTTGTGGCCAAATTTTGAAAAGAAAAAAATTTCATGACCTTGTTTTGTAGTTTGAATTGGAGAAATGATGTACTTGGCATTTCTCATTTTTATCATTTTTTGTTTTATTTTGATCTCACCCTTGGTTTAGTGTGATTTAATCACCAAATTTTATCTTTGATTTTCAATCCCTAATCATTTACCTAAGCCAAGTCTTAACGCCTATTTAAAGTCCTTTTGATCTTCAGACGTGAATTCGCGTAGTGGAGAGAGTGTGAACGGACAAGCCTATGGCCAGCATCATTGATGGATTTCTTTGGAGGTTATCTTGAGGTGATTTAGGGATAATTGTTATTTAGCAACCTAGTAGTTCGTCAATGCGTCATTTATTTAGAATTTCTACTCTTGTCTTTCTTATTTTCATTTATTTTGGATGCCTTGTTTTAGGGATTTAGAAATGTGTAATTCTTCCTTATGTTCTAATGATATTTTTATATCTCCATTTTCAAGTTTTCTATTGTGCACTTCTCACCCCGCTAGTTGTTAACATAGAAATTAGGATAGTTTAATTTTTCATGTTTTGGTTTTCTTAATCTATGAAACATAAATTTGCTTGTTTACTTTTAATTCTGCTCCCCTAATTTTTAATTCCATTTGCTTGAGGGCAAGCAAATACTTTAGCATGGGAGAATTTGATGAGTACTTTTAGTCATCGGTTTTTGGGGTAGTTTATTATGCAAAATGCCTATGTTTATTTATATTTTGTGCCTGTTATGTTTTTATTTCATGTTTTAATGTCTTTCTTTATAATATATTAGTTTCTAGTTTAATTATGTGTTTTATGCTTTTTTGTACGTTTAATTTTATGTTCTATGTCTAGTTGTGTTTTGTTATGAAATATAACTATTATTATGTTATTATGGTTAGTTTTATTTTTAATAACTAATATTATGTTATGTTATAAAATATATCTAACATTTTGTTTATTTATTTTATTTTATTTGTAGGTTCAAGGCCTTTGTTGCAGTCCAAGTGCAGCCCACCATGCAAGCCAAACCCGAGGCCATACAACCAGCCCATGGTGCAACCCAAGCCTCCTCCAAGTGCAGCCATGCAGCCCACTCTCTCCATACTTTGGCCCATTTGAGGCCCATGCATGGCCGACCACTCCTCATGCATCCCCTCATTCATTCCCTCTCTCTCTCCCCTTTATTATTTTCTCTTCTTTATTCCTCATGCATCTCCCCACTCACCCCTTCTCTCTTAATTATTTCTCATTCACCCCTCTTTCCCTTTCTCTCATTCTCATTTAAACCCATCCATCCCCCCATCTTTTATTTATTTTGTTCTTTTTCATTTTTCAAAATGCATATGCATGCATGTAGCCTCTTCTCTCTCCCACTCATTAAATATCATGCATGAACATCTCCTCCCATGCATGGCCGGCCCCCCTTTTCCTCCCTTCATATCCACTTCCATCTAGAACCTTCCCCCTCATCTATAAAAGGAGCCCTTGCCTCAAGCTTTGGAGGAGTTGGAATTTGAAGAGCAAGTGAGATAGCTAGTTCAAGATAGAGTTCTTTCCTTTTTATTACTTAATGTTGTTATGTTTTTATTAGTGTAACCATTTTCGTGTTAGTGTAATCTTTTTATTAGTATAATCTTGTCTCTTTATTATTGTGTACTCCCTTTTTATTAATTAATGAAAATGAATATTCGTCATCTTTTTTTTGTTTCCTTTTCAACCATGCGTAGCTAATTTTCTGTTAGCATTCGATCATGAGGATCAATGAAATGAGATGAGTTTTCCTTTTACTTCTAGTTTTATTTTTGTCAAATTTATTCTCGATCCTTCTTTGATTTATCTCGTGTCGACTTTGTATTTCCGGTATACAACAGTAGGCAATTTGATCTCATTTCATAGTAGTCGAGTGACTCGTTGATTTGAAAGATCGCTCAAAGAAGGAAGGAGTTGATTGCAACCCTAGAGATAAGATGACGTAAATCCTCCGGATTGGAGTCAAATCTAATAGTGCGGGTCACTTCGGTAATACGACTTTAGGCCATTTTGACTTGTAAAGAGATTTTGGTCAAAACGTCTATAAGTTACGGGATTTAATACTCTAGCGAGATTACTTCCTAATATCGGATCTGTCACGGTCAAGGTTAATTTGCAAATTTAAATTTATATTTTTCCTTCTCGTCTTATTCCATGGTGAATTATTGATCGAATGCTAGTTTTTTATCATAAGTTTTCGTTTCAAAAATTATCTTTTGTTTTAATTTTAAAATTCTCAAAGACCCAACAATCTTTCGGTAGGATAATAGTAGAAGCGTGAGTAGCAGTACTTGACAGCCTCGAGTTTAAATACGACCTTGGTACTACAATTCGATAGGTACACTTGCCTTTTCGGATTAATAGTGAATTCAAAGACCCAACAATCTTTCAGATTAGTTTAAATGAGAATGAGAGAAAGGGAAAGAGGGGTGAATGAGAAATAAATAAGAGAGAAGGGATGAGTGGGGAGATGCATGAGGAATAAAGAAGAGAAAATAATAAAGGGGAGAGAGAGGGAATGAATGAGGGGATGCATGAGGAGTGGCCGGCCATGCATGGGCCTCAAATGGGCCAAAGTATGGAGAGAGTGGGCTGCATGGCTGCACTTGGGGAAGGCTTGGGCTGCACCATGGGCTGGTTGCATGGGCTCGGGTTTGGCTTGCATGGTGGGCTGCACTTGGACTACAACAAAGGCCTTGAACCTACAAATAAAACAAAACAAATAAACAAAATGTTAGATATATTTTATAACATAACATAATATTAGTTATTAAAAATAAAAATAACCATAATAACATAATAATAGTTCTATTTCATAACAAAACACAACTAGACATAAAACATAAAATTAAAAATACAAAAAGCATAAAACACAAAATTAAACTAGGAATTAATATATTATAAAGAAAGACATTAAAACATGAAATAAAAACATAACAAGCATAAAATATAAATAAACTTAGGCATTTTGCATACTAAACTACCACAAAACCGATGACTAAAAGTACTCATCAACGAGCGATCAGCCCGTGCGTGAAGTAATTCGCACGGGTAACGACAGAGAGCAGAAATTGCAGGCAACCGAGTGAAATCATGCGTTTTACGCGCGCATGGGCGCTTCCGCCCGTGCGTGAAGAAGACGCATGACCAACCACAGAATAGAGAAAAACCAAAATGCTACAGGAAAACCGTGCATTTCCTTCGCGCACAGTTTCGAAGAAACCGTGCGTGAAGCAATCGCACGGGCAGGTCAATCTTCCAAAATAATATGCAGAAAACGCACAACGGAAGCAAACCGTGCGCCAATAAAACGCACGGCCATCCATTTTCCTCAAATCAGAATTCTGAAGAGGGGAGAACTGACCACCTACACACAATAAAACTAGCAATGGAGGACCCTCCAACAATCAACAAAATGCAATAAAAACTACTGGAACTACCCCCTGGGAGCACCAAGTGCATACCACCAGCAATCGAATGCGCAATTGCGCACCCACGGGCTAGAAAAGTGCACTAAACGCGAAACACAGTAGGAACAAAATATCAGTTATAACAACCGAAAAGTGAAGTGCAAAGTCAGGAAAACCAGCCCAGATGAGTCCGCAAAACCCTATATAAATGGGACTCATCACACCCACAGACTTACCTATTTGCGCATCCCGAGCAAAGAAGATCCTTGCAGACTAGAAAAAGAACTGACTAACATAGTAATTATGATACGGAGTACCATGCGAAGTCACATGCTCATACGCATACAAATATAATAAAAGAAATTTCTAAGTATACAAAATAGTTTATACTTTTCACAATGCGTATCAAAATTTTATTATTACTCAAAAAAGGAATCCCGATGAATCATCCGGTCACGCATAGGAAGAAAGTAGGCAGGCCACTAAGGTGAGCTTTGCCAAAGACTAGGGCTTAGGATCACCTCCAAAGGAATCCACCAATGTCGAGGACCATATGCTTGCCCGTTAACACTCTCTCCGCGGCACTAGTTCGACCAAAGCGTGAATCCATCGGAATTTAGGATAATCGTGGGGCTTGGGTTACATTGAGGTAAACAACAATAAATAGGAAGGCTATGCACCTAACCTAAGTGAGATATCATAAAAAGAGAATCCATCCGCTAATCCAAAATACATGTGGGTACACCACACCCCCAGACTTAACTTTTAACATATGGGAATGTGCACCACCTACTCCAAATATAATCACACCTCCAAAAGGATTTTCAATCAAACTTTTTCTTTTCACTTTTCTTTTTCAAATATCCGGGATCCCGAAGGGCTGTCACTTCCTTCTTCACACCCAGCTTCTTCGTGTTGTAGTTGTTGATTCGGATCGGAGCGAAATACTTCACAAGTTTTTCAACTAAGAACTCAAACAGCAGCTTGGAGGTCGGCAATGGCGATGGTGGCCATAGACAAAGCTTTAGCAAGCTCTTTGGAGGAGAAAGAGTGGCCGGATCAACCCTCCATGGAGGAGAGATAAAATGACGTCTGGAGGGGCGAGTTCCTGCTCCAAGTGGCGAAAATGGCTGGGAAAAACGAAGTGTCCCGGTCCAGGATAAATCTGCGGCTTAAATAGTAAAAGTCAGAAAAAATGGTCATGCATGATCTGGCGCATGACCGTGCTTGAACCGTGCGATATTAATAACCAGAAGGCGCCTGAAGAAGAAGAAGAAGCGTTGAACTGTGCATTTCCTTCGCGCACGAGCGATCAGCTCGTGCGTGAAGTAATTCGCACATGTAACGATAGAGAGCAAAAATTACAGGCAACCAGGTGAAATTGTGCATTTTACGCGCGCACGGGCGCTTCTGCCCGTGTGTGAAGAAGACGCACGACCAACCACAAAACAGAGAAAACCAAAAGGTTACAGGAAAACCGTGCGTTTCCTTTGCGCACGGTTCTGAAAAAACCATGCTTGAAGCAATTGCACGGGCTGGTCAATCTTCCAAAATAATCTGCAGAAAACGCACGATGGAAGCAAACCGTGCGCCAATAAAACGCACGGTCATGCGTTTTACTGAAATTAGAATTCTGAAGAGAGGAAAACTGAACACCTGCACACAATAAGACAACCAACGGAGGACCCTCCAACAATCAATAAAATGCAATAGAAACGGGACTCATCACACCCCCATACTTACCTATTTGCGCATCCCGAGCAAAGAAGATCCTTGCATGCTAGAAAAATAATTTACTAACACAGTAATTATGATACGGAGTACCATGCAAAGTCACATGCTCACACACGTACAAATATAATAGAAGAAATTTCTAAGTATACAAAATAGTTTATACTTTTCATAATGCATATCAAAATTTTATTATTACTCAAAAATGGAATCCCGGTGAATCATCCGGTCACGCATAGGAAGAAAGTAGGCAGGCCACTAAGGTGAGCTTTGCCAAAGACCAGGGCTTAGGATCACCTCCAAAGGAATCCACCAATGTCGGGGACCATACGCTTGCCCGTTCACACTCTCTCCGCGGCACTAGTTCGACCAAAGCGTGAATCCCTAGGACTTTAGGATAATCATGGGGCTTGGGTTATGGTGAGGTAAACAAAGATAAACAGGAAGGCTACGCACCTAACCCAAATGAGCTATCATAAAAAGAAAATCCATCCGCTAATCCAAAATACATGTGGGCACACCACACCTCCAGACTTAACTTTTAACATATGGGAATGTGCACCGCCAACTCCAATTATAATCACACCTCCAAAAGGATTTTCAATCAAACTTTTTCTTTTCACTTTTCTTTTTCACATATATTTTTTTTATCTTTTTATTTCTACAATTTCAGCAAATATAAACATTGGAGCACATCCACATATTCACATGTAATATCACCACATCAACACCCCAAAATGATGATATAAAACACTAAAGATCGACTTGGGTGTGCGACTAGGATCGATATGAGGCTTTGGTGAAATAATGGTGGAGCTGAATCAAAAGAAGGGTAGGCACAACGGGGCTAGAGAGGATATGACATTAGGAATGGTACAAAGCTCAACCATGATAAAATGATGGCCAACATCACACTCACGCTAGACTAACCATGCACCATTGCTTCGAGAGTAGCTTGGGGAAAGTTCTTAGCCATTGAGAAAGGTAATCCTTCCTCTCGGCTAGAGCAAAATGAGTCTAGTGATGGCTACACACATCCCTACACTATCATTTGATTCACACCGGATTCACCAACTTTTGAGTAGAATAAAAAATATTTTACGCACATAGAAAAATATAAAACTATAAGAATACAGAAAAATTTATTCTATTCAAATTTTTACACGAGACGAGGCCAATTGACTAGGAGCACAACAATGTCAACATTTTCCTCCATCTCACAATCCTAAGCCAACACCATAATTTTCCTGAATCTAACAAAGAAATGAGTTGAACTCGCAGCACGCAAAAAGCTAAGCACACGCATATGTGGGTGCAGTGGTGTGCAATGCATTGAACTAATTAAAATAAAAATATAGAAGCTTCTAGTATGCACATGAAATGTGCGCGTGAAAAAGTTAAATAATAATGTGAAAGTGATAGATCTTAAGCAAGAAGGCTAGAGTTTGCCACAACACAAAAACAAAACTAAAAACTAAAAATAATAGAGCAGATCAAGCCACACAGGAAAGACACAAGAATTTTATAGTGGTTCCCCAAATCTGGGTAGTCCACTCTTCTACCACCCTGGTAGGAATCCACTCAGGTTTTTGATCAGGTGCCTGACACCAATGGGTTTTGATCAGGTCCCCAAAAACCAAAACCTCAAATCTTTTGGAGGGAGACTTGCAAACATGAATCACTTTTGAAGGGAGATGACAACCATTTATACAGGAGGGGGGTGAGAGATGATTTTGTCTTCTCTTTCAACAATCAGAGAGAAGACTCAAGTGGATATGATGTTAGCAAATAGCTCCCCCTGAGATGTTGGTTCATGGAAAACTGGAGCTCTGCTAAAGAGTGATAGGCCTTCAATCTTCAGGCCTGGACCAGAGTAATCTTCAGGAACTTCTGACTAATAAATTATTTGTTGTCCTTGAAGTTGTCCTGTAGAGATGAAGGAAGAAGAAGACTCTTGATATGAATGGATGTTCTTCTTCTTCTTATGATTGCTGTCTCCTATGTTCTAGGGATGCTAATTGCTTCAGTGATGTTGCCCGTTCTGTATCTTTCTTTTTTTGTCTCTGTTTTTGTCTCTGTCTTCTTCCCTGTATTTGAATTCCTTAATCTTGATGGCGGAAGAAACATTCCCGAGAGTAGAAGATGCTTTGGAAATTGATTCTTACTTAATTCTTCTGTAACTGTCCGTTTGAACGACTATTTTCACTGAGAATGTTGACTGTAATTAATCCTCAATTAATTCTGCCAACTGTTACTGATTGCTCAGAAATCGTCGACCTGAACTTCCGTCGAGTTCATCAATCGTCGACCTGAGTTCGACATTCGTCGAACTTAACTAGATTCGTCGAGCTGAATATCTTGCCTGCATTCATCGACCGGAGCTTGCAGTTCATCGAGCTCAGGTTCTGTGTTCGTCGAGCTGAGAGAAATATTGAGTGTCGACACAGCCTTGCTGTGATGGTGTCGACACAGCCTTGCTTGAGTCTTGAGATCATCGACCTGAGTTCAGAGAAGCAACTCAGAATTCGTCGACCGGAGATTGCCGTTCGTCGAACTGAGTTAGACGATCGTCGATCTGATTCTCTGACTTTGTCTTAACTATTGTTCAGATTTCTTTCAGAAATTCCGGAGAGTTCTTCTGAATGACATATCCTGGAAAAGGTCGTATGACCCATGACTATACATGTTGGGTCAATCTAATATTCCTAATAGTGTTCTTTACCCAAATCAGAACTAGGGTTCCAACATAATGGTTCTTCCCCAGGCTTAAACTAAACTACTCAACATATGATATAGAAATGTATATCAAAAAAAGACAAGGGAAGAGGTTACCTAATGCTCAGCTAGTGAGCAAACCAGAAGATGCGTGAAAAACCTGAAGCAGGCTCGCCACATGAAGAATCACAACCCCGCCAATACGAATATGTCAAAAATACCTGTAGGGGTGAGCTCCGCAAAAACAAAATAAAAATATACAAAAAGAAATGCTAAAATAAAAATAGGCATGAAAATAAAAGCACAGAAAATGAAAGATAAGTATTGAGATTATTGTCATCCCAGCACGACTTATTAAATTCTATATAGTTCTAGCTACTTGGGTTATGAAAGGAAAAGTGCACAAGTAACTGTTCCATTTTCCGTTGCGGTAACGGCTACCGATACGTCGATAAAACAGTTACCCCTCTACCTAAATAATAATACCTGTACAACCCAGGTAGAGGAAATAGGAAGTAAGAAGAGGAGGAGAGCTGGCCTTACTCTTCTCACCAAAAACAATATCCTTGCCTAACAAGGCATCGTCTACAGGGAGACAGTAGGAGGAGAAAGCAATGAATGGAGATTCCATAACTGAGGAGGAATCAACCTCCTCATGAAAGAGGATGCTCTCATCCACGACTCAAGCTGAAAGATCCAAGTCCTCCTGAAGCACCTGCGAAGACTCAACCCGCCCAGGCTCAGATGAAGAAGGGGGATCAAGAAATAATGGAGATGAAGAAATAAAATAATCAGAAATTGGGGGAGTGGTCCCGGTCTCACTCCCAGCAGGATCCATACATAGATCATTGTTGGTGTCATTTGAGTCATGACGAGGGGAATATGAGAACAGGAGGTCCTCAGTGGTGGTTTGGACCTCCTCATCCAACAAGGAAGTTGGAACGTCCTCATCAGAGAGGATCTCCTCATCAACACACCTTGGTGCATCCACATGTTCCAAGATGTAATACTCTCCATCGATGAGAATAACATCCTCGTCATACATAGGCGCAACCTCAGGCTCAAAATCACAATCAGGCCTAACGTCATCAACCAACTCAGTAAAAATAGGGATAGATAATTCTTGCAAAGAAAGCGGAGGAACAACAACATCAGAGAAAATATGTGATGGTTCCTCCGGGGGTGAATCAATAAGAGGGGAAGAGTGCATGGGGAGAGACGGCACCACAATATCATCACACCTATCAGTAGAAAGTCTGATGGGTATATCTGCAGCAGTCCCCCATAGACAAGGTGGTGCTGCGAATATATCATCAGAATTAGAAGGGGTGGCCATTTGAGAGGGTGATAGAGTGAATCAGATACCCGATTCTTCATCCTCCTCTAACTAGCGCTGAAATTCTAAGCAATATTTCAACACGTGGTCGGTGTTATGACAACACAAACATCGTTTTCCATTACTCCTCGGTCCAGGTGGGATCGGAGAGGAATAAGAAAAAGATTAATGCATAGAAGAGAAGTGGCCATAAGACCTAGGTTGGGTGTATGAGGTACCATAGGAAGACGGTGCTCCATACACATAACCACAAGAATTATGCTCCCAATCTTTAGTGGGGCACTCATCACTACCATGCCTATAATCCCCATACCATCGACAACGAATATTCGTATAAGAATACATGGTGAAACAATTAAGAATTCAACAACAAAAAAATTCTAAGCAAAAATTAACTACACACCAGCAGATAAAAGAAAAGGAATGCCAGCTGCTGAAAAATTAAAACTAGAAAAGGAACAAAGAATAATAAGCAACAAATTCTAAAAAGTAAAGTAAAGAAAGAAATGTGATGGACAAACGGAAAAGGTTCTTCTATCTCTTATCTCCCTCTCCAAAAACTCACACGACTGTGTTCCCCGACAACGGCGCCAAAAACTTGATGCATTGAACAACAATTGTACCGGTCACACAAGTAATATAAAATGGTGGAGTAGCTTCCCCAAGTATCGATCTCACGCGGAGTGCAAGTATGGAGCATGGATTTCGCTTTCAAAGAAATGAATGAATGTGCTAAGTAAAATCAAGAGGTTTGATATTGGTTTTCCCACACTAAGCATCATCAAACTAGTGCTGGCCGCCGTCACTGCATCGCCAGGGTGAATTACTCCAAAGAGTAATAGCGGAGACGAACAACCTATCGAGGGCCGTAAACACCTCTTCGCAACGCGCGCTTCTACCAGTTGCTAGAACGGCTCAAACACAACTTTCTCTAACAAGGAGGAAACTCATCAACATACATCATGAACAAGAAATCACCGTACAAAACCGTAACAAGACCTTGAACAAAATATTGTTAATAAACCTCAAGCATACTAGCACGAGATCAGTTTAAAGTAAATCCAAGAAACGAGGGGATGAAATAAAACCAAGTACTCGAAAACTCTCAAAGATTCACCGCCGGAAGCGAGTGTTGTCGAGCTTCGTCCAAGCTCGGTCTTTGGAAGGTATCTGGGATCCCGAAGGGCTATCACTTCCTTCATCACACCCGACTTCTTTGTGTTGTAGTTGTTAATTCAGATCGAAGTGAAATGCTTCACAGGTTCTGCAACTAAGAACTCAAACAACAGCTTGTAGGTCGGCAATGGCCATGGTGGCCGGAGACAAAGCTTTAGCAAGATCTTTGGAGGAGAAAGAGTGGCCGGATAAACCCTCTAAGGAGTAGAGATAAAATGACGGCTGGACGGGCGAGTTCTCGCTCCACGGGGTGGAAATGGTGGGGAAAAATGAAGTGTCCCGATCCAGGAGAAATCTCCGGCTTAAATAGTAAAAGTCAGAAAAAATGGTCACGCACGGTCTGGCGCAAGACCGTGCATGAACCGTGCGATATTAATAACCAGAAGGCGCCTGAAGAAGAAGAAGCGTTGACCCGTGCGTTTCCTTCGCACACGAGCGATCAGCCCATGCATGAAGTAATTCGCACGGGTAACGACAGAGAGTAGAAATTGTAGGCAACCAGGTGAAATCGTGCATTTTACGCGTGCACGGGCGCTTCCGCCCGTGCGTGAAGAAGACGCACGACCAACCACAGATTAGAGAAAAACCAAAAGTCTACAGGAAAACCGTGGGTTTCCATCGCGCACGGTTCCGAAGAAACCGTGCGTGAAGCAATCGCACAGGCTGGTCAATCTTCCAAAATAATCTGCAGAAAACGCACGACGGAAGCAAACCGTGCGCCAATAAAACGCACGATCGTGTGTTTTCCTCAAATCAGAATTCAGAGGGTAAAACTGACCACCTGCACACAATAAAACTAGTAACGGAGGACCCTCCAGCAATCAACAAAATGCAATAAAAACTACTGGAACGGGCCCCGCGGAGCACCAAGTGCATACCCCCAGCAATCGAATGTGCAATTGTGCACCCACGGGCTAGAAAAGTGAACTAAATGCGAAACGCAGTAGGAACGAAATATCAATGAAAACAACCGAAAAGTGAAGTGCAAAGTCAGGAAAACCAGCCCAGATGAGTCCGCAAAACCATTTATAAACGGGATCATCAGATGCCTGTTCGCATTATGGATACTCAAGATTGAGTGTTGTGGAGGAAAACCATACCAATGGCTAAAGTTTTGTGGCAAAACCAAGACGTGGAAAGCGCCACTTGGGAGTTAGAGTCAGCTATGAGGGATGCTCATCCTCACCTGTTCTCCTAGTTTCGAGACAAAACTTCTTTTTAGAGAGAGTGACTGTAACACCCCCGATTTTTTGATATTTGGTTTAATACATTATCTGGCGTGTTTATGACATCATGGCATTACGTTGACATGTTTTCAGCATTTTTCGTTGTTAGAGTGTGGTTTTAGCTCTTAGGTTTTCTATGTGTGTGACTGGGTTTAGCCTGTTTGCGAGATTTCCTAGCGAGCCGGGTCTGTTTTGGTGACTTGGTGGAGCGTCTTTGGCAATGCGTGTGTTTTGGCTTTGGGAGGTGTTTACCAAAGTTTGATTCATCGAATATTAATTTCGACTACGTTGTTGGGTTCGTAGCATCAGTATTTAGCTACGGTGCGATTTTCGTAAAATTTTGGGTAAGTTTATATTTGGGGTCGTTTTGATGTTTTATTTAATTAATTATGTTATCCTATAATAAAATAATCAGATAAAAGCAGTATAAAAAGAACACATCGCTTCAAACTCTATTCATTTGTCTCCCTCGTGAAATCGTCGGCTTGTTGCGGAAGAACCAGAGCGGCGGACTTTCCAAAGCCTTCGGCCGCCAATTTTTGGAGTTTTGGTGCTCGATTTATTCTTTGGAGAGTGGATCAAGGTAGATCTCACCTAGATCTACGTTTTTACGGAAAGATTTTCTAGTTTCTTTGATTTTAAGAGGTCTAGGTAGGCGGTTTTGACCCTCTTTCATACTCAAAAGTTTCAGGAAGTGTTGTTCAAGAAGTTGCAGGAGCGTTTACGTGGCTAGATTGGCGATTTGAGGCAAGTGGCGACTTCTTCCCCTTGCTAAGCTTGTCTTTTCCTGTATATATTCCTTACTATGTGGTTGTTTTTGGGAAGTTGGTTAAATCCGGCCTTTTGCCGATCAGCTTTATGGTGTCATTTTTTCCGGACAAGTTCAAACAAGTATATGACTCATTGTTCTAGTTTCATTGTGTAATTTTCGGTTTGGAGAGGTCAGAGTTCGTCGAATATAAGCTAATTCGTCGAACGGAGTTCAACGAACAGAGGAAATTCATTGAACGGAGTTCGACGAATAAATTGCAAATCGTCGAACAAAGTTCGTCGAACTGAGTTAATTCGTTGAACTGAGCCAATTCGTCAGACCGAGCAGATTCGCTGAGTGCAACCCTGGGCATTGAGTATAGCCCTTAGGCGTTGAGTGTAGCCATAGTACTGAATTGAGTTTCAAGCCCACATCCAAAAAGCGTTGAGTGCGTTGAGTGCACTCAACACGACGTTGAGTGTCTTGATTACACTCAACGCCTTGCTGAGAGCTCTGCGACGCTAAGTGTAAAAGTGTTGAATGCACTTAAAGCGGCGTTGAGTGCACTCAATGCGGCGTTGAGTGTGCTGCATATACTCAACGCCATCAGAATTTGACACTAAGTCAAAAAGCGTTGAGTGTGCTACCTACACTCAACGCGGCATTGAGAGTGTTGTATACATTCAACGCCATCACGAAATCTTGGAGTCTAAGTGTAAAAGCATTGATAGCGTTGAGTGAGCTTAACTCACTCAACGTCGTCACTTTATTCGGCAAGTTAAGTAAAAGCGTTGTCAACGTTGACTGAGATGAACTCACTCAACGCCACCGCGCTATGTTTAAGCGTTGAGTGAGCTGAACTCACTCAATGCCATCGTCTAATTCTTGCTGCTGTTTTTAAGCGTTGATTGTGCTGAGTTATGGCATCGAGTGCGTTGACTGCACTCGACACTTTTTCCTTAGCTTTGTGTCATTTCACTGATTTGACGTGCATCACTAAGGCTTCGTCTTGCCAAGCTAGACTCGTCAGTTTTCTGCTGAATTTGTTGAGTTTGGGTTTATGGGTATTTGGATATATGGGGTTGGTTTGGTTGGCTTAGTTTCGTGAATCATTACACCCGGGCATGTTTGGGTCTCTTTTTTGGGCTGTTGGGTTATGTTAGATTAGATGGCCACCACCAGAGTCCTATTTTTGAGATATTTGGGTCTGTTAGTTCTTGTTGGACCAGTTTGCTCCCGACTCAGATTTGGTTGCGTTACGGTGTTAATGACTCACGTGTTTATTGAGCCTTTGCCATGTTTTTGTTTCCTTTGGATTAATCTTATGTTGTTTCTGCCTTTCCTCGCAGATTGTTTCCAAAGTATGAATCCGTTTGCACTTGGTGCAAATTTCATTACCTTTTAACTTTATAAGTTAACTCTTCGTTCTAAATCTCTAGTTAGTTTGCCGTGTTTTCTTTTGACAGCTATTTAGGTTTGGGATAGTAATCTTGCTACTCCCTTGTTTACTGATAGTTTTGTTTGCCACTTGTATTTTTCTTGCTAAGGTGTTCTTTCTTTGAATGCCTCAGGTTCTGAGCAGTAGCTGGTTTAGCGATTAGGTTTGGTATTTGCTTGTGGACTGTAGTGTTGGAGAGGTTTCCACTACCTTGAGAGGTAGTTCCTTGTTGTTTCTTTTTAGTATAGACACTCATACTGACCAGTGGGTTCGTGTTAGTTTGTTGATGCCCACTGGTAGTTTAGTTTTTAATTGCTGAATACTTTGCTAAGCTGCTAGTTTTGCCTTTTATGGTTGTTTTTTACTTGCTCTTTAGGAATGTATTATGCTAGGTTGCATGTTAGGTATTATCACTTATAAAACCATTACTACTTGTGCTTCATACATCTCATGTTTCTAAAATTTAAAAACTATTTTCTAGCTAACGTAAAGACTATTTCTATACTTATAATAAATCTAGGGTCTTGCATGCCATGAGTTGTCCTTTGGGGATGTTTATACTCATGTAGGGTGTTAATCAATATAACCAAAGTATTTTCTACAGCGTATAACTATACTTTTACTCTTGTACTAGTTGATCCACTGTGATGAGGGATACGACCATCCAATTTAAACTATTTTTTACTTAATAACTTATGGATTTCATATAAATTGTAGAGTTTGGGGTTTTTCCTGAGCGCCTGTAGTTATCCCCTGCACGGCATAGCATCACATCGTGTATTTTCTCTTACTCTGATATAACTTACATGTTGAGAAAATGCGGGTTGTGACATCTGAGGACAGTCACCTCCTCATCTTTGGTATTAACCACCTCCTCAACACCAGTGGTGTCAACACAACTAGAAGGCATCTGCTCGACCAGATGTCCTGCGAGGAAACAAGACACTGAGCTCACCACATTTCCTTCGCAAAATCGAGCTAGTGGGTTGGTGATACTCTTCGATCTCCGAAGAGCCTGATCAAGGCTAACCACCTCCGCTGCTCCTTCTAAACTAGCTCTGTTCCCAGTCAAACCTGGAGCATTGCTCCCCTTGCTTCCTGAACAAGACACCACCACCCTAGAACTAGAAGCTCTTAGAGCACCACTCCCCCTGCTTCCTGAACCAGAAGCCTCCACTCTTGAACTAGAAACACCTGGAATATCGCTCATCCTACTTCCTAAACCAGAAGCCTCTACCTCAGAGCTAGAATAACCTGGAGCTCCTGGTGAAATAGACAGCTCCATCAGAAGATATTTAGTAGCAGCCTCCTTCAACCCACTGTCTTACCCGCTCTCCTATAGATCCACAAATGAGCTACCTCCATATGATGTCAGTTCATCGAAGACAACGTCTCTGTACACAATGAACATCTTTGTCGCTGGATCCATACACTTCTATCCATTCTTCTGCTCATCATATCCTACAAAAATAAGCTTCCTTATCTTTGCATCTAACTTTGTCCTCTAAGCATCTGGGACGTGTATATAACAGATTGACCCGAACACACGAAGGTGTTCCACGCTGGGCTTTACCTTGAACATCAGCTCAACCGGAGACTTCATGTTAATCAGACTTAGAGGCAACCAATTGATGATATATGTCGTGCAGGCCATCCCTTCTACCCATAAGGCCTTAAGAATGCCTTTGCCTTGAAGCCAACACTTGCAGATTTGTCAGATTACGAATCTTCTGATCTTCTACTCCACTTTGTTGTGAAATATTCCCACAAGAAAGCTCCCTCCAGATTCTGTGCTTCCTACAAAAGTTAGAGAACACGGTTGAACCGAATTCACCTCCGTTTTCCATTCTCAACTTCTTGATTCGCAGGCCAAGTCGGCCCTCCACAAGCTTCTTGAACTCCACAAATAAACGGGACGCGTCCAACATTTCCTTCATGATGTACACCTACGTGTACCTCGTATAGTCATAAATCAACACCGACATATACCTGCTGCCTCCAAGACTGGTGATGACAGTCAGTCCCAACACCTCACCATGGATGCACTCCAATGGTTGAGAACACCCTGTCTACGACATATCAAACGTGAAGTGATAAACCTCACCATGTTGACATCCCAAGCAAACATGACCGTCGCCAAAGGATGACAACCTAGGCAAGCCTTTCATAAGTGTCCTTTTAGCCATTGCTTTCAAATTGACCATCCCGATATATCCAAGTCTTTCATGCTAGATAGATGCACTATCATTGGCCCTCATCCGATCAACATAAGAACTTGTTGAGGCCAAAACCAAGTTCTCATCTTGTCTCCCTATATGAGCGACGTTTGTCTACTGAAGGATAACCTTGTAGTCTTCTTGAAGTGGCCAGACTGGTTGCATCTATATAGCCTTGGTCCTTCCTTCCTCTTCCCATAGTGCCTAGTGCATACATCTCCTTTTGCTGATATGAAGGAGAAGGTCCATCACCAAGAGCTAGCTACTTCTTCTTGTCCCATCTCCTTTTCTTCCCAGAGAAGAGCGCCTCACCATCTCCTCTAGAGACAGTGACTCCAACCACCTGTATTGCTAAGCTCTCCTTAGAAGCCATAGGTTCTCCAGCTCTAGCAAAGACGGTTGATTGGCCCAGCCTTGAACAGAGGTCACAATGGACACATAGTCCTTCCGCAAACCACGGATGATGTGCCTCTTGAGCTTGTCCTCCGAAATAGGCTCATCAAGGTCCAATGCTGAAATATCAGCTCATAATTTCTTCATCTTTAGGAAGAACATTGAGATGGACAACTATCCCTGAGTGGCTCCCGCCAACTCGTTCTCCAGGAACTATAGCTGAGCTACGTTCTTCCCGTTGAACAACCCATCAAGGGAAGTCCGAATCTCAGCAGAAGACCAACATCTGATGATGTGTTCCATGAGTTTCAATGAGATAGCCCACTTGAGAGTAAACTTCGCTTTCATGTTTGTCCTCCTCCAAGCTCTCATCGCTTCAGCATCCGCAATAACAACAATAACTTTTTGCTTGTCGTCACCAGAATTGGCGTCCCAAAGATCCTCACCCAGAAGATAGCTTTCCATGTACGACCACCACTCCTTAAAGTTGGTCGGCGTTAAAAGCTCAATACCAAGACTTCTTGCTAACCTACCTTCCATTGCAACAACCACTGATCTATTAGCTTCCAAAAGTACCGAGCACAATAGATGGTTGATCACTGCTCAAACCTCTGTTCCCTCTTATACCATGTTAAAATTTCTCAAGATGATCAAAGAGATAGCTCTGATACCAAGTAAAACTTTAAAAGCTATCAAGATGACATCTTGATTGAGAGGAAAATGGGAACACGGTGCAAGAACACTCTAACCATAGCCAGGCTTAATAAATCAGTAACAACAGAGTGCAACAATCAAGTCTTGTATTATCAGCAATTTTCTTTACAAGGCAGGACATACATGATGAGACATGATACGTCGATGTACCAAGGAAGTGTAACGACCCCATCCGTTCATATAATATATACTAGAAGGTCCGGCTGGGGCCCCACAACATATATCACAAAACAGACGATGAAGCTACGGAGTGATACCAGAGTAGTGCAGCGCACCCTAATACATTGCATTCTAGCGAAAGCCGATGTTTGGCACATCATGATGGAGAATTTTATAATTTGCACCCCATGTTGAGAAATTTTACTGTTTGCACTCCATGATGAAGAAGTTTACTGTTTGCACTCAATGATGGAGAAGTTTATTGTTTGCACCCCATGGTGGGGAGTTTTGCTATTTGCATTCAATGATGGAGAATTTTACTATTTGCTCCTCTTGATGGGGGCATTTTACTATTTGCATCTCATGATGAAGAATTTTTCTGATACCAGCACCTCATGCGCGGGAATGCATTTAGCGCTCTTGGAGACTCCATATATAAATAGTATAAATCATTGTTAAAGTGTGATATCTATATTGTATTACAAGGCAAAACTCCATTTAGTGAAATATTTCTTCTTCTATTTTTACCTTTGATAAGATTTAATAAAGCAGTTCAATTGAATCAGGGTTTCTGTCCCGTCCTCGGCCAGCTCGCCAGGATGTGTTCAACAAAGTAAAAGGTCAGGGAATGGAGATAGACTTCAACAACATGTCATGAGTTTGTGCCAGTCAAAAAAAGAATCCAACACGCCTCCAGCGCGGGCGACGCCAACAAGTCGATTCCCCAGACGATAAAAGGCCAGTGAACGGAGATGGACTCCAAGAATATGTCATAAATCCATGTCGGTCAAAAAATGAATCCAACACGCCTCCGGCGCGGGCGCCTCCGGCGCGGGAATGCCAAAAGCCAGGAGGCGCCCGCGCCGGAGGCGCCCGCGCCGGAGGCGTGTTGGATTCATTTTTTGACCGACACGGATTTATGACATATTCTTGGAGTCCATCTCTGTTCACTGGCCTTTTATCGTCTGGGGAATCGATTTGTTGGTGTCGCCCGCGCTGGAGGCGTGTTGGATTCTTTTTTTGACTTGCACAAACTCATGACATGTTGTTGAAGTCTATCTCCGTTCCCTGACCTTTTGCTTTGTTGAACACATCCTGGCGAGCTGGCCGAGGACGGGACAGAAACCCTGATTCAATTGAACTGCTTTATTAAGTCTTATCAAAGGTAAAAGTAGAAGAAGAAATATTTCACTAAATGGAGTTTTGCCTTGTAATACAATATAGATATCACACTTTAACAATGATTTATACTATTTATATATGGAGTCTCCAAGAGCGCTAAATGCATTCCCGTGCATGAGGTGCTGGTATCAGAAAAATTCTTCATCATGAGATGCAAATAGTAAAATGCCCCCATCAAGAGGAGCAAATAGTAAAATTCTCCATCATTGAATGCAAATAGCAAAACTCCCCACCATGGGGTGCAAACAATAAACTTCTCCATCATTGAGTGCAAACAGTAAACTTCTTCATCATGGAGTGCAAACAGTAAAATTTCTCAACATGGGGTGCAAATTATAAAATTCTCCATCATGATGTGCAAATAGTCAAATTCACATCATGAGGTGTAAATAGCAAAATTCCTCCATCATGGGGTGCAAATAGTAAAATTCCTCATCAATGGGGTGCAAATAATAAAATTCATCACCATGGGGTGCAAATAGTAAAAATTCTCATCTAGGGGTGGTCTGTGTGTAACACATATGTGCATGACGGTCTGCATATACAGTAAATAGTATGATTATGGTATGCACATAACCATATCCGTCATATCACCACAAAATTATACAAATAAGTGTGCATATAGCACATAAATTGGTTACAATATTCAGATAACCGCACAACCATCGTAACCCGCGCCGGAGGCGCCCGCGCCGGAGGCGCCCGCGCTGGAGGCGCCCGCGCCGGAGGCGTGTTGGATTCATTTTTGGACCGACACGGATTTATGACATATTCTTGGAGTCCATATCCGTTCACTGGCCTTTTATCGTCTGGGGAATCGACTTGTTGGCGTCGCCCGCGCTGGAGGCGTGTTGGATTCTTTTTTTGACTTGCACAAACTCATGACATGTTGTTGAAGTCTATCTTCGTTCCCTGACCTTTTACTTTGTTGAACACATCCTGGAGAGCTGGCCGAGGACGGGACAGAAACCCTGATTCAATTGAACTGCTTTATTAAGTCTTATCAAAGGTAAAAATAGAAGAAGAAATATTTCACTAAATGGAGTTTTGCATATAATCAAGTCTTGTAAAATTCTCCATCATGTTGTTGAATTTTATAATTTCTCAACAGGCCGTGTCACCCATGCCTGAACCAAAATTGACTTTGGGGTGTTACAATCCTCCCCTCCTATAAGAAATTTCATCCTCGAAATTTGTACACAGGAAGGAACCAGCAAGCAAGAAGTTATAACATCAAATCGTATAGGTTACAACAAACTTTTCACTACTCAATCGGTTTTACAAAAATAACTCGGGAAAATCAGCTCGCATGGTTTGCTCTCGCTCCCATGTAAGCTCCTCACGACCGCAATTGTCCCATCGGACTTTGACCATCCCGATCATCTTGTTCTGCAGTTGCTTCTCGACACGATCCTCGATCTGAATGGGCCTAACCTTCATCGTTAGCCCATACTCTACCGGCACACGATCATCCGCGATCACTTGAGTTGGATCTTTCACAGCCCTACGAAGCACCAAGATGTGAAACACATCATGTAATCCACTAAAGTCGGCCGACAGAGCTAGCCGATATGCAGCTTCTCCGACTTGCTCAACCACTTTTTCAGGCGTCGAATCCTGGATACGCCTTTGAAGGGTTTGACCTTCAAGTATACCCAATCGCCTACAGCGAACTCCACATTCCTGTGCTTGGCATTGTAGTATTCGCTTTTCGATCTTGAGCATTCATACAATTTTGCCAAACTTTCTACCGAATCATCATGCCTGTTCGACAAGAAGTGTGCCACTTTCGTTAGCCGATCAACAATCACCCAAATGTAGTCATTTCCGCGCTGAGATCTCGGCAACCCCTGCATGAAATCCATGGAAATATCGTCGAATTTCCATTCTGGAATTGGCAATGACTTCAAATAACCTCCCGGCTTTTGGCATTCCGCTTTTACCGTAGTACATGTTTGGCATTTGGCCACATAATGAGCAACATCTTTCTTTAGCCCTGGCCACCAGAACATCTTTTTCATATCCCTGAACATCTTCGTGCTCCCTGGATGGATTGAGTACTTCGTATAATGTGATTCATACATTAGTTCTTCCCTCAATTTTCCAAAATTTGGGACGCACAAACGACCCTCATTCCGCAAAAGACCGTCATCCCAGGAGAATTTACCCTCTGGCCCCTCTTTCGCATAGCGTAGGATATCTTCATCTAGCCCCGTTGCTCGTCGAATCCGGTCTGCAAGGTCAGACTGCATCTCCGTCCAGTTTAAACATGCATCGGCTATACCATTCTTATCAACACAAGAAATCTCTAATGCTTCTAACTCCTCGATGAGACATTCATCATGCCACTGCAACCAACTTGCTCTTGCCGGAGCTCTCCGACTCAAGGTATCCGCGACTACGTTCCCCTTCCCAGGAGTATAGTGAATCTCAAAGGTGTAGTCCCCGAGGAACTACAACCACCTTCATTGTCGCATATTTAGGTCCTTTTGTTCCAACATGTACTTTAATCTCTTGTGATCTGTATAGATCTCCACCTTCACACCATAAAGATAGTGTCTCCACAGCTTTAGTTCAAAGATCACCGCCTCCAACTCTAAGTCGTGGACGGGATAGTTTTGCTCGTGCACCTTCAGCTGACGCGAGCTATACCGCGAGAGGGGTGGGGAGGACGCCTCGGGTGAGTCGGTGCGCTGATGAGTTCGATTGATAGTGTCAAGAGGATTTGCGGGCATAGGGGAATCAACAAAGTTTCCCTGTGAAAGCGTGATCAGTAAGCGGGACGAAAGAAGAGAGAGAATGAGAAATTACCCATCTCTCCCTGGGAGATGCGGGAAAATTATCTATCGTCAAAGGGGTAGAGGAGGTCGCGCCAACCGAGAGGGGAGGGCAAGCGGACTTCATCTTCTTCAGGCGAGAGGATGGAGGGGCGGAGGGAGGAGTAAGCTCCAGATCCGGGAACAGGGTGGCCATGTTGGCTTTATTTTGCTTTCGCACCATCGCGAGGCTCTCACGAAAACTCTGGCTATGAGACATGCTGAAGGTCGAGGAAATGAAGGAAGACAGAAAGGGGGACCCTGATGAAAGCTGGGATCTCATATTTATAGGCCCCATGGGGGGCCCAACAAAGAATCTCATACGCGAATCCCAGCATCGCAAGCCTCGGTTGGACTTATCTTTCCGAGGTAAGGTCAACCTCGAAAAGAGCGGGGATTGTGTACAACCTTGGGCTCGCAAGAGGTGGCCCAACGAGCGAGAAGGGGAGGCTGGCGAGATGATAGGTGAGTGAGACGAGGAGGCCCACCTACAGGAGGCGGGATGTGGGATTCTCTGAAGTAAGCGATACCACCTAGAAGGCGAGATGACCTACATGGAGAGAGGCCGGCGAGACGAACAGGGCGGTCGTCTCGCCCATCAGTGCCTTCCCCTCTCGCCACATGGGAGAAGAGAGGTTTTCACCTTTTTACCCCCAAGGAGGATTTTACCTTTTTGCCCCAGGAAATTTTACACTTGTACCCCTAGAGGTCTGCGTATAGCCCTCCAGAACAGCGGAGTTTGGTTGTTGGCAGACCCGGCCCAGGGTGTTTTGGTCTTTTCAGGTTAGTTCAGATGTGATATTTGCAGATCAGATTCACAGGCCTATAAATATACCGATTAGGTGCCTAGGATTGTTGTTGAACCTTTCCACTGTCTCCCTCACAGGCACCTAGCTCATCATTGGCTAGGGAGGGGAAGATCTTCAGTTCTTCCGGGAAAGAGGTGGGACCTCCGAGCTGAGACCCCTCAGTCTGTTTCCAGGTCTCCGACTCACGTCAGGAGGGTAGTTCAAGAGGAGTACGTGTGGGCTACATCCTCAGTTTCGAACTTTAGGGGGGACAAGAAAGCTGGTTCCAACAAGAAGAACCTTCTGAAAGTGCAGGTTAGATCTGATATACTTTAGAGGGGGGGGGGGGTGAATAGAGTATGGTGCTCACTAAAACGTTTTACAACTTTTGTTTTATTCCTAAGTGAACAGGGAAGAAAATAAAATAAAGTAAGCACAACACTTATCTAATCACAGAGCAATCACAGAGCACAGCCAGAAAACAAAAGAAAAGAGCAATGAGACGACACAAGAATTTTATAGTGGTTCCCCAACCTGGGTACATCCACTCTTCTACCACCCTGGTAGGAATCCACTCAGGTTTTTGATCAGGTGCCTGACACCAATGAGCTTTTGTTCAGGTGCTCGAAAACCAAACCTTAAGTTTTTTGGAAGGAGACTTGCAACCATAATAATTTTGAAGGGATTTAAAACCTTGTATAGGAGTTGGAAAGAAGGTGATAGTGTCTTCTCTGTCAACAGTCAGAGAGAAGACTTGTGGATTGATTGTAGCAGATTTTGCTCCCCCTGAGATCTTGAATTGGTCAGAAAAGCTGGAGCACTGCTTCAGGGTGATAGGTCTTCAATGACCTAGAATGCCTGGACCAGAGATGCTTCAAGAACTTCTTCTGACAGATAAATTTTTGTTGTCCTTTGAAGTTGTGCTAAGAGTTAGCAGATGAAGAAGACTCTTGATAGTGATGTGGTGTTCTTCTTCTTCTCGAAAATGTTCTCTGGTTGAGGTTGATTGCAGTCAAGAACTTTTTTTTTTTACTTTTGAATGATTGTTCTTCTGTGCAATCTAAGTGTATGTCTGTGTTGCTTGCTGTACTGACAATCTGTTCTCATTGATTGTTTTTCTCTCTGTGTATATCTCTGTCTGACTGAGGAACATTCAAAATTTTTGAATGTCGAGCAGTAATTGCAGTCGGCTTTGGAAAGAATCAACAATCAATGAATTTCCTAACTATCCCATGGAAAAACGGCATGTAATCGTCCATAGTCAATGCGCGTTCCAATGGTAACATTCCGAGAAGATCTGGCATTAATAACTCCGGATTCATCGCAAAGAAACAGGACGGGAAACTTGAAGAAAACCTAGTCTGGATTCGTCGAACGAAGAACACAATTCGTCGTGCTGCACTTGTGTTTGTCGAGCTGAGCTTGAGTTCGTCGAGCTGAGCTTGAGAGAGTTCGTCGACCAGATAATCTTCATTTGTCGAACAGACAGTCTTCATTCGCCGAGCTGAGAATCAAATTCGTCGAGTAGAGTACAACATTCATCGTCCTGAGAAGCTGACTTCAACGATCTGAGAAGCTGACAACTTGAGGTCCAAGTTCGTCGAGCTCAGAATATAATTCGTCGACCGAAGCTTGAAGCTGGACTTAGAAAAATTTGAAGTTCTCCTGACTTTGTTTTGATGTAGAAACTGAGTCTTCGTTGAACAGAGAACACAGATCGTCGAGCTCAGCACTAAGAATTGTCTCACGATCGTCGAGCGCAGAACTCCTTTCGTCGAGTTGAGTTTGACGAACGTCGAACTCACTTTACTTAGATTTGAAATCCGCTAAGCCTGAAATCTCTGATGGTCTTGATGGTAGCTGGTCCTTCTGAAGTAGAACCTAAGGAATTGACCTTGACTCTAGGACACAACTTGACCCTGGCTATACATGTTGGGTCACATCCTAAGTCAATGAACCTAGCCCAAATCAACTAGGGATCCAACAATCTCCCCCTATTCGGGTGAGGTCACTAACAGAGACTCAAAACAAAAAAACAATTCAAGAAAAGAGATATATCTGGCAGAGAATTATAACACATGCAACAGATATATATACACACAGCTTTGTTTAAACAGATAGCATGGTTTGGAAAACAAAAACAGACAGAAAAAGAAATAACACAAAAATATTACTTCTTTGGCTTCTTCTGCATAGATTTGTCTTCTGTTTTCTTTTCTCCTGGCTTCTAGAAGATAATTTCTCTCTTAGGATCCAGAGCCTGAGCTTTTGTCATAGTCATATCAGCTGCCCCAATTATATTCAATGATGTAGCCCTGGGGAAAACTGCTTCTGGATGAAGTTTCATATAATCATCAACATTAAACAGTTTATTACCTTTGCCAAACCTTTTCAGCTCTTCTTTTCTATACTTTGACATTGTTGTGTATCCAGAAATATCTTTTTCTTCTGCTTTGGCTTTATTGATCAATGATAGTCCAAACAATTCCTGATATCTAGCCATTCTTGTTGTATTTGCAGTTTCAGGATCTTCAAAAGGAGTTGGAGGAGAGTAATGTCTCTTTGGGCTTTCAACTTTTTGAATTTCAGAACTTTGCTGCTGCTGCTGCTGATGCTGTTGATGACTACCTGAGGAGGATGGCCTCTGCTGGTTGCTTCTAGAAGATCTCCCTGATTGTCTCTAATAAGTTTGCATTGGGGCAGATCTCTGCGAGCTAGAACCACTGGCACCAGTTGCTGGAGGAGGAGGAGGAGGAGGATCCTTCCTGAATCTGTGCATTGGAGGAGGGGAATATCTCCTGCTTCTCTTCCTTTCTTTCTGTTGGTTCTTGGATAGCCACATCCATGCTGGCATTCCCTTATATGGAGCAATATTGTGCAGAATATAATATGGAGTGTCTGCAGTGGGATTTGGCTTAGGAGCTGGAGGAGGAGGAGCCTTTCTCTTCTTTGACAACAATCTATTTTTCTTACTGACTGTATCTTCATCAGAATCATCATCATCATCTTCTTCTTCACTGTCTGAACCCTGAGGGTTGTCATAAAGAGCATCCAAAGCTTTCAAAGCTTTATCAGAAATAACTGCTTTTTCTGGAGGAGGGGCAGAAGGTTCAGGAATAGGGGTATCAGCAACACTGGGGACAGAGCTGTTAGCTACTGCCTTATTCTCTTCTTCAATGTCAGCCTGGATAAGCTCATCTAAATCAGGCAGGGGAGAGTCATCCATAACAAAGTCTCGTGCTGAAACTGGCACTGAAGTATCTTCTGGAATGACTTCTAGGCTAGAAACTGAGATGGAGGCTGAAGCTGAGAGAGCAAAATTGTCACAGAGTTGCTTAGCAAATGCTGCACTTATTGGGGAAGTATATGGTATAAGAGCCAAACTTGGCTTAGTAAAATCAGTTGAAAGAGATTGCATATATACAGTATCAAAATTACTCAACAAATCCGACAAATTCACTGTGGGATTTAAATAAAAATCACCAACAGATGTTATTTGTTGCACTGACTCATCAAAATCAATGTCAGTGTCCATAAATTGAATCAACTCAATCATTTCAGAATCAAAATCTTGCAAAATTGTTGCATCTGTATCAGAATCTGCATCTGCTGGAGAGGGAACTTTTGCTGTGACTTCTGCTGCTGTTGTATCTACATCTACTGCAACTTCATCACTGAGCATCTACCCCTGCCTGGGTTCAGGAATACCTGGAGCCAGGCCCCTAGATGAAGAGGGGACAACAGATAGGGAAGAGATCTGGGCAGATAAAGAATTGATGGAGGTCACAAGAGGTGTAATGGCCTCTTGGATCAAGGATTTAATGAGGGGAGTGAGCAAGGATATGATGGTGGATACAGAGGGGGTTTCCAATGAAGGAGGGATGGTGGTTGAAGGTAGAGAAGTGGATGAAGGAAGGGGAACAGATGGAGGGGATAGAGGAGGAAGAACATCTGCCAAGATTGTGTCTAAGGGTATGTTGAAAGATGGAATATATGACAAAAGTGGGGGAAGAGGAGACTGAGGAGGTGTAGGAATAGGAATGTCTTGAGGGGAATCTGGAGGTGTTGGAATGTTGGTAATGTCAAGTGGTGGAGATGGAGGAGGAGTAGGCAGATGAGTATGTGGTGGATATTGAGGTGTGGTAGCAGGAATGGAAGAGGAGGGGAGTTGTTTGGCTGGAAGAGCAGGAAGAGATGATGGAGGGGGATGGATCTCTTCAGCAAGGAGGGGATCGGCCTTCACAGCCCTTGTGCTCTCAGAAGTTTGGATGGAAGAGGAGGAACCCTTGGAGGTTTTGGAGATAGTCCTCTCCCACCTGCTAAACAGAGCGCATGTGAGGCGCTTGCTGGCGTTTATGAAGATGGTCGGGGAGACCATACATTCAGTAGCCTTCTCCTGGAGGAAGATTCACAAAATTCTGCCGAAGCAGACCGCTTTCTTGCTATTCCTTTTCTTGATCAACTCAAAAAAACTTTACTCCAATTTACAGAACGCTTGTTCACCACTGCACACATGATTAAGAATTGATGGCAGGTAAAATAGTCATGAGCAGAGTGCTTGGCCATCTGTATTTTTCCTACAATGTCCGCCAGAAACTGGTAGGCGGCGGACAGTTGTTTCTTCAACAACTTATTAGGGTTGTTACCAGAAAAACCCATTAACTTCAACATATCATTGTATTCCTCAGAATCCATTTCCATGTTATCTTCTCCATTTACTAGTCCAAATATCACAGAAAGAATTACGGGAGAGAGGGAAACAACAGTAGTCCTGATATTGCATGTCAGAACATCTTCTTTAGAAACTGTAGATGTATAAACCCATTCTCGAATTTCAGTTCCATGTAGTTTGATCCTTCTTGTCATGAAATCTTTGAGATTGAGTTCTTCCAGTAATTCCAAAATATAGAGGAAAATAGGGTCAGAATGCTGGAAAGACTCAAAATCCATGTCGAATCCCATATCAAACTTCATTGCTGCTAGGGCTCCTGCTGGAATCTCCATTCATGAACCTGCAAGAAACACAGAGAAAAACGACGATCAAGAGCAAAGGAACTGAAAGCGCGGGACGGAGGTCGAAAAAAACCTAGATATAAGATTTTCAGAATATGAATCAACAAACTCCATTCCACGAAAAGAGAAAAATTCTTCGAACCGAGCTCGACGAAATAAATTAGAGATAGATAATTCGTCGATCTCATCCAGAAGAATCGAAAACCGTTCGTCGAACTCCGTTCGACGAAGAGTCTTCTGAAGCAAAGTTCGTCGATCTCCGGTCGACGAAAATTGTTTCCACATAGAGAATTCGTCGATCTCTGTTCGAGGAGAATCTCTCAAACTTTCCCTAAGTCGTCGAACTCCGTTCGACGAACTCTGGAAAATTCGTCGAATGCAGACAGAAACTAGGTTAACTCTTCTCCATTAATCATTTACAGTTGATTTATAAAGAACAGATGGGTTTTCTCATCCAAGGGCTTGGTGAAAATGTCTACTCTCTGTAGATCAGTAGGAATATGGATCAAGTTAATTTTCTTTTTGTCTACATTATCTCTAATGAAATGATGTCTTATTTCAATATGTTTAGTCCTAGAATGGTGAACTGGATTCCGTGTTATAGCAATAGCACTAGTATTATCACAAAATAGTGTTGAATTATTTAAGTTGACACCATAGTTTAGGAGTTGATTTTGTATCCACAGCATCTGTGAACAGCAGCTGCCAGCAGCCATGTATTCTGCTTCTGCAGTTGATGTGGACACAGATGTCTGCTTTTTACAAAACTAGGAGACAAGTCTCATACCCAGGAACTAGCATGTTCCAGAGGTACTCTTCCTGTCCACTCTACATCCAGCATAGTCAGCATCTGAGTATCCAGTTAACTCAAACTCTGACTCTGCAGGATACCAGAATCCTAGATTAGGGCAACTCTTTATATATCTCAAAATTCTTTTTAGGAAAATAAGGTGAGATTCTTTAGGGTTCACTTGGAACCTAGCACAAAGGCATGTGGCAAACATTATGTCAGGTCTACTAGCTATTAGGTATAATAGAGATCCAACAATTGCCCTATAATTTTTCTGATCTACAGGTTTCCCTGCTGCATCAGAATCCACAACAACATTTGTAGCCATAGGGGTTTTCATCCCTGAAGCATCACCCATCCCAAACTTTTTGATAAGCTCTTTAGCATACTTAGCTTGGGAGAGGAAGATACCATCTGGGAGCTGCTTCACTTGGAGACCAAGGAAGTAGGAAAACTCACCCATGCTACTCATCTCAAATTTAGAATGCATGAGGTCAGCAAACCTCTTGCACAATTTGGGATCAGTAGACCCAAAAATAATGTCATCCACATATATTTGTACTAACAAGATTTGGTCCTAATGATGTCTAGTGAAGAGTGTTTTATCTATGGTTCCTCTTGTAAATTTATGCTCTAAAAGAAAGCTTGCTAGGGTCTCATACCAAGCTCTTGGAGCTTGCTTTAAACCATAGAGAGTTTTATGCAATTTATAAACAAAAGAGGGTTGAGTTGGAGAGATAAAACCTGGAGGTTGTTCTACATAAACCTCTTCTTGAAGTACTCCATTCAGAAATGCACTCTTGACATCCATTTGGTAGACCTTGAATCTCTTGTGAGCTGCATAGGCAAGGAATATCCTAATGACCTCTAACCTTGCAACAGGGGCAAAGGTTTGGTCATAGTCTATTCCTTCCTCTTGTCTGTAGCCTTGAGCAACAAGCCTAGCCTTGTTCCTCACTATGTTGCCTTGAGCATCCAACTTGTTCCTGTAGACCCATTTGGTTCCAATAACTGGGTAGTTATGGGGTCTTGGAACCAAATCCCAAACTCTATATCTCTCAAACTGATTTAGTTCCTCTTGCATTGCAATGATCCAGTGGGGATCTTGCTCTGCTTCATGAATGGTGAGAGGTTCAATTTGAGAGAGAAAATAAGCATGCATCAAGTCTTGGTTGAGTTGATGTCTTGTCTGTACACCTACTGAGATGTCTCCAATCACTTGAGATCTGGGGTGATCTCTAAGTGTGACAAGATCAGTTGGTGGAGTTGGTTGAGCAACAACTTCTGTATTTAATTCCTCTTGGGGAATAGTACCAGCTGTTGAAGGAAGTTCAGCCACTTCCTCTTGAATTTCTTCTTCACTTTCTTCAGCAACCTATGGAATAGGATGGTTTAGTACCTCTTGGGTAAGGTTTAGTCCATCCATAGACTCACACAGTTGTGGAACCTACAAGAAGCTATTGGTAGAAATCTCTTTCTCCTTGTATAACATGTTAGCTTCATCAAAAGATACATGAATAGATTCTTCAATTTTAAGAGTTGATTTATTGAACACCCTATAGGCCTTGCTTACTTGGGAATATCCTAGAAAAATCCCTTCTTCAGCCTTGCCTCAAACTTTCTAATGTATCTCTTGTTATTTGTGTGAATGTAACAAATGCAACCAAAAACTTTAAAATATATGATTTTAGGTTTCTTCCCTTTAAGTAATTCATAGGGGTCTTGTTCTTCAGTTTATGTATAAGGCTTCTATTCAGGACATAATTAGCAGTATTTACAGCTCCTGCCCAAAAGGATAGAGGCATGTAAGCATCTGCCAATAATGTGCCTGCAGATTCAATGAGTGTCCTATTTTTCCTTTCAGCAACCCCATTTTGCTGGGGAGTTCTAGGAGCTGAGAAGCACTGCCTGATACCTTCCTTATCACAGAACTCATGCATAAGAAGAAACTCAAACTCTGTGCCATGATCACTTCTGATCAATGCAACATGAGTAGAGAACTCAATCTATATGGTCCTGAGAAAATCTGTAAGAACCTTGAATGTATCTGACTTAGCTCTCTGAAAGGCTACCCAACTAAATCTAGAGAAGTCATCAATAATTACTAAAGTATAGGACTTCCCTCCCAGGCTTTGTACTGCAATGGGTCCAAATAGATCCACATGAAGCAAATACAATATCCTAGGTGAATCGCTTTTATTAATGGATTTAAAGCTAGTTTTGGTTTGCTTGCCTAATTGACAAGCACTGCATAGGCTTTCCTTCTTGTAGGGGCCAGAAGGTAAGCCTCTAACAAGGTTGTCTTTAGATAGCCTAGATATGTTCTTAAGATTTACATGTCCTAGTCTTTTATGCCATAACTCATTTTGATTACTAGTAATATTAAGTAAACAAACATCAGTTTGGGCAGAGATTAAATCTACTAAATATATGTTATCTTGTCTAAGTCCAATTAAAACTGTTTTGTTTTTATTATCAATGATAGAACAGGAAGCAGAGTTAAAATGTACCTGATAACCTTCATCACATAATTGACCTATGGATATAAGGTTATGTTTGAGTCCTCTTACATAAGTTATTTTCTTGAAAGTCACTGCTCCAATCTTCACTGTCCCATATCCTTCTGATTGACCACTGTTGGAATCTCCAAAAATCACCATTGGTCCTAGCTTGGGCTTGTAGTTGGATAGATTGCCCTTTCTTCCTGTCATGTGTTTGGAGCAACCACTGTCCAAGTACCATATCTGACTTACCCTTGGACAGCTCTTCACCTGTACCTGCAAAGAAAAGCAAAACTCAATTGTTCTTGACCCAGGTTACCTTGGGTCCTTGATTTGGTTGGAAGGAAAAACTAGATATAACTGATAAAACAGGTTGTGATTTATATCCTAAGGGATGGTATCTCCTAGGTGGAATTACCCAATCCGCTACTAGATTAAATGTCTTCTTAGTTGGTTTAAGGTTTCTGTAAGGGTAGTAGTTTAGGTTTGGTCTTTCTGGGTTCGACGAATTGTTGTAAGTTCGTCGACCAGAGTTCGACGAATAGGGCTGAGATCGTCGATCTCTGCTCAGAGAATGACAATAGTTATTGTCTGCGCCCCAAGTTCGTCGACCTCTGCTCGACAAACCATACACAGTTCATCGATCGCAGTTAGACGAATTATTATATCTGAAGTTTGCGTTCAGCATTCGTCGATCTGGGTTCGACGAACTGGCCACATTTCGTCGATCTACGTTTGACGAATGCTGCTGAACTTTGTTTTTATTTGCTGTTTTCAGATTTTTGTTTCTCTTGTCTATAGGTTTAGAAATATTTTCAGACGATGGTTTGTTCATAATCTTTTCCTTTCCCTTAGCAGAGATAAATTTGATGGGAGTTGAAAGAATATTTTTCTTTATTATGGGGGGTAAACTTGATGAAGCACCCAAGCCCAGTTTGCCATTTAATCTGGCATTCACTGTACTTGTGATGTCCATCAGCTTGAGGCTTCTCCCATTGAGAGATTGCTCAAGTTGTTTAGCCTCACATAATTCAGATTTTAATTTAATTATTTGTTCATTAACTAAGGTTAATTGGTCTGTTAACTTTATGTTTTATGAATTAACTGATTCAAGACTTCCTAGTATTTCTCTAAGAGTTTTTATCACCTTTTCTGAATTGATTAAGTCTAAGCACATAGATTTGAATTCAGTTTTAAATAAATCAGAACTAAAGTCAAAGCTAGAAATAACCTGATCTGCCTCTGAGTCTGAGGCAGCTTCATCTTTTGATTCTTCTTCTGATCCAGAATTGCTCCTGGAGGTATCAATTGCCATAAGGCACACCTCCTTGGATCTGGCTTCTTCCTCTTCTTCACTTGAGCTGGAGGAAGATGTTTCTTCTTTAGTTTCACTCCAAGTCTCAGCAACAAAGCCCTTGTCTTTCTTCTTATATTTGCTGGAAGAGGGTCTGTTGTTGTGCTTTCTTCTGGAGTCTCTTTCTTTGTTCTTGTCCTTCTTTTGATTTTCTGGACATTCTGAAATGTAGTGTGCAGGCTTTCTGCACCCAAAGCACACAACCTCCTTGGTTGGTGTCTTGTCATACTTGGGCCTATCATCCTGTCTGGATGATTTCCTTCTGAAATACTTCCTTGCCATCTTGTAGAACCTTTTGGCAAAGAGGCTCATGAGTTCTTCATTTGAGGTTGATGTCTCACTTTCTTCTATTGCTTTGAAGGCTATGCTGTGTTCCTTTCTAATTGGAGTTGTTGTCTTTTGTTCTGATGCTTCTCTTGATTTGATCAGCTGCTCATAGGATTTCAATTTGCCTAAGAGAGACTCAGTTGAGATCTCATTGAGGCTCCTGGCTTCTTTGATTGGCCAGATTCTGGAATCCCAAGAGCTAGGGAAACACATCAGAATCTTATCATTCACCTCTGTCAAGGTGATGTCCTTGTCCAATGTTTTGAGCTCATTGATGATGGTGCTCAATCTGTTGTACATTTCTGCCACTGATTCAGTCTCATCCTTTTTAAAGTTCTCATACACGGATATGAGATTGGATCTTCTGTCCTTTCTTTCATCTGCAGAGGCAGCTACCATTTGGTTAAGGGAGTCCCAAATGGCTTTAGTTGAGGTGCACTCAGCCACCTTCTGGAATATGTCATCTGACATAGTCTGGGCTAAGATATTCATTGCCTTAACATCTGCCATCTTGGCTTTCTTGTATGCATCATTGTTTTCTGGAGGAGGCACTGTAGTCATGTTGGTTTAAGTGCTGGTAGAAGCTGCAGGTGCTGGAGGTACACCTGTCAAAATAACAGAAAAAATATCCTCATCAATAGAGTTCATGTATAACCTGATTCTTGCCTTCCAGATGGCAAACTTGTTAAGATTGCACACTGGAGGTCTGATGCTTGCATAGTCTTTGTTTTGGGCCATGTCTATGAAGAAATAAATCTAATAACACAAATAAAACAAACTGATCTAATCAGAGGGATCTTCGGGTTCAGGTGTTAGCCTGTGTAACCAATAAGGTATGGTATTTTAACCAACCTCTCTCTGATACCAATTCAAAGTGCAGGTTAGATCTGATATACACTAGAGGGGGGGGGGGTGAATAGAGTATGGTGCTCACTAAAAACTTTTTACAACTTTTGTTGTATTCCTAAGTGAACAGGGAAGCAAATAAAATAAAGTATACACAACACTTATCTAATCACAGAGCAATCACAGAGCACAGCTAGAAAACAAAAGAAAAGAGCAACCAGACGACACAAGAATTTTATAGTGCTTCCCCAACCTGGGTACATCCACTCTCTACCACCCTGGTAGGAATCCACTCAGGTTTTTGATCAGGTTCCTGACACCAATGAGCTTTTATTCAGGTGCTCAAAAACCAAACCTCAATTCTTTTGGAAGGAGACTTCCAACCAGAATAATTTTGAAGGGATTTAAAACCCTGTACAGGAGTTGGAAAGAAGGTGATAGTGTCTTCTCTGTCAACAGTAAGAGAGAAGACTTGTGGATTGATTGTAGCAGATTTTTCTCCCCCTGAGATCTTGAATTGGTCAGGAAAGCTGGAGCACTGCTTCAGGGTGATAGGTCTTCAATGACCTAGAATTCCTGGATCAGAGATGCTTCAGGAACTTCTTCTAACATATAAAGTTTTGTTTTCCTTTGAAGTTGTCCTGAGAGTTAGCAGATGAAGAAGACTCTTGATAGTGATATGATGTTCTTCTTCTTCTCGAAAATGTTCTCTGGTTGAGGCTGATTGCAGTCAAGAACTTTTTTTTTACTTTTGAATGATTGTTCTTCTGTGCAATCTGAGTGTCTGTCTGTGTTGCTTGCTGTACTGACAAACTGTTCTCATTGATTGTTTTTCTCTCTATGTATATCTCTGTCTGACTGAGGAACATTCAAAATTTTTGAATGTCGAGCAGTAATTGCAGTCGGCCTTGGAAAGAATCAGCAATCAATGACTTTCCTAACTGTCCCACGGAAAAATGACATGTAATCTTCCATAGTCAATGCGCGTTCCAACAGTAACATTCCGAGAAGATCTGGCATTAATAACTCTGGATTCATTGCCAAGAAACGGGACGGGAAACTTGAAGAAAACCTAGTCTGGATTCGTCGAACGAAGAACACAATTCGTCGAGCTGCACTTGTGTTCGTCGAGCTGAGCTTGAGTTCGTCGAGCTGAGCTTGAGAGAGTTCATCGACCAGATAATCTTCATTCGTCAAACAGACAGTCTTCATTCGCCGAGCTGAGAATCAAATTCGTCGAGTAGAGTACAACATTCGTCGACCTGAGAAGCTGACAACTTGAGGTCCAAGTTTGTCGAGCTCAGAATATAATTCATTGGCCGAATCTTGAAGCTGGACTTAGAAAAATTTGAAGTTCTCCTGACTTTGTCTTGATGTAGAAACTGAGTCTTCGTTGAACAGAGAACACAGATTGTCGAGCTCAGCACTAAGAATTGTCTCACGATCGTCGAGAGCAGAACTCCTTTCGTCGAGTTGAGTTCGACGAACGTCGAACTCACTTTACTTAGATTTGAAATCCGCTAAGTCTGAAATCTCTGATGGTCTTGATGGTAGCTGGTCCTTCTGAAGTTGAACCTAAGGACTTGACCTAGACTCTAGGACACAACTTGAACCTGGCTATACATGTTGGGTCACATCCTAAGTCAGTGAACCTAGCCCAAATCAACTAGGGATCCAACACATTCGGCTGGAGGCAGGTTCAGTTAGCTACTTGAAAACTCAAGATCAACAAATCGTTAGTCTTCTATAGTAAGTCCAGGAGTAAGCTTTTGAGTTACTCCAGCAAAGTTTTCTCTACTATCGGGAGAGATAGGGCAAAAATTCTCTGCTCTAGTTATTGACACAGAAATTTCTCAGTGTCAAAGTTAACTAAATTATTTATTATTGTAGGATCCTTCTGGATCTAAGCTGTAGGGCCTTGGGCCTGAGGTAGGGAAAATTTGCCTGAGGTGTAGGAGTGTTGCAGCGCTCTGAGAGTAGGGCCTTGTGCCTGAAGTTGTAGGGTTGAAAAGCCTGAGCTGTAGGCCTTAGATATAAGGCTGAGGTAGGTGGTTTAAGTACCACTGAGTTATAACAGTACTACAGGGCGCTGAGGTAGGAACCTTTGTGGTTCTGAAGTAGGGTTCTGAAGAGAACCTGAGTGTAAGGCTGAGGGCCTGAGGTGTAATCTCTGAGAATTATTTTCTAGGAGTTTAGGCCTTGACTAACAGGAAGTTTGCACGGTGGGAGGAGAATGGATATACCCATAATTTTGCGGAACCACTATAAAATACTTGTGTGCTTTTCTATGTGTGTTTACTCTTTGTAGGTACATGAAAAGCTCTAAATCACATAGTAACTCAAGAAGAATTAAAAAGATTTAACAAAAGACATAAACAAACCTATTCACTCCCCCTCTAGGTTGCTACCTGCCTTGTAAACAAGAACTTTCAGTAGTTATAACGGACAAGTTAGTCCGGCGAGCTGATGGCTCGGGAATTCATGGTTGTATGTGCATAAGGTGGTGCATCTTTGGTATTTGATGTTCGTTCACACCGACGTCGATACGATGACTCGGCGGGTGTGGTTTACACTTAGCTAAGGAAAATACTGGTAGATTTGCCAGCAGAGTAAGCAGAGGCTCCACAGTTTGTTCTTCGCGTTGAGGCTTACGAAGGTCTGGGTTAGGTGGTGTGAATGTCGTCCTATAGGTGGGGTGGCCCAACCCACTACCTCTGTTTTCCACAACAGCAGGTATCTGAGAGTTTAGATAACTCCAATTAGGGGAACTAAAGTTCTATGCGCACAAAGTCATGTGTGTTTTGCACTTGTATGAACATAACATTAAACTCACATAATATAGCAAATCATACCATCATCACATTTCAACCCATAACCCTAACACAAAAATTTGTATGAGACTTTTTATACATTAGGTCTTGCAAAATGATCCCACAGTTTATAGCTTGTGAGGGCATGCTTATAAGTATTGTTATTTTCTTTGTGGTTAACTATTACATTTCTTTTATGGTGCACTTTACTTTCTACTTATTACTGCTCTACTACTTTAGAATTGCTAGCTTATATTTTCATAGCACTGTGACTATTGTAATATGACTTATAGATTAGGACTGTCGTCACCTGCTCTTATTCACTCTCCACCTCAACATCTTCCCTCTCCTTCTTCCCGCACGGTGCCTAGGAGTCACGGGGGGAGGCAGGTATGATAGTTGGCTTAGTCTTTTTGACTAACGGTCGATGGACCAAACATTTCATGGGCTTTGGATGGGAGACAGGGAGAAGCAGCAGGAGATGCAACACCAGCGGAGTACGATGCACATGTAGGTGGGCCAGTTTAGCATAGGAGCACTAGCTTCAGGATCCGTGAGTGATTAGTCTATTTTGCTTCTGCGAGATTGTTGTAGTGAGGACATGATGTACTGGCAATAGGCTATTTATCTCTATTGATTTACTGCTTCCATTTTTTGTTTCATTTCTATAGGGATTGTGTTGTGATTCAGCTTTCCTTATATTACAGGTGATTTGTGGACTTAGACATAATTGTTATAACTATATGCTTCAACTTCTTTGGTAATCGTTACTGCCGGAAGGATCGACGTTTTGTAGTGACATCCTTCCCAAGTGTAGGTGTCACCGCAAAATGGCTATTTTGGCATATGACCTCGGAGGCAAGAAAAGGGGGGTTTTACAAAAAATACACGATCTCTTGCTAAACTAGGATGGTGATTTTTGTAATGCTAATTTTGCACGATTCACACACGGTCGTGCATTCGACCGTGTGTGAGCATTATTCTAATGCATTTTGCTATTTAAGCTGCAGATTTTTTTACTTTTTGGAAGCACTAAACCACTCTGCCATTTTCCACCGTAGAAGGAGCTCCGGCTCCACTCTCATCCACCTTCCATGTGGGCATTGCCCTAGCCTGCTTCACATCATCCAAGCGCTTCAAGGAGAGGATTCCATGCTCATATTCATCACTAAGCAAGGAGTTCTTCACATCGAACTTGGACAGATTGTAGTTTACCAGATAAGACAGGCCCATTGGGAGGAAGTGACAACCCTCCTATTCTCCGGGCGATAGTTGGGACCGAGCTATGACGCAGATTGACGCCCGAATGATTCCTACCGTGAATCTACAGCAAGCCTCTGGATTCAGTCATATCTCTTACCCTTTTCTTCTCTTGGAATGTTTTTGATAGTGTAATCTTCATGATTTCATGATGTATGTCACTAAACTTTGCTTTGTAATTTTATTTCATGTTTATAGAAATTTGTGTTAGTTTAGTTGTGCTTGAAGTACGCCAATTCCGCCACCACACTTCAATCCATTACTCTTAAATACTCCTCCATACCACAAGCCTACTCTTCAATTTTGTTTGTCTACTCGACCATCTGTCTCACAAAGCAGTGCATAGAGGCCTACATAGTCTCCATCCCGCCAAGTGAAGTAGTGCATAGCAACATGCGTGGTATTTTGATAGTTTAGTTTATTTTGTTTTTTCATCGCAATCCAAAGCATCTTCATAACCCTGACCTTGTGTACTTCAATCTCAAGTCCTCCTCAAAAGTAAACTCAATCTTATTGTGTTCCATGTAAGATCGATACTTGGAAAAATTCGCTCATTTTCTATTACTTGACCGACTGGAGCACTTGTGGAACGCACATCAATTGTGGGTTGATAACCTAGGGGGCCAATTCATATAGACATATCCAATCAAATCACCATGGATGAATGCAATGTGTACATCCATTTGGTCCAATTCACAATTCATGGCAGTGGCGATCGCTAAAAAATTCTAAGTTATCAATTTGATGAATAAAGCAAACGGCTTATTGCATTTCAGTCCCTCAATTTGTTGATTTCCCATGATTACCAAGTGTGCTTTATGTTTTTCAATTGTCCCATCAAAGTTGTATTTAGTCTTGTATACCCATTTTGATCAAGTTGTCTTCTTTCTAAGCCTCTGTTTGGGAGGGCTTATTTTCAACAGTCAAGCGGTCATGACTTCATGAACCGGGACTTAATTAAGATCTGGTTCATGCGGTCATGACCGCTTGACAGATGAAAATAAGTCCTCCCAAACGGATCCTAAGTGGATGATTCACCAAATTAAAATTCATGTTGCATTCTTATTAAGAGATTGAATTTCATATTGCATGGCTTCCCCCCCCCCCAATGTTTGCATTTGATCGTTTGGCAAAATTGCATATGGTCATACCCGGCTTTAATAAATGCTATGAAAATCTGGTGTCGTGGAGAAAAATTATCACAATTAACATTGTGCATTGGGGGGTAACGTACGCCAAAGGAGAGTGACTGAACGGACGAACATGAATAAGAGGCTATACATTGACAATATTAGTCACATAATTTTTCAAATGTGATGATGATTTCCGAATACAATGTCCCCTCCCCAAACCAACTTCCTCACTACCTATTTCTCCTTTTTCACCACATTGCATTATGTTGAATTGAATGGGATCTTCATTGATCTCATTTCCACTTTCAAGTATAGGAGAAACATGCACATCTTGAACTATGTCTTCAACCCATTCTGAATTCTCACTAGAAGCATCAACCAAGATGTCATCATTACTGCTACAGCAAGGAAACTATTGGTTGAGTAAGTCCAAAGATTTGCAAGAGAAAACTCTACTTCCACAAATCATACATCTCCAGAAACATAGTATTCAACGTTTTCACTATCATATAACCTCCACCCCTTTTTCAGAGGGATACCCCACAAAAATGCTCCTTCAACTACGAATTGCAAATTTTTTTCTCGAGTAACTGAATATGCACATAACATAAAAAACCAAAAAAAAAACACATGATCATAAATAACACAATACCATAAACTAGCATCTCAGACATCATTTTGCCACCCAAAATCATAGAAGGAGCTTGGTTTCTCAAATAACCTGTTGTCAACGCAGAATCACTGCAAAAGTCTAGCAGAAGATGTTCTTTAAATTCCAATGCGTCCACGACATCAAGATTATAAGGCCCCCCCCTCCTGAAATTTCTAAGTTAAACATACAAGATTCGAACGAAATACGTGCGAGCCCGATCAGATCGATTGCGCGCAATAAAGCCACGAGCCCCTAGAGCCCACAGAGAAGGATCTGAACCCGCACATGTGTACAGCAGGTCCGTGCAAGTGTGCCAGGCCTACGTGTAGGCGCGCGGGGCCAGCGCACGCGCTACCGGGCCCCGCAGCTTGCATGCGCAGCCATCGGGCCACTCCCTCTCAGGTCCGCACCCCCACGCGGCCGTACCCAAAGCAGTCGGCCCGCGCGGCCGCACTTCCCATGGCTGCACCCCGCTCACGGGCCACGTGCACTTCGCGCATGCACGCGTGCACCCTGGAGGCGATCGTTGCTGCTACCGGCAACACCCACCGTCTCCAGCTGCCTCCTCTGCCTCCATCTGCCGCACCCTCCAAGCACCTTGTCCAGGCCGCCCGGACTGCCCGGGGGGGCACTCTCATCATTTCAGCAAAAATGGTGATCCAGGTGATTGAAACAGAGTGACGTCATTCACCAGCAAACATCGCTACTCGTCATAATTACCACTGTGACCCTCAAGAAAACCATAAATAGGCCTTCATGCATACATTTGAAGACAAGCAACTCCAGAGGCAAGAGAGAGCTCCGAGGTTTTCCCGCGAGATCGTGGACTTAGGTCGATTCTCCGCTCTTCTCCAAGAGCTAAAGCTTCATCATGCTCCAAGTCTCGTCAACCGCCTTCGCGAGAGCGCTCCCATCATTGCTCCCCATCAATGAGAGTGCCCCCACCAGAAACTTCTCGGTCTTAGGGAATTTTCCGGCCGGAATGCTCCCACCCACGTTCCGTGAGCTCAACAACATTTCAAGGGCAGAGCGCTTCCATCGAGGCTCCGAGGACTTAGTCGGTTATCCTCATTTCCTGCATCTGTAATGGAGTAGAGGCCTGTCGCCCTCTGAGATCAAACCAATATATATAAATCTCCAAGAAGCTATCAGAATTTGACTCAACCCAATCACAGCCACGTGGTTTTTCACCCATTCCTGGTTTTCCACGTAAAAATGCCTGTTGTCATTTGTTATGGTTCATTTTGATTGTTTGTGTGCCTGGTCCGATTCTGAGCTAAGGCGGTCTGATTTCTCCGAACTGGGGAAAGACCTGGCGACCAACAAGTGTTTGGCATCTTCTATGGGAAAGTGTTCCCAGAAGCTCTGATAAGCCTCAGCATTCTCCGACCAATAGTAATGATAAGAAAGAGCGTGACCACTACTAACGGTACGACCCTAGATAAGCGCCCTGAAATGACCGCATCCAACTCAATCGCAGGTAATGCTCCACTATACAATGGAACTACCGCCGCTTTTGTTCCCACCCATGTGGTGGAAGAGCGCGACCGAATAATGGAGGGGAACCAGACTGTGAAAGATATGGTACCTAAACACCTAGAGGGGGGGTGAATAGGTGACCTAAACCTTTTTAAAACTTACTTGGCAGCAAGACAGTTATTTTACAGATTTCTACAGCTAACAGCAATTACAGAATATAAACAGTTAATCCACAGCACAGCACAGCACAGCACAGCAGACACACTAATTTATAGTGGTTCCCCAATCTTTGGGTACATCCACTTTCCCCCTTCACCTATCTAGCAGTGTACTAGATTCGGCCAATCTTCTCCACTATCTCAGAACCCAACAAGGTTCCTACACCTCAGGCCCAAAGCCTTACACTCAGCCACAAAGGCCTACACTCAGCCACCCAGGCCTACACTCATCCAATTAAGGCCTACACTCAGAGTTATTCAACTCCTACACTCATGCAACCAAGCCCTACCCTCAGCCTTTATAATATAGGCTTACAATTCTCTCAGATCCAATGGATCCTACAATTTAAAATTGAATTACAATAACTAACTCTACAACTCAGAAAATAAGAGAGGAGTTGAGAGTTTCTTGAAGTGTTCTTGGAAGAACTCAGCTAGATCCAAACTGACTTAGCTTCCTTCAAAGCTTCTTGAGTTAGAACTGAATTAGTCTGAATCCTCTGCAGTTAATCCTTGACCTCTGCTTCTTGAGATCCAGATGATTCTGAATCCTTCTTCTCAGCCTTAGTTCCAAAGACTGAATTCTTGATTGGAGCTCTCTCTCCAACTTCTTAGATCTGCAGTTGGACTGTCAGATCTTCTTGTGTTGATCCTCTGTGTATCACTTTTCTGATTTAATCTGATCAAACACTTCAATTATTCTCACTACTTGTAATGACAACAATCAAAATCAGTTTCTGTAAACTATGGGTGCCTATTTATAGGCTTCCTTCATGGTAACCGGCTGGTCCGGTTCATAACAGACTTCTGATTTCTCTGACAGTTGCTGTAGACCGGCTGGATCGGCAGCTGTCATGTCAACCAGTCACTTCTTGAAATTCTCTAACTGTCAGATAGTGTCGAGACTTTCTGTTCTTAAGTGTCGACACTTATAGACCAAGTGTCGACACATGTTGTGTAAGTGTCGACACAAGTCTACAAGGTGTCGACACAATTCCTTGTATGTCTCGACACAGATACTTCTTCAAGTGTCGACACTGAAATTAAGTGTCGACACAAGTACTTGATCTTCATTCTTTAACTGTATTCTTCTAAGTGTCGACACATCTCCTTTGTGTCGACACATCTTCATGTGTTGAAACTGTCAAGTGTCGACACTGCTTCTTGGTGTCGACACAAGTCTTCAATTTTATTTCTTCAGCTGAGTGTCGACACATTCCCTTAGTGTCGACACTTGTACTTAGAATATTTTGTAAACTTTTCTGTTCTTTGCTAAGTGTCGACACAGCTCCTTGTGTCGACACTTTCTTCAAGTGTAGACTCTTTAACTAAGTGTCGACACATTGTGCTGGGTGTCGACACTTTCTTCAAGTGTTGACTCTTCTGCCTAGTGTCGACACATTGTGTTGAGTGTCGACACTTGCTTCAATTACTGATTCTTCTGTTTGTGTGTCGACACATTGTGCTGAGTGTCGACACATTCTTCATATGTTGACTCTGCTGATTGAGTGTCGACACATTGTGTTGAGTGTCGACACTTGTCCTTATTCTCTGCAGAATTTTGCTGAGTGTCGACACAACTCCAAGTGTCGATACTTTCTGATGTAGACTCAGCTCTTCTAGGTGTCGACACTTCTGCTAAGTGTCGACACAGCTTTTCTGCATACTTCTTCACTGAGTGTCGACACAGCTCCAAGTGTCGACACTTTCTGTCTGGTGTCGACTCTTCATCCCAGGTGTCGACACAATGACTCCAAGTGTCGACACTGCTTGTCTGGGTGTCGACACAAACTTTCTCAAGTGTCGACACTTTCCCTCTGGGTGTCGACACATGGACTTAGAAACTTTTAGCTTCAGTCTAGTGAATACCTATCCTGCACAAGTAACTCAAACAAACATCAAATACATTATGATGTATATCATTGAGTTAGGTGAGGCTTCTTCAAATCAGGTACATGTGACCAATGTACCCAACAATCTTCCCCTATTTGGAGAAGTCATAACCCTTAGTCAATGATATACACCATTCATAATTAAAAAATTACAAAATGATGAAAAGCAGATTATAATCAACAGGGTTAACATGAACATGTAAAACTTCACACATATACACATTCAACATTCCAGAACAAATAAGAAACAAACACATTTCAGAACAATCATACTAGATTTATCACATATTGTTCTAACATTGTTCCTTATACATTTTCAATGTTGTACAAAAATGTTTTTCATTTAAAAGATTACAACAAGCTTCAAGTTTAATTCCTAATCTATTTCTGATCAGGTTCTTTGATAACAATTCCTTTTCCAGCTTTAACTTGAGCTTTGACAACAGCAGCAGCAGCAGGCTCAGCATCAGCAGGCTTCTTGCCTTTTGAGTCTTTCTTCTTTTGTTCTTCAGCCTTGATTTTCTGCCTCTCAAAGTAATGATAGGGCTTAGGAAAGTACTTGCTAGGCTCCACAGCTGTAGGAGGTAGCTTTCCTAACTTAGCCTTCCTTCTATACTGGACAATGGCTTCCTGCCTGATCTCATGCTTCCTCCATTCAGCTTCTGAGAACCACTTGTTTCTATCAGTAGTATTGTCTTTAGCAGCTTTCCAGGCAGTGAGAATGATATTTCTAGAGGTAGGGCTCCACTGTTCAAAATCTGGCTTTTGTTCTGCTAGTTCCCTAAACCTCTTCTTTGACAGCCTTGTCTCTTCTTCTTTGTCCAAAGCCTCTTGCATAGCTGCTGTTATAGGTTGAGTAACCTTTTCTAAATGGACATTGTCCTTGCCCCCAGATGGGCTATACATAGTGCTCACCTCTGCATGAATCATTTCAAAATCTGGAGGTGGATAAATGACTTGAGCTACTTCTTGTGGCTCACCTCCAAAATAGGCAGGGTTCAGTCCAGATTCAGCAACTTCATTGTCATCACACAGGGGAGGATATCCAAGTGTAGCCCTGATTGAATTTGAAATCCATTTTGCATGCTCAGAACTGGCCTTGACTAACACTCTCTCCCCCTTTATGACTTCTTGAGCAACATGATCTCTTATATCATCCTTCTGAAATCGGATTTGACCATCCAAGTACCTTATGCCATCCTTAAAGAAAGGTCTAAGCTTGGTAAGTTGTTCAGAGATTGCTTTCTGGGAATCTTGTATGGCAGTCTTGACAGCAGTAAGCTCAGTTTGAAAGATTTTATCAAAATCAGCCTTTGCAGTATCAGTAGAAGTAGATGGTTCAGCAGGCTTATTCTTTAATTCAGTTACTATAGCATTGTGGGAGGCAGTTAAATTATCATTCATTCTTAACTGATTCTCCAGCACATAGCCTTGCTTCAGTGCTATATCATCTACTTGAGACTTTATTTTCTCTTGGTGGGTTGCCAGATAGACCACTGCATTAGCACCCTTTGTAAAACAGTCAGTCATCTCCTTTTTATTAAGATTCATTTCAAACCTTATTGACTTGATTTCCTGAGCCAGATCAGATTGTAGGGTCTTGGGCCCTTCATCAACATAAGTTGCTATAGCCTTCCTTTGTTCATCCATCTTGATTTGCAGTGCAATCAGTAGAGCACTATAATCAGTTGATGGAGCTTGTTGGACTAGGGAGTGTTGAGCAATAGTTTGTAGAGCCTTCTTGTAGCTCTGACTTCTTCTTTTGAAGACAAAGAATTGCTTCTTCTTGGCTTGTTCAGTCTCATCTTCCTCAGACTCTGAAGTACTGGCTATATCCACCCTATCCTTAGGGCTTTCAGGCCTTGCAGTCTGCACACCAGGTGCTTTCTCACTGTCCTGCCTTATAGGCTCTTCCTGAACATTCAAGTTCTCCCCCTCAATAGCAGCACCTATCTCTTCAGCAACAACATTCTTTTCTATGTCAAAATCTTCTTGATCTAAATTAAGAAATAGATCTTCCATTGTATATTCTGGGGGTGACTGTGCAGGAGATGTACTGTGTTCATCAACTACTTTAGCTGGAACTACTTCTGGTACTACTGATGTGTCTTGGAGAACAACATCAGGTTCTTGATTTGCTTGCTGAGTTTGCTGATGGACATCAGACAAATCAGAATCTATTATAGAAAAATCTAAAGTATTGAGGTCAGAAAGTACCTCTTGGATAATAAGTGTAGCTTGCTCACTCTCCAGTGTAGAGGGTTGTTCTACAGCTGGAGGCTCCCCTTGGCTTGGATCCTTTTGCATGGGGCTAGCTGTAGGCAGCTCCCCCTGGATTTCAGCTGTCTCTAGAGGAGCAGGTGATTTTTCTGCAGCCACATCCTCATGACTATCAGGAGTGAAAACAACATGTTCTTCACTATCTTCCTCTTCTTCTTTGGAGGGGAATCCTTCTTAGAAATTTGCTTCTCTGGGGTAGGAACTTCCTGAGATAGTACTCTTTCCCATCTGGAAAATATCCTTTGGTCCATCCTTCTCATGTGATTGATTTTAGTAGCAGCAGCATTACTCATTACCTCTGGTATTGTACCAGCCAGGTAGAGACTTAGTATTCTGCCCAGATTGGGCTTCTTCAGACTCTCCTTAATTTTGTCAAACACAACCATTGACCAGTCTGTTTTTAGGTTGAAAATGATTCTGGTCATAACACTGAACATGGAGGCTGACACCCTGTCATGTCCTCCAGTCTTACTGAGTATTACTTTACCCACAATTTCTGACAGGAATTTTCCTTGAGTATTCATACCTCTCCTGTTGAATACAGATCCAATCTTCAGCTTAGGATCTAGACCACACCAGGTAAGTGCTTCTTTGGTCTTAGATGTAGTCACTTCCTCTTCTGCTTGAACTTTAGGTAGCTGAAGTACCTTTCTCAGAGATTTGGGTGAATTCTTGACCTTGGTGCCATGCACTCGTGATTTGATTCTGTAACCAGAGTCATCTACAGAAGCTCCAGTAAGAAATTCAATAACTTCCTTCTTCCAAATTTTGGTTGGTTCTGAAACCAAGTACTCCAATCCTGAATCGATGACTAGGGTTACCACCGATGTGATTTCTGGATCGCCATCGTCGAACGCGCCACGAACCAGCTCATATCCTTCATTGACATTCTCCTCGAGCTTGGGTGCCATTAGGGTTTGTAGAATTAGTCTTTAGAAGAGAGAAATGTCGACACAGCAGTTTGGTCTCGAAACTTTGAAAGCATGTCGACAAACAAAGACAGAACCCTATTTATACCTTTCTTGTTTGAAGACGAACAGGCGGGATGGATTTCTAAAGATGTGTCGATACTGTCAATAAGTGTCGACACAGACTTATAATGTCTCGACACTCATGTGTCGACACAAGTTTAGTCAACAGATGTTATGTGTCGACACTTGGTTATGTGTCGACACACACTACTCGACATGTAGTCGAGACTTTACTTAGAAAATTCTGAGTAAAACTTAAGTGTCGACACTTCATTAAATGTGTCGACACCAACTCGACATGTGTCGACACAATATTCTGAAGTGTCGACACCTACTCGACATGTGTCGACACTAACATACTGAAGTGTCGACACCAACTTCCTAGATGTGTCGACACCATTTTCTTAAAGTGTCGACACTTACTATTCTGTGTCGACATAGACTTGTCTATGTGTCGACACCTTTTTACTTAGCCAATTTTTAGTTCTGTAAACTTAGTCTAAGTTTATCATACCTAGTTCAATTTTGAACCTATTGAACTTAGCTTCTTCTAAGGGCTTAGTAAACATATCAGCTATCTGATTATCAGTTTTAACATATTCAAGTGCAATATCATTTCTTTCTACATGCTCCCTAAGAAAGTGATATTTAATCTCAATATGTTTAGTTCTACTATGTGATACAGGATTATTAGCTATTGAAATAGCACTTGTAGAATCACAGTAAAGTGGAGTTCTACTTACCTGAAATCCATAATCTTCTAGCTGATGTTGAATCCACAGAAGTTGAGCACAGCAACTTCCTGCAGCTACATATTCTGACTCAGCTGTGGAAATAGCCACACTGGTTTGCTTCTTACTGCTCCATGAAATAAGTCTTCCACCTAGGAATTGACAGGATCCAGTAGTGCTCTTTCTATCTTCTTTGCATCCTGCAAAGTCTGCATCTGAATAGCCTGTTAGATCAAAATCCCCATTCCTAGGGTACCAGAGGCCTAGATAGGGAGTGCCCTTTAGATATCTCAAGATTCTCTTGACTGCAGTCAAGTGAGACTCTTTAGGGCAGGCTTGATACCTGGCACAAACACATGTAGCATACATAATGTCAGGCCTACTTGCAGTCAAGTATAGTAGGGAGCCAACTATCCCTCTATACAAGGTTTCATCTACAGGTTTCCCTGCATCATCCTTGCTTAGAGACATACTTGACCCCATTGGAGTCTTCATGGTACTGGAGGAATCCATACCATACTTTCTTATGAGTTCTAGGGTGAACTTAGACTGACATATGGATAGACCACTTCAGTCTGTTTAACTTGGAGACCCAAGAAAAACTTCAGTTCTCCCATACTACTCATCTCAAATTTACTTTGCATAAGCTTTGCAAACTTTTTGCAAAGGCTACTTTCAGTAGACCCAAATATAATGTCATCTACATATATTTGGACAAGTATTACTTTGCCTCTAGATTCCCTAAGGAATAGAGTCTTATCTATTTTCCCCCTTGTGAACTTGTTCTCAATGAGGAAACTAGACAGGGTTTCATACCAAGCTCTAGGTGCTTGTTTTAACCCATACAATGCTTTTCTAAGTCTATAGACATAATGTGGAAGAGTAGGATCAACAAAACCTGAAGGCTGCTCCACATATACTTCTTCTTTCAAATTACCATTTAGGAATGCTGACTTCACATCCATTTGGTATACCTTGAATCCTTGATAGGTTGCATAGGCCAAGAACATCCTTATGGCTTCCAGTCTGGCTACTGGAGCAAAGGTTTGATCAAAATCAATACCTTCTTCTTGCCTATATCCTTTTGCAACCAGTCTTGCTTTATTCTTAATGATGACTCCTTGTTCATCTAACTTATTCCTATAGATCCACTTTGTTCCTATCACATTGTGATCTTTAGGTTTAGGAACCAAGTCCCAAACCTTGCACCTTTTGAACTGATTAAGTTCTTCCTGCATTGCTTCAGTCCACTGTGGATCTTGTATAGCTTCTTCAAATTTCTTTGGTTCTATTTGAGACAGAAAACTTGAATATACTACAGCATTCTGATTTCTGCTCCTTGTCTGAACACCTTGTCTTGGATCTCCAATAATCAGCTCTACTGGATGATCTCTTAGATGCCTGTTGGCTGGAGGCATCCTTACTTCTGGTTGAACTTCTTCAGCATCTTCATCAAGCTGAGTTCCTTGTACTTCTTCAGCTCCTGGTACATGTAGTTCTCCCCCTGGACATAAGCCATTTTCTTCTACTTGCTGTCTTGCAGCAGGTACATCTTCTATGGTTAGCTTGTCCATCTTCTTAGTAAGACCTGTGGGGCTGCATACATTGCTAGACAACTCATTGTTAATTAGTTTTGTCTCATCAAAAACTACATGCACAGACTCCTCTACAACTTGTGTAGTCAAGTTGTAGACTCTATAAGCCTTACTATTATTGCTGTACCCAACAAACACTCCCTCTTGGGACTTGGCAGCAAACTTAGTTAAGTAAGACTTTCCATTGTTAAGTATGAAGCATTTGCAACCAAAAATCCTGAAATAGGATAGGTTTGGTTTCCTGCCTTTCACAACTTCATAGGGGGTCTTGTTTAACCTTTTAGTGATGGTAGCCCTATTTATCACATGGCATGCAGTGTTAACTGCTTCAGCCCAGAAATATTCTGGCAGTGATGAATCACTTAATAGGGTTCTACCAGCCTCTATCAAGGTCCTATTTTTCCTTTCAGCAATGCCATTTTGCTGAGGTGTTCTAGGTGAAGAGAATTCTTGAAATATCCCATAGTTTTCACACAGCTTTGTCATGCTTTCAGACTGAAACTCAGTACCATGGTCACTTCTAATTTTGACCACTGTACAGTTCAATTCATTCTGAATTTGCTTAACAAAGCTATGGAAGACACTAGGTGTTTCAGATTTCTGCTTTAAGAAGAACACCCAGGAAAACCTTGAGTAGTCATCAACAACTACAAAGGTATAGACCTTCCTACCTAAGCTGTGAACTGGCATTGGACCAAATAGATCCATATGCAAGAGGTATAAACACCTCACAGCATCTTTGTTGTCTAAGCTTCTAAAGGTGGATTTAGTCTGCTTGCCCTTTTGACAAGCTGAGCAAATGCCATCTTTGACACACTTAACTTGAGGACCATTCCTCACTAACTCTTTGTTAAAGAGTTTGCTAATAGTCTTGTAGTTAAGATGAGCTAGCCTCTTGTGCCACTTGACACAATGAGAGACTGTCTCATCAGCTACAAGACAGACAGGAGAACCATTGTTCTCAATCATAATGTCTAAACAGTAGACATTCCTCTTTCTATATCCTGTCAAAATGATCTCTTGATCACTTGACCTCTTGATATGACAACCATTTTTAACAAATGAGATGTCATACCCTACATCACTTAACTGACTTATACTAATGAGGTTGTGTTTCAACCCTTTAACATAAGCCACTTGAGTAATGGTAACAAGGTTGAAGAGATGTTACCAAACCCTTTGATGATTCCTTTTTCAGAACCACCAAAGGTCACTTTAGGACCATTTTTGATTGGAATGTAGTCCTTCAGTAGTCCCCTTGTTCCAGTCATATGTCTGGAACATCCACTATCCAAGTACCATGTTGGGGTATGGCCACTTGGATTCACCTGCAAAACAAATTAATGAACCTTAGAACCCAAAGTAAACTTGGGTCCTTGGTGATTGTTAGTTTGCAACTTGACATAGCTATCTGCTGGCTTTCCACCAGATAACTTGCTACTCACCCTGGCACTGGCATTGTGCCAACAGTCCATTGCAAAATGGCCAATCTTGCCACAGCACCAGCATTCAAACTTGTTGTACCTTTGCTTAGGTACAACCTTTGCTGTCTTGACTACAGCAGGCTTGTTGAATGTTGGGGCTTTGCCCTTGGACTTGGACTGATCCTTAACAGTCCTAGCTGGTTTAATAAAACCCAATCCAGCCTTTCCTTTATGATGAACAAATTCATCAATCAAGGGTAGCACTGATTTAGGTTTTGAAAACCTAGCAACTAGCTCTCTTTCCTTCTGGAGATTGATCTCCAGTAACTTAATTTGATCATTTTTATAAGTGATAGTTCCCATCTGAATCACAGTAATGTGTTTCAGCCTGGCTACCTCATTGAGCTTTTGATCAAATTCCTTCTCAAAGTCTGTTGCAGCTGCCTTTAGATCAGCAATTTCCTTTGCCTGACTTTTGGCAAGGGACTTGCTTTTCTTATAGGCTTGCAACAGTACTTTATATTCATCTAAGAGCTGATGAATATCTCCCTCAGATTCAGAAACACTTCCATCACTTGATGAAGATGAATCTGACCCTGAACTAGAACTGAAATCTGAACTTTGAGTTGGACTTTGTACCTGACTAGGTCCTGGCTGCTCCAGGATTTTGGTACTTTCAGTCAATGCCATCAGTCCTTGGCACTGACACTCTTCTTGTTCATAGATTGATTCCATGATCTGCATAAACTCCTCTTCTTCTTCAGCAAATAGCCCTATGTAGGCTTCAGCATCTGTCTCAGTGTCTGAAGAAGAAATGTCTGAAAGAGTCTTCTCATTTTTTGCAACAAAGGACTTCTCCTTCTTTTCTTTGAAGTGAGTCTCCTTTTTGTCACTGGATTCTTTCCTTCTCTCAGGACAATCTGCAATAACATGACCCTGTCTATTGCAGCAGTAACACACTATCCTAGACCCAGTTGCCTTGCTAGTCTTTGTCTTTTTCTTGTCCTTCTTTGAAGGCTTCTTCTCCTGATACTGAACTTCTTTCCCTTTGGAAAATGAAGGTCTGGACCTCCACTGTTTCTTCTTCAGGAATTTCTGAAAATGTCTGGTGAATGCAGCAAAGTCTTCATCACTTTCACTGCTTGTAGACTTTGTGCTAACAGACTCATCAGATTCTGATTCAACTACCTCTGAAGGAGGAGTTGATGACTTAGTCCTGCCCTTTCTAGGTACTTCTGACTTGAAGGCAACAGTTCTTTCCCTGTGCTCAGTCCTTGTTGATTTTTCCTCCTCTTTTCTCACAGACAGCTGCATCTCATAAGACAGCAACTTGCCAAATAGTGTGGGAGGAGGAATTTCTCCCAACTTTGCCATTTCTCTGATGGCACAGATCTTAGTGTCCCAATCTTTGGTTAGGGACCTCAAGAACTTATCATTCAATTCATAGTTAGTGAACTCTCTTCCATAGGACATGAGTTCATTAACAATTCTATAGAACTTCTTGTAGCATTCAGTGATGCTATCTCCTCTTCCTTGCCTAAAGCTCTCATACTCTTGATTAAGCAAGGACTTTCTATCTTTCCTAACTTCTTCAGAACCTTCCATGTAGACAATGAGGGTATCCCACATTTCTTTTGCTGTTTTACAGTGAATTAGGTTCTGAAAAGTTGCATCATCAATGACACTTACTATTATGTTTTGTGCCCTTTTGTCCATAGTGGCTAGGACAATTTCATCCTTGGTCATCTCAGAGAAATCCTTTGGAGTCCTCTGATTTGCATCCAATACTGAGATCTTCATGGGCACATATGGCCCCTCTTTGACTGTGATGTAGATTCTAGGGTCAGAGGCTTCCATGAACAGCCTTACCCTCTCTTTCCAGATTCCAAAAATCTCTTTTCTGCATATGGGCAGTTTCATTGAACCCAATTCCTTGTGATTCTCTGAAGAACCCATGTTTCTTGATTTTCTTGAAACTGTGTTCTGACTTACACTGAATCTGCCAAACTGGATCTCCTCAGACAGTTAGTCCTTTTTGAGGAACCTCCCTCTGATACCACTTGAAAGATATGGTACCTAAACACCTAGAGGGGGGGTGAATAGGTGACCTAAACCTTTTTAAAACTTACTTGGCAGCAAGACAGTTATTTCACAGATTTCTACAGCTAACAGCAATTACAGAATATAAACAGTTAATCCACAGCACAGCACAACACAGCAGACACACTAATTTATAGTGGTTCCCCAATCTTTGGGTACATCCACTTTCCCCCTTCACCTATCTAGCAGTGTACTAGATTCGGCCAATCTTCTCCACTATCTCAGAACCCAACAAGGTTCCTACACCTCAGGCCCAAAGCCTTACACTCAGCCACAAAGGCCTACACTCAGCCACCCAGGCCTACACTCAGCCAATTAAGGCCTACACTCAGAGTTATTCAACTCCTACACTCAGGCAACCAAGCCCTACCCTCAGCCTTTATAATATAGGCTTACAATTCTCTCAGATCCAATGGATCCTACAATTTAAAATTGAATTACAATAACTAACTCTACAACTCAGAAAATAAGAGAGGAGTTGAGAGTTTCTTGAAGTGTTCTTGGAAGAACTCAGCTAGATCCAAACTGACTTAGCTTCCTTCAAAGCTTCTTGAGTTAGAACTGAATTAGTCTGAATCCTCTGCAGTTAATCCTTGACCTCTGCTTCTTGAGATCCAGATGATTCTGAATCCTTCTTCTCAGCCTTAGTTCCAAAGACTGAATTCTTGATTGGAGCTCTCTCTCTCCAACTTCTTAGATTTGCAGTTGGACTGTCAGATCTTCTTGTGTTGATCCTCTGTGTATCACTTTTCTGATTTAATCTGATCAAACACTTGAATTATTCTCATTACTTGTAATGACAACAATCAAAATCAGTTTCTGTAAACTATGGGTGTCTATTTATAGGCTTCCTTCATGGTAACCGGCTGGTCCGGTTCATAACAGACTTCTGATTTCTCTGACAGTTGCTGTAGACCGGCTGGATCGGCAGCTGTCATGTCAACCAGTCACTTCTTGAAATTCTCTAACTGTCAGATAGTGTCGAGACTTTCTGTTCTTAAGTGTCGACACTTATAGACCAAGTGTCGACACATGTTGTGTAAGTGTCGACACAAGTCTACAAGGTGTCGACACAATTCCTTGTATGTCTCGACACAGATACTTCTTCAAGTGTCGACACTGAAATTAAGTGTCGACACAAGTACTTGATCTTCATTCTTTAACTGTATTCTTCTAAGTGTCGACACATCTCCTTTATGTCGACACATCTTCATGTGTTGAAACTGTCAAGTGTCGACACTGCTTCTTGGTGTCGACACAAGTCTTCAATTTTATTTCTTCAGCTGAGTGTCGACACATTCCCTTAGTGTCGACACTTGTACTTAGAATATTTTGTAAACTTTTCTGTTCTTTGCTAAGTGTCGACACAGCTCCTTGTGTCGACACTTTCTTCAAGTGTAGACTCCTTAACTAAGTGTCGACACATTGTGCTGGGTGTCGACACTTTCTTCAAGTGTTGACTCTTCTGCCTAGTGTCGACACATTGTGTTGAGTGTCGACACTTGCTTCAATTACTGATTCTTCTGTTTGTGTGTCGACACATTGTGCTGAGTGTCGACACATTCTTCATATGTTGACTCTGCTGATTGAGTGTCGACACATTGTGTTGAGTGTCGACACTTGTCCTTAGTCTCTGCAGAATTTTGCTGAGTGTCGACACAACTCCAAGTGTCGACACTTTCTGATGTAGACTCAGCTCTTCTAGGTGTCGACACTTCTGCTAAGTGTCGACACAGCTTTTCTGCATACTTCTTCACTGAGTGTCGACACATCTCCAAGTGTCGACACTTTCTGTCTGGTGTCGACTCTTCATCCCAGGTGTCGACACAATGACTCCAAGTGTCGACACTGCTTGTCTGGGTGTCGACACAAGCTTTCTCAAGTGTCGACACTTTCCCTCTGGGTGTCGACACATGGACTTAGAAACTTTTAGCTTCAGTCTAGTGAATACCTATCCTGCACAAGTAACTCAAACAAACATCAAATACATTATGATGTATATCATTGAGTTAGGTGAGGCTTCTTCAAATCAGGTACATGTGACCAATGTACCCAACAGACTGAAATGCTCACCCTCTTACTGAGGATGGAAGTGTCCAACACTCTCCGCCCTGGCAAAGCGAACGAGTCGCGGCCAGTGGTAGCTCTAGAGCACGCCCTTTGATAGGGAGTTGTTCAGCTAGAAGATCAACCCACCGAGGAAATCTCTGATGAAGCATGCTTGATGCTTGTCATCCGAAGGCCAGAGCCTTAAGATGACGCTTACCCTAATCATCGGCCAATGGAAGTGGACACCTAGCGAAGCGACCGTAGACACATCCGCTAAGAGGTCTGGGACATGATCGAGGAAGGATACACCCGGGAGCGGCGCCGCCCCGCGAACACACTCTGCCCCTTCCATCATGGGTCTCTGCTCGCCCCTCAAGTCTTGGCGCACCCCGTGCCTCACAGATTTAAACTACCACACTTTGAGGCCTTAAATGGGGTAGAGGACCCCCTGGAGAACATAAATCACTTCAAAACAATTATACACCTCTTCAATGCGCTTGATCAACTATAATGTTATGTCTTCCCCATAAATCTGAAGGGGCAGACATGCACATAGTTCCACTCCCCATGAGAGAGGGCAATAGAAAACTTTGGAGAACTCACCTATCTCTTCATCGAGTAGTTCATACCCAACCGATGGATCGTCAAAGATCCCTCATACCTCTCTGTAATCCGCTAGAATGAAGGAGAGTAACTCAAGGATTTCTTCTGATGCTTCACCTCCGTGCCACGATAGATATAGGGGGTCAACTCGAAGCTCATTCGCTGTGTATTCCTCAGAGGACACCACCCATGTAGATTTTACTCCTCCCTGAAGAAGGAAACAGTCCCCAACTATGTTGATCCCGTTCACTGGTTCGAAGCACAAATCGTTGGCAACGAGGCCATAGAAGCCCACCGCTAGAAATTTGAAGTTTCTTCCAAGCAGAAGGGGGAGTTGGAACCTATACCTCTAACACACCGTCGGAATGACGACTGTTGCAACAATTCTCGCTAGGACCAAGACCCCCGTCGGCACCAGGAATTCACCTAGATAAATACCGCCCGGGTGCAGGTACTCATTATCATCCAAGACTCCAGCATTCTCTGACACACAAAGTTTTTGCCCCCGAACCGAGGAGACCAGACACAGTACTGTGAATTTCAATGTAAGAATGGGAACAACATAGGACTGCACCCAGCTGAAGGAGGAGATAGAGCGAATCATATCGCAAGGGCATCCAGGAAGATACTTGCAAAATCAAGTACCAAATCATCCCTCACTACACCAACCAGGAAAGAATCAGCTCCTACCACACTAAGTCGTGCAGGGTGTGGCCAAATGGTCATGGGCCCTTCTAGATCCTCTCTGTCACTCAGCACGAGAAGAGACCTAAAGAATTGAGGCCATAAATAGATACTACCATCATCTTTGGGGCGAAGACTTGAGAGGAGTGGACACACCATACCAAGATCCTCTCATAATTAGTGCGGGAATATGTTATCCCCGCCTCAGGGTCAGGCGGATACTGGTTGACATTAGGAGATCGTTGGATATCTTGTTCGAATCTACACTGCTCAACATGAAGGTCTCTTGAGAATGGCTCGAGCTAGTAGCCGAACCGTTGTATGTCTTCGACAACATACCCATGCCCATGTAGGGAATGATCTCTCTCCCCGTTACTCTAAGGGAGTTCACAAGGCAAGCAACCTGGGATGTCCAATTCAAAGTAGTCGACTCCAGCTCGGCATACAACACAATTTTCAGGCGTCTGCTCCAAACACTCTTTGAAGTGATCCCCTCCATCACACACCTGTCACTGAAGTTCGTCACCTCGGGCATAATAGGTGTCGCACGAGGGAATTAGGAGGTGTTACAACTCTGCTGCCTTCAGTAGGTGTACCCCAATCAGGGTTGGGGACAAGGAAGTCTAACTGATGCCTAAGCAGGCACTCCCCCTACTATCTACTGCTTTCCATATTTTTGTCTTAGAGATTAAGCTGCGAAGGTGGATTCACGACCACCTGTACCTTTCTTTTCAGTAATGCAACGTCTGTTTTCCCATCCATTATAAATGGGACATTGCAAGGCGATATTGTCAAAAGCCTTTCTGCACCTCCTAAGTGAGATTGGTGAAAGCCTTTCCGCACCTCCCATGCGAGATTGATGAAAGCCTTTCTACACCTCCCAGGAAAGATTGGTGAAAGCCTTTCTGCACCTTAGGAGAGATCGGCAAAAGCACTTCTACACCTTAGGTTATTCATACAAAGGTCTGTCTACACCTCCCAGGCGAGATGGACAAAAGTTCATTTGCACCATCCATTGGATAAACCCTGGTTCTCCAGAGATGCGAACGCACAAGGTTCTTCACCATCTCCACTCGGACAGACCCCGGTCCTCTTGAGGCACGGACTAACAAAGGTTCTTCTCCACCTCGACCCAGATGTACCCCGGAGGTACTGAGACATGAACAAACAAAAGTTCTTTGCCACCTCCACCCAGACATACCCCCTCTCCTCCTAAGGCATGAACGAACAAAGGTTTTTTTGCCACCTCCTCTTTGACGAACCCCGATTCTTCTGAGGCAAGAACGGACAAAGTTTCTTCACCACCTCTACCCAGGTGAACCCGGTCCTCCTAAAGATCGAACGAATAAAGGTTACACACCCACTCCACGTGGACAAAACTCGGTTCTCCAAAAAGAACAGACAAGTTTCTCCACTAGCCACACTCAAGGAACGAGCAAGCAGGGGATATCGCCTCTAAACCCTCAACAGTCTATAGCACTCTCGGAAGCACGAGTAAACCTAAACTCTCAAGTAAAGCGCTACTCTGGAAAAATGAATACCCATACCAAAGAAAAACAGATTCGAAAGCAAAAAGGGTCTCCACTCAAATGAAAGCTATCATATGGGCTACATCATCATAAAAAGCAAAGCATAAAACGACACAAAAGTATGCCAACAACACAAAAACATGCAAATCAAAATAAATGTGGGAAGGAGAAGCCTCAAGGATCATCCCTCCACTACAGCATTAACATCCTCGTCCGAGGCATCCTCCACGCCCAAGGCATCGTGCTCGGGAAACCTTTGAGCCGCTCAAAATCCCTTGCTGAAATCCAAGAAGTGCGCGGTTCCACGCTCATCCTCTATGAGTGGATCAACGTCAGTCATAATAATCTCACAATGCGCCTCCTTCGCAAGGAGAGACAACTGCACCTCAAACTCATAAGAGGACTTGTACTTGGCCACCAAAGCAGCAAACACTGCCTCGACTCCTCCCGCACCAAAATTAGTCTAGCATTCTCTTTCTTCAACAGGTCGACCTCACAATCCTGTTGGTATATCGCAGTATCAGCCGCGTCAATAAAGTGGGCAACCTCCGTAAGGGTCACTTTAGTAGAAGCCAGCCTCTTGCAAAGAGCCCCGATCTTGGAATCGACAGCGCTCAAGTTTGCCCGAGGAGTCTCCACCTCGGACTGAGAAGAGTACAACTGAGATTCTGCATTAACTAGCCAAGAAAGGACCTACTTCTTCCTCCGGGCCTCTGCCAGCGAGTCTCAATTGCGACCAGCTTCACCCATAGAGAAAGAAACTTGTCCTTTGTAGTTACGTAGTACCATTCCACGAGTGCGTAATATCACGAGCCTCGGGGTAAGTAGAGCATTCCTGCTCCTTCCCCCTCCCCGTTATCAACGGCGGCTCAGGGACCACTCGGGAAGCCGCCACAATTGTGGGAATCTCTAGTACATCCTCAGTCTCCACATGTGGCGGATCAACAACTAGATCATCCGGACAGTCATCGACAGCGTCAATAACAACCTCGGGGATAGCAGAGGACAACCCGCCTCCTCCCTACCACTGCAAAAAGTCTAGATTCATCTTTTTTTCTTCCTCCAGCAGCAAGGCGCAGCTCTGCTCCACATCCGTCAAAAGGCCCCAAGAACTAGCCGCTTATTGACAATGAATGCGCTGATCTTATAAAAAAATAGCTGTCACAAGCCGCATTTTCTCTGTATTAAATAATACGTCAGAGTAAGAGAAAATACGCGTCGTGATGCCACGCCGTGCAGGGGAAAACTGCAGGCGCTCAGACGGAAACTTACCCGTGATACTTTTCATGAAGATCCGTGAGTGATATTTGAAAAAATGATTTAAATTAAGTTTTAATGACTGTGTCCCTCGGTTCCGTTAACCAACTCGTCCACTCTATCAGTGTAAATAAAAATATGCAGTGGAAATTACTTAGTTTAATTTACTCCTCGTCCTATATGATCATGACAACCATTGATAACGCATGTTATGCAGACCTCTAGGTTTGGTATAGGTACGAAGGAAATTTTATAAACCTTTAAAATAGAGTGTTATTCATTTTGAAAGATACTATGTAATAGTATAAATCCTTTAAATTTTATACTTAAAATATCTAACATGCAATCCTAATAAAAAACTTACCAGATAGCAAGTAAGTTATACAAAACCAGCGAGAAAGTAAACTAGCAGCTAGAAAAGTGTCCAAAATCACAAACAAGTCATGGGCGTCAACAACCTGACACGAACCCACAGAAACACAAGATTATGTTTGAACTAAGAAAAACACAACTATAACCAACAACCTACTTCACGACGGTGAGGTGAAAAGTCACAACTACAACTGCTATGCTGAAAACACCAGCCCTAGCTCCACTATCAGCTATTGTCCTGAACTTGAGGCATTCAAAAGAAGGACACCTCAGCAAAAAAGTACAAGTGGCGGCAGGAAATCAAATGTAGAAAGGTAAACGAGGTCAACAGGGGTACCAACCCAAGACCGAAAATACTGAAAGAAAGGTACAATATGCATAACAAGTAAACAGTGAGAAACTTATGTGAGCATCCACGTATGCCAGGCTACACCAAACATGGGGGAGAGCAATATTCTAAAGGTACAACAATAATCTGACAACCTAAACATATATCAAAGGTCCTAATAGTTTAAACAAAAATTCAATTATTAACACCGGTAAGTATCCGACAAATGTGGGGGGAGTTACCTCCGCCAACACACCCACATAACAAACTCCACAAGGGCCCCAAGGGAAACACCGATAAGCATCCGGCAATAGTGGGGGGAGGCACCTCCTCCAACACACCCACCAACTCCACGAGCAGCCAAGGGATAAAAGAAGTGGTCTCATAACTCGACAAACCAAAACTGGAAAATATCCAGTGACTGTCGTGGGAGATACCTTCGCCAGCACACCAATAGTAACCCAACAACACCGGGGAAAATCTCGCAAGGTACAAAAGCTCAAAATACAGGACGTTGCGGTGGTGGTGTGGTCCACAAACACAAACAACCCTAAAACAACCACTTATATCTCGAGAATGGCATAGCCGACTTGACCCGACATCCCTAACTTTAGCGTACGGATCTTACCAAGGCAATCATGCCTTATCAGATAATCAACTAGGCTCGCCGAACAACTGGTCAAATACACTTGACGAAACGGTGGCTCACTCAATAAATGAAGAACCTTTACAACGGATTAACGAGTAAGTTATCAGACTATATGGACTTAAGCGATATTTCACGGTTGATTTGGTAAACAAGGACATCAATTTGTCGGGAAGAAAACAAGTGATGATCAATGCATGCCAAATCTTGATTTTAAGTGGAATTAAACGGTGCAAAAACGATCATACCGCATTAAGATTGAGAGGGAGGGAAGAAAACCACCACTTCCCTCGATTTCGACCGGAATCGTCCTCCGAAATACCCCACGTCGTAGATCGGTCCAAAAGAAGGCACGACGAAGCGAAATCTACAGAAAATCAGACAAAACGGCGATTAGGGCCGAAAAACCTCGGCCAAAAAAGTCCCCACAACGGGAAATACATACCACACAAGCGCAGCTCTCGTCGAGAGCTTTCTGGATCTATGTTCCGTTGAAGATTTCATCCTCCTAGGCTCCCGGAATCGCGGCCGGAAGTTCATGAACGAGAAGAAATCGTTGCTCTAGTTTCGATTCGGACTCTTGGAGAAGATGAATAGAGTTTTCTTTATTCTAAAGCCCTTATATACTTACTAAATCTAATTAAATTAATAATGTTATTAATAATTATAATCCTATGCTCTGTCGCGCGAGAAAAGAAAACAAAGGCTTAAGATGACTTAGAATCAAAAAGTGATCAACATGAAAATTGTAGATCTGGTCGAAACAAACAAATTTCTTGTTAACCATTTTATATTTGACGACATTTTGACTCTCAAAACGGTGCCCGAAAGTTCGCCAAAAGTGCATGCTGGAACGGATTTCTTGAGAGCCATTGTATTTTTTGAAAAGAATAAAGGATTTTTCGAAAAGAATAAATGATTTTTTAAAAAATAAATGATTTTTCGTAAAGAATAAATGATTTTTTGAAAAATAAAGGATTTTTCCAAGAGACTAAATCATTTTTCGAAAAATAAAGGATTTTTTCGAAAAGAATGAAAGATTTCTCGAAAAATAAGGGATTTTTTGAGAAATCTGTTCTGTCTTGTATTTCGGGATAAAAATGACGATATGATGGATTAACGCACCCAGATTAGAACGAAATTCGCACCGTATACGAATGTCGGCGCTATGAATCTAACGGCGATGACAAAACTAGAATCCGACGTGCCGTTCTCGAGATATAAATTTCTAAAGTTTACGACAAACGCAAACCATGAAAAACTTCAAACGCGCGTTGAAACTCCAAAAATGTTTGGGTCATGATGAAACTTGACGAGCAAGTTTAAAATTAATTAACTTAATTTCGTAATGCAAAATTTTCCAGTTTTGACCAGAATTCAAAGATTTGGCCGGCTCGACCGAATGGATGCGAAAATGCCTTAACGGGGTTGCTCCGTCAACTCGGCGTTAAAAGTAACGCCCTGACTTCATAAATACGTCATTTCTGAATTATATAATTACCGAAAAATCAGGGGCGTTGCAGTCAACCCCCCTAAAATGAAGTTTCGTCCCGAAACTTAACACAGCTCCAAAACTAAACCAAAAGAAATAGCCAAATAAAAAAAAATGGGGACGTACACGTAAACTTGGGGAAGAGATGCAGATGCGATTCCCTCATTGCTGATTCTAAGTCCCACGACGCGCTCTCGATGTCTTGATTCCGCCAAAGAACTTTGACCATAGGAATTGTCTTTCTCCACAACACCCGATCCAAAGTCTCCAGAATATAAATAGGTTCCTCGACGTATGAAAGATTAGGTTGCAACTGGGGCACTGAGTCAAGTAAATGACGATCACTAAGAACACACTTCCGCAACTGGCTCACGAAACACATCATTGACGCCAGGGAAGGTAGCAGGTAGATCCAGCCTATAAGCAGACACTCTGATGCGCTCAATAATCGGGATAGGTCCCACGTACCGGGGATCCATCTTATGATTCCTTCCAAATCTTCTAACGCCAGGCATCAGAGAGACCTTCAGAAAAAACATGTCCCTAAGTACGAACTCCAGATCAACCCTTTGCTGATTTGCATACTTCTCATAACGCTCCTGATCTATACGGAGCTTTTCCAGAATATGGGTTACAGAAACACTTATCTCTTCTACGACTTCCGGACCTAGCAACGGTCGCTCACCAACCTCATCCCAAAACAAAGGAATCTTACAGCGCCTCCCATAAAAAGCCTCAAACGGGACCATCTGCAAACTTTCTTGATAACTGTTGTTGTACGTAAACTCCATCAGTCTGAGACGCTCGTCCCAAGATCCACCATGGTACAAGATATATCACATGATCATACCTTCCACAATCTTATTAATTCGCTCTGTTTGACCATTAGTCTACGGATGATATGTGGTTGAAAACCTGAGGTGCCCAACGCCCCTTGCAGGCTTTTCCAGAATCACGACATAAACCTGGAGTCTCGATCTGACACGATACACATTGGTACTCCGTGCAATCGACTGACCTCTTCCAGATATAACTCGGCTATCTTCTTCATAGAATATCCAATCTTGAAAGGTACAAAGTGCGCACACTTCGTCAGTCTATAAACTATAACCCAAACTGAATCATGCCCTCTGGGAGATCTTGGCAGGCCAGTAATAAAGTCCATCGATATGCTCTCCCAGTTCCAACTTGATATTTCCAATGGTGTCAGCTTGCCACCAGGACTACGATGATCCGCCTTAAAATGCTTGCAAGTGTAAAACTCAGATACGAACTTTGCTATGTTATTTTTCATACCATACCACCACACAATTAGTTTCAGATCCCTAACATCTTCGTAGAACTAGGGTGGTATGCAATGCTAGAACCATGCGCTTCACTACAAATCTTAGTCAGAATATCACCTACCGCGGGGATAAAAAATCTACCTCGGTACTTCAGGGTACCGTCTGTATCTATGGAGAAGTTAGGCAATTCTCCCTTCCATGTCCTCCCTCGGAGATGCTGAAGGTCTAGGTCTTCATTCTAATGCAACCTGGTGAGGGTAATCCATGACAGATCTGCTGCCTTCAAGCAGGAAGGCCCAACAATACTGCCGATTGAAATGTCCATCAGTAAGAACTCCTACACCAAGGGCGGGACGGAGAGGTTGAAGATCTGCGCAGTCTTTCTGCTCAGGGCATCGACTACCACTTTAGCTTTACCTGGATGATAAAGGATCTCTACCTCATAGTCCGCAACGTACTCTAACCACGTATGCTGGAGCAAATTCAGCTCCTTCTGAGTGAAGATGTACTTCAAGCTCTTATGATCTGTATAAATCTTGCACAACGCGCCATACAATTAATGTCTCCAATGCTTTAGGGCATAGATCACAGCCGCAAACTCTAGATCATGCGTAGGATAATTCTTCTCATGGATCTTCAATTGTCTCGATCCATATGGAATCACCTTACATTTCTGCATCAGGATACATCCAATCCTGACATGTGATGCATCCACATATGCAGTGTACTCCACTCCCTTAGTAGGCAAGGTTAATATTGGGGTAGTGCATAATCTCCTCTTCAGTTCTTGGAAGGATCCCTCATACTTGTCGATCCACACAAAAGCTATGTTCTTTTGTGTGAGCTTATTCATTAGGGCAGACAATACTAAAAACCCTTCCACAAACCTTCTATAATAACCTGCTAACCCTAGGAAGCTTCTGATCTCCTTAGGTGTAGTAGGTCTCATCCAATCCATAACATCAGAGATCTTTTCTAGATTAACTAAAATCCCATCTTTACTTACCACATGAACCAGGAAGGATACCTAAGGTAGCCAGAACTCACACTTACTCAGCTTCGCATATAACTTATGCTCTCATAGGGTAGAAAGGACCAAACGCAAGTGCTGAGCATGCACCTCTGCAATTCGTGAAAACACAAGCACATCATCAATGAATACGACTACAAAATGGTCCAATAAATCCTTAAACACTCTGTTCATTATATCCATAAAGGCAGAGGGTTCATTCGTCAGTGCAAAGGACATCACCAAGAACTCCAAATGTCTGTGTCGAGATCGAAAAGTTGTTCATGGGACATCAGACTCGTTGATCCTTAATGGGTGGTAGCCTGAGCGAAGGTCAATCTTCGAAAACACCGAGCTTCTACGCAACTGATCAAACAAATCATCTATTCTCCGCAACGAGTACCTGTTCTTGATGGTTACCTTGTTTAACTCTCTGTAGTCGATGCATAACCTCATCGAGTCATCCTTATTTTTAACGAACAGGACTGGAGCACCCCATGGAGAAGAGCTCAGCCTAATAAATCCATACTGCAGCAACTCATCGAGCTGAGTACGTAACTCTTCCCGCTCGCGTGGTGCCATATGGTACAGTGCCTTAGAGACGGGGCAAGTACCAGGCTCAAGATCAATAACAAAGTCTACATCTTTCTCAGGTGGGATACCAGGAAGATTATCTAGAAAAACATCCTTAAACTTCCACACAACAGCAATATCCTCGACACGCGGCGAACCACTAGCAGTTTCCAGAATAGAAATGAGGTAAGCAAAACAACTGGAATCTAGGAGTTTCCGAGCACATACCTCAGAAATAATTAGGGAACCCTGGCGCGGGAAGCCATACACACTCATGGGGTGGCCGTTGTCCTTCTTAAAGTCCAGGCTCTTAACCTTGCACTGTATCACATCATCATAACGGGACTACCAATCCATGCCCAAAATCACGTCAAAGTCCTCCAAGTCAAGCACCTTTAGATCAACGAATGCGACGAAATCTCCTAAGAGAATAGGGCAACACTTGATGTCCTGGTTTGACACCACCGAGTCACCAGAGGGAAACTTAACACGGAATGAATCACCACTAGATTGAGAGTCCACCGATGATGCTTTATGAAATTCCTAGCCATGAACGAGTTGGTAGCACCCGAATCGAATAAAACGCGCGCCATACGGTTCTTTACCTTAAACTCTCTTAAACAAAAGCGGATACGTAACTATCTGAATAGAGTGGTAGGGCAAAAGCGAAAAAAAATTAAGAGTTAGTTTAGAATCTAACCTGATATCACTTGAGTGGAGGTCTGTGCTTCCTCTTGGGTCATAACGTTCAGCTTGCCATTTCCTTTATCCAGATGCGGTGGCGGCAGCAGGGCTAGCAGCAGAGCAGGCTGCAATGGTTGCAGAGTCTGTGGGCATGCAAACTTTATATGTCCCTTCTGTCCACACTGGTGGCAGGTTCTATCCTTTGAACAACATCGACTCACATCATGCCCCTTCTTTCCACAGATAGGGCATACCAGATCTCCTTTTGGTGCGCCCTGAATGGAGAGCACCCGCTGCTACTTCTGAGCTCTGATCCTCTTAAAACACTTTTTATAGGGATGGTCAGGGTGACCGCAGAAGCTGCACGCTTCTCCACTTTTCTTCTTCGAAGAAGGACCAGGTGCCCAAGAGCTTCCATCCTCATCACCTTTCATCTTATATTTTCTCGCTGTGGTACCTCGATTCTTGGCGTTATCAATCGCCTCAACTTTCAGAGCCGCTTCCACTGCCTCAGCATAACTTTTAGCTCTATAAGCACATGCCAACTGCTGGACATCGCTTCGAAGTCCTCTAAGGAATCGCTTCACTCTGCTCGCATCTGAAGCTACCATATAAAGATCAAATCTGCTCAACTTACTAAATTCGAGCTCATATTCGCTCATAGTGAGTTATCTCTGCTTCAGATGCGGGAAATTATTCATCAGGCGGTCCTGCTCTACCGATGGTAGAAACTTCTTAAGCAACATTCATTTGAAGGAATCCCATGAACACCTGTCTGTCAGAGCCTCCTTCTCTCGAATCTACTGGCTCTTAGCCAAACCCTTCAACTGGTAGGCACAAACCAAGCAGGAGATTCTCGAGTTCGAGAAAATCTCCTCTATGGCGATAATCCAATTGTCCAGTGCCATGAAGTCAGCACTCCCGTCATAGGTGGGAGGTCCCAATCTCTGGAAGAGCGATATAAAGTTCTGCTCTAGAGGCAGTAGAACTGGGTGCACCAGGGGAGCAGGAGGAACATGTTCACCTTGACCCACTGCAGGGTCTTGCGCCACTGGATGTTTCCCTGAGGTGGTAGTCAGCAGTGATTGAATTTGATATTGCATTTCAATCAAATACCTTGACATAGCCTCATTGCTCTGTCATAGCCCTTCGATTATAGCTTCACTTTGTGCACCCGACGACTCTCCCTCAGACTAGGGAGTCGACCTAGTCGCAATACGCTTTGGCAGCATTTCTAAAAATACACATACACACCATATTAAAACCCTATCTTAAAACTAGGACGACACCACTTAGTTCAGATCATACTTGAAAAGATACTTGCTCTTGCTGCTAACTTGCTCTGAGATTTTATAATGATGCATTGCCCTAATTAGGATGATATATTCTCATCCTATTGACTCTTGTGCCTATGATATGAAAGCATGAATTCCTTATTCTTATTTAAAACCATGTGTGTACATGTGTCATCATGTAAATCTTAACTTATCGCGTGTGCTTATGCGATGTTATGATGTATATATCGTGATATGCATTCTAAAAAAGGCCTTAATGCATATTATCAGCAGCGTACAGATGAAATGTTATGCATCCAATACTACATAACATCGCATGCACCAAAATAGAAAACGTGCTAATGGCATCCATGTGATGAAGGTTATGCATCCCATACTACATAATCGTCACTTGTTGCCACCGATGGTGGATCCATGTACAAACATATATTATGCATCCCATACTACATAATATGTCATGTATACTTCTTTTGATGTCATGAGTGTAATGACAATGTTTCGGCTAAGACGTACTGATGACACCTCAGTGTGTGTATGCAAATGAATGGAGGAATTAAAACTTTATCAGATCGACTGTTTCGACCTACTTATCAAACTAACCTCCCTCTGATACCAACTATCACAACCTGTATTTTCTCTGTATTAAATAATACGTCAGAGTTAGTGAAAATACGCATCGTGATGCAACGCCGTGCAGGGGACAACTGCAGGTACTCAGGCAGAAACTTACCCTTAATACTTTTCTTGAAAATCCAGGAGTAATAGTTGAAAACATGATTTAAATTAAGTTTTAATGACCGTGTCCCTATGTTCCGTGAACCAACTCGTCCACTCTATCGGTGTAAATAAAAATTTACAGGGGAAATTTCTTAGTTTTATTTACTCATCGTCCTATATGATCATGACAACCATTGATAACAGATGTTATGCACACATCTAGGTTTGGTATAGGTACGAAGGAATTTTTATAAACCTTTAAAATAGAGTGTTATTCAGTTTGAAAGATACTACGTAATGATGGTATAAATCCATTTAATTTTATACTTAAAATACCTAACATGCAACCCTAACATAAAACTTGCCAAAGAGCAAGTAAGCTTTACAAAATCAGCGAGAAAGTAAACTAGCAGCTAGCAAAGTGTTCAAAATCACAAACAAGTCGTGGGCGTCAATAACCTTACACGATCCCACAGACACAGGAGTATGGCTGGACTACGTACAACACAATTATAACCGACAACCTACCTCACGACGGCGAGGTGAAAAGTCACAGCTACAACTGCAATGCTGAAAACACCAGCCCTAGCTCCACAAATAGCTATTGTCCTGAACCTGAGGCATTTAAAAGAATAACACCTAAGCAAGAAAGTATAAGTGGCAGCAGGAAATCAAATGTAGAAAGGCAAACGATGGTCAACAGGGGTACCAACCCATGACCAAAAATACTGAAAGAAAGGTATATTATGTATAACAAGTAAACAGTGAGAAACACATGTGAGCATCCACGTATGTCAGGCTACACCAAATATGGTGGAGAGCAATATTCTAAAGGTACAACTATAATCTGACAACCTAAACATATAGCAAAGGTCCTAATAGTTTAAACAAAAATTCAATTATTAACACCGGTAAGCATCCGACAAATGTGGGGGGAGTTACCTCCACCAACACACCCACATAACAAACTTCACAAGGGCCCCAAGGGAATCACCCGTAAGCGTACAATAATAGTGGGGGAGACACCTCTCCCTACACACCCACCAACTCCACGAGCACACAGGGGAAAATGAAGTGGTCTCATAACTCGACACACCAAAACTAGAAAATATCTTGTAACTGCGGTGAGATATACCTCCTCCAGCACACCAGCAGTAACCCAACAACACCGGGGAAAATCCCGTAAGGTACAAAAGCTCAAAATACAGGACGCTGCGGCAGTGGTTTAGTCCATTAACACAAACAACCCTAAAACAACCACTTATATCTCGAGAATGGCACAACCGACTAGACCTGACATCCCTAACTTTATCGTACAGATCTTACCAAGGCAATCATGCCTTATCGGATAATCAAATAGGCTCGCTGAACAACTCATCAAATAGACATGACGAAATAGAGGCTCACTCAATGAATGAAGAACATTTACAACTGATTAATGTCTAAGTTATCGGATTTGTTGGATACCTAGTTTGATTTGGGCTAGGTTTACTAAGTTAGGATCATATAACCCAACATGTATAGCCAGGGTCTTGGTTATGTCTTAGAGTATAGGCTAAGTACATAGAGTTAACACTACATGGACTAGCCATCAGCATACTGCATAAAGACTAAAGACTTAGAGAAATATCAAGACTCAGAAAATGAGTTTGACGTTCGTCGAACTCAGGACGACGAAATCCGTGCTCAGCTCGATGATCTCAGAGAAAATTATCTGAGCTGAGCTTGATGAACTTGGGACTCAGATCGATGATTTATGGACACTACTTCAACATTTCAAGTCCAGAATTTCTCTGAACTCCACTCGACGAACTTGGTATTCAGGTCAACAATCTATGGGTATTCTACTTCAACATCTTATTCCAGAAACAAGTAAATATTCTAAGTCCAGGATCATACTCCAATCAACGAACTCACCTTCTCAGCTCGACAAACTTAGACCACATTCCTGGCAAGACTTATCTAGTAGTTAGAAGTTCTCAGGTCGACGAATCTAGTTCTCAGGTCGACGATTTCTGGCAACTCCACTTCAACACTTCATTTCAGAAACATCTAGAATATTCTAAGTCCAGAAACACTTTGCTGAACTCCAGTCGACGAACTTAGATTATCAGCTCGACGAACTTCATGCACAGAATTGGCAAGGTTCTGGAGAAAGCAGTAGTCTGTTCTTAGGTCGTCGATCTTGGATCTCAACTCCACGAACAGCTATTATCAGATCGACAAACTTAATTTCTCAGCTCGACGAACTGTGTACTCAGCTCGACAAATTCTGTTCTATGTTTGACGATTCCAGACTTAGTTATTTTCATCCATCTGTCCTTATTCTATTGCAATAAATTCTGAGTAATCAATGCTAAAATATTCTCTGAATATTACCGTTAGAAGCAAGCATTGATTACGGTCTTCATCAAGATTATTGGTTGCCGATTTTCAATGGGACAGTTGGGGAAATCATTCAATGCAAAATATTCTCCAGGCCGTCAACAATGAATGCAGAATAATTTCAAATTTCAAAAGGAAGATAATATGGAAAATACAAAAAGGGATTTTCCATCTCCTTCTTAAACAGACAGACAGTCAGTTTGTTAATCAAGGATCAAGAATCTTCTGCTACTCTCTCTCGACAGCACTCTGAGACAAAAAGAAATAAAAAGCTGATATAGAAAAAGAAGCCCTAACCAGAGAACATCAAGCTGAAGAAGAAGAAGAACAACCAATCCAAATTAAGAGTCTTTTTTTGTCTTCTACTAGGACTCTTCAAAGGACAACAAATCTTCTATCTGTCAAGGAGTTCCTGGAGTTCATCTGGTTAAAGCAATAGTTTGAAGGTCTATCATACTGAAGCAAAGCTCCATCCTTCCTGAACCATTCAATTTCTCAGGGGGAGCCTTTGATAAGATCAAATCCACAAGATTCTTTGCAGTTGTGCTTTGAGAAAGAGAAGACAAAATTAATCTCTCATCCCCCACTGTATAAAGGGTTCTTAACTCCCTTCAAAAGTTATTCCTGGTTGCTAGTCACCTGAACAAAAGACTTGAGGCTTAGTTTTTGAGCACCTGATCAAAAGCTCACTAGTGTCAGGCACCTGATCACAAATCTGAGTGAATTCCTACTAGGCTGGTACAAGAGTGGATGTACCCAAGTTTAGGGGAACCACTATAAATTTCTTGTGTTTTCTGGTTGCTCTTTTCTTTTATTTCTTGCTTTGGCTGTGCTAGTTAGGATAATTATGTTTGTTTATTTTATTTTTTGCAGCACCTGTGGTAGATTCACTTAACTTAGGATAGTTTTATTCATAAGTTTTCTCTGTAGCAAAAAGTCTTAAATATGTAAAGATACTTTATTCACCCCCCATCTAGAGTATTCTTGATCTAACCCCTCACTTTCAATTGGTATCAGAGCCTGGATTCCTTTGGTTGTACAAGCTAACCCTTGAACCAAAGATCATGAGTTAGATCTGTCTTTTCATTTCTATTAGATATTCACACACAGCATGGCACAGAACAATGACTATGCAAGCAGCAGACCTCCAGTTTGCAATCTAAATAGGTTTGCCATCTGGAAGGCAAGAATCAAGTTATATATGAACTCTATTGATGAGGATATTTTCAATTCCAATGTGACAGGTCCTCCTCAAGCATCTACCTCTACAACAACCTCCAACAACAATGCAGTTCCACCACCTGAGTGGACTGAGGCCCAGAAGAAGGAAAAAATTGCTGATGCCAAGGCCATGAATATTCTGGCACAAACAATGTCAGATGACATTTTTCAAAAAGTGGTCGAATATATCTAGGATTCCCTCAATCAAATGGTGGCTGGATCTGCTGATGAAAGAAAGGATAGGAGATCCAATCTCATATCCCAATATGAGAATTTCAAGAAGGAGGAAGTTGAATCAGTAGCAGACATGTACAATAGGTTGAGCTCAATCATCAATGAGCTGAAAACCTTGGACAAGGCCATCACCTCACAGAGGTGAATGATAAAATCCTTATGTGCTTCCCAAGCTCATGGGATTCAAGGATTTGGCCCATCAAGGAGGCCAGGAGCCTGAATGAGATTTTCAGTGAATCTCTTTTAAGAAAGCTTAAGTCCTTTGAGCAGCTTATCAAATCTAGAGAAGCTGCTGAGCAAAGAACACCTCCACCAGCAAGGAAGGAGCACCACATTGCATTTAAAGCTACTGAGGGGATAGAGACTCCAACAATGAATGAAGAACTAATGTCTCTCTTTGCCATGAGATTCTACAAGATGACAAGGAAAGACTTCAGAAGAAAGTCATCTAGACAGGATGACAAGCCAAGATATGACAAAACCCCCACTAAAGAAGTGGTGTTCTTTGGATACAGGAAACCTGCACACTTCCTCTAAGAGTGTTCAGAGACTCAGAAGAAGGAGAATAGAAGAGAGAAGGATACAAGAAGATAGCAAAGCAGCAGGCCTTCCTCCAGCAGACACAAGAAGAAGGAGAAAGGCTTTGTAGCTGAAAGCTGGAGTGAAGCAGAAGATGAATCCTCATCTTCCAGCTCTAGTGAAGAAGAAGAGGAAGCAAGGGCCAAAGAAGTATGCCTCATGGCCTTTAATGCCTCTAGAAGCCAATCAGATGAAGATGCATCTGACAAAGAAGAAGCTTCAGAATCTGAAGCTGACCAGGTATTTTCTTCTTTTGATTATAACTCTGATTCATTCAAATCTGAATTTAAAATCATGTGCATAGATCTAATAAATTCAGAAAAATAAATTTAGACACTAAGGGAAAAACTAGGAAACCAAGAAAATGTTATTTCTGAAAACAATAGGTTAAAGGATGAATTAAATTTAGCTAATAAACAAATTATCCTGTTAAAGACTGAGTTATGTGAGGCTAAAAAACTTGAGGAAACCCTCAATGGGAGAAGCCTCAAGCTGATGGACATTACAAGCACTGTCAATGCCAGACTAAATGGCAAGGTGGGCTTAAGTGCTTCATCAAGTTTGCCCCCCATTCTCAAGAAGAATATTTTGACAACCCCCATCAAATTTGTTTCAGCTTAGGGGAAAGAAACAATAAACCATAAACAAACCATAGAAGAAATTCACAAATCAAAAGGTCAAAATAAAAAAAAATTAGAAAACCTTAGGCAAAAACAAAGTTCAGCAGATTTCGTCGAACTCAGATCGACGAAATGTGGCCAGTTCGTCGAACTCTAATCTACGAACTCTGAACGCAAACTTAAGCTATAATTATTCATCTAATTGTGATCGACGAACTTTGTATGGTTCGTCGAGCCGAGATCGATGAATGTGGGCACAGAAAATGACTATGTTCATTCTTTGGGCAGAGATCGACGATCTCATCCCTATTCGTCGAACTCTGGTCGACGAACTCACAACATTTCGTCGAACCCAGAAAGAGTTAACAAAAATTATAACTATAACAACAATTTTATTAAATCCAGAAAACCATTTAATCCATTAGCTGACTGGATAATTCCACCAAAAAGATATCATCCTTTAGGATACAAATCTCAACCAGAATTCTCTGTAATATCTAGTTTTTCATATCAACAATATAAAGGACCCAAGGTAACCTGGGTCAAGAACAACTAACTGCTTTCATTGCAGGTAAAGGGATGTCCAGTGAATAATCAAACATGGTACCTGGACAGTGGATGCTCCAAACATATGACTACCAGCAGGGACAATTTAATCAACTACAAGTCCAAGCTGGGACCAAAGGTAATCTTTGGTGATTCAAAATGTGGCTAGTCAGAAGGCTATGGAGAGATGAAAATTGGAGCAGTCACCTTCAAGAAAGTGACTTATGTAAGGGGACTCAAACATAACCTCATCTCTATAAGACAATTATGTGATGAAGGTTATCAGGTACATTTCAACTCAACTTCTTGTATTATTTCTAATAAAGAAAAGCAAAAAGTTTTAATTGGAAATAGACAAGGAAGTATATATTTAGTTGATTTCTATTCTGTCAATTCAGACATTTGTTTACTTAATATTGTTTGCAATCAAAATGAACTTTGTCATAAAAGGCTAGGTTATGTTAACATAAAAAACATTGTTAGGCTATCTAAAGATAGACTTGTAAGAGGCTTACCTTCTGGTCCCTACAAGAAGGAAGGCCTTTGTAGGGCTTGTCAACGAAGCAAGCAAACTAAAACTAGCTTTAAGTTAGTTAATAAAAGTGATTCACCTAAGATTTTGTATTTGCTACACATGGATCTCTTTGGACTCATTGCTATGCAAAGACTAGGAGGGAAATCCTACACTTTAGTTATTATAGATGACTTCTCAAGGTTCACTTGGGTGTTCTTTTTGAGATCTAAGTCAGATACCTTTAAAGTTCATACAGATTTTCTCAGGACCATACAGATTGAGTACTCTACTCATGTTCCATTGATCAGAAGTGATCATGGTACAGAGTTTGAGTCTCTTCTTATGCATGAGTTCTGTGAGAAGGAAGGTATCAGGCACTGTTTCTCAGCTCGTAGAACTCCCCAACAAAATGGTGTAGCTGAAAGGAAAAAAATAGAACCCTAATTGAAGCTGCAAGCACATTACTTGCAGATGCTTACATGCCACTAACCTTTTGGGCAGAGGTTATAAGCACAACAAACTATGTCCTGAACAGGAGCTTGATACATAAACTGAAGAATAGGACTCCCTATGAATTACTTAAAAGGAAGAAATCTAAAATCAACTATTTTAAAGTATTTGGATGTATATGTTATATACATATCAACAATAAGAAATACATTAGAAAGTTTGAAGCTAAGGCTGAAGAGGGAATTTTTCTAGGATATTCCCAAGTAAGCAAAGCTAATAGGGTATTTAATAAATCATCTTTAAAAATTGAAGAACTATTCATGTTACTTTTGATGAGGCTAATATGTCTTGCAAGGAGAAAGAGAATTTTACCAGCAATCCTTTACAGGTATGTCACTTGTGTGAGAACTTGATGGACTAAGCCTCACCCAAGAGGCTCCAACACATCCTTCTCCACAAGGTGAAGAAGAAAGTGAAGAAGAAGGAACTAAAGTGACTGAACCTCATCCAACAACAAATATAATTCCACAAGAGGAATTAATTCAAAATGATGTTGCTGAACCAACTCCGCCAAATGATCTTGTCACACTAAGGGATCACCGTAGATCTCAAGTGATTGGAGACATATCAGCAGGTGTATAGACAAGGCATCAACTTAACCAAGATTTGATGCATGCCTGTTTTCTCTCTCAGGTTTAACATCAATCTATACATGATGCTGAGCTGGATCCCCACTCGATCATTGCTATGCAAGAGGAACTAAATCAATTTGAAAGATGTAGAGTTTAGGATTTGGTTCCAAGACCCCAAGACTAACCAGTCATTGGAATCAAATGGGTATACAGAAATAAACTGGATGCCCAAGGTACAATTGTGAGGAACATGGTTAGGCTTATTGCTCAAGGATATAAGCAAGAAGAAGGCATAGATTATGATCAAACCTTTGCACCAGTTGCATGGTTGGAGGCCATCAGAATTTTTCTAGCCTATGCTGTCTACAAGAAATTCAAGGTGTATCAGATGGATGTGAAGAGTGCATTCCTGAATGGAGTACTTAAAGAAGAGGTTTATGTTGAACAACCTCCTGGTTTTGTCTCTCCAACTTATCTTTATCATGTATTTACATTTCATAAAGCTCTTTATGGCCTAAAGCAAGCTCCAAGAGCTTGGTATCAGACCCTAGCTAGCTTTTTGATAGAGCATAAATTCATTAGAGGCATAGTAGATTAAACCTTATTCACTAAACATCATAAGGATCAAACCTTGTTAGTACAAATATTTGTGGATGACATCATATCTGAGTCTACTGATTCCAAATTATGCAATAGGTTCTCTGACCTCATGAATTCTAAATTTGAAATGAGTAGCATGGGTGAGCTCTCCAACTTCCTTGGTCTCTAAGTGAAGCAGCTCCCTGATGGCATCTTCATCTCCCAAGCTAAATATGGTAAAGAGCTTATAAATAAGTTTGGGATGGTTGATGCCTCAGTAAAGAAAACAACCATGGCTACAAATGGTGTAATAGACTCTGATGCACATGGGAAACCTGTGGATCAGAAACTATATAGGGGCATTATTGGGTCCCTACTATACCTTATAGTATGCAGACTTGATATTATGTTTGTCACATGCCTTTGTGCTAGGTTCCATGTGAACCCTAAAGAATCTCACGTAATTTTCTTAAAATGAATTTTGAGATATATAAAGATTTGTCCTAATATAGGCCTATGGTATCCTACTGAGTCAAAATTTGAGTTAACTGGATAATCAGATGCTGACTTTGCAGGATGCAGGGTGGACAAAAAAAGCACCTCAGGAACTTTCCAGTTCCTTAGGATGAGATTAATATCCTTGTTCTGTAAGAAACAATCATCTGTGTCTACTTCAACTGCTGAAGTAGAGTACATTGCCACTGGCAGCTGCTGTTCACAGATGTTGTGGATTCAGAATCAACTACTGGACTATGACTTCAACTTAAATAATTCAACTCTCTTATGTGATAACATAAGTGCTATAGACATAGCACAAAATCCAGTCCATCACAGTAGGACTAAGCATATAGATATTAGGCATCATTTCATTAGAGAGTGTGTAGACAAAAACAAAATTAAACTTGTCTATATCTACACTGATTTACAAAGAGCTGACATTTTCACCAAACCTCTGGATGAAAGATACCACTTGTTCTTCATAAATCAGCTTGGAATGATCAATGGAGAAAACTTAGTTTAGTTTCTGTCTGCACTCGACGAATTTTCCAAAGTTCGTAGAACAGAGTTCGACGAACAGAGAAAAGTTCTTGAGATATTCGTCGAACGGAGGTCGACAAACTCTCTGTGAGTGAAGTTGTGTTCGTCGAACAGAGATCGACAAAGCTGCTTCAGAAAACCTTCGTCGAACGGAGCTTGACGAAATGTCTTCAAATATTCAGACTGAGCTCAACGAATTATTTAACTATCAATTATTTCATCGATCTCAGGCCGAAGAATTTCTTAATTTTCGTGCAACGGAGTTTGTCGATTCATATTCTAGAAACCTTATATCTAGGTTTTCTTCGACCTCTGTCCCGCGCTTTCAGTTCCTTTGCACTTGATCTTCGTTTTTCTCTTGCAAGCGCTCTAATGGCGATTCCAGCTGGAACTCTGGCGGCAATGAAATTTGATACTAGATTCGATGTGGATTTCGACTCCTTCCAACATTCCGACCCCATCTTCCTGGTAATACTGCAACTACATGAAGACCAGCAACTGAAAACTCTACTATCGATTAGAATCAAGATATCTGCCACAGAAATCAGGGAATGGGTGTACACCTCTTCCACAACAGATGATAATACCATGATTGGCACTATAGCAGGTAATACCGTTTCCCTCACTCCCGTTGTTCTCACTGAAATTTTTGGATTAAACAATGGTGAAGAGGATTTAGAAATGGATACTGAAGGATATGATAAGATGTTAAGTTTGATGGGTTATTCTGGGCAAACACCCAATAAGTTGCTGAAGAAACATCTTTCTGCTAAATTTAATTTTTTAGCAGATATAGTGGGAAAAGTGTTGCTAGGCAAGCACACAGCCCATGACTACATAACTAGGCACCAATTCCTGGTTATGTGTGCTTTGGTTAACCAGAAGAAAGTAAACTATGCTCAGATCCTGTTTGATCTGATAAAGAAAAAGAACAATAAAAAGGAAGTCTGTTTTGGAAGAATCTTAGGGATCTTCCTCAAAGAAAGGCTGCTGAATCCCTGGTCTCCCAGACTATATTCATAAATGCCTCTAAGAGGCTAACATGTGATCTTTTGGCAAGTGGGAGAGGACCATCACAAATCCCTCCAAGGCTCCCTCTTCCACAAGAGCTTCTGAAAGTACAAGGGCTCATCCAGCCACTTCCCACCCTTTTGAAGAGATCCCCCATAAACGTCCATCCTCTTCTACCATTCCTTCTCTCCAACAAACACAACAACAACCTCAACAACAACCACAACAACCTATTCATATTCCTACTCCAACTGCATCTCCTGCCACTTCTCCAACAATAGATCTTACTGACATCCCCTCTTCCCCTCCTCAGGAATCTCAACAACCTTCTCCATCTCAATCACCACAACCAACCCCACCTCAGTCCCCCATGATACCTACATTCCCTCACCACCTTCATCTCCCTTACCCCCTCATTTGGACACCATCCCATTCTTTACTCTACCTACTTCCCATCCTCATACTTCCTCTCTTCCAGATATCCACATGCAAGAAGCTCTCCCTCCTACTCCACCATCAACTTCCATTCCACCATCTGCAAATCTAGCCTTGGAACCCTCCACCATTTCATCTCTTCTTGCAATGCTTACTACTCTACTCAAAAATCTTATAGTATAGGCTATTTCACCTCTTGTTACTTCTATATACTCCCTTGATGCTCAAATAACTGCCCTCTCTGCTGCCACCTCTTCAGTAAGGGGCATGGCTTCAGTTTCCACTGAAACTAGGCAGGGGGAGATACTTGATGAAGAAGCAGCAGCATCAGAATCCACATCAACAACAGTAATAGCAGCAACAGCAGTACCAGCAGCAACAATAGAAGAATTATCACCAGAAGAACCAGAAACAGGTGTTGATCAAGAGTTACTAGATGAAGAAGTAGCAACAATAGTATCCCCAGCAACAGCAGTAACTGCAGCAACAACAATACCTGCAGCAGCAACAGCAGAATTAGCACCAAAATAACCAGCAGCAGGTGCTGATCAAGAGTTACTAGATTTAATTGATTTTATTGAGTTTGATATGGACTTGGATGAGCTTGAGTTGGTTGAGGAAATAACTATTGGTGATTACATTATTAATCCCACAGTAGATCTATCAAGCTTGTTAAGCATTTTTGATACAATTCATTTGAGCTCTCTTCCAGCAGATAGTACTAAGCCATCTTTGGCTATAATCCCCTACACCACACCAATAAGCCCCAAAGTTCTCAAGCAACTCAAGGCCATTTTTGCTGTTCCTGAAGCTCCAGCCATTCCATCTCCTCCAAGAGCTGTTTACCCCATTATTTCATCCCCTACAGCATCCATTTCTGCCCCAGTTTTTATAATGGATGATTCCCTCATGCCTGATCTTGATGCCTTGATCATGGCTGATATAGAGGAGGAAAATAAGATAGTTATTGAAAGCACTGTTATTAATAGCTCTCCAGCTCCTGCCCCAACTCCAGTTGTAGCTCCTCCTCGAGCTCCCTCCCAGCCAGAGAAATCTGAAATATCTGTTGAGGCCTTAAAAGCATTAAATGCATTATATGATAACCCTCAGGGCTCCACTGATGATGATAAGGATGCATATGAGGACTCAGATGAAGAACCTAAGAAAAAGAAAGTTTCTAAGAAGAGGAAAGCACCTCCACCTCCTGCTCCAAAGCCCAACCCAGCAAATGACACACCCTATTACATACTCCAGAAGATCACTCCTTATAAGGGCATGCCAGCTTCGATGTGGCTGTCCAAAAATGAATAGAAAGAAAGGAAAAGAAGCAAAAGATATTCTCCACCTCTACAAAGATTCAGAAAGGATCCTCCTCCACCTCCTCCTCCAACTACTGGTACTTTAGGCACAACATCTCAAAGGTCTACCCAGTTTCAAAAATACCAAAGACATCAGGGTAGATATTCATCTTCAGGAAGCAGCCAGCAGAGACACTATTCATCTGACAAGCAGCACCAGCAACAAAAATAGTAACAAATCCCTGAACATCAAAAAGCTGAAAGCCCTAACAGACCTGCTTCCCCTGTACCATTTGAATATCCTGAAACAGCTACAACAACAAGGATGGCCAGGTTCCAGGAAATGGTTGGCCTTTCCATGATCAACAAAGCTAGAGCTGAAGGGAAGGATACATCTGAATACACAACAATGTCAAAGTATAAAAAGGAAGAGGTGAACAGGTTTGCTAAAGCTAATAAATTTTTCAATGTTGATGACTATATATAACTGCATCCAGAAGCAGTAGTGCCCAGGGCTACATCACTAAAAATGATAGGGGTTGTTGACATGACTATGACAAAGGTGCAAGCTGCAGATCCCAACAGGGAAATCATATTCACTCAGTCTGGAGAAAAAGGCAAAGAGGAGAAGCAAAAGGAGAAAAAGCAAAAGAAATGATACTTGAACTATCTTTAATACTTCTGAGTTAGTTCAAAAACTGCTTTTTAAATTTCCTGATACCAAGCTTATTGTATATATATCTGCTACATATACTATTTTTCCTACTAGATATATGTTTTCTTGCTTTGTAAATTTTTTGTTTCACTATGAGTCTGTAATTAGTGACCTCACCCAAATAGGGGGAGATTGTTGGATTCCTAGTTTTATTTGGGCTAGGTTCACTAAGTTAGGATCATCTGACCCAACATGTATAGTCAGGGTCATGGTTATGTCTTAGAGTATAGTCCAAGTCCTTAGAGTTAACACCACATGGACCAGCCATCAGCAGACTGCATAAAGACTCAAGACTCAGAAAATGAGTTCGATGTTCGTCGAACTCAGGTCGACAAAAGCCGTGCTCAGCTCGACGATCTCAGAGAAAATTTTCTGAGCTGAGCTCGACGAACTTGGGACTCAGGTCGACGATTTATGGACACTACTTTAACATTTCAAGTCCAGAATTTCTCTGAACTCCACTCGACGAACTTGGTATTCAGGTCGAAGATCTATGAGTATTCTACTTCAACATCTTATTCCAGAAACAAGTAAATATTCTAAGTCCAAGATCATACTCCAGTCGACGAATTCACCTTCTCAGCTCAACGAACTTATACCACGTTCCTGGCAAGACTTATCTAGCAGTTAGAAGTTCTAAGGTCGATGAATCTAGTTCTCAGGTCGACAATTTCTAGCAACTCCACTTCAACACTTCATTTCAGAAACACCTAGAATATTCTAAGTCCAGAAACACTTTGCTGAACTCCAGTCGACAAACTTAGATTATCAGCTCGACGAACTTCATGCACAGAATTGGCAATGTTCTGCAGAAAGCAGTATTATATACTTATGTCGATGATCTTGGATCTTAGCTCGACGAACAACTATTATCAGATCGACGAACTTAATTTCTCAGCTTGACGAACTGTGTACTCAGCTCGACGAATTCTATTATCTGTTCTACGATTTTAGACTTAGATATTTTCATCTATTTGTCCTTATTCTATTGCAATAAATTCTGAGTAATCAGTACTAAAATATTCTCTGAATATTACCGTTAGAAGCAAGCATTGATTACGGTCTTCATCAGGATTATTGGTTGTCGATTTTCAATGGGACAGTTGGGGAAGTCATTCAATGCAAAATATTCTCCAGGCCGTCAGCAATGAATGCAGAAGAATTTCAAATTTCAAAAGGAAGATAATATGGAAAATACAAAAAGGGATTTTCCATCTCCTTCTTAGACAAACAGACAGTCAGTTTGTTAATCAAGGATCAAGAATCTTCTGTTGCTCTCTCTCGACAGCACTCTTAGATAAAAATAAATAGAAAGCTGATACAGATAAAGAAGCCCTAACCAGAAAAAGAACATCAAGCTGAAGAAGAAGAATAACAATCAATCCAAATCAAGAGTCTTCTACTGTCTTCTGCCAGGACTCTTCAAAGGACAACAAATCTTCTATCTGTCAAGGAGTTCCTGGAGTTCATCTGGTTAAAGCAACAGTTTGAAGGCCTATCACCCTGAAGCAAAGCTCCATCCTTCTCGAACCACTCAATATCTTAGGGGGAGCTTTTGCTAACTTCAAATCCACAAGAGTCTTCTCAGTTGTACTTCGAGAGAGAGAAGACAAAATCAATCTCTCATCACTCACTGTATAAAGGGTTCTTAACTCCCTTCAAAAGTTATTCCTTTTTGTAAATCACCTGATTAAAACACTTGATGCTTGGTTTTTGAGCACCTGATCAAAAGCTCATTGGTGTCAGGCACCTGATCAAAAATTTGAGTGGATTCCTAATAGGGTGGTAGAAGAGTGGATGTACCCAAATTTTGGGGAACCACTATAAATTTCTTTTGTTGTCTGGTTGCTCTTTTCTTTTGTTTCTTGTTGTGGCTGTGCTAGTTAGGATAATTGTGTTTGTTTAGCTTATTTTCTGTAGCACCTTTGGTAGATTCACCTAACTTCGGATAGTTTTATTCATAAGTTTTATTTGTTGCAAAAAGTCTTAAAAATCTAAAGATACTCTATTCACCCCCCCCCCCCCCCTAGAGTATTCCTGATCTAATCCCTCACTTTCAGGACTATATGGACTTAAGCGATATTTCACGGTTGATTTGCTAAATAAGGACATCAATTTGTCGAGTAGAAAACAAGTGAGTATCAATGCATCCCAAATCTTGATTTTAATTGGAATTAAACGGTGCAAAAACTATCAATGCATCCCAAATCTTGATTTTAATTGGAATTAAACGGTGCAAAAACGATCATATCCCATTAAGAATGAGTGGTAAGGAAGAAAACCACCGCTTTTCTCGATTTCACCCGGAATCGTCCTCCGAAATACCCCACGTCGTAGATCGGTCCAAAAGAAGGCACGACGAAGCAAAATCCACAAAAAATCGGTCAAAACAGCTGTTAGGGCCGAACAACCTAGCGCAAAAAAGTCCTCGAAAACGGAAATATGTATCACACACGCGTAGCTCTCGTCGAGAGCTTTCCGGATCTATGTTCCGTTGAAGATTTTGTCCTCCGAGGCTCTCGGAATCGGGGCCGGAAGTTCACGAACGAGAAGAAATCGTCGCTCTCGCCGCTCTGGTTTCGGTTCGGACTCTTGGAGAAGATGAATAGGGCTTTCTCTATTCTAAAGCCTTTATATAATTTTTAAATTTAATAAAAATAATAAGGTTATTAATAATTATAATAATATGTGCAGTCGCGCGAGAAACGAAAACAGAGGTTTAAGATTGCTTCGAATCGAAAAGTGATCAGCATGAAAGTTGTAGATCTCGTCGAGACGAACAAATTTTATGATAACTATTTTTTTCTAACGTTGTTTTCACCCACAAAACGATGCCCGAAAATTCGGGAAAATTGGATGCTGAAACGGATTTCTCAGGAGCCATTGAATTTTTCGAAAAGAATAAATGATTTTTCAAAAAATAAAAGATTTTTAGAAATGAATGATTGATTTTTCGAAAAATAAAGGATTTTTCGAAAAGAATAAATGATTTTTTGAAAAATAAAGGATTTTTCTCGAAAAGAATGTAGGATTTCTCGAAAAGAATGTAGGGATTTTTCGAGAAATCTGTTCTGTCTTGTATTTTGGGATAAAAATGACGATACGAGCGTTGAACGGACCCCTATTTGAACAAAATTCGTACCGTAGGCGAATGTCGGAGCTACGAATCTAACGACGAAGACAAAACTAAAATCCGACGTACCATTCTCAAGATATAAATTTCTAAAGTTTACGACAAACGCAAACCATGCAAAACTTCAAACGCGCGTCGAGAGAACAAAAATGCTCGGGTCGCGACGAAACTTGACGAGCAAGTCCAAAATTAATTAACTTTATTTCGTAATGTAAAATATTTCAATTTCGACCAGAATTCAAGGATTTGGCTGACTCGACCGAACGGATGCGAAAATGCCTTAACGGCGTTGCGCCGTCAACTCGACATTAAAAGTAACGCCCTGACTTCATAAATATGTGATTTCTGAAATTAAATAATTACGGGAAAATCAGGAGCATTACAACAGCCCTCAGCTCGTGTGGATCCTCAAAGCCCATCAAAAGAGTAAAGTCATGCTCCTTCTTCGTGAGATGGTAACAAGGGTCAGGAGGATCCCGCCAAGTATCAGGAAGCTCCCACAGGTTCATGACGAACCAATACAACGTCCCTCCATGGCGATAGTCAGGCTTGGTTTCAAATGACAGCCAGCTCTTATTGCTCTGAACATCAGCTCGGTCTCCTGAGCCAAGGTAGACTTCAAACCACTCATGAAAAAGGCGAACAAACATGCAGGAGTTGTGCTCCCGAAAGAATTAATGCAGCCCCATAATCCTCATCATCTACACTAAAGAAAACTACGTCACCGGAACACCACAGAACCGAAATACGCCGATTGACTCCTCCGTAGGATGGATTCAAAAGCTTGCCTTCAAGCACCCCTCTGTAATCGCAAAATGGCCCACAGGAGGGTGATGAATGCGCTCCAACAGAGATGGAATTACAATCTCGACGTCCTCCAAAATCCCAAAGCTCTTCCTCTAACTACCCACGCGAGCAGAATTCAAGGGCGATGGAAGGTGCATTGATCACAGCGGAACACCACCTTTTGACACCTACAAAGGAAACAAGTGTCAACACCATAACAAGCCAAAGGAAGAGGATGAACGAGCATGGAGAACGATGCGACCACGTAAGCGGCCCCGATCACGAGCACATGCAAACCTTCCCGCACGCATACAAGCGTGCGGGTAGCCCCTGGGAAAGCATGGGTGGATAGACTCGGGCTGGGCCGCCCCGTACCCGTGACCGCATTTGCACACACGGGTCGCCACGCGTTCGCATCCGCACTCGCATGCAAGCAAGCCCCCGCGCGCGCGCCCTCATGCAGCCCCGCATGTGAGCGAGCAAGCGCGGGATGCCCCACACTCGCGGTCGCGCTAGCGCGTCGGCCACCCCATGCGCGCGGCCTACCTCGCGGGCGGACACCCCCGCATGCAGACAACCTCGTGCACAGGTCCCCTCTGCGCTCCACCACGCCAGCCACCTCCGCGCTCGTCGCATCTTCCGTCACCTCCGCACCTACGCCATTCGTCGTGGGACTACCATTGGCGCCCGCTTGCCTCGCTACTCACTCCTAAGTTAAGAAAATACTAAACTTCTTCGAGGGAGACATGACGGCCATAGAAGTTCCACAAAATCCAAAATCTCTACAATAGTTTGAGGAAAGAGCGGAATGACCGTCTCAAATTTATAGGCTTTAGAGGGAGACTTGTATTGGAAGGACACCAAATTGGTAAGATATTCCTTGCAAAATTTTTTTGTCTCAAAACAAGTAGTGAATGAGCATCAATCTTTTTCCGATATCTCGCAAAGTGTGAGAGATAATTTCCTAACAATTGGAGCGCGCCGGAAGAAGCAAAAGATTCTTACGCTCATTACTTCGCGGATCAAGACTCGTAAAAATTTGTGGGCATTTAATGGGGTACTCCCAGAAATTTCAAAGTTAAAACGGCAAGACGCAGACCAAGTACGCGCGAGCCCGACCAGACGGATTGTGTGCATCAAAGCTAAGATCCTCGAGAACCCCTAAAGAAGGATCCGAACCCGCGCACACGCACGATATAATCCCTAAAGAAGGAGTCGAAACCCCACAGTCTCCAGGCGCCTCCTCTGCCTTCGACTGCCTCTGGCTATCTTCGCCTCTGGGCACCTTTCCTGGGCTGCCCAAACTGCCTGAGGGGCACTCCGATCATTTAGGAAAAAAATGGTGATCCATGTGATGATTGAAACAGAGCGACGCCATTCGCTAGCACAAATCACACCTCAGCGTAATTACCACAGTAACTCTACTAAAAAGTATAAATACACCCCCAAGACTTCATTTGAAGACAAGCAATTTCAGAGGCAAGAGAACTCTAAGTTTTTCTGGCGATATCATGGGTATAAGATGATTCTCCGCTCAGGAATTCACTCTACTCTTCTCCTTGTGCTAATGCTTCGCCACTATCCGAGTTTTGTCAACCACCTCCGCGAGTGCGCTCCCATCAATGCTCTGCATCAATAACATTTCCCCCACTGAAAGCTCTGTGGAATTAGAAAATTTTCCAACCAGAACACTCCCACCCATGTTCCGCGAGCTCAGCAACATTCCAATTCCTGAGCGCTTCCATTGAGGCTCTGAGAACTTAGCCATTTTTCCTCATTTTTTGCACCTATAACAGAGTAGCTGTCTGTCACCCTCCGAGATCAAACCAAACTCTGTAAAACGCCAAGAAGCTAGTGGATTTCTTCTCGGCCCAGTTTCATCCACATGATTTTTGACCATTTTCAGGTTTTCAACTTAAAACATGTCTTGAAAGTATCTAGCGTCTACCTAAATCACCTGGAGTGGGGTGAATATGTGATGTCTGTGTCTTTTTGCAGAATAAAAATACTTAAAAAATTATGCACACAAACATCGAGATTTTATAGTGGTACCCCGTATTGGGCACGTCCACTGCCCCGCCTCGCCTATCTACCACGAAGGTTTAGATTCGGCTACTTCATAAAACTCAGATTTCTACAAATCTTACACCTCGGAGCCGCAACTCCTACAACTCGGAGGCAAACCTCCTACCACTTGGAGAACAACCTCTCCTACAACTCGATCCACAACCGGATCTACAACTCGATCCACAAATGGATCACATCTCGATCCACAAACGAATCTACAACTCGGAGAGAAATCTCCTACAAATGAAAAGGAATATTTTATAATAATATTACGCACAAACCTTGACAAGATCTGAAAACTTCAATCTGTCATTCTTCAAAAACAGTTGAACTTGAATACGCTTGGAGAACCCGGAAAAATCAGAAATCTTTCAAAGACCTTGAATTTTGAATATTCAATCGACTCGATCTAGAGCAATAGATATATTTAGAGAGTAGAAATCCAGTCGAATAAGTCGATGAAGATGGAATCATGCAAATTTTGTTGTGGTCAGCCGATCGGAGTCCACGTATCGCATGGGAAGCTGATGGATTGTTTTTGGAAAGATTCTCGATTTGAAAATTGGAACAATTTGCAAGATTAGGGTTGAATAAAAATCCACCCTAAGTTTTTATAAACATCTTCAAATGCAACGATTATAAAAGAAATTTCAAAAAAAAACTTGCGAAAGTAACTGTGCATGGCCGCCGCAACCCGAGCCTGAAAAACAAATGTCAGAAAAATGACCTAAGTCATATTCGTCGAATATCGTCCAGTATCGCTAGTATACTCGCCGAATAGTCATTGATATACGACGAATTTGACTTAGATAGATTTAGCTCAAGCTGGTTAGAGACTCAATGCAAAGGCTCAAATCATACTCGATAAATTCGTCGACTATCAGCTAGTATACTCGACAAATTCGACGAGTATAGGCTAGTAGACTCAACTCTCTCGACGCTATCCATGCACGCGATGCTTTTTACACGACATACTCGATGCCAAGATGCACTCGATGCTCTCGACGACAAGATAAACTTGACGAATTTGCCTTAGTAAAAATCAGAGAAGTAGCGTCGGGATGACTCGAAGAATTCGACCTGTATCGTCATATATATTTGACAAATTCGATGAGTATCGTTAGATACATTCGACGAATTCGACGAGTATACTTGATGATACTCGACGAATTTTACTTAACTATTTTTACAATTATTTCAGAAATTTTTCATATGTATATATGAAGAATTTGATGAGTAATAGTAAGTATATACGACGGATTCAATGAATATCAATGATACTCGACGAATTTGGCAAATATCCCTTATGATACTCGACGAATTTTACTTCGGTAAAATTTCTGTTTTTCTGAATTAAAGCTCTTCTTCTTCCTTGAACCTTCTCACATACTTGGGATAGAAGTACATCCCAATAGAGAGATTCCACGTTAGTCAACACCATGGCCTATACAATGAAGGATTACAATGTATAGTCCCGTGTATACTGGCCTACCGTACCATGACATTGGTGTGTACTTAGTATTGTAAACCTGCAAGTACATAACTTGAATACCATATTAAATACAATCACAATTCATCTTAGCTTAACTGGACCATTCTTCAAATAAGGGTTATTGTGGATACAATACCCAACATTCTCCCCCTATTTGAAGAAGTCAGAGTCCTATATGCTAAGGTAAATTGCACATAACAAAAAATAATAAGATATGCAATTAACAAGATTGAGAGTGTTCAGTTATCTACCTAAATAACCTAGAGGGGGGGGGGTGAATAGGTAAGTTGTGCGTCTTTTTGCGGAATAAAAAATTATCGATCTATGCACATAAAATAATCAAGCAAGCATAGAGGACACAGAGATTTATAGTGGTTCCCCAACCTTGGGTACATCCACTTTCCACTCACCGATCTAGCAAAGCACTAGACTCGGCTACTCCACTATCTCAGATTGAAATCAATCCTACGCCTCGGAACAAAGTTCCTACAACTCGATTCACAACACGGATCTACACTGGGAAGATGAAAACTTCCTACAACTCGGAGAACACAGCTCCTACACTCGAAGAGTAATCTCCTACAAGAATAAATTTAGAATATGAAATACAAACAATATTATTTCTCAGATCTGGAAATTTCGGCCAAGGTCTTCCTCTTGAAATTTGCGGCTTTATCAGAAATTTTGAAGAAGAGACTCGGCTAGATCCTGATCTGAAACTTCTTGACTCACACAATCTGAGAGATGATGAAGAAGATGAAAAACAATCTCAATCTGTAAGTCAACTTGATCTGAATCTTCTTGAATGAAAGCCCTAGGGGATTTGCACGAAGAGGATCGGCGACGGCTTCCGTTTAGGAAAGAGAAACCAGGATTCAGAATTCTTAAGGTATATCTTTTCAGTGCTTGTTAGGGTTAATCAAAATGACAAGACCTTATAAAAGATCTCCCTAACAGTCATAATTAGCATTAATAATGTCCACATGGACCAATCACATCGAGGAATTTGAAAATCCCGTCTGATTAGGACTTGGCGATTTTTTCTGAAAACTTGATTAAATTGCTCGAGTGGAATATGAACTACTCGAGTACAATGATGAGTACTCGAGTGAACAAAGTTAGACAAATCAAGAAGAAGTTCTACAAGAAATCCAGAACAAAATCTATAATCACTCGAGAGGAATAAGGTTACTCGAGTGTTAGAAGAGTTACTCGAGAGGTGGAGATGAACTACTCGAGAAAAAGACTTAGAGAAATTTCTGGGAGTTTAAGACTGATTACTCGAGTACTAGAACTGGACTACTCGAGAAGTAAGCAGACTACTCGAGTACATAAACTTTACTACTCGAGTAGGATATATTCAACACGAGAATAATCCTTCTGTAACTCGAGACAAAGGGCTCATCTACTCGAGTTGTTAACTTGACTACTCGATTAAAGTACTTAGAATATTTTCTAAGAGGGAAAACTGTCAACTCGAGAAAGAGAAGAAGTTTACGTGAGTAATGGACTTGGCCACTTGAGAGCTAGATTCAAATCACTAGAGAGTCATTTCCTTTACTCGAGATACAAACTAAACTTCACGAGTATGACTAAGAGTTCAACTCGAGTACTTAGACTTCTACTCGAGTGAAACACTTAGAAAAATTCTAATTCTTGAGGAATTTACTTTCTTCAATAGAATCAGCAACATGTCTTTCACCAACATCCCTATTGCTTGAAAAATGAACTGTATCCCAATAGAGAGGCTACACATGAGTCAACACCATGGATCACACAATGAGGGATTACATTGTCTGGTCTTGTGTTTGGTGGCCCATTGTAGACTGACATTGGTCTACACTTGGCAAATTAAGTTCTGCAAACGCATAATTCAAACAGTACATCAAATACAGCTTAATTCATCTTAGTTCAAGGGTGACTTCACACAAATCTAGGTTATTACGGATACAAAACCCAACAATCTTCCCCTATTTGTAGAATTCAGAACCCTCTACACTAAGGTGAATTATATAGACAAATAAAGAGCTAGATATGCAAGAGAGAAACCAAAGTAATAGGCACAAATAATATAAGCAAAGAATAGATTATCAAAATGAAGGATTATAGAATTAGAATTTTCCAAAAAATCATTTCTACACAATCCCATCCACACTCTTGTAACTTTCTTCACTCTTTGGCTTGAGGTTGTTGTTGTTGTTGCTGTCTATCCTTCTTTTCCTATTGCCTCCTTTGATAGCTGAAAGGCTTTAGATAGTACTTGGGAGGTTTTGGAGGAGCAGCATGATTGTTTCTTCCATGTTCTCTATCATAGAGTCTTCTCTTGGTCATAGTCTTCTCATACAAGTCTCATTCTTGGGTGTTGTAATGATCATGTCTATTCTCATTGAAGTCCAAAACTAACTTGAGAGTATCAAGAATTAGTGACTTTGATGTAGGACTCCAAACTTCTGCAAATTCAGGAGCTTTCCTTTTCTTTGCTTCTGGAACTAGAATGGATCTGCTGGCAGAAGCTCCATCACCATACTTTCTTTCATTTGTAATGTGAATTTCAGGAGGAGCTTGTTGAAATATATCTACTGGATCAGATTCCCAAACTTGAGAATAAGATTCTGGAGGAGGGGCTTCAAAGCCTTCAAGTCTTGGAGAGATGGTAGGCCGAGGAACTAGAGCTGTAGCTAGAGGAGCTAGGGGATTCAATTGATGAGGAATAATGTTGGGATATGCTTGAAAATCAGGGAATATCTGGTTGTTCATCCACACAGATGTATCATAAGTATGAAATTTTACAGTATGAATTTGATTCTGCACATCATCATGAATTTCCTTTAGCTTTGCCTCCCAGAGGGTTTGCTTGGCAGCATCTGAGGCTTCTAGGTATCCTTTGACTAATGCCTCCCCTTTTCTAACTTCTACAAATAGTTCATCTATGGTAGCTTCTTTGAAGGTAACCACTTCGTCACAGATTCTGAATGTATGCTCTTGGGCCAGCTTTTCTAATTGAATCTGATTGTTAGCAAGAGTAATAGATTGTTCCATCACTTTGCCAACACTGGTAATGGTGTGGTCTAGTACTTTTCCACCTTTCTTGAATAGTTGTCTGAGTTCATCAGTATTGTGCTAAATTTCAGCAAATCCTCTGCTCATCTCTTTCTCAAGAGCAGAAACGTTCTCTTGCACAACTTTGAGAGAGTCATCAAAATAATTTCTTTGATCTAGCAGCATCTGTTCAATCTTACCTATAATATCATTTGCAGCAGGAATTGAAGTTGCTGAATCCTGCCCAGACTGATAGAGCACATGAACATCTAGTTATAGAGGACAAAACTCCATCTCCCTCTACACCTAATATTGCCAGCACATCTAGTGCAGCTGCTGAGGTGGAGTCTTCTCTGTACAACCCCATGTCCGGCAAGCAAGGTCTCAAGGGAACTAGGCAGATCGGGCTGAGAGCAGTAGGCGAGCTCGGCAGTGGAGAGGCCGAGCCAGAGCTCGGCATTCGTCGACCAGAGATCGACGATCGTCGGCCGGAGACCGACATTCGTCGGCCAGAGACCAGTGTTCGCCGACCCCGAGCTCGGCATTCGCCGAGCTAGTCCCAGCTCGCGTCCTCGCAGCGGAACTCGACAGTAGTAGGCGAGCAAGGTCTGCCGAGGTGATCAAAGCTCCCCAGCTCGCCTGGATGAATGAGGTACTTTTTACTGTTTTGCCCTCGCTGGTCTGCCTATAGCCCTTCAAAACAGCGGAGTTTGGCTGTTGGCAGACCCAACCAAGGGTTTTTTGGTAATTTCAGATCAATTCTTTTGGTTATTGGCAGTCTGGATTCCAAAAACTATAAATAGAAACCAAGGGGTACCCCAAAAAACATGCTTCCTATGCCTTCCTGTTCCAGTTCTAAAGCGCTTTCTGAGGGTACCTTAGCTCAGCTTCTGGCTAAGGAGGGGAAGCACTACGAGATCTTCTGGGTTTGTGGTGGGACCTCCCCGCCGAGCACTTGGGTCAGTTTTCTCGTTGTTTTCCTTATTGTTTTACTTGCAGGAGTAAAGTAGGGGCAAGACCACCCCTTCCCCAAGGGCGAACTCCACAGGAGATCGAGAAATCGGTTTCAACATTTTGATGTGGTGAGCGTGGAGAGTGGTCAGTGCAGAATAGCTTTAGCGAGTTCAATGACAGGGGGACCGGGATCATATAGGCCGAACTCGCCGCCCCCCCCCCCCCGCCTCTCGCCACGGTGGGGATGCTCGAAGACTTCAGAAACGAGGTGTTGAGCCTCGTCAAGTTCGCACTCGGTACGCGGGCCGAGTGCTGGACTCCAGCCGCCCAGATCGCGGCCGCCCCTTCTTTGGGCGAGGACGCTCCCGGCAGGCGAGCTGGGAAGGAAGTGGTAGAGGAAGGCCGGGGTGCGAGCTCCCCGGGCGCGAGCTCTTCCCCGGCTCGGCAGGCCGAGGCCGTTTCGGCGAGCTGGGCTCGTGAGACTCACCGGCTCGCCCAGTGGGGGGAGGCAGTCCTTTCAGCGAGCTGGTCTCCTCAGCTCCAGTTCCAGATGGGTTCAGGGAACCCGAGATGTCCTATTACACCGGGAAGGGAGACCCGGTCCAGCATGTTCAATGGTTCGAAGATGTAGTCTCCATCCGTTAGATGTCGGACGGATTCAAATGCCGACTCTTCGCTATCACCCTCAGGGAGAAGGCCAGGGAGTGGTTCCACCAACTACCGGCCAGCTCCATCTACTGCTTCGAGGACCTGTGCCGAGGGTTCATACTGAGGTTCACTACCTTGAAGAAGAGGAAGAAGGAGTCTGAGTTTCTGTTCCACATTAAGCAAGGGGTGAACGAGACGTTGGGGAGCTACGTGGACCGGTTTCAGGAGGAAGTTACTCAGGTCCAGGAGATGCCGGGCCATAGTTTGATGATGGCCTTCACCCTGGGCCTGTAGTAGGGTTTCTTCCGGATGGAGCTGAAGTGAGTTCCTCCCCTCTCCTACGAGGAGTTGATGGAGAGGGCGGCGAGAGAGTTCGACGGGGATGTAACACCTCCCCTGTAATGACCGTATAATATGGGTCCGGCCGGGGCCCCACAAAATACGGACGCCACAGCTTTAGTATTAAAAGTTGATATAGCTACCCACACTCAAAACACTGCACAACACAGCAGAAACACAAACAAGACTAGAAGTTATACACTACAAGAAAAGTAAAAACAATGGCCTTATGGCCTTACAACAAATGTCCAAACTTAACAATAAAACAATCATGAAAGTGCATAGCACTACTAGTCTACCTCGGCATGCAAGCCGGACAACCAGAGTCTTAAACATACAACATCATATAAGTAGAGCTACAAAAGAGAAAAGCACTTCATGAGGCTTAGGCCTTTCTGGCCGGCGAGCTAGCTCCTGCATGCGATCCTTGCCCTGTAAAATTTATTAGTAACGTGGGTCAGCAAAGGCTGACCTCAAACTATGTAACAACACATCTCCTCCTGGCCGCCCCTAACGAACCCCGGGGTACCCCTCCAACCTGCAAGTTAGCACTTCGTATGCAATAATCATAAGCAAGAAAAGCAACTACAGAAACAGGCTTGGATGTCACACACATCATACATGTTCTCTACGGGTTGAGCATATAATAAAAAGGGCCTACTTATGCAACATGTATGCAACAACCCGGGTTTCACCCAAGGCACCCTATCTCGTATGCATCTAGCACATCATCACATCATATGGGTACTCATCAATTCCCCATTGGCATAAAGCCTCAAACAAAGGGGTAACACCATTCCCCCCAAACGGAGCACAGACTGCCACATGGAACTCTTGCCAAGGCCCCACCCGCTCAAGGTCTGAGACCCGGGCTTGCCTACAAGCTCTAACGTCTCATGTCAGAATTCCAACAAACACAAACTGATCGATTCTAAGAAGCCTTGCCGGACCCCACCCGATCTTGGCCTCATTGCTCGGGCTTGCCCCCATGCTTGGCATTCTCGTCAGTCTCACAGAAGGGGACTAGTCTCGCCGGGACACTCTTCCCACATGACGTGAATGTCATGGGATAGCCAGCCGACCACGGAGACATAGCCACGCCTTGGCACATCACAAACCAAGACAATTCCACCCTAATCCCTCATTTGTACTGCAACGTTTCCGCGCACCAATGAAACCATCTCCAACTCATGTGGAGCTAACCTTGTCCACCAAGGAAACCATCTACCGCCACGAGGAGCTAACCTTGTCCGGTTCCGACTACACGTACTCATTCGAGAAAAAGGGTAAAACACCACCACATCACAAACAACATCTTGCCGCAACGGAATCTCTATGAATCCCTAAAGTTCGTATGCAACATCACCGAGTCGGACTAACGGTCGCGACTACGGCTTCACCCACCATGCCTAATCCACTAACGGAGCGGATCTCTAATGCAAATCATACCGGGGACGGACTCAATCGACCCGGAGGTTCCTCTTGAACCTTGGCGACCCAAAATCCTTCTCATTTGAGTGTTTGGTGCCCAAAAATGGAAAAGAAATGATGCTAAAGACATGCATCCTAAGACCTAGAGGAGAAATGTCGTTACCTTCCGACTCCTCTTCCTTGCCATGGCAAAATAACCGGATGAAAACCTTCGCAAAGATCTAGCCTCCACGGATCTGGACTCGGCTCGCGATTTGGAGCACCGAAACCTCTCCTACAGCCCAAACCATCCTTCTCCTTCTTCCTTGCTCTCCCTTCTCTCTAGAAATTAGTAAGAGAAAAGTTTGAAGAAGAATGAGGGTTTCCAACCCTATTATTGGACTTAACTCCCCAAGAAATGTCCTGAACCATCAGATCCTAAAATCAGAGGAAGAATGGCCACGATCCGATAGAAAAATAAAAGACCTGGGCCGAACACGGCCTGGCACACGCCCGTGTCCAGAGCCATGTGCCTCATTCGCTGTCTCAAATCGACGCACCTGGAACAGCACACGGGCATCTGACATGCCCGTGTTCAACCCGACACGCCCGTGTCCCCACTGACACGGCCGTGTGGTCGGCCGTGTGCCCCCATCGACACGGCCCCGAAACCAACCCGAGAAGGGACACGGCCTGGGACACGGCGTGTCCCACGCCATTTGCCAAGTCTCGACACTCGTGGACAGCCTTTGTGTCGACACCGCGGAAAAACATCGAGCGAAGATCGTCGACCAAGCGGGACACGCCCTGTGACATGCCCGTGTCACAGGTCGTGTGCCCCAGTCTCGACACTCGACACTCGACACTCGTCAAGTGAACATCGTCGACTGAAGATCGTCGACAGACCCACACGGCCTTGGACACGCCAGTGTCCTAGGCCATATGCCTTATCTCGACACGCTATCGAGCGAAAGTGTCGACACCCCGGGCCGAGTGTCGACACGGGCTCGACATGCCCTGCGACACGCCTGTGTCGCAGGCCGTGTGCCCTAGTCTCGACACAATGTCGAGCGAAAGTGTCGACACCCCGGGTCGAGTGTCGATACGGGCTCGACACGCCCTGCGACACGCCCGTGTCGCAGGCCGTGTGCCCCCTGCCAGAAACCAAAAATTGGCCAGAAACGCAAATCGACCCTCTCTCAAATTCTGGGGTGTTACAACTCTCCCCCCTTAATAGAATTTCGTCCCGAAATTACAAAACAAAGGGAACAAAACTTAAATGGTACCTGAAATGAAGAGTTCTGGATACTCTTCTAGCATGTCTTGTTCTCGTTCCCAAGATTGCTCATCACAACCGCAGTTGTCCCATCGGACTCGCTTGAGTTTAACCTCTTTATTCCGCAACTGCCGAGTCTCCGAATCCTCTATAGCGATTAGATGGACTCGCGTCCTCAAGTCTTCCTCAATCGGCACCGATGCCGGCTCGATCACCACACTATCCTCCACCAAGGCTTTCCTCAAGACGGAGACATGGAAGACGTCATGCAATCCACTCAGCTCCGCGGACAACGCCAACCGATAGTCTGCTTCTCCCACCCGTTCAACAATTTCAAAAGGCCCCAAAAACCTTGGACTCAACTTCTTGAGTCGGTGAATCCGTGAGACGCCTTTGAACGGTTTGATCTTCAAATAGACCCAATCACCTACCGCAAACTCCAACTTCCGGTGACGAGCATTAAAGTACTTTGCTTGCTGGTCTTGCGCCACCTTCATACGCTCCTGAATGGTCCGTACCAACTCACAAGCGTCAACTACCACCTCTTTTCCCAAAATTTTGGTGTCTCCCGCCTCTGCCCAAGACATCGGTGTTCGACACCGTTTCCCATACAAAGCTTCGTATGGCGCCATTTTTATACTCGCTTGGTAACTGTTATTGTATGCGAATTCCACCATGAAGAGGTGATCCTCACACTTCTTGCCGAAGTCAAGAACGCACATTCTCAACATATCCTCCATAGTACGGTTCGTTCTTTCAGTTTGCCCATCAGTTTGAGGATGGAACGTCGTACTGAACTTTAGCTTCGTGCCCAAACTCTTCTGAACCAATCTTCAGTCCTTGGACGTAAACCGTCCATCTCGATCGCTGACTATGCTCTTGGGAATCCCATGCAGTCGCACAATGTTGCGAACATATAACTCCACCAGCTTCTCCACACTGTCCTCTTTCCGATTTGGGATGAAATGGGCCACCTTGGTTAATCGGTCCACGATCACCCAAATAGCATCATTACCCTGCTGCGATCTAGGCAGACCATGTACAAAGTCAATGGAGATATCATCAAATTTCCATTCAGGGATTGGAAGGGGCTTCAAGAACCCGCCCAGCTTCTGACACTCGGCCTTCACCAAGGCACAAGTTTGGCAACGATTCACATACAAAGCTACGTCCCTCTTCAGCCTCGGCCACCAAAAGGATTTCTTCATATCCAAGTACATCTTTGTACTGCCCGGGTGAATGGAGTACTTTGTGAAGTGAGCCTCAAACATCAACTCCTCACGGAGTTTGCCGAACTACGGTATACAAACCCTTCCGTCCTTCCTCAGAATCCCATCAATCATCTCCCAGGAGCTGCTCTCGCCCGCTTGAGCCTCCAACACAAATGGTTGATACTCCACATCCAACCGAGTCGCTTCCCGAATGCGATCAGTCAAGTCATTCTGCACTTCAATCCAGTTCAACTGAGCCACGCTGGACTCGCCTCTCGCAACACATTCCAAACCAAGGGACTCCCATTCCCGTACCAACCGCTCATCATGAGCTTCGATCTAATTCCCTTGCCCAGAGTACTTTCTACTCAAAGCATCTGACACCACATTGGCTTTACCTGGCATATAATGAATCACCACCTCGTAGTCTCCAAGAAACTCAACCCACCTGCGTTGCCGCATGTTCAAGTCCTTTTGATCCAAGAGATACTTCAAGCTTTTATGATTCGTGAAGATCTCCACCTTTGCACCATAAACATAATGCCGCCATATTTTCAACGCGAAAATTACCGCCGCCAACTCCAAGTCATGGACGGGGTAATTCCTCTCATGAGGCTTCAGCTGTCTAGACCCAAAAGCTATCACCTTGCCATGTTGCACCAAAACGCAACCCAAACCGCATCCCGATGCGTCACTGAAGATCTGTAATCCCTCGATCCCTTGCGGTAGACTTAGGATTGGAGCCATCATCAGTCTCTCCTTCAGTGCCTCAAATGCTTGGCTGCACTCTTGAGTCCACACAAACTTATGATCTTTACGAGTGAGTGAGTTGAGGGGTAGAGCTATCCGCGAGAAATTCTCCACGAATCTCCTATAATACCCGGCTAGTCCAAGAAAACTTCGGACTTCCGCCACGGTCCTCAAGACTAGCCAATCTCTGATGGCCTCCACTTTTGTTGGATCCACTGCCACCCCATCCCCACTAATCACGTGGCCCAAAAATGCCACCTTCTCTAACCAGAACTCGCACTTGGAGAACTTTGCATACAACTGATTCTCCCTCAACACTTGTAAGACCACCCTCAAGTGGGACTCATGCTCCACTTCCGATTTGGAATATGCCAAAATGTCATCAATGAAGACAACCACAAAAGAATCCAAGTATTCCCGAAATACTCGATTCATAAGATCCATGAACACAGATGGTGCGTTCGTCAGCCCGAACGGCATCACCGTAAACTCAAAGTGTCCATACCTTGTACCAAAGGCAGTCTTGGGGATGTCCTCGTCCCGAATTCGCAACTGATAATATCCTGACTTCAAGTCCAATTTGGAGTACACCACCGACCCCACAACCTGGTCGAACAAGTCATCTATCCGAGGAATCAGATACTTATTCTTGACGGTCAATTTATTCAGCTCTCAGTAGTCTATGCATAGCCGCATGCTATCGTCTTTCTTCTTTACAAACCACACCGGCGCGCTCCACTGTGAAGAACTGGGTCTAATATACCCTTGCTCCAACAGTTCCTGTAGCTGTACTTTAAGTTCAGCCAACTCCTTTGGTGTCATCCTAAACGGAGGACGTGACACCGGCCTAGCCTCCGGCACTAACTTGATCGAGAAGTCGATCTCCCGCCTAGGAGGCGCTCCAGGAAGTTCATTCGGAAACACATCCTTGAACTCTGCCACTACGGGCACTTCCTCAATAGACAATTGGGAGAGGCGAACCTCCAATAACGCTACAAGCGCTACACCACCCTAGTTAACCGCCCGCATCAACTGCATGGCCGAAATCAGGGAACAGGCCACTCCACAAAGGCCCTCAAATTTGACCTCCGCCTGCCCTTTGCTCCTGAGGGTCACTACCTTAGATAGTCAGTCAATACTGGCGCGCTGCTCTGCAAGCCAGTCCATGCCCAAAATGACATCGAACTCAACCAATGGCAAAATCGCTGATACCAAAACGAAGTCAACTCCGTCCAACTCCCAACAGATGCGCCCTTTGGACCCGGTGGTCATGGATGACCCATTGGGAATGCGCACTTTCAGCTCTGCTCCCGACGAGAAAGACTCAACTCCTATTCTCCGGATGAAGCTCTCCGCGAGAAAGGAGTGTGATGCTCCCGTATCAAACAATACCCTAGCGGGGTATCCAGAAACTAACACGAATCCTACAACATAGACATCACACAAAAGTCTAAAAGTATGAAGCACCAAAATTTAAACTTAAATTTTCTTCATACCTGTCACCACATCGGTTTGGCGGATCGCTTCTTGCTGCCCAAGGTTGTAAGCCCTTGGTTGCACCGGTTAGAACCGAGAAGCGCTCGACTCCGCCATCTTCCCTTTCTCTGCAGCACTGGGGCCGGAGCGTACAGTCTGCTCCTGCCTTGCCTCTTGCCCCGCTCCTCCTTGGGGACAAACACGAGCTATGTGCCCCACCTTACCGCAGTTGTAGCACGACGGCGGTCCCCTAGAGTGTGAACCTCCAGGCGTTCACTTGCTCTTCTCACCGGACCTGGATGTGTGAGGCTTATTCCTCCACCTACTCCCTTCAGACTTTCCATGGGATTGGGAAGGCTTCCCTTCCCCTTGCTTGGGAGTAAAACCCTTACGATGCTGGGTTCGCTCCAGATCGCTCTCCAACATCCTGGCAGCCTCAACTAGTTCATTAAATCCAGCCCTCTTCATGGAAATGAGGGGTTGCCTCAGGTTCTCCCCCAGCCCCTGGTAGAAGAGGTTATCCCTCTCTACATCATCTGCCATCGTCGTTCCCGCGTAACGACCCAAACTGGTGAACTCCTGCACATACTCATCCACCGTCTTGTCTCGCTGCATTAAATGCAGAAACTGTCTCTGAAGGGCCAACCGTGTCGAAACGGGAATGTACCTCTTAAGAAAAGCATACCCAAACTCCTCCACCGACGGGGTGCGTCCCGGAAACTGGCGGCCGCTATGGCTCAACCACCACAACTTGGCGTCTCCTTCCAACATGAAAGTCGCATACTCAGCTTTCTTTTCTTCTGGCGTCTCTACCGCCCTCAAAAGCTCTTGAATGCGAACCCACCGGTCCTCCGCATCCGTTGGCATACCAACTCCCTTGAATGATGGGGGATGGAAACTCAGGAAATACTTCATGTGCCGGTCTCCATGTCCGACAACTACCCTTTCCGCCAAAGGCTCCACTCACCTGGCTTCTCCGCCTGGCACGGCCGTCGCCATATCCGGTGTAGCAGGGGTTGCTACTTGAGCTGCCGCTGCAGCTTGGGCTGCCACCATCGCTTCTGCAAGCATGCGGCAGAAGTCGGGCAGGTTTACACCCATGCCCAAAAGACCTGGAGCAGTAGCACTGCTCGCCGAGAGCTCTTCTCTTGCTCTCGACGTTCCCGCCTCGTTGCTTGCACTCTTCAAGAAACAAGAAACAAGGAATCAGTCTCAAATCTCAAGACTTAAACATAAGGACACTCATGGTCCCGCGTTACTCTTATGTGGATAACTTCTCTACGCATTGACCTCGAATCTAACCTCGCTTTGATACCAAATTGTAACACCTCCCCTGTAATGACCGTATAATATGGGTCCAGTCGGGGCCCCACAACATACGGACGCCACAGCTTTAGTATTAAAAGTTGATATAGATACCCACACTCAAAACACTTCACAACACAGCGGAAACACAAACAAGACTAGAAGTTATCCACTACAAGAAGAGTAAAAACAATGGCCTTATGGCCTTACAACAAATGTCCAAACTTAACAATACAACAATCATGAAAGTGCATAACACTCCTAGTCTACCTCGGCATGCAAGCCGGACAACCAGAGTCTCAAACATACAACATCATATAAGTAGAGATACAAAAGAGAAAAGCACTTCATGAGGCTTAGGCCTTTCTGGCCGGCGAGCTAGCTCCTGCATGCGATCCTTGCCCTGTAAAATTTATTAGTAACGTGGGTCAGCAAAGGCTGACCTCAAACTGTATAACAACACATCTCCTACCGTCCGCACCTAACAGACCCCGGGGTACCCCTCCAACCTGCAAGTTAGCACTTCGTATGCAATAATAATAAGCAAGAAAAACAACTACAGAAACAGGCTTGGATGTCACACACATCATACATGTTCACTACGGGTTGAGCATATAATAAAAAGGGCCTACTTATGCAACATGTATACAACAACCGGGTTTCACCCAAGGCACCCTATCTCGTATGCATCGAGCACATCATCCCATCATATGGGTACTCATCGATTCCCCATTGGCATAAAGCCGCAAACAAAGGGGTAACACCATTACCCCCAAACGGTGCACAGGCCGCCACATGGAACTCTTGCCAAGGCCCCACCCGCTCAAGCTCTTAGACCCGGGCTTGCTTACAAGCTCTGACGTCTCATGTCAGAATTCCAACAAACACAAACTGATCGATTCTAAGAAGCCTTGCCGGACCCCACCCGATCTTGGCCTCATTGCCCGGGCTTGCCCCCATGCTTGGCATTATCGTCAGTCTCACAGAAGGGGACTAGTCTCGCCGGGACACTCTTCTCACATGACGTGAATGTCATGGGATAGCCAGCCGACCACGGAGACATAGCCACGCCTTGGCACATCACAAACCAAGACAATTCCACCGTAATCCCTCATTTGTTCTGCAGCGTTTCCGCGTACCAATGAAACCATCTCCAACTCATGTGGAGCTAACCTTGTCCACCAAGGAAACCATCTACCGCCACGAGGAGATAACCTTGTCCGGTTCCGACTACACGTACTCATTCGAGAAAAAGGGGAAAACACCACCACATCACAAACAACATCTTGCCGCAACGGAATCTCTATGAATCCTTAAAGTTCGTATGCAACATCACCGAGTCGGACTAACGGTCGTGACTACGGCTTCACCCACCATGCCTAATCCACTAACGTAGCGGATATCTAATGTAAATCATGCCGGGGACGAACTCAATCGACCCGGAGGTTCCTCTTGAACCTTGGCGACCCAAAACCCCTCTCATTTGAGTGTTTGGTGCCCAAAACTAGAAAAGAAATGATGCTAAAGACATGCATCCTAAGACCGAGAGGAGAAATGTCATTACCTTCCGACTCCTCTTCCTTGCCATGGCAAAATAAACATATGAAAACCTTCACAAAGATCTAGCCTCCACGGATCTGGACTCGGCTCGCGATTTGGAGCACCAAAACCTCTCCTACAGCCCAAACCCTCCTTCTCCTTCTTCCTTGCTCTCCCTTCTCTCTAAAAATTAGTAAGAGAAAAGCTTGAAGAAGAATGAGGGTTTCCAACCCTATTCTAGGACTCAACTCCCCAAGAAATGTCCTGAACCATCAGATCCTAAAATCAGAGAAAGTATGGCCACGATCCGACAGAAAAATAAAATCATTCGCCGTATCAAATCGATGCGCCTGGAATAGCACATGGGCATCTAACACGCCCGTGTTCAACCCGACATGCCCGTGTCCCCACTGACACGGCCGTGTGGTCGGCCCTGTGCCCCCATCGACACGGCCCCGAAACCAACCCGAGAAGGGACACGTCCTGGGACACGCCCGTATCCCAAGTCGTGTGCCAAGTCTCGACACTCATCGACAGCCTTTGTATCGACACCGCGGAAAAACGTCGAGCGAAGATCGTCGACCAAGCGGGACACGCCCTGTGACACGCCCGTGTCACAGGCCGTGTGCCCCAGTCTCGACACTCGACACTCGACACTCGTCGAGTGAACATCATCGACTGAAGATCGTCGACAGACCCACATAGCCTTGGACACGCCAGTGTCCTAGGCTGTGTACCTTGTCTCGACACGCTGTCGAGCGAAAGTGTCGACACCCCGGGCCGAGTGTCGACACGGGCTCGACACGCCCTGCGACACGCCCGTGTCGCAGGCCGTGTGCCCTAGTCTCGACACAATGTCGAGCGAAAGTTTCGACACCCCGGGCCGAGTGTCGACACGGGCTCGACACGCCTTGCGACACGCCCGTGTCGCAGGCCGTGTGCCCCCTGCCAGAAACCAAAAATTTGCCAGAAATGCAAATCGACCCTCTCTCAAATTCTGGGGTGTTATAGGGGAGTCGTCGAACCAGGAGTTTGCGCGAAAGCTGGCCAGGTGGGTCACAGAGGAGGAGGAGGCAAAGGCAGGAAGAGGACAGGAGGAGAGAAGGGGAGAGCCTCGGCTGAGGGAGCAAAGACAGCTCCAGTGGCAGCAGCAGCCGAGGTGTGGGCGTCAGCAGCCCGACCGTCGCCTAGGCTGGAGGCCTGAGTGGCAAGGGCAGGGGCCGCAAAGGGTGTACCATAGAAGGGATCACTACCAGGGGAGGCAAGATCAGTTCCACCCTCTGGGATGGAGGCAGGGCCAGAGGCCCCGGCTTCCCGATCAAGAGGAGGCCATGGCCATAGCCTTGGGAGCAAGGAGGGGGATGTTGAGGAGGAGGAGAAGAGAGGTCAGGGTGGAGCTGCCCTATTGTGACTTCCATCAGGAAGAGGGGCATGCCACAGCCACCTGCCCGGAGTTCCTCGAGTTGAGAGGGAATAGGGAGCAGCAGTAGCAGCATCAGGGTCGGCAAGAAGTGAGGATTGAGGAGGTCCTACCTCGGGCGGAGGAGGACCATTGCGAAGACTGGGTGGATGTTGGAACCCGAGGGGGAATCAGAGTGATCCACGAAGGGGGGGGGGGGGGTAGGGGTCGAGGCTTCCCACAAGGCAAGCCTCCACACCATGTATCGGCGAAGCGTCGCCTCCACATCCCAAACCACCCCCGGAGGAGAGGATCACACTACTTGAAAATAGACTTTTGGCCAGGGCAAATTGCCCTGGCAAAAAGTCCAAAACCGTGGCTAAAAAGCTTTAGCCACGGTCTAGCCACGGGAAATCTCTGTGGCTAAAGTCAGCGTGGCTAAACGTTTTAAGCCACAGATTGGCCGTAGCTAATATTATTAGCCACGGAAAAAAACTGTCGTGGCTAATATCTTTACCTTTAGCCACGGTTTTAATCCCTGGCGAAAACGCTTTCATGAGTTAAAATAAACTATTTGCCACGGTTATTTCCTGTGGAAAATAAGCCAACTATTAGCCACGGTATGAAGCCCTGGCTAAAGGCAAACTCATCATTTTTTAAAAAACTATTTTCCACGGTTTTAAGCCGTGACAAATACTAATTTGTGTTTTTTAAAAAAAAAACCATATTCAAAATAATGTAATGCTAATCCATAAAGCAGTCATACTAACACTAAAAAAAAATGTAGAAACCAAACCCATGAAAAACAAATATCCATTACTTTAACTTAAAAAAAATGTAATTTATACGTCACCCAACTAGAGTGCTTATAAGTGTAGATAACAAAATTGAACACAAAAATTGCAGCTTGCATAATCAATCTACAAGTGACTTGGAAATTTGTAAGTGACAATTGGGAAGCATTAAGTCACAATCCCACATAATTATAAAATAGGTATGAAAAATTGGTTTAGTTGTAGGAACATCAGCAGAGCTGGCTATGCAGGCAGCTTGACTCTGGGTCATCTGTTGTGCCTGACTCGACTTTTGGGATTCATTCGCCAGCCCCAAAACTGTTAGTGATGATCTGAATAGACATACAACGACACATGAGTTTATTTGATAAACAATCGACCAAGTATGCACGCACATACAGTTCAAGGAAAAAAAGTAAACAAATGAAATATATTAGGCAGTGGAAACCCAAGTAGAGTTGAACTTATGTTCGGTTGATTGGCAAGCTCAACCAATGGAGGTTCCAGCACTAGGTTCTCATTCACGGCATTCTCACTGTGTTGCAGGTAACTATAAAGAAAAATAACTATATTTTTAGGGTCTAGTTATACTTAGAAGAAGAATACTTCATTGAACAAACATAATATCAAGAAGGAATATGCTGCAATCTTACTTGCTAAGATCAAATATAGAGGATGCACAAATGAAGGAAACAAGGGACATTATAAAAATTAAGGTCAGTAGGCTTGAATAGCAATCAGAAATTTCATGACACTACGATGAAGGAAACAAGGTAAATCCCAGTTTCAGACACCAAGTCTATAATTAAAGATTGCATTCACTACCTACCTTTTCTAAGACAAAAATGTAATAAATAATACAAAAGATTGCTATACCACTCATTCATTTCATGAAGTTCAATACAACCCTTTCAGCAACAATAATGTTGTGAGCACATCCTACAAACAAAAAAATGCAGAACATCACATTGGTTAAGTTTATAACCAAGGAATCCAGGAAAATAACAGCCACCTGGAATATTAATGAGGTTAAAATAAAGAAACAGTCAATTTGTGTAACACTTTTGTGAAGCTTTTGGTTCTCCTTCACAACATGTTAGTATCTCCAGAAATGCATAAATTTGAGTACATTACCATAAGCGAGTGCAACTTTATAAACATGTTCTTTTCATATTCAGAACACAGTTAAGACCATTCACTGTTTAGAACGACATTCATTTATGACTAAGAATGAAAAAACGGCAATGGTAGTTAAGACCATTCACTGATTAGGATACTGCCTGTGTGTGGAGTTCCGCCATTAGGAATCTCATCTGGAGTCTCCTATAACATCAATCAAAAAGGATTAGAATGCTCCAGCTGCATTTCACTGAAATCAGTGAACTGGACCAGCTGCAGTTCACTGATTTGTGTTAACTGGACCAACTGCAGTTCACTGATTTGTGTGAACTGCACCAGCTGCAGTTCACTGATTTCTGTGAACTGCACCAGCTGCAGTTCACTGATTTCTGTGAACTGCACCAGCTGCAGTTCACTGATTTCTATGAACTGCAGCTGCATTATGTTCACTGAAATCAGTGAACATGCAAGGCAAGAATTTGATGATTGATAAGGTAGGGAATATTTCTATTCCTAGTAAGTGTTGACAATACTAGTAGGGCCTCTTAGAACACCAATCAACTCAGTCAACTGTGAATTTCGTACCTCAACTCTATCTCCAGGTGAAGTAAAAAGTGAACCTGCTAGAATATCAATAAGTAATATACCAAAGAGAATATCAACATATATAATAACATCCAAAGAGAACATCAACATAATAACATCCCAAGAGAGCATGCTTGGTGATAGGAGAAATTCATATTAGATAAAGAGAAGTTATTCCAAAGACAATAGCATTAACAAATATTAAGGATCATAATGGTTCCAATCTTTCTGCACACTAATGAAGTGATAGCATTAACATAATATTAAGGATCTCTATCGAAACAACCTGGATCTTCCTGTGAAACAAATGATGGCTCAAGCAACTCCTATGAGGAGCCTAGCTCTGGACAACAAGCCATCAGATGTCAATAGATTTGGAGGACAACAAGCCATCAGATAGCATTAACATAATATAAGAAGAGTTTAATTTGAATAAGTTCATGATACAAGCTCAATGATCAAATCAAAACCATTGCTTCTATAGAAGATTTATAAAGATATATTAAAAGAAATAAAAAAATGTATGTGAAGCATCAATCTCATATATAATTAGAATGCACAACACTACTTTAGCTGTTTTTATTGTTGTTTCAATATGAGTGATAGAGTACACAATGGAAGAAAGAGCATTTGTATCATTAAGATTAAATATGACTAAAAACTGTTGAATGCTCTTGAGTCCTTATCATTTGGAGAGTAGAAAAATAAGCTGAACAGAATACCTAGTTGAAGATGGCTACTAAACCATTTGGAAGTATTACCTTGTAGTCAAACACTACCTGGATCCTAAACTATTATAATGAATTTTTGCAAAACCAAGAAAATAAAATATTATAAGATAAAGAAAACATCAATAAAAATAAGATTAGGATACTGCCTGTGTGTGGAGTTCCGCCATTAGGAATCTCATCTGGAGTCTCCTATAACATCAATCAAAAAGGATTAGAATGCTCCAGCTGCAGTTCACTGAAATCAGTGAACTGGACCAGCTGCAGTTCACTGATTTCTGTGAACTGCACCAGCTGCAGTTCACTGATTTCTGTGAACTGCACCAGCTGCAGTTCACTGATTTCTGTGAACTGCACCAGCAACTCAATGTTTTCCCACTATACATTCATAAAGACAGTTAGAAATATATTTTTTAAAAATTTAATCTTACCAACTAACTTTTCATACATGCTCCTTATAAAATTATCACAATTGAGTACAACTAAATCATAATAAAAAGATATAGTAAAATTCTGAACATTAAACATGCCAAAGCAGTTTAAAGAAATCAAAATTGTTGCTGCCATTTTGGCCAAGAATTCTTGAGGCAACTAAGCACCAATTAAAGCATGCAGTCTTTGCAAAACGCATGAGCAAAAATAGTAAGAAATTATTGAGTTCCATGTGTACCAAAAGCAACAAGGTAAAGGAAAGATGAGACGATCAAACAACGGCTTCAGTTTCATGGATGATTTGGTACTAAAATTCAAACTGGAAAATTAGAATTTCACCCAATTCAAAATCACCTTTGAAGGAATAGCAAATCAATGCTATTCCCAATGCAGCTTTTTTTAAATTCCAAAGGTTATGTTTAGTTGATGACATAACCCCAGACAGCTTTTAAATATAAAAGATAGTGTCTATAAAATATAAAGTAATCGGGCTTTCAATTCTTTATACGAAAAAGTATATATATATATATAAAGCAATAAAAACGCGAGACCAACAATCTGTCCAACCAGGTACAAAGAAATATGAGGGAAACAGTGGAAGCAAGCAGTGCACGAAATAGAGAGGCATCCAAAGCCAACAACAAAAAAACCAAGTAGAAGACAAACACTAAATAGAAGACAAAACAAACAGCAGCACTACAAAGCACATGCCATTGCGAGGAATCATCATTAGACAAACTTTCATAATTCGTAACAACATTTTGTATAAGATGAGTATAGACTTTATTATCTTTCACTAGCCGGAGGGGGAATGAAATAGTGGCAAAAAACGGAATGATCAAAGCAAGACTGAAATTGGTGCATCACTTCTAATCTACTTGAGAGTTTAACAAATAGAAATAACAGAGATTTTGTTATAGGTCTTTAATAACCACTTACCACTATATCAAAACAACTAATCAAATCCTTAATAGAAAAATAATTAGCAACTATATTTTTGTTGCATCACTTGTCATAGAAATAAGTAACACAAAGCAAAATATAATTCATTCAATCAAATCATCATGTTTAGCTAGGTCCTAAAAGACCAATTAGGTCACAAAAATATAATCTTGTTAGTAAACAACTAATGTAAAGGAGGAATGTTCAGAAATGTCTAGAATAATTCAACTCCATTTTCCCCCGAAATCTGGGCATTTGTGTCTGCATTTTTCCCCCTAAATCAGGGCTGCTATCAGCCAATGGAATTCCCATCACAGACACCTATCACCCCTCTCCAACAGTCCCCTCATCCCTCCCATCCCTCCAGAACTTCAGCTTCTACCTCTGAATGCCAACCTACAAATTCCCAGATCCACAAATAGTCCCATCCAACCCTTCCCAGCAGCTATTACCCACCAATTCAGACCAACGACAGTTCAGTCCAGCTTCCCAAATCCCCTCCGACAATTCAGATTCAATCATTTGCTTCATCTCCGGTGTCACCAGTAAGTCAACGGACACTCGCAAAACCTTCTACTTCAAAATCATTGTTAGTTTATAGTTTGCTTACATTGGTTTTGGTGTTGAATCTAGTGTTTATTCCTTGTATGTTTGTATTTGTAATCTTTGGGCGCAAGTCTCGTGACTTGTTATGACTTTTTCGCTTATGTTGTTATTTTTGTGCATTCTCGCATAAATACTACATTTGTTTCCTTCGAGGTTCTTCTCTATTGTGGCCAAATTATTGTTAGCGCAAATAGAGTGCAGCTATTAGCCTTGGTTCCATTAAGAACCTAACATACGTCAATAAGTCAACATACAAGATATAGAATTAAGGAGGACAAAAGAATGTATACTAAGCACTAATATAGATTTTGATGCTTCGCAGACAGTATAAATTAGGAAAGCAATTGCCTATTTCCACAGTTAACCAGACCGCAAGGGTGCATTTCCATCTTGTCGGAGTTGTAGAGTCTGATGAAGTTATCGTACGGAAACATCGTCTGTTACAACATTGTGAAATATCTTCAAATTCAGATCTCCATGGACCTGCATTACCTAAAAATTGACAGTCATGCTCCCAAAATATATTGACATTTTAAAGAATGTTTAGAATAGAAATGAAAGCAAAACAAAATCATCAGATTAATATGATATGAATTGTACAAAAATGCATCATAAATTTCCGCATTGTTTGCAACAAGAACACGTTCCCAAAATATATCTCAAAACATCATGGAAATAAATATAAGTTCACCAAAATATATCTCAAAACATCGAGTTGATATGATTTTTTTCCATATTAGTAGATCAACACTAAAGCTTTTAATTTGGGTAGTGCATCATCCGTTGAAATTCTGCATCTTCCTGAGCGCTATTTTCATCACCAACCTAAAAAAAATATACATTATGGATATGTTAAACATGTTAATAATTGAGTAATAAACAATACTACTTACTTGACCAGTGCTAGAAGGTATCGAAAGATTCACCCGACTTCTAGAAGTGGTTATTGTTGGTGTCAATGGGCAGCTAACAAGCTCCAAATGAGCTCGCAACTCTTGTTGTAGGCATGCCATCTTTTCTTCCATTTGTGCCTCCACTTGTGCCTTCATTTCGGCAATTTGAATATCAAACTGTGATTGCATTTCTTCTCGAAGTTGAGTACGGATTGACTCAACTGCTTCTTAACTAGGTTGTAAATTAATATCTTTTTTCCTCATTAAGCCCATGTACGCAAACGTCCATGTCCATCCTCTCCCATTACCCGAGAGAAGCAAGAATCTCTATATTCTACTACGGTGCGCTCCTCCTCAGGAACATTTTCAAGAAGAGTGTTCATATCTTCCTATGATATGAAGATATAAAAATAAGAAATGTTGTCAATATTATATGTATTTTTTTGAAATTAGCTATGGGTGAAAGAAATCAAAACATACAATGGCCTCCTGAGCTTCAAAATCAATTCTACCCTTCTTATCTGTCTGTGTTCTTATAAAAACATTAATTCTATCTACCTGATTGTTACCTTGTTTCTCCATCTAAAACAACAACAAAAAATAAATTGTCATTGCATATATGTATTATATAAAGATGTTGGATGTTTTACCTCCGATCGAACAGAGCGAAATGAGGACCTCCCCATTTTATGGTATCCTCCAAGATGTTCACGGTTGATTGAGTTTTGCTTTGATACAACTTTAACAGCTTCATGCCCCCAATATTGAACAAGAGTTCTCCATTGCCCGGCAATAACTCGATCTGGGACAATGGCAAGACGCTCCTCATCGGTTGTATATATCATAATTATCACGCTTAACATGATATTTCCATTCCCTCCACCGCAATCCAACTGAATGCAAGCATCTACCTTGATAATTTAGAGGGACATCTGTATTCTCCTACAATTATTCAATGAAATAAAATTGAGTTTATTTTAAGAGAGTGTTCATTAATGTAACAAAAGAATATGTACAATACCTGCACCTCTCTCCATATCGCATCAAGCATATCATTGGGTATATCCGTCCATCGTGTATATGTGAGTGGTAGTTTAAACCCATTTCTATCTAGAACCCCAAGTTGGCTAACAAATGGTTGCTCGCACTTACCGGTAGGGTACCCATATCTATCAAAATCAACATGAAATCGCTCACCTGTCCCCCACATTGGGATGCCTTGAGCAGGGCCTCGACCTCTCTTTTTATTAATACTTTCACGATTGTTTGAAAGATCTGCATTAAAAATGTCAATAATTATATATGTTGTTATAGTGCACAAGCAAAAAATTATGATTCCAAATACCTGCATTGTCTAGTGAACGTGATGTGTCAATGGGTTGGGAGATTGGTGTAGCATGTGCAGTAGCTTGGGAAACTGAATGTAGAGTGGTGATGGGTTGAGATATTGGTGAAGGATTAATATTAGGTTGGGAGATTGAATGTGCGGCGACGGATTGAGAGAGTTGCAACTTTTCAGTCATAGTTTGTCCTCGTGTTTTTTTCTTCCCCATGCCTGCAAGAAGATCATATAACAAACTATAATGGTGAATCAAATGTAATTTAAAATGACCAAATATAGTAATTTGTCAAGCAAAAAAATTATGATTCCAAATACCTGCAATGTCTAGTGAATGTGATGTGTCAATGGGTTGGGAGATTGGTGTAACATGTGCAGTAGCTTGGGAAACTGAATGTAGAGTGGTGATGGGTTGAGATATTGGTGAAGGATTAATATTAGGTTGGGAAATTGAATGTGCGGCGATGGATTGAGAGAGTTGCAACTTTTCAGTCATAGTTTGTCCTCGTGTTTTTTTCTTCCCCATGCTTGTAAGAAGATCATATAACAAACTATATTGGTGAATCAAATGTAATTTAAAATGACCAAATATAGTAATTTGTCAAGCAAAAAAATTATGATTCCAAATACCTGCATTGCCTAGTGAATGTGATGTGTCAATGGGTTGGGAGATTGGTGTAGCATGTGCAGTAGCTTGGGAAACTGAATGTAGAGTGGTGATGGGTTGAGATATTGGTGAAGGATTAATATTAGGTTGGGAGATTGAATGCGCGGCGACGGATTGAGAGAGTTGCAACTTTTCAGTCATAGTTTGTCCTCGTGTTTTTTCTTCCCCATGCCTGCAAGAAGATCATATAACAAACTATATTAATTCAAAATACATCACAACTACATTATAAATCAAAATATATTAATTTAAAAAGACAAAATATTGCAATTTGGCAAGCACAAAATTATGATAAAATACAATATTACTCTTCATTAGTTATTTCATCGTCGACATCTAAAGGAATATCATCAACAACATCACCATCAACTCCTTCCCTAACCCAATTAGTATCATCATCACGTACACATATTGTTTCATCCAATGTTGTTGATTGAGTGGTTCAACTTGAGGTTCAACATCAAATGATTCCCGAGCTGTCAACTTCATAACGACTTCCCAATCTGGATCTAGAGGATCTTTGACGTAACAAACCTGCTCTGCTTGAGTGGCTAATATAAAAAGCTCATCTATCATTTTATTTTGTCTATACAACAAATGATTGAAGTTCACAAGAGTGAAACTAAATTCATCCAGTTTTTTTCCAACTTCAGGGTCAACCTAATCACACTTAAACAGGATGAATTTAAAATCATTACCATAGTGAATCTCAAAAATGTCCCTTAACCTTCCATAGTAGGTGACACCCCCTACACGTGGATTCTTATCTTTGGAGCTAGCATAACTAGTTGTACTTGCTTTGAGCAGCACACCACTATTTGGGTAGTTCTTTTTGATCTTTGTACTTTGTGTGATAACGAAATCCATTAATAAAATATCCATCATATCTCCATACCCAATTATCTGGACCTTCACTGAGACGCTTAACTTCTTCGGATAGATTGTTATCAATACATCTAACCTGTAGAGATAATCAAACCATGGATGAAATTAATGAAATGATTCATTAAAAAGTTGATCTTCATTACTATATTGAAGAACTTACATAATGTTTAAACCATAAATGAAAGGATTCATTATGAGCTTTATCAATTTGATGTTCGGACATACGAGGGATTGTATTTTTGAGTTCTTCGATGTGTTTCCTATATAAAAACACATTTCGATATTGTAAAAAAGAAACACCAAATTAAATTGATGGGAGAAAATATGACAACTCACGTTAGAAAAGGTGTGATTGCATCTATGTTGAAAAGAACATGACGATGCATTTGTATCCAAGAAATCTCATCAAGTTCTATCTTTTTCCCCTTTTTAAATGCGACCAATGTCATGTCCTCCATCATAATTTCTATTTTGTCGATTATATTTTGTTTCAATGCCAACAAGATATCGTTCGAAAAGTTCATGCATTCCTCCATTAGATATCCTTTCGCAATAGAACCTTCCGATGAGCACGATTACGAACATATCTCTTCAAGGTAAGTAGATACCTAATTTCAATATATATAATAAGTTAATACCAACAATATTATATAAATAAATATATAAACTCAATATATATGAAATGTTCATTACCTTTCAATAGGATACATCCATCGAAATTGCACCGGACCACCAACATAGGCCTCTTCAGCTAAATGTATTGTTAGATGCTCCATAATATCAAAAAAAGAAGGTGGAAATATCTTTTCAAGATGACACAGTGTTAGAACTATGCGTTCTTGCATAATCTTCAAGTCCACATGCTTAATAGTCTTTGAGCACAATTGTCTATAGAAATTAGATAACTCGATAACAACTTTCACAACATCTGGTGGAAATACTTTCCTTATAGCGATTGGAAGGAATTGTTGCATAAGAATGTGCATATCATGACTTTTAAGACCCCAAATATTTCTCTCTTTCAATGTACACATCGAGAAATATTAGATGCAAAACATCCGACACTTTGATATTTTTTAACACTTGTAGAAAAACATCTTGATGAACTTTGTTCATTGAAAAACGGGCTGGAGATAAGAAGGCCTTACCGGATGCAAGTTGTTATGGGTGCAATTTTGTTCAAATACCCATTTCTTTTAAATCTCGTCTTGCTTTTAAGCCACCTTTTATTTTTCCTATAATACCCAATATTGTATAAAGCAAATTTTCACCCATATTCTTCTTTTGGTGCATTACATCAATGAAATGATGTGTTTGAAAATACTCCCAATATGGCAATTCAAAGAATATGCTTTTTTTCTTCCAACCATGTTTCTGACCAACATTCTTAACCCTAAAATTATCTTCCCTCTTCCTCTTTTTAAGATCATCTTTCTTGTATTCATTAGTACATCATTCAGTTGTGTTGTGATAGTACTTCCCTTTAACATTAGAGGTTTAGCTTCAAATTCACGACATCCATTAAAAGCTGCCTTATCTCTTCGAAACCTGTGCCCACTGGGTAACCATCGACGATGCCCCAAATAGCAAAATATTCTACAATTTCTTAGCCACTGTGATTTAGTTTGCAAATTACAATTTGCACAAGCATACTGGCCTTTTGTACTCCATCCTGATCAGTTTGCATATGCTGGGTAGTCATTAATTGTCCAAAATAATGCGGCACGTAGAGTGAACATCTGATTTTTTGATGCATCATATGTAGCCACACCATCATTCCATAATTCTTTTAACTCTTCAATCAATGGTTGAAGGTAAACATCAATTTTATTGCCAGGCCCCTTCGGTCCATGAATTAGTACAGTAAGAAAGAGAAAGATTGCGTCATGCACATCCATGGCGGCAAATTATAAGGAATTAAAACAACTGGCCACGTGCTATGAGCAATGGACATGGTTCTATATGGATTAAACCCATCAGAGGCCAAACCAAGTCTAATATTGCGACACTCTACAACAAATTGAGGATAATCTTTATCAAACTTTTTCCAAGTTAGAGAGTCAGCTGGGTGCCTCATATTATCATCTTTAGTACGTTCCTCTGCATGCCATCGCATATAACTTGCAGTTTTTGATGACATGAATAACCTTTTCAATATCGGTGTCAAAGGAAAATATCTTACTTGTTTTGCTGGAATTTTTGAAATTGTATTTTGCATGTTATTTCCATTGTCATTTAGTTGTTTGTATCGTGACTCGCCGCAAATCTCACAATTTTCAAGTGAAATATCATTTCCTTTAAAAATCATGCAATTATTGGGGCATGCATCCCAAGTCTCGTAAGAAAATCCCAAATCTTTTGTAATCTTTTGAGATTCATAATAAGACTTGGGTATTTTTATATCCGGAAAAGCATCAATAAGGCACTCCAATAGCCATGTGAACGAGATATCTGTCCATCCATGCATGACTTTACCTTGCAGTAATCTAACTATGAAAGACAAGGATGTATACTTGACACAATTAGGGTACAATGGACACTGCATCTTCAACAAGTTTTATAAATTTGGCATCTTCTTCGCTAGGACCATCTACTCTTGGACTGGTTAATGATGGTGGATTCTCATACAAACTAGCACCAATAGGTGGAATTCCAATTGCTTCATGTATCATCTCCATCATATCATCTCTAAAATCAGAACGTTGTTCATTCCCACTGTAAGATGTAGAAGAATATGATTCCCCGTGAAGCGTCCATATCTTATACTTGGATAAAAATCCATTTATAATTATATGTTCACGAGCAATGACCCTCTCCATCAAATAAGTATTACAACATTTTTTGCAAGGACAATAAATCCGAGTCTCAAAACTATAAATTTTATTTTGATATGCATATTCTAGAAACTTGTCAACACCATGGATGTATTCAGATGAAGCTCTATTTTGCAAATCAATCCAACTTTTATCCATATTTAATGACAGAGAAATCTACATAAATTAAAAAAATTAGGGTTATACAAATAGAGGTCGGACAATGAAAATATATTAGTTTGAGTTTAAATAATCTTTGACAAATAAAAACAAACACACACATACACACATACAAAATCAAAAACACAAACACATACACAATAAAACACACACACACACACACACGCAATACTCATTTTTCTAGTAGTGCAACCATCTAAATGTTTTGGTTAAGTGCAGTCTGCATGCCCAAATAGATGGCTGATCTCGGAAGGAAGTGGCAACCGAAATCGCCTCCTATTATTTGCAAGAGAATCCCTTACATGATCGTCAAATATTCTTCTTATCCCAGAGCAATCATATCAAAACAATTCCTAACCATCTTTTAAAGCAAATCAACCTATAGTTACAATCAATGTCTCCATCCAACTCTATGCAAATAATTAAATTACTTACACTATGTTTACTGAAAGACAATAAAAGTGATATCTCCTGTTGAGGATGGAACTTCACCTTCTTCAATGGAGGACTGCTTTCAACAGGAAGCAATGAGGCTGAAATCAATATCTTTAGCAGTTGAGAGCGCCTACAGCCAACAATTAGCACATATCTATACATGAATATATGAAATGTAAACATTGGAGGAGGTAAATATAAATTCAAAAGTAAAGAGGTTCAAGTTGTAATTATACAAACTTCGAGTCCCTATAAATATCCCTCTCTGGTGCGCTTCGCTCTCTCTCTCTCTCTCTCTCTCTCTCTATATATTATATATATATCTATATATATAATATATATATATATATAGATATCTATATATATATATATATATATATATATATATATATATATATTCAAGCAACTCAATGTTTTCCCACTATACATTCATAAAGACAGTTAAAAATATTTTTTTCTAAAATTTAATCTTAGCAACTAACTTTTCATCCATGCTCCTTAGAAAATTATCACAATTGAGTACAACTAAATCATAATAAAAAGATAAAGTAAAATTCTGAACATTAAATATGCCAAAGAAGTTTAAAGAAATCAAAATTGTTGCTGCCATTTTGGCCAAGTTCTTGAGGCAACTAAGCACCAATGAAAGCATGCAGTCTTTGCAAAACGCATGAGCAAAATAGTAAGAAATTGTTGATTCCATGTGTACCAAAGCAACAAGGTAAAGGAAAGATGAGACGATCAAATAACGGCTTCAGTTTCATGATGATTTGGTACTAAAATTCAAACTGGAAAATTAGAATTCACCCCATTCAAAATCACCTTTGAAGGAATAGCAAATCAATGTTATTCCCAATGCAGCTTTTTTAAATTCCAAAGGTTATGTTTAGTTGATGACATAACCCCAGACAGCTTTTAATATAAAGATAGTGTCTATAAAATAAAGTAATCGGGCTTTCATTCTTTATACGAAAAAGTATATATATATAAAGCAATAAAAATGCGAGACCAACAATCTGTCTAACCAGGTACAAAGAATACGAGGGAAACAGTGGAAGCAGCAGTGCACGAAATAGAAAAAAAAGAGGCATCCAAAGCCAACAACAAAAAAACCAAGTAGAAGACAAACACTAAATAGAAGACAAAAACAAACAGCAGCACTACAAACCACTTCTCACTTCATTCATCCTCATTAACCCAGCACTCTCTCATTCTAAATAAAACTAAGCAACTTCTTTCGCTTTTATGTTCAAAACTAATTTTCTTTTCATGGCGGCGGTCATAACCGTTGTCATGTCAAACATACATTCTATGGCGGTGGCATTTTGTCTGAACTCACCGGAGCCTAAACACAACTTAAATAAAGCATAATGGTCATTTATAAATGATATTTATAGATGCCAATCTTAGAAGCATAATTGTATATTGAGAGAGAATGATCAAAGCGCACATGCCATTGCGAGGAATCATCATTTAGACAAACTTTCAAATAATTCGTAACAACATTTTGTATAAGATGAGTATAGACTTTATTATCTTTCACTAGCCGGAGGGGGAATGAAATAGCGGTAAAAAATGGAATGATCAAAGCAAGACTGAAATTGGTGCATCACTTCTAATCTACTTGAGAGTTTAACAAACAAGTAATAACAACTATATTTTTGTTACATCACTTTTAATAGAAATAGGTACAAAACATAAAGTTGTTCAGAAATATTCATTCAATTACAGCAAAACAATTAATCAAGTCCTTAATAGAAATATTAGTGTTTGCAAAAACAAAATTTTTTGTTACATCAAGACAACTAATAGAAATAACAGAGATTTTGTTATAGGTCTTTAATAACCACTTACCACTATATCAAAACAACTAATCAAATCCTTAATAGAAAAATAATTAGCAACTATATTTTTGTTACATCACTTGTAATAGAAATAAGTAACACAAAGCAAAATATAATTCATTCAATCAAATCAGCATGTTTAGCTAGGTCCTAAAAGACCAATTAGGTCACAAAAATATAATCTTGTTAGTAAACAACTAATGTAAAGGAGGAATGTTCAGAAATCTCTAGAATAATTCAACTGCATTTTTCCCCCGAAATCTGGGCATTTGTGTCTGCCACTTTTGGTGTTCTTTCCAATTAACTCTCGAAGGGGAAACTATACTCCTCATGTACTTGAGCAGAAAGACACTGCAGTCATCAAGGGAAGGAAAAGCAAAAAAAAAACAGATTTATAATACCTAGATCCAGTTGAAATTGAAGCCAAGGGAAGGATAAAGGTCGGCGAAATTGCAGTTGGGGGAATCTTCAGACGGCCGACTGCTGGAGACAGGGATGAACTCGGCGAAGAGGGCCGACAGGGACGAACTCGGCGGGATTTTGAGCTCCTCTCTCGTCAGAAGTCGAAAGGGTTTCGGGGGACGGGAGGGAGGAAATCGAAATCGCTGTCGGGGGACGGGAGGGATGAAATGTTTATCGGGACTTGAGGGAAAAAGAAATGGCTCCTCTCAGATCGAGTACATGGGCGGGATCGAGCGGGAAACGAAAATTCCATGTAAAAATCCATCGCTAATAAATCATTTTTAGCCATGATTATTATTTTTCATGGCTAATACATCTGTAATAGCCAAAAAAATATACAACCCTGGTTATAAAAAAACATTTAACCACGGTTTTTTAATCGTGGCTAATAGCTGTGTATTAGCCACGAATTATAGACCCTGGGCAAAAAAAGTGTAGCCAATACTGACTTTTCTAGTAGTGTCACTTTCTCCAGGAGCGATATGCCTGACCACGAGGACCCGTTCTGCGACGCGCTGGTCATCAAGGCAGCCATCGAGAATTTCACTGTCTCTCGTATCCTCGTGGATAACGGGAGCTCCGTCAACGTCATCTTCAAAAAGGTGTTTGACGCGATGAAGGTGGAGGCAAAGAGGGTACTGGCCTCGGACGACCCTTTGTTCGGGTTTTCAGGAGAGAGGAAGGAAGTGGAGGGAGGAGTAGGCCTCCATATCACCTTGGGGGGGGGGGGCAGTCCCGAAACTGCAGATTCGTCATCGTGGACGCCCCCAGCAGCTACAGCGCCATATTCGGGAGGCCCCTCATCAGCGCCTTTCGCTGCGTCCCCTCGTCTTTCCATCAGTGCTTGAAGTTCAACGCCGAGGGGATTCAGGTCAGGGTCAGAGGGGACCCCAAGGTGGCGCGGGAATGCTATGTCACTGCGGTGAAAACCATCTCTTGGATGGAGGGAGCCGAAGAGATGGGGCGAAGGATGGAGGAGGCTGGGCAGGAAGCAGAAGAGGAGGAGCTGGAAATGAAGAACTGCGCAGGGGAGGAGGCGGCAGGAGGAGACCTGGAAGAGGTGGCCGAAGTGATGGCCGTGGGAGAAGAGATGGAGGTAGAGGTCCCCGTTCCGGAGGAAGGGTATGCTGAAGGATGGGGGGAGCAGTCCAGGCTGGAGGCTGCAGAGGAAGTGGTGGAGCTGGAGGTGCTCACCCGGGGAGGCAGGACGGAGAAGATTCGCGTCAGCGGAGGGCTGACCCCGGTAGACCAAAGCAGGATGCTGGAGTGCATCTAAAAGAACGTGGACGTCTTCGATTGGAACGCCGCGGAGATGCCGGGGGTTGACGCGGATGTGGCCTGCCACTGCCTCAACCTAGACCCGAGAACATGCCCCGTTCAGCAGAAGAAGAGGTCCACTGTGGACAAGCTGGCGGAGCCCATCAGGGAGGAGGTGGCGAAGCTCCTCAAGGCTTGCTTCGTGTCCGAGATTCAGTACCCTGGCTGGGTCTCCAACGTGGTCATGGCTAAAAAAGGAGACGGCCGATGAAGGATGTGTATCGATTTTTCCTTACTTAATAAAGCTTGTCCTAAGGACTGTTATCCTTTGCCTCGAATCGACGTGCTGGTTGACTTAGCCGTTTGTTTTTCTGTAATGAGTTTTTTAGATTCTTTTTCAGGTTACCATCGAATCAGGATGCATCCCCCGGACATCAAGGATGTCTCGTTCATCACGGGGGATGGATGCTACTGTTACAGGATGATGCCCTTTGGGCTGAAGAATGCATGGGCGACCTATCAAAAGATGATGGATAGGGTCTTCAAGGAACAGAAGGGGAGAAACTTGGAGGTGTACGTTGATGACCTTATGATCAAAAGTCGGGATGTGGACTCCCACCTCCGGGACCTGGAGGAGACCTTCGCCACCCTGTGCAAATACAAAATGTGATTGAATCCCCTAAAGTGTGTCTTTGGGGCCGGTAGGGGAAAGTTCTTGGGGCACCTCCTCACCCCCGTGGGGGTCGAGCTGAATCCTGATAAGGTCAGGGCCATCTTGGAGCTGTGGTCTCCGCGGAATGCTAAGGAGGTCCAACGGCTAACGGGGAAACTAGCAGGGCTGAGTCATTTCCTCTCCCGTGCAGGAGAGAAGTGCTTCCCCTTCTTCAAAATGCTGAGGGGTGGTCAGAGGTTTGAATGGACCAAGGAGTGCGCGGAGGCGTTCCAGGCCCTCAAGGTGCAATTGACTCAGGCTCCGCTACTCCATGGGCCGAAGGAGGGGGAAGACCTATTTCTATATATCGGGGTCGGGGTAGAGGCCTTGAGCTCCGTCCTAGTTCGTGAAGAGGGAAGGAAGCAGATCCCAATCTATTACGTGAGCTGGGTCCTGAGGAAGGCCGAGCTCCGGTACCCGATTTTGGAAAAGCTAGCCTTCGCCCTGATCGTCTCAGCCCGGATACTGCGACCTTAGTTCCAGGCACACTCAATCCGAGTGGTGACTGACCATCCCCTCCATAACTGTTGGGTACATTGGTTTAAATGTACCTGATTTGAAGAAGCCTCACCCAACTCAATGATATACATCAAAATGTATTTGATGTGTTTTGAGTTTACTTGTGCAGGTTAAGTATTTGCAGGAAAGATGGAAAATTTTCTAAGTCCATGTGTCGACACCCAGAGGGAAAGTGTCGACACTTAAGAAGACTTGTGTCGACACCCAGGCAAGCAGTGTCGACACTTGGAGTATTTCTGTCGACATCAGGGATGCTGAGTCGACACCAGACAGAAAGTGTCGACACAAGGAGCTGTGTCGACACTCAATGAAGAAGAGTGCAGTGAAGCAGTGTCGACACATAGCAGTTGTGTCGACACCCAGTGAGACTGTGTCAACATCAAAAAGTGTCGACACTTAGAAGCTGTGTCGACACTCAGCAAAAGTCAGCAGAGACTAAGTATAAGTGTCGACACAAGGAGATGTGTCGACACTCAGCAGAAGAGTCAACACTTGAAGAAAGTGTCGACACAAGAAAGAATGTGTCGACACTTAGCTGAAGACTCAACATTTGAAGAAAGTGTCGACACAAGGAGCTGTGTCGACACTTAGTAAAGATCAGCAAAGTTCAACAAAAATATTCAAAGTACAAGTGTCGACACTAAGGGAATGTGTCGACACTCAGCCAGAGTCTCGACAGAAGAAGAATGTGTCGACACAAGGAGCTGTGTCGACACTCAACAAGTATCAACACTGAAGACATGTGTCGACACCAAGAAGCAGTGTCGACACTTAACAGATTCAACACATGAAGATGTGTCGACACAAAGGAGATGTGTCGACACTTAGAAGAATTCAGCAAAAATACTGAAGTACAAGGACTTGTGTCGACACACATTATCAGTGTCGACACATGAAGAAGAAGCAGTGTCGAGATCTAAAATCTACAACACAAGAAGTTGTGTCGACACCTTGTAGGCTAGTTTCGACACTTAGACAACTTGTGTCGACACTTGGTCTATAAGTGTCGACACTTAAAGACAGAAAGTCTCGACACTTTCAGACAGTTACAGAATTTTCAAGAACTGACTGGATGACTTGACAGCTACCATTCCAGCCGGTCTACTGCACCTGTCAGAGTTGTCAGAATTCAGTTATGAACCGGACCAGCCAGTTACCATGAAGAAGGCCTATAAATAGGCTTATACTATCTACAGAAAGTCGTTGTCAAAGTTCAAATTAGAAGATCAACACTTCAAGTAATACAAAGAAGATCTAGCTATCAAGTGAAGATCTAAGAAGTTGGAGAGAGAGAGCTCCATCCAAGAAGTCAGCCATTAGAACCAGGCTGAGAAGAAGGGTTCAGATTTATTCTGAATCTTAAATAGCAGAGATCAAGGATCAACTGCAGAGAAATCAGTCTTATTATGTTCTACATTCAAGAAGCTTTGAAGAAAGCCAAGTCAGATTGATTTCAGCTGAGTTCTTCCAAGAACTCATCAAGAAACTCACATCTCATCTCTTTATTCTCTGAGTTGTTGAGTATACATTTTTGTATTCATTATATCTTGTAGGATCCTTAGGGATCTGAGTTTTGTAAGCCTGTAATTATAAAGGCTGAGTGTAGGGCTTGAGTGCCTGAGTGTAGGAGATTAGAATCTCTGAGTGTAGGCCTTGGTGGCTGAGTGTAGGCCTTGGTGGCTGAGTGTAGGTCTTGGTGGCTGAGTGTAGGCTTTGTGAAGAAGCTGAGTTGTAGGGCCTTGGGCCTGAGGTGTAGGAGCCTGTTTTGGGTTCTGAGATAGTGGAGAAGTTGGGTCGAATCTAGTACACTGCTAGATAGGCGAAGGGGGAAAGTGGATGTACCCAAACCTTATAAAACTGTATGTCTACTGTGTGCTGTGATATTCTGTGATAGCTGTGTGATTGCTGTGATAAAGTAGCTAGATTTCTGTGTTAGATTCTGTATTCTGCCATAAAAGTTAAAAAGATTCAAGTCACCTATTCACCCCCCCCCCCCTCTAGGTGTTTAGGTACAATATCTTTCAAGTGGTATCAGAGGGAGGTTACTCAAAAAATGACATAACTGTCTGAGTAGATCCTGTTGGCAGATTCAGTCTAAGTCAATTACAGAATCAAGAAAATCAAGAACTATGGGTTCCACTGAGAATCACAAGGAATTGGGATCCATGAAGTTACCCATATGTAGAAAAGAGATCTTTGGTATCTGGAAGGAAAGGGTGAGACTTTTTATGGAAGCCTCAGACCGTAGGATTTATATCACATTCAAAGAAGGGCCATATGTGCCCATGAAGGTGTCAGTATTAGATGCAAATCAGAGAACACCTAAGGATTTCTCTGAAATGACAAAGGATGAAATTGTTCTAGCCACTATGGATAAGAGGGCTCAGAACATCATAGTGAGTGCCATAGATGATGCAACTTTTCAGAATCTGATACACTGTAAGACAGCTAAAGAAATGTGGGATACTCTTATTGTGTATATGGAGGGTTCTGAAGAAGTGAGGCAAGACAGAAAATCCTTGCTAAACCAAGAATATGAAAGTTGTAGACAAAGTAAGGCTGATAGCATAACTGAGTGCTATAAGAAGTTCTACAGGATTGTGAATGAGCTCATGTCCTATGGCAGAGAGTTCAGTAATTATGAACTCAATGATAAGTTTCTAAGGTCCCTAACAAAAGATTGGGACACCAAGATCTGTGTCATTAGAGAAATGGCTAAGTTGGTAGAAATTCCTCCACCAACACTATTTGGCAAACTGCTGTCCTATGAAATGCAGTTAATGGTGTGGAAAGAAGAGGAGAAATCAACAAGAAGTGAACACAAAGAAAGGTCAGTGGCCTTCAAAATAGAAGCCCCCAGAAAGTATAGGAGTAAGTCACCAACTCCACCTCCAAAGGTTGCTGAAACTGAGTCAGATGAGTCAGCAAGTACAAAGTCTGAAAGCAGTGAAAGTGATGAGGATTTTGCTGCCTTTACAAGACATTTCCAGAAGTTCTTAAAGAAGAAACAGTGGAGGACAAGGCCATCTACTTCACAGGGAAAAGAAGACTTTTATCAGAATAAAAAGTCTTCAAAGAAAGACAGGAAAAAGACTAAGTCTAGCAAAGCAACTCTTTCAAAAATAGTATGCTATTGCTGTAATAGACAAGGCCATGTTGTTGCAGATTGTCCTGAAAAAAGGAAGGAGTCTAGTGACAAGAAAAGGACTCAATATAAGGGCAAGAAGGAAAAGTCATTTGTTACCAAGAAGGACAAGAGCCAGTAAGAAATTTCTTCATCAGAAACTGAGTCAGATGCTGAGGCATATATAGGGCTGTTTGCTGAGGAAGAAGAAGAAGAGTTCATGCAGATTATGAATTCTATATATGAACAAGAGGACAGTAAGTGTCAAGGGCTAATGGCATTGACAGAAAATGACAAAATCCTGAAGCAGCCAGGACCTAGTAAGGTATAACATTGTTCTTTTAGTTCAATTTCTTGTGCCAGTACAAAATCAGATTCATCATCATCAAGTGATGAGAGTGCATCTGAGTCTGAAGAGGATATTCATCAGTTGATAGATGAATATAAAGTTCTGTTGCAAGCTTATAAGAAGAGCAAGACCCTAGCCAAAAGTCAGGCAAAGGAAATTGCTAATCTCAAAGCTGCTGCAACTGATTTTGAGAAATTGTTTGATCAAAAGCTTAATGAGATAGCCAGACTGAAGCACATAACTGTGATTCAGATGGAGACTATATCATTTAAGAATGATCAAATCAAGAGTTTGGAGATTAATCTTCAGAAGGAGAAAGACTTAGTTGCTAGGTTTTCTAAACCTAAGTCAGTTCTACCCTTAATTGATGAATTTGTTCATCACAAAGGTAAAGCTGGACTGGGATTTACTAGACCTGCAAGGACTGTTCAGTCCAAGTCCAAATCCAAGGGCAAAGCCTCAACTCTCAACAAGTCAGCTGTAGATAAAATAGCAAAGACAGTACCTAAGCAAAGGTACAATAAGTTTGAGTGTTGGTGCTGTGGTAAGGTAGGCCATTTTGCAATGGACTGTTGGCACAATGCTAGTGCCAAAGTGAGTAGCAAACTGCCTGTTGAAAAACCTGCATGTAGCTTTGTTAGGATGCAAACTAACCAGTACCAAGGACCCAAGAATTCTTTGGGTTCTAAGGTTCACTAATCTGTTTTGCAGGTGAGTCCAAGTGGCCATGCCCCTATATGGTACTTGGACAGTGGATGTTCCAGACATATGACTGGAACAAGGAGTTTACTAAAGGACTACACACCCATAAAGGATGGTCCAAAAGTCACCTTTGGTGGTTCTGAAAAAGGGATCATCAAGGGTTTTGGTAATATATCTAACTCCTATATTACAATTACTCAAGTGGCCTATGTTAAAGGTTTGAAACATAACCTTATTAGTATAAGTCAATTGAGTGATGTAGGATATGACATCTCATTTGTCAAAAATGGTTGTCATATCAGGAGGTCAAATGATCAAGAGATCATTTTGACTGGCTATAGAAAAAGAAATGTCTACTGTCTAGACATTATGGTTGAGAACAATGGTTCTCCAGTGTGTCTTGTAGCTGATGAGTCAGTCTCTCATTGTGTCAAATGGCACAAGAGGCTTGCCCATATAAACTACAAGACAATTGGCAAACTCTTTAGCAAAGAGTTAGTGAGGAATGGTCCTCAAGTTAAGTGTATTAAAGATGGTATTTGCTCAGCTTGTCAAAAGGGAAAGCAGACTAGATCCACCTTTAGAAGCATTGAAGACAAAGATGCTGTGAGGTGCTTATACCTCTTGCAAATGGATCTCTTTGGTCCAATGCCAGTTCACAGCCTAGGTAGGAAGGTCTATACCTTTGTAGTTGTAGATGACTACTCAAGGTTTTCCTGGGTGTTCTTTCTTAGACAGAAATCTGAAACACCCAGTGTCTTCTATAGTTTTGTTAGACAAATTCAGAATGAACTAAATAGTACAGTGGTCAAAATAAGAAGTGACCATGTTACTAAGTTTCAGTCTGATAGCATGACAAAACTATGTGAAGACTTTGGGATATTTCAAGAGTTTTCTTCACCAAGAACACCTCAGCAAAATGGCATTGCTGAGAGGAAGAATAGAACCTTGATTGAGGCTGGTAGGACCCTATTAAGTGAAACATCACTACCAGAATATTTCTGGGCTGAAACAGTTAATACTGCATGCCATGTTATTAATAGGGCTACCATTACTAAAAGCCTTAACAAGACCCCCTATGAGGTTGTGAAAGGCAGGAAACCAAACCTATCCTACTTCAGGATCTTTGGTTGTAAGTGATTTATACTTAACAATGGAAAGTCTTACTTGACTAAGTTTGCTGCCAAGTCCCAAGAGGGAATTTTTGTTGGGTACAACAACATCAGTAAGGCTTATAGAGTCTACAACTTGTCTACACAAGTTGTAGAAGAGTCTGTACATGTAGTATTTGATGAAACTAGACTTATTAACAATGAGATGTCTAGTAGTCTTTGCAGCCCCACAGGTATAACAAAGAAGATGTACAAGCTCACTATAGAAGAAGAACCTACTGCAAGACAGCAGGTAGAAGACAGTGGCTTTTGTCCAGGGGGAGTACTACATGTACCTAATGCAGAAGGAGTACAAGGAGTACAGCAAGATGATGAAGTTGAAGAAGTTCAACCTGAAGTAAGGATGCCTCCAGCCAATAGGCATCTTAGAGATCATCCAGCAGAACAAATCATTGGTGATCCAAGACAAGGGGTACAAACAAGGAGCAGAAATCTGAATGCAGCCATCTACTCCAGTTTTCTGTCCCAAGTTGAACCAAAGAAGTTTGAAGAAGCCATCCAAGACCCTCTTTGGATTGAGGCAATGCAAGAAGAGCTGAATCAGTTCAAGAGGTGCAAGGTCTGGGAGCTTATTCCTAAACCTAAAGACCACAATATAATTGAAACCAAGTGGATCTATAGGAACAAGATGGATGAACAAGGAATCATCATTAAGAACAAAGCAAGATTGGTTGCTAAAGGATATAGGCAGGAAGAAGGTATTGACTTTGATCAAACCTTTGCTCCAGTAGCCAGACTGGAAGCCATAAGGATGTTCCTGGCCTATGCAACCTTTCAAGGATTTAAAGTTTACCAAATGGATGTCAAGTCAGCATTTCTGAATGGTAATCTTAAAGAGGAAGTCTATGTAGAACAGCCATCAGGTTTTGTTGATTCAACTCTACCTAATCATGTCTATAGACTTAGGAAAGCTTTATATGGGTTAAAGCAAGCCCCTAGGGCTTGGTATGAAACCCTGCCTAGTTTCCTCATTAAGAATAAGTTCACAAGGGGGAAAATAGACAAGACTCTATTCCTTAGGGAATTCAGAGGCAAAGTAATACTAGTCCAAATATATGTAGATGAGGTCTACTGAAAGTAGCCTTTGCAAAAAGTTTGCAAAACTAATGCAAGGTCAATTTGAGATGAGTAGTATGGGAGAGCTTAAGTTCTTCTTGGGACTCCAAGTAAGACAGACTGAAAATGGTTTATCCATATGCCAGTCTAAGTTCACCCTAGAACTCTTAAGGAAGTATGGTATGGATTCATCCAGTACCATGAAGACTCCTATGGGGTCAAGTATGTCTCTTAGCAAGGATGATGCAGGGAAACCTGTAGAGGAGTCTTTGTATAGAGGGATAGTTGGCTCCCTATTATATTTGACTGCAAGTAGACCAGATATCATGTATGCTACATGTGTCTGTGCAAGGTATCAAGCCCGCCCTAAAGAGTCTCATTTGACAGCAGTCAAAAGAATATTGAGATATCTAAAGGGCACTCCTTATCTAGGCCTCTGGTACCCTAGGAATGGGGATTTTAAACTAACAGGTTATTCAGATGCACACTTTGCAGGATGCAAAGAAGACAAAAAAAACACAACTGGAACCTGTCAATTCCTAGGTGGAAGACTGATTTCATGGAGTAGCAAAAAGCAAACAAGTGTGGCTATCTCCACTGCAGAATCAGAATATGTGGCTGCAGGAAGTTGCTGTACTCAACTACTATGGATACAACATCAGCTTGAGGACTATGTAATTCAGGTAAGTAGAACTCCACTCTTTTGTGATTCTACAAGTACTATATCAATTGCACATAATCTTGTTTCCCATAGTAGAACCAAACATATTGAAATAAAATATTATTTTCTTAGGGAGCATATAGAGAAAGAGGATATTTTACTGGAATATGTTAGAACAGATAATCAACTAGCTGATATGTATACTAAGCCCTTAGAAGAAACTAAGTTCAATAGGTTTTAAATTGAACTAGGAATGATAAACTTAGAGTAAGTTTATAGAATTGGAAATGGCTAAGTAAAAAGGTGTCGACACACAGAGATATCTGTGTCGACACAGAAAAGTGGTGTCGACACTTCAGGGAAAAGGTGTCGACACATCTAGGAAGTTGGTGTCGACACTTCAGAATATTAGTGTCGACACATGACAAGTTGGTGTCGACACAACCAAGGTGGTGTCGACATATAGTGTTTACTCAGAATTATCTAAGTAAAGTCTCGACTATGTGTCGAGTTAAGTGGTGTCGACACATAAACAAGTGTCGACACATATAATCTGTTGACTAAACTTGTGTCGACACATAGGTGTCGAGACATGATAAGTCAGTGTCGACACTTATCGACAGTGTCGACACAATTTAAGTTAGCTGCCCGCATTTTCATCTTCAAACCTAGAAAGGTATAAATAGGATTTTTCCTTTGTCTGTCGACACGCTTTCAAAAGTTTCGAGACTAAACTTGTGTGTCGACACCTCTCTTCTCTCAAGTCAAATTCTTCAAACCCTAATGGCGCCAAAGCTTGAGGAGAACGTCAACGAAGGATATGAACTGGTGTGCGACGCGTTTGGTGATGCAGACCAAGATATCAAGAATGTGATAACCCTAGTTGCAGACTCGGGGTTGGAATTTCTTGTTTCAGAGCCTACAAAGATCTGGAAGAAGGAAGTACTGGAATTCCTCAATGGAGCTCAAGTAGACGACTCTGGACTCAAGATCAAGTCTAGGGTCAATGGTGAAAAAGTAAAGGTCTCTCCAAAAAGTCTGAGAAAGGTCCTTCAGTTGCCAAGAACTAAGGAAGAAGAAGAGGTAACTGCTTCCAGGACCAGAGATGCATTGGCATGGTGTGGTCTGGATTCTAAGATGAAAATTGGCTCAGTTTTCAATAGAAAAGGGATGAACAGTCAGGGGAAATTCCTATCAGAAATTGTTGGAAAAGTAATCTTAAGCAAACCTGGAGTGCATGATAGGGTATCTGCCCATATGTTCAACATTATGACTGTTGGGTACATTGGTCAAATGTACCTGATTTGAAGAAGCCTCACCCAACTCAATGATATACATCAAAATGTATTTGATGTGTTTTTGAGTTACTTGTGCAGGTTAAGTATTTGCAGTACTGAAGCAAAAAATTTCTAAGTCCATGTGTCGACACCTAGAGGGAAAGTGTCGACACTTAAGAAGACTTGTGTCGACACCCAGGCAAGCAGTGTCGACACTTGGAGTCATTGTGTCGACACCTGGGATGCAGAGTCGACACCAGACAGAAAGTGTCGACACAAGGAGCTGAGTCGACACTCTGTGAAGAAAAGTGCAGTAAAGCTGTGTCGACACAGGGAGCTGTGTCGACACCCAGTGAAGCTGTGTCTACATCAGAAAGTGTCGACACTTGGAGCTGTGTCGACACTCAGCAAAAGTCTGCAGAGACTAAGTACAAGTGTCGACACCCAGCACAATGTGTCGACACATAGCAGAAGAGTCAGCACTTGAAGTAAGTGTCGACACCTAGAACAATGTGTCGACACTCAGCTGAGGACTCAACACTTGAAGAAAGTGTCGACACATGGAGCTGTGTCGACACTTAGCAAAGAACAGCAAGATCATCAAATTATTATAAGTACAAATGTCGACACTAAGGGAATGTGTCGACACTCAGCTGAAGTCTCAACAGAAGAATCAAGTGTCGTCACAAGGAGCTGTGTCGACACTCAGCAAGTATCAACATAGAAGACTATGTGTCGACACCAAGAAGCAGTGTCGACACTTAACAGATTCAACACATGAAGATGTGTCGACACAAAGGAGATGTGTCGACACTTAGAAGAATTCAGCAAAAGATAGAAGATCAAGTACTTGTGTCGACACTCAATTTCAGTGTCGACACATGAAGAAGAATCTGTGTCGAGACATAGTATCTACAACACAAGGAATTGTGTCGACACCTTGTAGACTTGTGTCGACACTTACACAACTTGTGTCGACACTTAGTCTATAAGTGTCGACACTTAAAGATAGAAAGTCTCGACACTATCAGACAGTTAGAGATTTTCAAGAACTGACTGGATGACTTGACAGTTGCCGTTCCAGCCGGTCTACATCACCTGTCAGAGATGTCAGAATTCAGTTATGGACCGGACCAGCCGGTTACCATGAAGAAGGCCTATAAATAGGCTCATACAGTTTACAGAAACTGTTGTTCAGATTATTGTTGAACAAGTTATTAAAGTGGTACACAGAGTTATTGATCAAGTATCAAATCAAGAAGATCTAGCAGTCCAAGTGCAGATCTAAGAAGTTGGAGAGAGAGGGCTCCATCCAAGAAATCAGCCATTGGAACTAGGCTGAGAAGAAGGATTCAGATTAATTCTGGATCTTAAGAAGCAGAGATCAAGGATCAACTGCAGGAGGATTCATTCTTATTCAGTTCTACTTTCAAGAAGCTTTGAAGAAAGTTAAGTCAGATTGAATCCAGCTGAGGTCTTCCAAGAACTCATCAAGAAACTCTCAACTCCCCTCTCTTGTTTCTGAGTTGTTGAGTTATTATTTCTATAATCATTTTTATCTTGTAGGATCCTTTAGATCTGAGTGAATTGTAAGCCTGTATTTATAAAGGCTGAGGGTAGGGCTTGAGAGCCTGAGTGTAGGAGATTGTAATCTCTGAGTGTAGGCCTTTGTGGCTGAGTGTAGGCCTTTATGGCTGAGTGTAGGCCTTTGTGGCTGAGTGTAGGCTTTGGGATAAAGCTGAGTTGTAGGGCTTTGGGCCTGAGGTGTAGGAACCAGTTTGGGTTCTGAGACAGTGGTGAAGTTTGGCCGAATCTAGTACACTGCTAGATAGGCGAAGGGGGAAAGTGGATGTACCCAAAGCTTGGGGAACCAATATAAAACTCTGTGTCTGCTGTGATTGTGCTGTGATTGTGAATGCTTGTGTGATTGCTGTGCTGAAGTAGTATAGTTTCTGTGATATAACTGATTGCTGCCATTAAAGTGTAAAAAGAATTAGGTCACCTATTCACCCCCCCTCTAGGTGTTTAGGTACTCTATCTTTCAACTGGTATCAGAGGGAGGTTTCTTAAAAAGGACTAACAGTCTAAGGAGATCCTGATTGGCAGATTCAGTCTAAGACAAATTACAGATTCAAGAAAATCAAGAACCATGGGTTCCTCTGAGAATCACAAGGAGCCGGGTTCCATGAAATTACCTATATGCAGAAAGGAAATATTTGGGATCTGGAAGGAAAGGGTAAGGCTGTTTATGGAAGCCTCAGACCCTAGGATATACATCACAGTAAAGGAAGGGCCTTATGTGCCCATGAAGATATCAGTTCTAGATGCAAATCAGAGAACCCCAAAGGATTTCTCTAAAATGACTAAGGATGAGATTGTCCTAGCCATAATGGACAAGAGGGCACAAAACATTATAGTGAGCGTCATAGATGATGCAACATTTCAGAATCTTATACACTGTAAGATAGCCAAAGAGATGTGGGACACTCTTATTGTGTATATGGAGGGTTCTGAAGAAGTTAGACAAGATAGAAAATCCTTGCTAAATCAAGAGTATGAGAGTTTTAGACAAGGAAAGGGTGATAGCATAACTGAGTGCTATAAGAAGTTCTACAGAATAGTGAATGAACTCATGTCTTATGGAAGAGAGTTCAGCAATTATGAACTAAATGACAAGTTCCTAAGGTCCCTAACTAAAGATTGGGACACAAAGATTTGTGTCATTAAAGAAATGGCTAAGTTGGGAGAAATTCCTCCACCTACACTGTTTGGCAAGTTATTGTCTTATGAAATGCAGTTGACAGTAAGGAAAGAGGAGGAGAGATCAACAAGAACTGAACACAAGGAAAGAACTGTAGCTTTCAAGACAGAAGCCTCCAGAAAGTGCAGGAATAAGTCACCAACTCCACCTCCAAAGGTAGTTGAATCAGAGTCAGATGAGTCAGTCAGCACAAAATCTGAAAGCAGTGAAAGTGATGAAGACTTTGCTGCCTTCACTAGACATTTTCAGAAATTCTTGAAGAAGAAACAGTGGAGGTCAAGGCCTTCTACTTCAAAGGGAAAAGAAGATTTTTATCAAGATAAAAAGGCTTCAAAGAAGGACAGGAAGAGGACTAAATCTAGCAAGGAAACTGTTTCTAAAATAGTGTGCTATTGCTGCAATAGACAAGGCCATGTTGTTGCAGATTGTCCTGAGAAGAGAAAAGAGTCTAGTGACAGGAAGAAGACTCATTTCAAAGGCAAGAAAGAGAAGTCATTTGTTGCCAAGAAAGAGAAGACTCTGTCAGATATCTCTTCTTCAGAAACTGAGTCTGATGCAGAGGCATACATAGGGCTATTTGCTGAAGAAGAAGAAGAAGAATTCATGCAGATAATGGAGTCTATTTATGAATAAGAAGACAGTCAATGCCAAGGGCTAATGGCTTTGACAGAGCATGACAAAATCCTGGAGCAGCCAGGACCTAGTAAGGTACAATGTTCAACTCTAAGTTCAGTTTCTTGTTCCAGTACAGAAACAGATTCATCTTCATCTAGTGATAAGAGTGAATCTGAGTCTGAAGCAGATATTCATCAGTTGATAGATGAATACAAGGTTCTGTTGTAAGCTTACAAGAAGAGCAAGTTTCTAGCCAAAAGTCAGGCAAAGGAAATTGCTATTCTTAAAGCTGCAGCAACAGATTTTGAGAAGTCTTTTGATCAAAAACTGAATGAGATAGCCAGGTTGAAGCACATAACAGTGATTCAAATGGGTACTATATCATTTAAAAATGATCAAATCAAGAGTCTAGAGATTAATCTTCAGAAGGAAAAGGACTTAGTTGCTAGGTTTTCTAAACCTAAGTCAGTACTACCTTTAATTGATGAATTTGTTCATCACAAAGGCAAGGATGGACTGGGCTTTACTAGACCTGCAAGGACTGAGCAGTCCAAGTCCAAGTCCAAGGGCAAAGCCCCAACATTCAACAAGTCTGCTGTAGATAAGACAACAAAGACAGTACCTAAGCAAAGGTACAATAAGTTTGAATGTTGGTGCTGTGGCAAGGTTGGCCATTTTGCAGTGGACTGTTGGCACAATGCTAGTGCCAAAGTGAGTACCAAACTACCTGTTGGAAAGCGAGTAGGTAGCTTTGTCAAGTTGCAAACTAACAAGTACCAAGGACACAAGAATTCTTTGGGTTCTAAGGTTCATTAATCTGTTTTGCAGGTGAGTCCAAGTGGCCATACCCCAACATGGTACTTGGACAGTGGATGTTCCAGACATATGACAGGAACTAGGGGACTACTAAGGGACTACATTTCAATCAAAGATGGTCCAAAAGTAACCTTTGGTGGTTCTGAAAAAGGAATCATCAAAGGATTTGGTAACATTTCTAGCAACTTGGTTACCATTACTCAAGTGGCTTATGTTAAAGGGTTGAAACACAACCTAATAAGTATAAGTCAATTAAGTGATGTAGGGTATGACATCTCATTTGTTAAAAATGGTTGTCATATCAAGAGGTCAACTGATCAAGAGATCATTTTGACAGGTTATAGGAAAAGGAATGTCTATTGCTGAGACATTATGGTTGAGAACAGTGGTTCTCCAGTGTGTCTTGTAGCTGATGAGACAGTCTCTCATTGTGTCAAATGGCACAAGAGGCTTGCCCATCTTAACTACAAGACTATTAGCAAACTCTTTAGAAAAGAGTTAGTGAGGAATGGTCCTCAAGTTAAGTGTGTTAAAGATGGTGTTTGCTCAGCTTGTCAAAAGGGCAAGCGGACTAAATCCATCTTTAGAAGCATAAAAAACAAAGATGCTGTGAGGTGTTTATACCTCTTGCATTTGGATCTCTTTGGTCCAATGCCAGTTCACAGCTTAGGTAGGAAGGTCTATACCCTTGTAGTTGTAGATGACTACTCAAGGTTTTCCTGGGTGTTCTTCTTAAGACAGAAATCTGAAACACCTAGTGTCTTCCATAGCTTTGTCAAGCAAATTCAGAATGAACTAGACAGTACAGTGGTCAAAATTAGAAGTGACCATGGTACTGAATTTCAGTCTGAAAGCATGACAAAACTATGTGAAGACTTTGGGATATTTCAAGAATTCTCTTCACCTAGAACACCTCAGCAAAATGGCATTGCTGAGAGGAAGAATAGAACTTTGATAGAGGCTGGTAGGACCCTATTAAGTGATACATCACTGCCAGAGTATTTCTGGGCTGAAGCAGTTAACACTACATGCCATGTTATAAATAGGGCTACCATCACTAAAGGGCTCAACAAGACCCCCTATGAAGTTGTGAAAGGCAGGAAACCAAACCTATCCTATTTCAGGATCTTTGGTTGCAAATGCTTCATACTTAACAATGGGAAGTCTTACTTGACTAAGTTTGCTGCCAAGTCCCAAGAGGGAATTTTTGTTGGGTACAGCAATAACAGTAAGGCTTATAGAGTCTACAACTTGACTACACAAGTTGTAGAAGAATCTGTGCATGTAGTTTTTGATGAGACTAAACTTATTAACAATGAGTTGTCTAGTACTGTATGCAGCCCCACAAGTTTAACAAAGAAGATGGACAAGCTTACTATAGAAGAAGTACCTGCTGCAAGACAGCAAGTAGAGGATAGTAGCTGTTGTCCAGGGGGAGAACTACATGTGCCAATTGCAGAAGAAGTTCAAGGAGTACAGCATGATGGAGATGCTGAAGAGGTTCAACCAGAAGTTAGGATGCCTCCAGCCAACAGGCATCTTAGAGATCATCCAGTAGAGCAGATTATTGGAGATCCAAGACAAGGAGTACAAACAAGGAGCAGATATCAGAATGCAGCTATCTACTCCAGTTTTCTATCTCAAGTTGAACCTAAGAAGTTTGAAGAAGCCATACAAGATCCACAATGGACTGAAGCAATGCAAGAAGAGCTTAATCAGTTCAAGAGGTGCAAGGTCTGGGAACTAGTTCCTAAGCCTAAAGACCACAATATAATAGGAGTCAAGTGGATCTACAGAAATAAGATGGATGAACAAGGGGTCATCATTAAGAATAAAGCAAGATTGGTTGCTAAAGGATATAGGCAAGAAGAAGGTATTGACTTTGATCAAACCTTTGCTCCAGTAGCCAGACTGGAAGCCATAAGGATGTTCTTAGCCTATGCAACCTATCAAGGATTCAAGGTTTACCAAATGGATGTCAAGTCAGCATTCCTGAATGGTAATCTTAAGGAAGAAGTCTATGTGGAACAGTCTTCAGGTTTTGTTGATCCAACTCTACCTCATCATGTCTATAGACTTAGGAAAGCTTTATATGGGTTAAAGCAAGCCCCTAGGGCTTGGTATGAAACCGTATCTAGTTTTCTCATTGAGAACAAGTCCTCAAGGGGGAAAATAGATAAGACTCTATTCCTTAGGAAATCTAGAGGCAAAGTTATACTAGTCCAAATATATGTAGATGACATTATATTTGGGTCTACTGAAAGCAGCATTTGCAAAAAGTTTGCAAAACTTATGCAAGGTCAGTTTGAGATGAGTAGTATGGGAGAGCTGAAGTTTTTCTTGGGTCTCCAAGTTAAACAGACTGAGAGTGGTTTATTCATATATCAGTCCAAGTTCACCCTAGAACTCATAAGGAAGTATGGTATGGATTCATCCAGCACCATGAAGACTCCTATGGGGTCAAGTATGTCTCTTAGCAAGGATGATGCAGGGAAGCCTGTAGATGAAACCCTGTATAGAAGTATAGTTGGCTCCCTATTATACTTGACTGCTAGTAGACCAGATATCATGTATGCTACATGTGTCTGTGCAAGGTATCAAGTCTGCCCTAAAGGGTCTCATTTGACTGCAGTCAAGAGAATATTGAGATATCTAAAGGGCACTCCCTATCTAGGCCTCTGGTACCCTAGGAATGGAGATTTTGATCTAACAGGTTATTCAGATGCAGACTTTGCAGGATGCAAAGAAGATAAAAAAAGCACTACTGGAACCTGTCAATTCCTAGGTGGGAGACTAATTTCATGGAGTAGCAAAAAGCAAACCAGTGTGGCTATCTCCACTGCAGAGTCAGAGTATGTGGCTGCAGGAAGTTGATGTGCTCAACTTCTATGGATACAACATCAGCTAGAGGACTATGGATTTCAGGTAAGTAGAACTCCACTCTTCTGTGATTCTACAAGTGCTATTTCAATAGCTAATAATCTTGTATCCCATAGTAGAACAAAACATATTGAAATTAAATATCATTTTCTTAGGGAGCATGTAGAAAGAGAAGATATTTTATTAGAATATGCTAAAACTACTAATCAAATAGCTGATATGTCTACTAAGCCTCTAGAAGAAGCTAAGTTCAATAGATTTAAAATTGAACTAGGAATGATAAACTTAGAGTAAGTTTACAGAATTGAAATTTGTTAAGTAAAAAGGTGTCGACACATAGACAAGTCTATGTCGACACAGAATAGTGGTGTCGACACTTCAGGAAATAGGTGTCGACACATCTAGGAAGTTGGTGTCGACACTTCAGAATATTAGTGTCGACACAGGCCAAGTAGGTGTCGACACATCCAAAGTGGTGTCGACACTTAGTATTTACTCAGAATTTTCTAAGTAAAGTCTCGACAATGTGTCGAGTTATGTTGTGTCGACACATAACCAAGTGTCGACACATAAAATCTGTTGACTAAACTTGTGTCGACACATATGTGTCGAGACATTATAAGTCAGTGTCGACACTTATTGCCAGTGTCGACACATTTTAAGTTAGCTTTCCCGCCTGTTCATCTTCAAAATCAGAAAGGTATAAATAGGGTTTTGTCTTTGTTTGTCGACACGCTTTCAAAGTTTCGAGACCAAAACTACTGTGTCGACACCTCTCTTCTCTCAAGACAAATTCTACAAACCCTAATGGCGCCTAAGCTAGAGGAGAACGTCAACGAAGGATACGAACTAGTGCGCGGCGCTTTCAATGATGCTGATCAAGAAATCCAGGAAGTCGTAACCCTAGTAGCCGATTCTGGGTTAGAATATCTAGTTTCTGAACCCACAAAGATATGAAAGAAAGAGCTACTCGAATTCCTCAATGGAGCCAAGGTGGATGAATCTGGATACAAAATCAAATCCAGAGTTCATGAAGCAAGGGTTAAGGTATCCCCAAAAAGTCTGAGGAAGATTCTACAGCTTCCAAGAGCTCAAGAGGAAGATGAAGTTACTGCATCAAGGACCAGGGAAGCTCTAACCTAGTGTGGACTTGATCCTAAGATGAAGCTGGGATCTGTGTTTAACAGGAAAGGCATGAACAGCCAAGGCAAATTCATGTCTGAAATTGTTGGAAAGGTCATCCTAAGTAAGCCAGGAGGGCATGACAGAGTGTCTGCCTCTATGTTTAGTATAATGACAAGGATTATCTTCTCTCTAAACACTGACTGGTCTATGATAGTCTTTGAGAAAATTAAGGAAAGCTTGAAGAAGCCCAACCTGGGCAGAATTATAAGTCTATACCTAGCTGGTGCCATACCAGAGGTAATGCAACAAGCTGCAGGAAGCAAGATAAATCACATGAGGAAAATGGATCAAAGAATATTTTCTAGATGGGACAGGGTGTTGTCAAAGGAACTGCAAACCCCTGAAAAGATTGTTTCTGAGAAAGAGATTCCTCCCAATAAGAAAAGGAAGACTGCTCCAGTGGCATAGGAGTCCACTAGTAGTTCTGACAGTGAAGAACAGGTTGTCTTCACTCCAGATGAGCATGAGGAAGAGCCTGCAGTGAAGTCTCCTGCTCCTCAGGATGATGCTGAGATCCAGGGGGAGCTACCTCAAGCTAGCCTCATCCACAAGGATCAAAGCCAGGGGGAGCTTCCAGTTGTAGATGAACCCACTACACTGGAAAGTGAACAAGCCACCAACACCATACTAGAGGTACTCACTGACCTAAATACTTTAGAATTTCTTATAGAAGATGCTGATTTGTCTGATGTTCATCAGCAAACTCAGCTGGATAGTCAAGTACCAGATGCTGTCATAGAAGACACATCTGCTGTTGCTCAAGATATTACTGATTCAGTGGTTGAAGAACCTAGTATTCCTCCAGCTCCATCACCACAAGAATACACTATGGAGGATTTATTTTTAAATCTAGATCAACATGACTTTGATATGGACAAGGCTACTGCTGATGAAGAGAATGTTGCTGCTGAGGGGGAGCAAGTGCAAGTTCATGAAGTGCCTATAAGGCAAGAAACTGAGAAGGCACAAGATGTGCAAACTGAGAAGCTTTCAAGTCCTAAGGAGAGGGTGGATATTGCCAGCACATCTGCCTCTGAAGATGAGGAGATTGCCAGGGCTAAGAAGAAGAAACTTTATGTATTCAAGAGAAGAAGTCAAAGTTATAAGAAGGCTCTTCAATCTATTGCCCCACAGCCTATAGTTCAGCAAACTCCAACTGTTGATTATAGTGCTTTAATGATTGCCCTGCAGATAAAACTGAATGAACATAGAAAAGCCATAGAGTCTTATGTGGATGAAGGGCAGAAATCTTTACAGCTTGATCTTGCCCAAGATATCAAGTCTATAAGGTTTGAAATGAACCTTAACAAGAAGGAGATGACTGAATGCTTCCACAAAGGTGGTAATGCAGTGGTGTACTTGGCAACACACCAGGAAAAGATAAAGGCCCAAGTGGATGACATAGCATTGAAGCAAGGGTATGTGCTTGAAAATCAGCTAAGAATGAATGACAATTTGACTGCTTCCCATAATGTTATTGTCACTGAGTTAAAGAACAAGGCTACTGAACCTTCTACCTCTACTGCTGCTGTTAAAGCTGACTTTGACAAGGTATTTCAAGAAGAAATCAATGCTGTTAAGACTGCTATTCAAGACTCCCAGAAGGCCATATCTGAACAACTTAAAAAGCTCAAACCTTTCTTTAAAGATGGAGTCAGATTCTTGGATAATCAAATCAGATTCCAGAAGGATGATGTCAGAGATCATATGGCAAGAGAAGTCATAAAGGGGGAGAGAGTTTTAGTCATAGCTAGCTCTGATCATGCCAAATGGATATCTAATTCCATCAGAGCTACACTGGGCTATTCTCCACTTTGTGATGATGACAATGTTGCTGAATCTGGAATTCAACCTGCATATCTTGGAGGTGAGCAACCAGAGGTAGCTCAAGTGATCTATCCTCCACCAGATTTTGAAATGGTGCAAGCTGATATTCATCACATGTATAGCCCAACTGAAGGGAAGTCTAATGTTATTCTGGAGAAAGTGGTTCAGCCTATGTCTGAAGCTATACAAGCAGCTCTTCAGAAAGAAGAAGAAGATCTACAAAAAGAAGAAGAGACAAGGTTGTCTAAGAAGAGGTTTCGGGAACAAGCAGAACAAAGGCCAGACTTTGAACAGTGGAGCCCTACCTCTAGGAATATTATATTAACTGCCTGGAAAGCTGCCAAGGATAACATTCAAGACATGAACAAATGGTTCTCTGAAGCTGAATGGAGAAAACATGAAACCATACAGGAGGCCATAGTTCAACACAGAAGGAAGGCAAAGATGGGAAAGCTACCTCCTACTGCTCTGGAGCCTAGCAAGTACTTTCCAAAGCCATACCATTATTTTGAAAGACAGAAGATCAAAGTTGAAGAGCTTAAGTAGAAAGATCTGAAATGCAAGAAGCCTGCTGATGCTGAAACTGCTGATGCTGCTGTCCAAGCTAAAGTTCAAGCTGGCAAAGGCATAGTGATTAAGGAGCCAGAACAAAAATAGATTTAGCATTTTCTTGAAGTTTACTTTGTAATTTTCTTGATGAAAAACATTTTGTGAACTTCTGAAACTGTATAAGACAGATATTTGAACAATATATGATTAATCTATTTCATGTTTGTTCTGTGAATATGTCTATTTCTTATTTGTTCTGTAATGATGAATTTGTATACATGTGAAATTGATACATGTTTATGTTTACCATGCTGTACATTGTCCTGCTTTACATCATTTTGTAATTTTAATTATGAATGGTGTATATCATTGACTAAGGGTTATGACTTCTCCAAATAGGGGGAGATTGTTGGGTACATTGGTTAAATGTACCTGATTTGAAGAAGCCTCACCCAACTCAATGATATACATCAAAATGTATTTGATGTGTTTTTGAGTTACTTGTGCAGGTTAAGTATTTGCAGGACTGAAGCAAAAAAATTCTAAGTCCATGTGTCGACACCCAGAGGGAAAGTGTCGACACTTAAGAAAACTTGTGTCGACACCCAGGCAAGCAGTGTCGACACTTGGAGTCATTGTGTCGACACCTGGGATGCAGAGTCTACACCAGACAGAAAGTGTCGACACAAGGAGCTGAGTCGACACTCAGTGAAGAAAAGTGCAGTAAAGCTGTGTCGACACAGGGAGCTGTGTCGACACCCAGTGAAGTTGTGTCTACATCAGAAAGTGTCGACACTTGGAGCTGTGTCGACACTCAGCAAAAGTCTGTAGAGACTAAGTACAAGTGTCGACACCCAGCACAATGTGTCGACACATAGCAGAAGAGTCAGCACTTGAAGTAAGTGTCGACACCTAGAACAATGTGTCGACACTCAGCTGATGACTCAACACTTGAAGAAAGTGTCGACACATGGAGCTGTGTCGACACTTAGCAAAGAACAGCAAGATCATCAAATTATTCTAAGTACAAATGTCGACACTAAGGGAATGTGTCGACACTCAGCTAAAGTCTCAACAGAAGAATCAAGTGTCGACACAAGGAGCTGTATCGACACTCAGCAAGTATCAACATAGAAGACTATGTGTCGACACCAAGAAGCAGTGTCGACACTTAACATATTCAACACATGAAGATGTGTCGACACAAAGGAGATGTGTCGACACTTAGAAGAATTCAGCAAAAGATAGAAGATCAAGTACTTGTGTCGACACTCAATTTCAGTGTCGACACATGAAGAAGAATCTGTGTCGAGACATAGTATCTACAACACAAGGAATTGTGTCGACATCTTGTAGACTTGTGTCGACACTTACACAACTTGTGTCGACACTTAGTTTATAAGTGTCGACACTTAAAGACAGAAAGTCTCGACACTATCAGACAGTTAGAGATTTTCAAGAACTGACTGGATGACTTGACAGCTGCCGTTCCAGCCGGTCTATAGCACCTGTCAGAGATGTCAGAATTCAGTTATGGATCGGACCAGCCGGTTACCATGAAGAAGGCCTATAAATAGGCTCATATAGTTTACAGAAACTGTTGTTCAGATTATTGTTGAACAAGTTATTAAAGTGGTACACAGAGTTATTGATCAAGTATCAAATCAAGAAGATCTAGTAGTCCAAGTGCAGATCTAAGAAGTTGGAGAGAGAGGGCTCCATCCAAGAAATCAGCCATTGGAACTAGGCTGAGAAGAAGGATTCAGATTAATTCTAGATCTTAAGAAGCAGAGATCAAGGATCAACTGCAGGAGGATTCATTCTTATTCAGTTCTACTTTCAAGAAGCTTTGAAGAAAGCTAAGTCAGATTGAATGCAGCTGAGGTCTTCCAAGAACTCATCAAGAAACTCTCAACTCCCCTCTCTTGTTTCTGAGTTGTTGAGTTATTATTTCTATAATCATTTTTATCTTGTAGGATCCTTTGGATCTGAGTGAATTGTAAGCCTATATTTATAAAGGCTGGGGGTAGGGCTTGAGAGCCTGAGTGTAGGAGATTGTAATCTCTGAGTGTAGGCCTTTGTGGCTGAGTGTAGGCCTTTGTGGCTGAGTGTAGGCCTTTGTGGCTGAGTGTAGGCTTTGGGATAAAGCTGAGTTGTAGGGCTTTGGGCCTGAGGTGTAGGAACCAGTTTGGGTTCTGAGACAGTGGTGAAGTTTGGCTGAATCTCGTACACTGCTAGATAGGCGAAGGGGGAAAGTGGATGTACCCAAAGCTTGGGGAACCACTATAAAACTCTGTGTCTGCTGTGATTGTGCTGTGATTGTGAATGCTTGTGTGATTGTTGTGCTGAAGTAGTATAGTTTCTGTGATATAACTGATTGCTGCCATTAAAGTGTAAAAAGAATTAGGTCACCTATTCACCCCCCCCCCCCTCTAGGTGTTTAGGTACTCTATCTTTCAATGACCAGGATAATCTTCAATCTAAAAACTGACTGGTCTGTAGTGATCTTTGAGAAGATCAAGGAAAGCCTAAAGAAGCCTAACCTGGGCAGAATCTTAAGTCTATACCTTGCTGGTGTTATACCAGAAGTTATGGGACAATCTGCTGGAAGTAAAATCAACCACATGAGAAAAATGGATATGAGGATCTTCTCTAGATGGGACAGGGTTTTGTCTAAGGAGATGCCAACCCCTGAGAAAGTAACTTCTGAGAAGGAAACTCCACTGAAGAAGAAGAAGAAGTCTGCTCCTGTAGTTCAAGAGTCAACTAGCAGCTCTAGGAGTGAAGAGCAAGTTGTTTTCTCACCTGATGAGAATGAAGAAGGGACTGTTGAGAAGACTCCAGCTCAACAAGTAGTTGCTGAAAGGCAGGGGGAGCTACCACCAGCTAGCCCCTTACACCAGGATCAAATCCAGGGGGAGCCACTAGTTGTGGAAGAGCCCACTCCTCTTGAGAGTGAGTAAGCTACAAACACAATTCTAGAGGTAATCACTGAGCTTAATGCTTTAGCTTTTCCTTTAGAGGATACTGATTTGTCTGATGTTTATCAGCAACCACAGACTGATAGTCAAGTTCCAGATGTTGTCATGGAAGACACTTCTGTTACAGCTCAAGTTGTTTCTGATCCAGTGGTAGATGAGCCAAGAATTTCTCCAGCTCATTCTCCACAAGAAATTACAATGGAAGAATTATTTCTTAACCTAGATCAAAAAGATTTTGACAAAGAAACTACAACTGCTGAAGGAGAGAATGCTCCAATTGAGGGGGAGCAAGTGCCAATTCTTGAAGAACCTGCAAGGCATGAGCCTGAGAAACAACCAGCTGTTGAGGAACTACCTAAGGAGAGGGTAGACATAGCCAGTACATCTGCTTCTGAAGATGAGGAGGCAACAAGGGCTAAGAAAAGAAAGTTTCAAGTTTTCAAAAGAAGAAGTCAGAATTACAAAAAGGGTCTCCAAACTATTGCTCCACAGCCTATATCACAGCCAGCTCCAACTGTTGATTATGGTGCTTTAATGGTTGCAATGCAAATTAAACTTGATGAGCACAGGCAGGCCATTGAGAAGTATGTTGATGAAGGGCAAAAATCATTGCAGTTTGATCTTACCCAGGATATCAAGTCAATAAGATTTGAGATGAATCTTAATAAGAAGGAGATGACAGACTGCTTCCACAAGGGAGGGAATGCAGTGGTGTACTTGGCTACTCATCAAGAAAAGATCAAAGCTCAAGTAGATGACATTGCACAGAAGCAAGGATATGTTCTTGAGAACCAAATCAGAATGAATGATAACTTAACTGCTTCCCATAATGCAATTGTTACAGAGATGAAGAACATAGCTGCAGGCTTGCCTACTTCTACTGCTGCTGGTAGAGCAGAATTTGATAAAGTATTCCAAGAAGAAATAACTGATGTTAAGACTGCCATTCAAGACTCTCAAAAGTTGATAACTGACAAACTCCAAATGTTAAAACCTTTCTTTAAAGATGGAGTTAATTATTTGGATAATCAAGTGAGATTTCAAAAAGATGATGTCAGAGATCATATAGAAAGAGAAGTCATAAAGGGGGAGAGGGTTTTAGTCAAAGCCAGCTCTGATCATGCTAAGTGGATATCTAATTCTATCAGAGCAACTCTTGGATATCCTCCTCTTTGAGATGATGATAATGTAGCAGAATCTGGAATTAATCCTGAATATCTAGGAGGGGAGCAACTTGAAGTGGCTCAAGTCATCTACCCTCCTCCAGATTTTGACATGATACATGCTGATATACAGTCCATGTATAGCCCACCTGGGGGAAAGGACAATGTCATTATAGAGAAAGTTGTTCAGCCAATATCTGAAGCTATGCAAGAAGCACTGCAGAAAGAAGAAGAGACTAGATTGTCTAAAAAGAGGTTCAGGGAGCAAGCTGAACAAAGACCTGACTTTGAGCAGTGGAGCCCCACCTCTAGGAACATTATTTTGACTGCATGGAAAGCTGCAAAAGATAACATTCAAGACAGTAACAAGTGGTTTTCTGAGGTTGAATGGAGGAAACATGAGTCAAGGCAAGAAGCAATAGTCCAATATAGAAGAAAGGCCAAGATGGGAAAGCCACCTCCTACTGCCCAGGAGCCTAGCAAGTACTTTCCCAAGCCTTATCACTACTTTGAGAGGCAAAAGATCAAAGCAGAAGAGCAAAATAAAAAGGACTTGAAAGGAAAGAAGCCTGCTGATGCTGAAGTTGCTGAATCTCCTATTCAAGCCAAAGTACAAGCTAGAAAAGGCATAGTAATTAAGGAGGCTGAACAAAAGTAGCATAAAAATGTTTCTTAAGTTTACTATGTAATCTTTTGATATTAACATTCTGTAAACTTTTGAGATATGAATATTACAAAGTTGTGAGAACAATATGATGTGTTTTTAAATCTATTTCATAATTGTTCTGAGATGTTTTATGTATATGCATGTTTGTTTAATACATGTGATGTTCTTTCCTGATTACATAATCCTGTTTTACATCATTTTGTAATTTTATTATGAATGGTGTATATCATTGACTAAGGGTTATGACTTCTCCAAATAGGGGGAGATTGTTGGGTACATTGGTTTAAATATACCTGATTTGAAGAAGCCTCACCCAACTCAATGATATACATCAAAATGTATTTGATGTGTTTTGAGTTTACTTGTGCAGGTTAAGTATTTGCAGGAAAAATGGAAAAGTTTCTAAGTTCATGTGTCGACACCCAGAGGGAAAGTGTCGACACTTAAGAAGACTTGTGTCGATACCCAGGCAAGCAGTGTCGACACTTGGAGTATTTCTGTTGACACTAGGGATGCTGAGTCGACACCAGACAGAAAGTGTCGACACAAGGAGCTGTGTCGACACTCAATGAAGAAGAGTGCAGTGAAGCAGTGTCGACACATAGCAGTTGTGTCGACACCCAGTGAAACTGTGTCTACATCAAAAAGTGTCGACACTTAGAAGCTGTGACGACACTCAGCAAAAGTCAGCAGAGACTAAGTATAAGTGTCGACACAAGGAGATGTGTCGACACTCAGCAGAAGAGTCAACACTTGAAGAAAGTGTCGACACAAGAAAGAATGTGTCGACACTTAGCTGAAGACTCAACATTTGAAGAAAGTGTCGACACAAGGAGCTGTGTCGACACTTAGTAAAGATCAGCAAAGTTCAACAAAAATATTCAAAGTACAAGTGTCGACACTAAGGGAATGTGTCGACACTCAGCCAGAGTCTCGACAGAAGAATAATGTGTCGACACAAGGAGTTGTGTCGACACTCAACAACTATCAACACTGAAGACATGTGTCGACACCAAGAAGCAGTGTCGACACTTAACAGATTCAACACATGAAGATGTGTCGACACAAAGGAGATGTGTCGACACTTAGAAGAATTCAGCAAAAATACTGAAGTACAAGGACTTGTGTCGACACACATTATCAGTGTCGACACATGAAGAAGAAGCAGTGTCGAGATATAAAATCTACAACATAAGGAGTTGTGTCGACACCTTGTAGGCTAGTGTCGACACTTAGACAACTTGTGTCGACACTTGGTCTATAAGTGTCGACACTTAAAGACAGAAAGTCTCGACACTTTCAGACAGTTACAGAATTTTCAAGAACTGACTGGATGACTTGACAGCTACCATTCCAGCCGGTCTACTGCACCTGTCAGAGTTGTCAGAATTCAGTAATGAACCGGACCAGCCAGTTACCATGAAGAAGGCCTATAAATAGGCTTTTGCTGTCGACAGAAAGTCGTTGTCAAAGTTCAAATTAGAAGATCAATACTTCAAGTAATACAAAGAAGATCTAGCTATCAAGTGAAGATCTAAGAAGTTGGAGAGAGAGAGCTCCATCCAAGAAGTCAGCCATTGGAACCAGGCTGAGAAGAAGGGTTCAGATTTATTCTGAATCTTAAGTAGCAGAGTTCAAGGATCAACTGCAGAGAAATCAGTCTTATTGTGTTCTACATTCAAGAAGCTTTGAAGAAAGCCAAGTCAGATTGATTTCAGCTGAGTTCTTACAAGAACTCATCAAGAAACTCACATCTCATCTCTCTATTCTCTGAGTTGTTGAGTATACATTTTTGTATTCATTATATCTTGTAGGATCCTTAGGGATCTGAGTTTTGTAAGCCTGTAATTATAAAGGCTGAGTGTAGAGCTTGAGTGCCTGAGTATAGGAGATTGGAATCTCTGAGTGTAGGCCTTGGTGGCTGAGTGTAGGCCTTGGTGGCTGAGTGTAGGCCTTGGTGGCTGAGTGTAGGCTTTGTGAAGAAGCTGAGTTGTAGGGCCTTGGGCCTGAGGTGTAGGAACCTATTTTGGGTTCTGAGATAGTGGAGAAGTTGGGCCGAATCTAGTACACTGCTAAATAGGCGAAGGGGGAAAGTGGATGTACCCAAACCTTGGGGAACCACTATAAAACTGTGTGTCTACTGTGTGCTGTGATATTCTGTGATAGCTGTGTGATTGCTGTGATAAAGTAGCAAGATTTCTGTGTTAGATTCTGTATTCTGCCATAAAAGTTAAAAAGATTCAAGTCACCTATTCACCCCCCCCCCCCTCTCTAGGTGTTTAGGTACAATATCTTTCAGTAACATCTTTGAGGGGGTGGAGCATTCAGGTCGGCTAGCCAAGTGGTCGGTGGAACTGAGTGAGTTTGACGTTTCCTTCGTTCCGTGGCTCTCGATCAAAGCTCAAGCGATGGCCGACTTCCTGGCTTACTATGTGGTTGAAGTGGCGGAGGAGGAACTCACCCGCCTGACTCATTGGAAGCTGAAGGTAGACGGCGCCTCGGGGAGGCATTCCCTTGGGGTGGGGGTGATCTTAGAGAGTCCTCAAGGAACTAGAATTGAGCAGACAGTGGTGGTGCACTTCCCCATCACCAACAATCAAGCCGAGTATGAGGCCGTGATAGCAGGGCTGCGGCTGGCCAGGGAACTGGGGGTGTTGGACGTGGAGGTCCTTACCGACTCTATCGTGGTAGCCTCTCAAGTCAACGGGGAGTTCGAGGCAAGGGAGCCCACCCTGCAATTATACTTGGCCAAAGTGAAGGGGGTCATAGGCACTTTCCAAACCTTCTCCATCTAACACGTGCCCAGGGAAGAGAATGAACAAGTCGACCAGCTAGCAAAGCATGGTCCCCGGGTGGGGGGCACCATCACCGACCTGTTCCGCCCCTCCATCGAAGAGGGGGAGCTCATGGAGATTGATCAACAAACCTCGTGGATGGACCCAGTTATGACTTTCCTCTCCACGGGAGAGTATCCGGAGGGGGCTGATAAGAAGAAGCTAAGGCATAAGTTGGCATACTACCTCCTCCAGGACGGGCAGCTGTACAGGAAGGCACTCTCAGGGATGCTGGCTCGTTGTGTGGCTGAGGGAGAGGTGCAGAGAATCTTGGAGGAAGTCGACTCCGGAGAGTGTGGGAGTCACTCTGGGAGCCGGATCTTGGAGGGAAGAATCGTCAGGCAGGGGTACTTCTGGCCCACCCTGGGCCATAATGCAACGGAATTCGCAAGAAGATGCCACAAGTGCCAGCTATTCGCCCCCCTCCAGCTACAGCCGGCCCAGCGACTCAGAAGTATCACGACCCCCTGGCCCTTCGCCATTTGGGGAATGGATTTGGTTGGACCGTTCCCCCAGGCCAGTGGGCAGAGGAGGTTCCTCCTAGTAGTGATTGACTACTTCTCCAAGTGGTTGGACGTGAAGGCGCTGGCCAAAGTGACCTCCCAAGTTATCAGGAACTTTGCTTGGGGGGAGATCATCTGCCGCCATGGGCTGCCCCAGGACATCGTCACAGACAATGGGCCCTAGTTTGCCAGCGCCGAGTTCACCAGCTTCTGCGAGCAGCTGGGAATAGACCTCTAGTTCGCCTCAGTCCATCACCCCAGAAGCAATAGGCAGGTGGAGGCCGCGAACAAGATCATTGTCAACCTCCTCAAGAAGAAGGTGGAGAATTTGAAGGGGAGCTGGGTGGAGCAGCTTCCCGCGATTCTTTGGGCCCTTAGAACCACCCCCAACACGGCTGCTGGAGAGACCCCCTTCAAGCTCTCTCATGGGTGCGAGGCAGTGCTCCCCGTGGAATTTGAAGTTCAAACACCTCGAGTCATTGCGGCCAAAGAAGGCCAAGAGGAATGGCAAGCGGAGAACGAGGAGGAGTTGAGGCTCTCCCTTGACATGGTGGAAGAGCTGAGGGACCTTTCCGCTATCCGACAGGAGGAGGTGAAAAGAAGAATGGCCAAGTACTTTGACAAGCATGTTAGGGTCAAGCAGTTCGTGGAAGGGGACTTGGTGCTGAAGAAGGTGGATGCAGCAGGGTGGTCAGCATCCGTAGGAAAGCTCAACCCCAGCTGGGAGGGACTGTTTATTATAAAGGAAGCTTTGAAGTCAGGAGGCTACCGACTCCAAAATGTAGAGGGCGAGACCCTGAGTCTCACCTGGAGTGGTGACGACCTAAAACATTTTTTCCCCTGAAGCATGTAAGCGACACTTTGATTATAATAAATTTCTTCAACACTTCAGTACTGTCATATCTAGCTTACGTAGGGAAATGGAATGTGTTTGGACCCCGAGAAGATCCCGCTGCTAGGCTCTCACCTAGCTAGCAGGGCTGGAAGTCACTCGGTGTCATCCTTGACCTCGAGCAGATCCCGCTGTCAGGCTCTCACCTAGCTGACAGGGCCGGAAGTCACTCGATGGATGTGTGTTTGGACCTCGAGCAGATCCCGTTGCCAGGCTCTCACCTAGCTGGCAGGGTCGTAAGTCACTCGGTGTCATCCTTGACCTCGAGCAGATCCCACTGTTAGGCTCTCACCTAGCTAACAGGGTTGGAAGTCACTCGATGGATGTGTGTTTGGACCCCGAGCAGATCCCGCTGCTAGGCTCTCACCTAGCTGGCAGGTCCGGAAGTCACTCGGTGTCATCCTTGACCTCGAGCAGATCCCACTGTCAGGCTCTCACCTAGCTGACAGGGCCGGAAGTCACTCGATGGATGTGTGTTTGGACACCGAGCAGATCCCGCTGCCAGGATCTCACCTAGCTGGCAGGGCCGGAAGTCACTCAGTGTCATCCTTGGCCTCGAGCAGATCCCGCTGTCAGGCTCTCACCTAGCTGACATGGCCGGAAGTCACTCGATGGATGTGTGTTTGTACCCCGAGCAGATCCCGCTGCCAGGCTCTCACCTAGCTGGCAGGGCCGGAAGTCACTCGGTGTTATCCTTGGCCTCGAGCAGATCCCGCTGTCAGGCTCTTACCTAGCTGACAGGGCCGGAAGTCACTCGATGGATGTGTGTTTGGACCCCGAGCAGTTCACGCTGCCAGGCTCTCACCTAGCTAGCAGGGCCAGAAGTCACTCGGTGTCATCCTCGACCTCGAGCAGATCCCGCTGTCAGGCTCTCACCTAGCCGACAGGGCCGGAAGTCACTCGATGGTGTCGGCCTCAAAATCGCCAGATAAAGATCAAGAAGTCTCAAAGTGCCAGGAAGCAAGGGAAAAGGGGTCCTGTAGAGGCGAGCTCGGGCTCGGCTAGCCCAGCTCGGCATCAGCAAGAGGATTCTGCATAGGCAAGTTGGGAATCGTCAATCCCGTCTCGGCATCGGCAAGTAGGTGGCGAACCCGGGCCTCGCCAAAGGAAGGCGAGCCAGGCCAGGGCACTTCGCCCCTTCGCCTGTTTCACTTAGAAGATTTCTTCTTCTTTTTTAAGTTCAACCTGGAGGGCTAGCAGGCGAGTTACGATGGCGTGTCAAGGGCGGAGAGCAGCCCGCTCCCGAATCACCTGGGGCTCGGCGAGCACTCAAAACATACTCGCGGGCGCGTACAAATGACTATCCTACTCGCGAAACCTGTCTATGCGAGGTCACCGGGGGAAGCACTCGCGGATATATACAACATAACAAGGAAAGTACAAAAGAAAAAAAAGAAAGAAATTGCACGGGTATGGTCAAAATCTTTCATTCATTAAGTAAATGCTTACAAAATGTTTACAGGGAGCTCGCCTCGGCTAGTAAACAAAAGGAAAAAGGAAAAAAAGAAAGTACAAGCTATCCTCAGGCCTCGCCCCCCCCCCCTGCCGGACTGGCCCTCGCCTTCACCCGACGGATCCTGGAAGCTCTCCGCGAACATCGCGTCCAAGCTGTCTTCCTTCTCGCTTGGCAACGTTGCCGGGAACAGGCTCGACATCAGGTCCCGGGCCGAGATCCCCTCGCATCCCTCCACCAGCACCCCCGAGTCCTTCATCATTTCGAGGGTGCACTCGGTGGCTTGGATGGAGTTGATCCGCAGTCTCTCGGCGAGGTCGGCCTCGCCAAAGATCTGCGAGCTCTTGTAGGGGAGGGTAGGGTCGAGGTCGTGGGGCGGGAAGAAGATCTCCGCCTGGCGACGGACCTCGCTGAGGAGGTGCTGATTCTCCCACTTCAGCTTCGCGTTAGCGCCCTCCAGTTCGTCCAGGCGTGCATGTAGCTCGCTGATCTCCTCCCAATGCTCGGCATTGCGAGCCTGGAGCTCCCCTGCAGCCTTGGCATCCTGATAAAGAAGAAATTCAGTCTGGCATCATCACAAAATATTCTAAGTAAAAGAGAAGAGTAATGCTTGACACTTACCAGCCCGCCGACAGCTTGGGCGAGTAGACCCTCCGCTATGCCGAGCTGCCTCGCCTGGTCGGTGACCTTATCCTTGGCGATGTTGCGAGCCTGCTCAGCCTTTTCGAGTTGGTGGCTGAGGGCAAAGCTGCGGCGTGCCAGCATGTGATGCAGCTCCATGGTCCGCAGGTGGGACTGCTGGCCCTCATGGCCGAGTTGCCGGAGGGTCATCTCCTTGTAGGCCTCGGCATCCTCCCGGCCATATAGGCCGAAGCCGAGTGCATAGGCGTGACCGGTGGCTGGCTCGCGGTCGTTCCATGAGGGGTGCAGGGTGGAGATGGAGACTCGATGAGCGAGCTCATCCCATTGCACCATGGGCTCGCCCACAGAGTCCTTCCACCGCCCGCCGAAGCTGAAGAGGGGGTGTTGCTTCTCCTTAGGAACAACTAGGACAGGAGAATGCTCTTCTGCATCTCCTTCCTTATCAGAAACCTCCACTACCTCCTCAGGAACAACTAGAGAAATACCTGTCTCCTTGGAAACTCTTTTCTCAAGGTTTCAAATAAACCTGTCAACCTCAATAGCAACCGATATCAAGGACCTAGTCACCTCTCCCTCAAAAGATGAGGCAGGAACAATTTCTAGGAGAGGGACCTCAGGTTCTCTATTGAAACTAGCTCAGAACCATCATTTGCATTATCAGCAGCTTTGGGCTCATCAACAACAATGAAAACCTTAGCAGAGTCAATCTCATAGTAATCAACATGCAAATCATCCTCAATAGTATCAAAAACATCATCAATCTCTTATTCAGAAGGAGCTGGAACATTTGGCACTAAAATCTCTACAGTTGAAGCATCTAGCACTAACTTAGAAGAAACACTCAAGGACACTCTTTGAGTGACCACATGTGTATCAGCTAGCTCCCCCTCCATTCCTGCACTCAAGCTCTCAGGAATATCACTGGGGGTGGGGGTGCAGTAGGAATCCTATCCTCAGGATCTTGATCTTCCTCGTCCATAGGTAAATTTGGGGCTCCCCCTTGCCTCAAAATCCTCCTATCCCACCTTGAGAAATTAGTGGAGTCGATCTTCTTTAGATGATGGATAGGCACACCTTTGGTCATATCGAACTTATCACCATCCATTTGATTCAGGTACAAGCTAATAATACTTCCAAAGTTGGGTGTGCGGAGACTGCCCATGATTTTCTCTAACAGTAGTGCACCCCAGTCCAATCTCTTCCAACAAATGATCGTCACTAGAACCTTGAACATTTCTAAATATAGATAGTCCTGTGAAATAGTCATGCATAGCAGCACTTTTCCGATGATATCTGACAGTAGCTTTCCTTCTTCATTCATTCCTTTCCTTTTGATGGCTTTTGTACCTCTGGGCAAACCACAGAATAACATAGCCCTTGTGAAATCCTCCTTGTCGAGGTGATCTGTTTCTCCATAAGTTGGGAGCCTCAGGAGCCGTGTGAGGTGAGAGGCCTTTACCTTGATGGCATTTCCATGAAAGTTTCTCTTGATTATCATATCTTCATGTCGGAGCTTTGCATTCAGAAAGAATTCAAGGACATATTTGTCCAACACATTGCATGGGTGTTCTAGGATAAATTATAGTCCGGCTATCTCAAGCATCATGATCACATTTTTTAACTCATCAGAAGCCAAAGCAAACCATATTCGAACTAATTGTCCTCCACCTAAAAAACAACAGGTTCTTCTAGGAGCCATGGAGAATCAGAGAATAAACAAAAATCTGGATTGAACAGTCGACTGGAACGAATGATTGTCACTGTCGGAACGACGATAACAAACCGTCGGAATTGCTGGAGGAAACCAAATCTCTGGGGGAAATGCTTCTGTAAATCGGAAAGTCTTGCACGAAGCTTGCTTTGACCGAATCGAGGAGAACGAGAGTAGGGCTATGGGATGGAGACGACGACACTTGCGCTGGAGCCGAAGGTTCCGAAGGACAGTTCGACTAATTTAGCTGTTATGGTTTCGACGAAATGTGTCGTGGTTGTCCGACTCTTGATTATATATATATATATATATATATATATATATATATATATATATATATATATATATATATATATATATATATATATATATATATAAGTTTGACCTAGAAAGGTGCATACCTGATATTCGGCGGCTCTTCGGATCCAATATAGAGAGAGAAAATTTAACCTAACTGAATTTCGGCTAAAATCACTGGATGCAAAGTCAGATTCGGCGAGTTTCGGCATGTATATCTGTGAATATTCAATGAATTGGCGACTTTTGCTGACTGATACTAGTCGATTTTGCCTTAAACAAATTTCTTTCTTGAAGAATTTCCTGAGTGAGTTCCTCTTGTTGGCCTTCTTCATGAATCCTTGTTCAGCATGCCTAGTTCCGTTTTGAAAAATGAATACTTGGCCTCGTCCGACGGCTTTGTAAAAATATTCACAACCGGCTTATCTGTCGGGACATAGCTGAGGGCTATATCCTTGTTCTCCACATGCTACCGGATGAAGTTGTATGGCACTTCAATGTGCTTTGTCCGGCCATGAGAAACTGGATTATGCACGATCGTTATTGCGATTGAGGAGTCACAATACATAGGAATCACTTTGAAATTTTGGTTGTAGTCTTCGAGTTGATTCCTGATTAATAGAATTTGTGCGCAACAACTACCAGCATAGATGTACCCTGGCTTAGAAGTTGAGGTTACCACAAAATTCTGCTTCTTACTGCTCCATGAAATAAGCTGTCTTCCGAGGAATTGATAGATCCCAGAAATGTTTTCCTATCATCCCTGCTTCCTGGAAAATCGGCATCTGAAAAACCAATTAGCTCAAGATCATTACTTCTCTGGTAACATAAGCCAAGATTGGGTGTACCCTTAAGATATCCTAAAATTTGCTTTACAATGACGTAATGAGATTCCTTTGAGTTCACCTGAAATCTAGCACAGACCCATGTTGAAAACATTACGTTCGGTCTACTGGCAGTGAGGTAGAGCAAGGATACAATTATGCTTCTGTACTTGGTTTCAACAAAAGGTTTCCCTTTCTCATCCTTATCCATAGACATGGTTGACCCATTGGAGTCCTCATAGAGGTTGTGTTCTACATTCTGAATTTCTTGAGAAGCTCCTTAGTGAACTTCGTCTGAGAGATGAAAATTCCATCTTCAGATTGCTTCACCTGAAGTCGTAATAAATGCTTTAGCTCTCTCATACTGCTCATTTAAAACTTCCCTTGCATAAGTTTGGAAAACTTCTTGCAAAGGTTGTCTTTGGTAGAGCCAAATATAATGTCGTCGACATAGATTTGCACTAGCAGAATCTTGTCTCTTACATCCCTAAGAAATAATGTCTTATCTATATTTCCTCCTTTGAACTTGTTCTCAAAAAACCTAGACAGCATCTCAAACCAAGCTCGTAGAGTTTGCTTTCAGTCGTAAAGAGCTTTATTTAAAAAGTGAACATGTTCAGGAAAGGTGGAATTGATAAAACCCGGGGGTTGCGCTACGTATACTTCCTCTTAAGATTCTCGTTGAGGAATGCTGACTTCACGTCCATTTGATAGACTTTGCATCCTTTGAAGGTAGCATATGTAAGAAACAACCTGATTGCCTCGAGCCTGGCCACTAGAGTAAAGGTCTGGCCGAAGTCCATCCCTTATTCTTGCCTATATTCTTGAGCTACAAGCCGGGATTTGTTCTTCATGATTACGCCATTCTCGTCTAGCTTGTTTCTGAAAACCCACTTGGTGCCAATCATGATATGTCCCTTAGGTCTGGGCACCAACTCCCAGACTTTGTATCATTCGAACTGGTTGAGCTCCTCTTGCATTGTCATGATCCAAGAGGCATCTTTGTTTGCTTCTTCAAACTTCTTCAGTTCAACCTGAAATAGAAAACTAAGATGCAATACCTCATTAGTTGTACCTATTCTGGTTCTAACTCCTTCACTTGGCTCTCCAATGAATTGATCAGTCGGGTGATCTGTTAGGTGTCTGAACACTAGGCTTCTTGTTCTCCCTCCAACAGGTTCTTCAACATCTGGTGCATGCTCTCTAGGTTGAAGCAATTCTTTATCTAGAAGTTCTTCATCCACCGAGCCTAGATCGACGACCTTGACTGAGCTTGTATCATCTTCCTTGACTCCTTCATCCAATCTTAGTTCCTTGAACCTGGTACTTGCATCTACACCAATAACAGTAGACGAGCTGCTTTGGAGCAAGCTTATATCATCAAATACAACATTAATAGACTCTTCTACCACCAGGGTTTTCTTGTTAAAAATCATATATGTCTTACTATGATTACTATATCCTACGAAAATACCTTCAAAATATTTTTACTAAATTTTGTGTGATAATACTTCCCATTATTAAGCACGAAACATTTACTTCCAAAGATTTTAAAGTATGTCACAATCGATTTTTTGCCTTTCAATAATTCAAAGAGAGTCATACGATGGTGCTTGTTGATTAGTGCTCTATTTTGCACGTGACATGCTGTGTGACTGCTTCAGCCCAGAAGTACTCTGGAAGTGATGTGTCATTCAACATAGTCATACATGCTTCAATTAGGGTTCTATTCCTTCTCTCAACAACTCCATTTTGCTGGGGAGTATGCGGGGAGGAAAACTCATGAAATATATCATGTCTTTCATAGAATTTGTCATGACACCAAACTCAAATTTTGTTCTGTGGTCACTTCTGATTTTGACAACTGAGCAGTTCAATTCATTCGGAATTTGCCGGACAAAATTAGTGAAAGAATCAAAGGTGTCAGTCTTGTGTTTCAGAAAGAACACCCAAGTTAAATGAGAGTAGTCATCAACAATTACCAACATATATACTTTATCCCATAAACTGTGAAGTAAGTTCAGACTTATCGAAGAATCTTTTTCAGAAATACCCTTGAAGGTATCCCTTGTCTGCTTACCCATTTGGCATGCGTGATACAGACTCTCTTTAAGGCATTTAATGCAGGGGGCATCGCGCACTAAGTTGTGAGAAAATAACATATTTATGGTTTTGAAATTAATATGTGCTAATCTCTTATGCCATTGGTCATAAAGAGACACACTACTTTTAGCCAAAAAGCAAACTAGGGTAGAATTGTTTAAACATAGAAAATTTAAACAAAATATATATCTACTCCAAGTGCCTATTAAGATCATCTCCAAATTAGCACACAACTTTATCACACACTTGTCCTTATAGAACTCAGTAATATAGCCTTTGTCACATAATTGACTTATGCTTATCAAACTATGGTGTAATCCTTCGACATAAACCACTTAAGTGAAAGAAACTATACCGTTGGATATCATGTCATAGCCTTTAGTAGTTCCCCTGTCTGACCCTCCAAAGATGACTTTTGTCCGTCTTGACTGGGGTATAATCAAGCAATATGCTTCTTATATTGGTTATATGCCGAGAGCATCCACTGTCCAAATACCAGATTGGATTTTTGTTGGCCTTTCAACATACCTGAAACCATAAATAATTTTACCTTAGGAACCCAAACATATTTTGGTCCTTGGTTCCTTGTCAGCTTACCACCACTAGGAATATTAACCTGGCGACTGGTCAGTCTCGTACGGTTAACCCGTGGAGTTTCAAAATTTGCAGGGTTAAACCAACAATCTGTGTCAAAATGAACAATTTTACTGCAGCACTAATAGTCAAACATGTTGTACCTTCTCTTGTACTCTTACTTTACACTTTGAATATGAGGTCTAGCAGGGTCAGCATACTTGGAGGTGGAAGCCCCCTGAATGCAACAGACACAGGGCTTCTCCATCTCCTTTACCTAGGGTACAAAAGTGTTGGCTTTTGGTGCCTTCTTATAGTTATGTCCATGAGCATATGGACCATAATTCTGAAGTTGAATCTCCTCATAAGGTGCTTTGAAAGCACTGACACCATAGTATCGGGAACTGGTCCGACCCTGGTATCGTTTCTTAGGCTCTACATAAGTAGGCCTACTAAGATGACCGTAAGATGAATCAAGGTCAAACTTGTTCGTCGGGAAGATTACCTTCGTAAACGAGAGATGACCTAGTGGTGCCTTCCCCTATTCTTTGGCACTAGCTTTCTTGGAAGCCTTACCTTAACCAGTTATGTGGCCAAGACCACTACCCTTCTTCAGAGTTGAAAACTCACTGACGAGGGGAAGAATATTCCTCGGCTTGGAGTAACTTTCCACAAGTTTTCTCTCCACCAAGATCTTTTCGTCTAGCTCATGGTATTTCTCCTTCAGACTCATTGTTTCAGCAGAGCATTTTAATTCCTCTTTCAAGGATTGGACTTCCTCTCTTAGAGGAAGTATTTTTGCAATTTCCTCCTTCAGATTTGTTTCCATTGCCTTGAGGGAGGCAATTTCTTTCAACTGTGTTTTGACTACATTATGTCATTTGTCAAACGCTTTCAAAAGGTTCTCATGTTGAACCATTAATTCAGAATCCTCTTCCTGAGAAGAATAGCCTTCATGACCACTCGTTGACGTTTCTGGTTCGGAGAGTATTGTGTGCGAGTTTACTTTCCCGTGATACTATGAGTTGCCAACTTCCTCGTCCGATCGAGCCATAAGCCCGAAGTAAGCTTCTTCGTCCTTTGAACTGGATTCACTGGAGTTGCTGTCACTAAGAGTCTTGGACTTCTTTGCAACGAAGCCTTTCTCTTCCATCTTTTTACCTTTGAAAGATCTCTTCCCCTCTCATTTGGATCCTTCCTTCTTCTTGTAGGGACACTCCGTGATCATGTGTCCTGGCTTATTACAGCAGTAGAAGACAACGTCAGAGGAAAATTGATTCCTTGGTTTAGATTTATACCTGTCCTTTGAGTGATCACCATCACGACATGAACTTATGAAGTCAGTGGAGGATTACTGATTCTTCATCTGTCTCCTCTTGCTGAGCAGTTTCTGGAACTGCTTAGAGATGAGGGAGAACTCCCCATCAAATAGCTCAAAGCCTGATGTGCTTGGCTTATAGTCTTCTAGGGTGTCTGGAGCACGTGTCCTTACTGGTGACATGACTTTAGAATTCCTCAAACCTTCAACCTTCAGGGCAAATAACTTCTCTCTACTTGATGTCATGTTACTTTGCCCCTCCTTTTTTCTGGTGTTCATTTGAAGCTTGTAGGAGAGCAGCTTTCCAAACAGGTTCTGAGGGTTAATCTCAGGCAGCTTCCCAAACTCCCTAATGGCTACCACTTTAGTGTCCCAGTCCTTTGTCAAGAATCTGAGGAATTTGTCGTTTAATTCACCATTAGTGAAGGTACGGCCGTAGTTTCTGAGACCGTTGACAAACTTGAATAATTTCTCGAAGCTGTCTGCAATAGTGTCATTTGGTCCCTGCTTGAACACTTCATACTCTTGGTTCAACAACGATCTGCGATCATCTCTAACTTCTTCTATAGCTTCCATGAGAGCTGCCAGGCAGTCCCACATCTCCTTGGAAGATTTGCAGTGGAATAAATTTTATAACATCGAATCGTCCACTACACTGTCTATAATGTTCTTTGCCTTTCTGTCCAAGGAGACTAGGGCAATTTTATCTTTAGTGAGATCCATCATCTTCTTGGGGATCATGATAGCTGGCTTCAGAGATGAAGCTTGTGTAGCTATATACGGTCCTTCTCCCACAATTTAAAAAATTCTCGGATTTGCAACTTCCATGAAGAACCTGACTCGTTCTTTCCACATGGGAAAGTTATCTTTGCTGCACACTGGTAACTTCATCGAAGACATGTCTTTAATTCTATCCATGGTAACTAAGAGGAATCTCTTGAAACTAGATCTGGGATCTTGTTCAAGGTGTTAACCTTATAACGAACAAAACGCCACACTAATACCAATTGAAAGTACCTAGCGGCTAACTAAATCAGTTAGATGAGGGTGAATAGGTGATGTCTTTGTCTTTTTCGCAGAATAAAAATACTTAAAAAATTAAGCACACAAATACCGAGATTTTATAGTGGTTCCCAGTATTGGGTATGTCCACGGTCCCCCCTCGCCTATCTACCACAAAAGGCTAGATTCGGCTTCTTCACCAAACTCAGATTTCTACAATCTTACACCTCGGAGCCTCAACTCCTACAACTCGGAGACAAACCTCCTACCACTCGGAGAACAACCTCTCCTACAACTCGATCTGCAACCGGATCTACGACTCGATCCACAAACGGATCTACCACTCGATCCACAAATGGATCTACAACTCGGAGAGAAATCTCCTATAAATGAAAAGGAATATTTTACAATAATATTACACACAATCCTTGACAAGATCTGAATACTTCAATCTGTCGTTCTTCGAAAACAGTTGAACTTCAATATGCTTGAAGAACACGAAAATATCTAAAATCTTTCAAAGATCTTGAATATTCAATCGACTAGATCTGGTGTAATAAAGATCTTCAAAGAGTAGCAATCCAGTCGAATAAGTCGATGAAGATGGAATCGTGCAAATTTCGCTGTGGTCGGTCGATCGGATTTCACGTATCGCATAGGAGGCCGACAAGGTCTTTTTCGAAAGATTCTCGATTTGAAAATTGGAACAATTTGCAAGATTAGGGTTGAAGAAAAATTCACCCTAAGTATTTATATACATCTTCAAATGCAATGGTTATAAAAGAAATTTCAAAAATAAAACTTGTGAAAGTTACGGTGCATGACCGCTACAACCCGAGCCTGAAAACAAAATTGTCGAAAAAATGACCTAAGTCATATTCGTCGAATATCATCGAGTATCGCTAGTATACTAGCCGAATAGTCATTGATACACGACGAATTTGACTTAGACAGATTCAACTCAAGCTGGCTAGACACTCACCTCCAAGGCTCAAGTCATACTCGATGAATTCGTCGAGTATCAGCTAGTATACTCGATGAATTCGACGAGTATAGGTTAGAAGACTCAACACTCTCGACGCTATCCATGCACACGATGCTTTCGACATGACGCACTGTATGCCAAGATGCACTCGACGCTCTCAACGCAAAGATGCACTCGATGAATTTGTCTTAGGAAAAATCAGAGAAGTAGTGTCGGGATGACTTGACGAATTCGGCGTGTATCGTCATATATATTTGACGAATTCGGCGAGTATCGTTAGATACATTCGACAAATTCGACGAGTATACTTGATGATACTCGACTAATTTTACTTAACTGTTTTCCAGTTATTTCAGAAATTCTACACAAGTATATATGAAGAATTCGACGAGTAATAGTAAGTATATAAGAAAAATTCGACGAATATCAATGATACTTGACGAATTCAACGAATATCCCTTACGATACTCGATGAATTTAACTTTGGTAAAAATTCTGTTTTTCTGAATTGAAGCTCTTCTTCTTCCTTGAACCTTCTCACGTATTTGGGATAGAAATACACCCCAATAGAGAGATTACACGTGAGTCAACACTTTGGCCTATACAATGAATGATTACATTGTATAGTCCTGTGTATACTGACCAACTGTAACCTGACATTGGTGTGTACTCAGCATTATAAACCTGCAAGTACATAACGAGAATACCATATCAAATACACTCACAATTCATCTTAGCTTAACTGCACCCTTCTTCAAATCAGGGTTATTGTGGATACAATACTCAATACGTCTATTGTCATTTGCTACAGTTCATTTTAAATGTTTTTGCACTCGGTCTGATTCCAAGCTAAGGCGATCCGATTTTTTTGGACCGAGGAAAGACCGGGAAACCCACAACAAAGAATATGACGGTGTTTATGCTGAACCCGCCCATCTTATTGAGGTGTGCCCGTACAGGAGATCTAATGCATCGTACCATGTTGAAGAAAATAATGTTTCAAACAAATAAATTATGTCCTATTGCCACTCCTTCAAAGTTTGGGTTACTTCTGTAACGCCCCGAACGTTGTGTGCGAGTCGGTCGCGAAAAAAGAGTTTTTGGTGCCTGTAGGGGGTACACGGCCTAGGACACGGGCGTGTCCAAGGCCGTGTCTGGCTAGTGATTTTTGGCCGTTTCCAACCCGAGAAGGACACGGCCAAGAACACGGCCGGATGACACGGGCGTGTCCTCCGACACGGGTGTGTGCTAACCCGTGTCCCTACCTGTGTCCGGATGGGTCATGTCCGTTGCCGTGGCGGTTATGCGTGACATGCCCCCGAACACGGGCGTGTCGAGGAACCTGACACGGGCGTGTCAGGTCAGACACGGGCGTGTCTTGGCCCGTGTGCATTTCTCAGTTCGACGATCGTGCCTGGATCGAGGCACATGGCCTTGGACACGGCCGTGTGCCAAGCCGTGTGCGGCCCAGGTCTGGGGAATTTTGTGCAGATCCGAGCCGTTCATTTTCTTTAATTAGGATCCGACGGCCCATAAGAAATCCTGCTCTGTTAAGGCCGGGAATAGGGAGTTATTCCCTCATTTTTCTCTCCAAAGTTCTCCCCTTCCAAAGTGAGAGAGGAGAGGAAGAAGAAGGAGGTTACCGGCCGCCGGCGGAGCATCGGAGCACCGTTTCGAAATCGGAGAGCGGGTCCGTGGAGGGAAGGTCGTTGCGAAGAGTTCTAACCGCGTAGTTTTTCCATGGCGCCAAAACGGACTACAAGGGTAACGATTCTCAACTTGAGCGCTTGAAGCTCTTTCTTTCTGCATAGGGAATCCCGCTCCCGCGAGTATGCGGTGAGTGCGTGGTGTTCCTTGGGGTTGACGGGAATAGTCCCCCTTGTGTTGCATATAGAGCCCGGAATCGCAAGTACGGGCATAGGCATTGTGTGTGAAGCCTACCCGGACGTGTTTTGTCTGGATCGGTGATGTTGTATTTGATGTGGTTTTGCCGGAGAAGACTCCGTGCTTTGGATTTTTCGGGTTTCTACGCGGTAGATTGCAGCAGGGATCCTTGGAGGTTAGCTTCAAGGCGCACCCGGAAAATTGAGCGGAAACGTGTTCTGCTAACTTGGCGGTCTGGGAACCGGCCTTGATCATAACTGGGTTATGAGATTGTTTGGAAAATTTGGGATCCGAGAGAAGCTTGGCCCGCACAAAGTTCCTTAAATTGGACATGCGGCGTGAGCAACGGGCAAGTGGAATTGGACCTAGGCTATGTGGTTCGGTGCGAGAGACCCGAAGACGGGGACTGGCCGTTGGCATAGTCGGAGCCTTAGACGGTGGTCAGAAAGGCTAAATGCTCACATGTTGTTGCCATCCTGGGGATGGTGGTGAATGCACTGATTTGTCAGGGTTCACCATGAATGTGCCCTGAGTGCACGGGGTGTTTGGCCGTGCGAGCCTACACCTGTGGCGAATTATAATTGCGCTATATATATTATTGGGCTAATGTTATGCAGGGAAAGAGCACCGCCGTCCCGAGTCAGGGGCGGGGTCGTTATAATTTGGTCGGCTTTTAGCTGACCGTTGCTTTATTTGCCACCGTGCGGTGGTATGTGCTTGCAGGTGCTACGGAGCCGAGCGCCAAATAGCGGGCTGGAGCCCATGTTGCTGTGCTGGCCCTAGAAGGCCGTAGAATAGCTATTTTTATATTTGTCATGTGTGGCCGGCCTGCGAGCCGATGTATGTAAAACACTCTTTATTAAGTGAACATCTGTAAGGCCTTAAGGCCATGTACCTATTTCTGTGTATTTGGGGTTTCATTCCTGTTATTGTAGCTGTGGACATTCATATTGATGGAATTAATTTTGGGTTCTTTCAACTTTAAAATCTTCCGCTAGAATGCTCTGTGATTAGGACGAGTAGTCTTAATTGGTTGGTTTGATTATTCATTTAGTATCCCTTCCGACTGTCTGTGGTATATGGCGTCGGGTTCCAGCTGGACCTTCTGTTATATGCCATGCGATAGATGGGGGTGTTACAATTTGGTATCAGACTTCTGGTTTCGATCAGGCTTAAATGAATTCGTGGGCGAATTCTTTTAAGGGGTGGTGAGCACATGTGTGCGTGATCGTTATAACATCAAAAAGAACCCATGAATGTCCACTTAGGAATGAAAAATACACTTGTTTGGTGGAACCTGAGTGTTCCAATGATTGCTTTTAGCAATTTGTTTGTCGTCTAATCGTGTGTCTTTGCTAATTTAGGCAGCTGGGAGCGGTGCTGGTCAGTCAGAGCGCCCGCAATCAGCGGAAAGTAGTGCACCAAGGGACGTGCCTGCTACACCTCCTTCAGCGGAAACCATCAGGATGGTGGCTGAAGCCGTGTTCGCAATGATAAATTCCCAACCTGCAGGGCAAATGCATCGCGCACCTCCTGCGAATGAGCAAGAACCGGTTAGGGCGGCAGAGCCGAGAGTGGTGGAGCGCGCAGCAGTTGAGTTAGTAGAGCCGAGGAGAACTACGGAGCGGCAGCTAAAGCACGTGATGGGCTTTAATCCTCCGAGGTTTAATGGGGTTGGAACGCCAACTCAAGCTGAGGACTGGCTCTCTTCCATAAAGAGGGGGTTGACGGCCACAATGACTGAGGGGTGGCAGAAGACCACCATAGCGACTTTTCTTTTGGAAGGAGAAGCGAGGATGTGGTGGGACGAGTTGGAGTTTCATCTTCTAGTGGGAAGGCAACTTGCGGATGTGCCGATGGAGGAATTTTCAAGATTGTTCCTAGCCAGATTTGTACCTTCTGCTCAGAAGTTGGAGATGGAGAATCAATTTCTTGGATTGTCTCAGGGATCCAGAAGCGTGGACGAATATCTGCATGAGTTCACACGGTTGGGTCGTTATGCTGGTGCTATGTTTTCAGAAGAAGAGAGGAAGACCAACCGATTCTATGAGGGTCTTCGCGGCGATTTACAGTTACTCCTTGCTGGGCCTAAGGCGTAGGGCTTCCTAGCCTTGGTCAATTCAGCCCGATCGTTGGAAAAGGTTGCGAAGAAAGTTCAAGAGAAGAGGGACCCAGGAGAAAGGAAGACCGAGTTTAAGGTGCCAAGTAACAAGACAGGTTTCCGCAGATGGAACAAGAAGTGAAGGACTTCGAACTCAGCCCTTTCGGCTGATGCATCGGGGGCAACTACAAGTCGAGTCCCCGGAGCTTGCTACAACAGCGGGAAGACGGGGCATTTTGCTCGGGAGTGTTGGAGCGGACGTTCAAAGTCCGAGAGGAGACCTGGAGCGACTTATGAGGAGAAAGGGAAGGCGGTGGAGTCAACCGCATCCCATCATGCTCCAGCCCAGCCTAGAGTCTACAACCTTGGTCTACAGGAGGCCATTAAGCAAGCAGACGTGGTGACAGGTATGAGTTAAATTACAATGGTTTAACTTTTATAGTTGTTACCTTCGTATTTGTTAGCTTACGTTTGTTAATGCTAGGCTTTGTGTTAATCTTTGGGTTTCCGGCGAGAGCCCTTTTTGATACGGGAGCATCACATTCCTTCTTGTCTGAAAAGTTTATATCGCGCATCGGAGTTCCCTTCTCGATGGCAGAAAACAAGTTGGATGTGTTGTTGCCTAATGGGTGCTCAATGCGTGCGGATAGGATTTGTGTTGTGAAGATTCGGATTGGAGACCGGGAGTTTGATTTGCGGGCGTTGGTTCTACCATTAGTGGAGTTCGACATAATTTTCGGTATGGATTGGCTCTCGGAGCAAAGTGCATGTATTGATTGCAACCGTAAAGAAGTCAAGTTGGGTCTGGACACTGGTGTAGAGGCTACTTTTGCGGGCATGAAGTGGTCAGGGAAAGTTCTGATATCGGCCCTTTAGGTGTTCAAGGCAGTTCGGTCTGGGGCAGAACTGTATGTCACTCTAGTGCAGACTGCGACGCCTAAACCTAGTTTGGGCAACATCCCAGTTATGTCCGAGTATCCTGATGTGTTTCCAGATGATCTCCCAGGAGCCCCTCCTCAGCGGGAGATAGACTTTACTATAGAGCTGATACCAGGTGCCAAACCGGTGTCACGCTCCCCCTATCGGATAGCCCCAAGAGAAATGGCAGAGTTGAAGGTGCAACTGCAAGAGTTGCTAGAGCAAGGTTATGTGCGTCCAAGTTCGTCGCCTTGGAGCGCACCAGTTCTCTTTGTTAAGAAGAAAGATGGGAGCTTGCGGCTTTGTATCGATTATCGGGAATTGAACAAACTTACGGAGAAGAACAAATATCCAATCCCGAGGATTGACGATCTATTTGATCAGCTGGTTGGATCAACTGTATATTCGAAGTTAGATTTGAAGTCCGGTTACTATCAGTTGAGGATAAGGGAGAGCGACATCCCAAAGACAGCATTCAGTACGCGGTTTGGGCATTACGAGTTCACGGTTATGCCGCTTGGATTGACGAATGCGCCATCCGTGTTTATGGATCTGATGAATAGGACGTCCAGAGAATACTTGGATCAGTTTGTGATAGTATTTATCGATGATATCCTGCTGTATTCGCGGTGCGAGGAGGATCATTACAAGCATTTACACATGGTGTTGGAGACATTAAGGAAAAGTCAGTTGTATGCAAAGTTCTCCAAGTGTGAATTCTGGTTGTCCTCGATAGCGTTCCTTGGTGATGTTGTTAGTGGAGAAGGAATAGCTGTGGATCCGGCGAAGATAGTAGCGATACGAGAGTGGCCTTCTTTGACTACGGTGGCAGAGGTCCGGAGTTTTCTGGGGCTTGCTGGCTACTATAGGCGCTTCGTAGAGAACTTCTCGCGGATAGAACTACCACTTACGACGTTGACAAGAAAGGATCAGAAGTTTGTGTGGTCTCCGGAGTGCGAACAGGCTTTTGAAGAATTGAAAAGGCGGTTGACCACGGCGCCCATTTTATGTTCGCCAAGTGGAACCGAAGGGTTCGAGATCTATAGTGATGCTTCGGGCAGTGGTTTGGGCTGTGTCCTGCTACAGCATGGGAGAGTGATAGCTTATGGTTCACGACAATTGAAGGTTCACGAGAGGAATTATCTGGTCCACGACTTAGAGTTAGCGGCCGTGATATTTGCTCTTAAGCTTTGGAGGCACTATCTGTACGGTGTGAAGGTGGATATTTACACCGATCATAAAAGTTTGAAGTACCTATTGGACCAAAAGGATTTGAACATGAGGCAGAGGAGGTGGATGGAGTTCTTAGGGGACTACACCTTCAAGATACACTATGTGCCTGGGAAGGGAAATGCAGTGGCGGATGCGTTGAGTCGTAAGATTCCCGCACAAGCCAACTGGTTATCAGTGCATGATAAGAGATTGGTCCAAGAGTTGGAGGCATTGGAGATATCTTGCGTTGACAAGTAGTCTAGTGCCGAGGCGAAACTGTTTTGGACAGAGGTGCAGTGTGACCTAGCGGATAGAGTTCGGCAGGCTTTGGTTCAGGATAGCAGCATGAAGCAAATCTTAGATGGATCTTTGGATGGGTCAAATTCCCAGTTTGTGGTTGAAGATGGGTTGCTAAGGAAGGACGGTCGTCTATGCGTTCCTAGTGCGGATAATATTCGGGAGGAGTTGATGTATGAGGCTCATCATACCAAATACTCAATCCACCCGGAAGCACGAAGATGTATAGAGACATGAAGAAATTATTCTGGTGGCCGGGTTTGAAGAAGGATGTGGCACTTTATGTGGCCAAGTGTCGTACTTGTGCATTGGTGAAGGCGGAATGTCAGAAGCCCGGAGGTTTCTTGAAATCCCTTCCTATCCCAGAATGGAAGTTTGACGATATATCTATGGATTTTGTGCACGGTTTGCCGAGGTCGCAGAAGGGAAACGATGCCATTTGGGTGGTCGTTGATAGGTTGACAAAAGTGTCGCACTTTATCACAGTGAGAAAGGAGGATCCAGTGGAAAAGTTAGCCAAACTCTACGCGGATAATATTGTACGATTGCATGATGTGCCTAGAAGTATTGTTAGTGATCGAGATGGACGCTTCACGTCAAATGACTGGAGATTGGTGCATGGTCTGTTGGGTACTAAGCTAAAGTTCAGCACAACCTTTCACCCGCAGACAGATGGCCAAACCGAGAGAGTCAACAGGACTATGGAGGACATGCTTCGCATGTGCGTCCTAGATTTCGGGAAGCATTGGGAGGATCACTTGTACATGGTGGAGTTTGCTTACAACAACAGCTTTCAGGCAAGCATTGGAATGGCGCCTTTCGAAGCCTTATACGGGAGGAAGTGTCGTACGTCGTTGTCTTGGTTGGAGGCAGGCGAATCAAAGTTGTATAAACGTCAAGCGGTGGAAGATGCCACTTCAATGATACGGACAATTCAGGAAAGGCTGAAGATTGCTCAGGATAGACAGTCAAAGTATTACAATGCCAAACATAGAAATGTGGAATTCAATGTTGGCGACATGGTATATTTAAAGATAAAGCCGTTCAAGGGTGTATCGCGGGTTCGACGCTTGAAGAAGCTGAGTCCGAGATACCTTGGACCATTTGAAATCCTGGAGCGTGTTGGCGAGGCGGCGTATAGGTTGAAGCTGTCGACGGAGTTGAGTGGGCTGCATGATGTATTCCATGTATCGGTGTTGCGTAAGGCAGTGCAAGAGCCTTCGTAGATCGTTGCGGACAATCAGGTATCGGTTGACTATGAGTTAAGAACAAGGGTCAAGCCAGTGCGAATTGAAGATGTTGCAGTCAAACGACTCCGCAACAAGGAGGTCCGAATGGTTAAAGTCCGTTGGGATAATTGCGGACGTGAGGAGCTTTCTTGGGAGCGAGTGCAAGCTATGTTGGAGGAATACCCCGAGTTATTCCACTCAGGTATCATTTAGTTTTTGTGTACCTTTGTTTAATTTCGGGACGAAATTCCTTAAGTGGGGGAGATTTGTAACGCCCCGAAAGTTGTGTGCGAGTCGGTCGCGAAAAAAGAGTTTTTGGTGCCTGTAGGGGGTACACGGCCTAGGACACGGGCGTGTCCAAGGCCGTGTCTGGCTAGTGATTTTTGGTCGTTTCCAACCCGAGAAGGACACGGCCAAGAATACGGCCGGATGACACGGGCGTGTCCTCCGACACGGGCGTGTGCTAACCCGTGGCCCTACCTGTGTCCGGATGGGTCGTGTCCGTTGCCGTGGCGGTTATGCGTGACACGCCCCCGAACACGGGCGTGTCGAGGAACCTGACACGGGCGTGTCAGGTCAGACACGGGCGTGTCTTGGCCCGTGTGCGTTTCTCAGTTCGACGATCGTGCCTGGATCGAGGCACACGGCCTTGGACACGACCGTGTGCCAAGCCGTGTGCGGCCCAGGTCTGGGGAATTTTGTGCAGATCCGAGCCGTTCATTTTCTTTAATTAGGATCCGACGGCCCAGAAGAAATCCTGCTCTGTTAAGGCCGGGAATAGGGAGTTGTTCCCTCATTTTCTCTCCAAAGTTCTCCCCTTCCAAAGTGAGAGAGGAGAGGAAGAAGAAGGAGGTTACCGGCCACCGGCGGAGCATCGGAGCACCGTTTCGAAATCGGAGAGCGGGTCCGTGGAGGGAAGGTCGTTGCGAAGAGTTCTAACCGCGTAGTTTTTCCATGGCGCCAAAACGGACTACAAGGGTAACGATTCTCAACTTGAGCGCTTGAAGCTCTTTCTTTCTGCATAGGGAATCCCGCTCCCGCGAGTATGCGGTGAGTGCGTGGTGTTACTTGGGGTTGACGGGAATAGTCCCCCTTGTGTTGCATATAGAGCCCGGAATCGCAAGTACGGGCATAGGCATTGTGTGTGAAGCCTACCCGGACGTGTTTTGTTTGGATCGGTGATGTTGCATTTGATGTGGTTTTGCCGGAGAAGACTCCGTGCTTTGGATTTTTCGGGTTTCTACGCGGTAGATTGCAGCAGGGATCCTTGGAGGTTAGCTTCAAGGTGCACCCGGAAAATTGAGCGGAAACGTGTTCTGCTAACTTGGCGGTCTGGGAACCGGCCTTGATCATAACTGGGTTATGAGATTGTTTGGAAAATTTGGGATCCGAGAGAAGCTTGGCCCGCGCAAAGTTCCTTAAATTGGACATGCGGCGTGAGCAACGGGCAAGTGGAATTGGACCTAGGCTATGTGATTCGGTGCGAGAGACCCGAAGACGGGGACTGGCCGTTGGCATAGTCGGAGCCTTAGACGGTGGTCAGAAAGGCTAAATGCTCACATGTTGTTGCCATCCTTGGGATGGTGGTGAATGCACTGATTTGTCAGGGTTCACCATGAATGTGCCCTGAGTGCACGGGGTGTTTGGCCGTGCGAGACTACACCTGTGGAGAATTATAATTGCGCTATATATATTATTGGGCTAATGTTATGCAGGGAAAGAGCACCGCCGTCCCGAGTCAGGGGCGGGGTCGTTATAATTTGGTCGGCTTTTAGCTGACCGTTGCTTTATTTGCCACCGTGCGGTGGTATGTGCTTGCAGGTGCTGCGGAGCCGAGCGCCAAATAGCGGGCTGGAGCCCATGTTGCTGTGCTGGCCCTAGAAGGCCGTAGAATAGCTATTTTTATATTTGTCATGTGTTGCCGGCCTGCGAGCCGATGTATGTAAAACACTCTTTATTAAGTGAACATCTGTAAGGCCTTAAGGCCATGTACATGTTTCTGTGTATTTGGGGTTTCATTCCTGTTGTTGTAGCTGTGGACATTCATATTGATGGAATTAATTTTGGGTTCTTTCAACTTTAAAATCTTCCGCTAGAATGCGCTGTGATTAGGACGAGTAGTCTTAATTGGTTGGTTTGATTATTCATTTAGTATCCCTTCCGACTGTCTGTGGTATATGGCGTCGGGTTCCAGCTGGACCTTCTGTTATATGCCATCCGACAGATGGGGGTGTTACAACTTCACTCTTGTTAGTTAACAAAAAAAACAAAACTGCATGAGAGAAGTCATCAACGATAGTAAGAAAATACGTGGCATCATAAGATGCACATACACGATTAGGTCCCCACTAGCCACAATGAACTAAACTAAAAACATCATCAGCTTTACTATTACTCAAAACAAGTGGCTTGCAGGAGGTCCAAGATTGAAATGCCACTTATATCTGGATGAGCTTACACTACTCAACTCATGCGCGCGAACAAGAACCATCACCTTCAAGTAGTATGGCCCTCCTATTATTAGTTCACTGGCTCCAATGAGGGGCCTCCAAGTACAGTCGTCGATAGCACAATTTGTTAGTAAATTGCACAAGAGAATTTGATTCCGCAAGAAGTTGTGAAACAAAAATCAAGTTGCATATTAATTTTCAAACATACATGACTTGATAAAGTGTACGTCATTTGTCCAAGAAGAAGATTTCGTTCCATAATGGCCGCCGTAGAGTCCTCATTTGCAAGACCAACGGGTGAGCTTGTAATCTTTCAAACAATTTATAATTAACTAATCAAATTTTGACATCATATGGTGAGACGCACCTCAACCAATCGAATATCCAACATACATTGTTTGACTTACTCGCCAAGTATTCTTTTTTCCTGACTTAAGAGGTCACATATGTATGTCGTCCAAATGGATAGCCATATTCCGTCCCCCACAAATGGTTATTAATATAGAGTCCAAAAAAGATGATTTTTAAACAATAAAAAATGAAATGAGGGCATCCCAAAGCACCAAAATATACCTATAAAAACAGTCGGCCTATGATATTCCAAATCGCATAGCTTCAAACCAGCTGCATTCATGGCCATTTCTTCCTCCCATCTGCTGTTTTTTTGCGCCACCGCCCTCTTAATCTTCATTTCTCGGGTCGGGGTGGTGGCATATATTGGGCCACTGGAACAAATCTCGAACGCACGCTCTGATTCAACCTGTCAAAATGCGGCTAAGTTTTCGGTCATGATATTCAACCGCTATCAAGAAGAGAGAATAAGAAATCGAATTAGCTTTTGTTGGGTGATCTACGCGCGCAGGCAACAGGTTAATGCACATTGGGCGAATTACACTCTTCGCATCGCTGCTCGCAATCAAGGCGGGAGAATCGGATCCGCCACCGTAAGGGTGGCCGTTGAAAATAACTCTGATTTTGAGTACGCGTCCTTGGACAATCACAAATGGTGGCCACTTGGACCGGTTCCTCCGGAGTCTGTTTGCTGATGAGATGGGCTTTTCTCTATTTCATGGAGTAATATAATAAGTTGAATGATATGTATATTAAGGGTTTTAAGTTGGGTGATTGTTAATCACAATTTGTTATTGGCTAGTCGCACATCAAAATCTCCTAACTTTTCGCGTCTTTTCGAATTACGCATTGTACATGCAATTTTAGGAAAAGTGCTCAACAGAAAAGTTGTAGATCTCATCGAGATCTCCAACTTTCGTGTTGATCAATTTTCCTAAAAATGCATGTACAAGACGTACTTTGAAAATATGCTTAAGTTTTGCGCCTTTCAGAAATACGCTTTGTTCAACACTTTTCCTGAAATTACATGTACAAAGCGTATTTTGAAAATGCGTGAAAAATTATGAGATTTTGCGATGCGACTATTGATTCACGGGTTGCGGTTTTATATATGCTTGTTTTTTTAAAAGAAATCGTCTTTCACGATTTGCATGAAAAGTTTTATCGAGTTTTCTTCAATCCAAGGAATCAGCTTTCTATCCTCTATGGGGCTTGCTTACGATTTTTTATTGTAAGGCTGGGTTTAGCGTGACTTATTTTCTCCGGTAGGTTGGACAAAAATGTCATTCTCATGTCAAAATCTTATGCTTCAAACGAGTTTCTTTTTTCTAACATTTGTGATACTAAAAATACATTCTATGACAATGATGTTCTTGTCCAACCTCACCGGAGCAAATAAGCTGCGATAAGTCGCGCCAAACGCAGTCTAATCCCTTACAAACGCCATCGATGCAAAAAAAAACAGCCACTAACGGGGCATAAAACTACTCCGTTTGGAATGGTGGTGGTGGTCATGAACAGGGGGGTTAAATTGTCATTCGTTAACGTTTACTTAAGAAATTTCATCCACTTTTATGTTCAAATTGATGATGTTTGTTAGCTGATTCTTAACAAATGACGTTTTAACCTATGCGTTTACGACCGCCACCGTTGTGCCATACAGAGCCCTAGGTCTAAAATGAGCAAAGACAAATCTAAATGAACTACCATTAAAACAAATCCAAAATTATGAGACAGAAGGCGTCCATGGCATAACAAACTGCTAAGATATCTTGATCAATGTTGCTGCCTAAGAGTTTTTTGAAATAACTACAATTGTATCTGTGTATTTGTTTTTTAAATTTATTTGTGTATTTGTGGAGTTTACATTTTAGCACAACACACCGGCCGGTTTCACATCTATCTTTTTTTTTTTATTATGTGTTATTATTGTACAACTCATATTTGTTGAGGGTGAACGCCCATGAGGCAGGTCAGCAAGAATTAAAGTCAGTAAATCACTACAGATATTAGAGTCAATACTCAAAAAGTAGAAGGCATGTGCGAATATGACAAGCTCTCCTCACATACTTGTCAGGTAGGCGATTAGGCCAGATGCTCGCCCAACCAATGCGAGCTCCCACAGTACTCGCCCAGTCGCCAGGGGTGGGGCTATAAATAAGGCCCCCGTCCCCTTAGATTTACCTATAAATAGGACCCCGGGGTATGTGGTTAAGGACATCAGAATCTCGCAAAACATCTCGACCACCTCATTTCCTAGACATCGAACTGAGTCTTTGGATTCTTTTCTCAGAGAAACAGGTCGCAAACTAGTGACTATCCATCTTAGTCGCCGCCTTGACTTAGTCACCAGCTAGAATCTACCTTGTACCATACTCGACCATCTTTGGTTGTGGATGGAAAGCTTCTTCTAAGCATCCGGGTTTGTGGTGAAACCTCCATGCAGCAGCGCCTAGGGTCCTTTTTGTTGCATGTCTATTTATCCATCCTAACTCGTTAGCCGTCGAGCCCAACCGCTGAACCAATAAACTTAGGCTGCCTTGATCCAAATTTTGGAGAAAGAATTTTCTCGATTTCAACACTTTGATGCGGTGAGCGTGAATCACAACCGAGGAGGAAAGTTTTGCGAGTATGTTAGATCGAGAATGGAGGTAAGAATGAGGAAATAATAGAGAACTCGACAGGGGTCAGCAACTCGGCGAGAGGAAGCTACTTTGTGACAATGATCGTGTTTAAGGAGTTCTCAAGGAGGGTAGAGAGGAGCATCCTGGTTGGGTTCCCTTCTCGCCCCGATGTCACGGTAACCTAGCCTTGTCGCGTGACACCGTCGGAGGAAGAAGCGCCACCTAGGAGACCAGGGAAGGAGCTAGCAAGAGAGGTGCGGGAGTGACCAATGCAGTCGTGACACTATTCGGAGAACAGCCAGGGGATCAGGTTCCGAGATGCGGAACAGCCGGCGATATATCACGATACTCGCCAAGATAGCGAGTATGAAGAGGATACTCACGAGTATGAAACTCGTCATCACCAAGGCGGGAGGAGCCCCTTTCGTGACGAGATCATAACAGCCTTATTTCCTGAAGTCTTCAAGGAGCTTGCCCTGAATTACTACTCCAATAGAGATGACATCTTCAATGGTTCGAGGATGTGGTTTCAATCTGCAACATGACTGACGCTTTCAAATGCATGTTCTTCTTCATCACCTTCAAGGGGAATGCGAAAGACTAGTTTCACCAGTTGCCTGAAGGTTTCATATACTAATTCGAGGGCCTGCATCGGGGACTGATGGTAATGGCAGACCTAGGAATTTTGGTCGACCCGGGCACCAACCAAAGATTCATGATTTTGATAAATTTTTAACATAAATATTATCACAATGACAATACAACAAAAGAAGAATGACAACAATGACTCTCCTCAAGCCTACAATCAAACAAAAGTTAGATTATGAAAGCATTGACCACATTTTGACAAACCCATTCTACCTAAACTTCATTAATAAACTATGCCATGCTAGTCAACATAGCATGAACCCAATATTTTTTTTTAATAAGCACAACTAATTTGACAATATCAAATATTATGCCAAACATTTAGCAATTTAGAATTCCATGGCATGCTTCATATTTCATGATTAAGGACATAAAAACACTAGCTTCAACAATTAGTAAACTACTTTACTTCAAAAGTTAACGCATTTTTAATAAGCTTCAACAATGGCTGTGTGAGAAAGTAACATAATTACTCATTTACTCTGTAACACCTTCATCTGTTACATGATATATAATAGAAGTTCTGTCCGGGGCCCCACAATATATAAACCAGTATTTATATATATCACCACAAAGAAATGTCCACCAAATACACAACAAGTATGATCTTATGGCCTTACAGTTTAACTTTACAACTGTGGATTTCTTACATTGGGACACAGACCGGCCACATATGAAAATCATAATATTCTTCATTCGGCCTTCAAGGGCCAGCAGCAGCAGCAACAACAACAATAAGAGCTTCAACCCCCTATTTTCCACTCGGCTCTCCAGCACCTGTATGAGGACAATCCACCGCAATGGTGGTAAACAAGGCAACGTCAGCATCCAGCTGACCAATTTATAATGACCTGGCCCCTTACCCGGGGCAGTGACATTTCTTCCCTGCAGGCATAACATTTCACAAGTAAATATATCACAGAAGGCGCACTCACGCACCATCAACATATCACAAACGTCGACCACACGACCCGACATTTCGTGCGCTCAGGGCACATACTCAAGGTACCGGAAAACCAAGGTCCTACCGCCGTTCTCAACGGCAAACATGAGCATTTAGCTCCACGGCCTTCAGCTGTAGACTTTAGTCTTAATGGCGTGCAGGCCTAAGACTCTCATTATGTGAACCTGACGAACGCCAATATCCCAGGTACTCATATCAGACAACCATAACGCAAATAAAGTTCAGCCCTTGCCTGTTGCTCAAATCGTAAGTTCAATGACTAGACTGACGCGGGTCGACATCCCCTTGTCCGTTCAGCACGAAGCCTTTTTAAGAGTTCACATAGCTCACACTAGCCACACTGTCCCCTCAGGACTGGCTTCACATTCGTAGGTTCGATAGGAGCCATCGCCAGTGACACTCACGATCGCTCAGGGTTAGCGACAAAACTCTCTTTCCATCCCCAGCCCTAACCTTATCTGGACCAACCATCCAGAAATCTCTATAGCCGCTTGCAGTGCCAGAAACACTGGTCTTTCATAGCATACAACACATGCACTTTGCGGGTATTTTCCTGGAGTTCCACTCCAGTACTTCCTGCTACTACCCTTCATAGGCACAACCCAACGACTCCACAAAATACTCGTTTATACGCGGATTCTTCTCTGGTGTGCAAAATAAGACATCACCAATGCAGACCAACCTATCCAGATGGGCTTCAAATAGTATGTTTATTCCGTACTACATATTTCTGGATTTATATGGAAGACTCACTGGGGATTTCATGAATCAACCCAAAGGAACTCCCTCGACTTTCAACCTTTTTGATGGTGGATTCCAGGCATATGCCAAAAGAAGGACTTCACTTGCCCAAGAAGAAAGATCGTTACCCTTGAAAACCTCTTTGAAGACATGACAAAATGCTTCTACGCAGATGGAAAGGATCGTCGCACTTTCCCCTTCGCGATTCAATCTTTGTCTTCCAATTTCAGCCTCAAGCCCAGCTTCATCACTTCTACCCGAGATTGCACCTTCAACCCGAAGTGGTCTGCTCCTGCTCTCGGGAAGAGAGAAAAAGAGAGAAAGGAAAAGGAAATAATAATCTCCTCTTTCCATCTATGCAGATAAGGCTCGGGATTAAGTTGACCACGTCAACCACCGCTCAAAGGCCATAACATAATGACCTGACACGCAACACCACCACAACGTTCTCAGCTTTCAAAATTTCGTCGACCGGCCCCAATTTCATTGAACGAAATTCGTCAAACAGACTAGCCTTCATCGAACGGGCTGAATTCATCGAGCTGTCTGTTTCATTTTGGGGTGTTACAAACCTCCCCACCTAAATAAAATTTTGTCCCGAAATTTCCAGCGCTCCCAAATAGTAACAAAGTTGTTATAACAAAAGTTTTCTTCCAAAATAAGTTGTTACAACAACCTAGGTTCTGTTCAAAATTAAAACATAAAACAATGTTCCAATATTTCTTTTGCTGTACAACATAATTATCTCTCGATAAACAATTCGGGAAATTCAGCATGCATGGTATGCTCCAGCTCCCATGTGATCTCCTCATGGCCACAATTGTCCCACCAGACCTAGACCCTCCCGATTGTCTTGTTCCGCAGTTGCTTATCCGCTTTATCTTTGATCCGAATGGGCTTAACTGATGACGTTTGGGCATCGCACCCGCACGCCACCCTGCCTGGCGTCACACAAACCCAGGGGTCCACCATGGAGTCACACCATGGGGCCATTATCAGGACCGCGGTCCGTACACCCCAACCAGCTCTCCGGGCCCAACCACAGGCGCGCGGTAGGTTGTTGAGGCCAGGTTTCGATCCCCTGACCTCCTTGATAAAGAGCTTTCAGACAAGCTCTCATCAACTAACTGATCCGCGGATTAGTTGGTTGATGAGAGCTTGCCTGAAAGCTCTTTATCAAGGAGGTCAGGGGATCGAAATGTGGCCTCAACAACCTACCGCGCCCCTATGGTTGGGCCCGAAGAGCTGGTTGGGGTGTACGGACCGCGGTCATGATAATGGCCCCATGGTGTGACTCCATGGTGGACCCCTAGGCTGGTGTGACACCAGGCAGGGTGGCGTGCGGGTGCGATGCCCAAACGTCATCATAAAAGTGCACTTCCGTTAGCGGCACGATGACGCTAACCAAAGGCTACCCTACAACTTCCGCCCGCGGCGTGCTACAGCCACTGCAAAGCATTAGCCTTATTTATTTCATTTTCTTGAACTCTATTTTATATTTGGAATATAAAATTATCCTATGTTTACGTGATAATTTTATATTCATTGCATGTTTTGTTATTTTTTAATTTTGAACAATTTTAATGTTGGTGTGCATTTAGCCATTCGGATGGATGAGATTACATCTCCATCATGAATGGTTAAGGCTTGTTCTTAACTCCTATATAAGGAGGCTTCCTTATGAGATAATTAGACAAGAGTTAAACCTAATTTCTCCTTGAGAATTTCGGCCAAGAGGTGACCTCTCCAAGCCGACGCCCCCCTTGCTTGTGGTGTGAAGCCGCCGCCCCCCCCCCCCCCCCTTGCTCCCTCACTCCGTTCGGTGCGACTCCGATGCGGCTTCCTTCGGTGCGACTCCTTGGAAGAAGGTTGCAAACCATTCCGTGTGACGCCGGTGGATCCATGGAGAGAGTGATTCTCCCACAGTTATCTTATGTGAACAGCTTTCCGGTTGGGTAATTTCTTCCCTCTCCCCTGTGTGATTCTCTTCTTTAGTTGTGGTGGTTTCGCACTCGTTTTCTCCGAAAAATTAATTTAATCGCTGCAAGTTTTAGATCGAAATCTCCATTGCTAGGCTTTTTAATTCCGGATCGGGTGGATCCTATTTGCCTGAGCGGATCTTGGCCTATATCCTTGGTCTTGCTCTCAAAAAGAGTGGCAACCTTTGTGTTTTTCTTGGGGAATATTCCGACTCAAATTTCCGATCGTAGTTTTCGAGTCAACCATTCCTCCTTTGTTATTTGTGTTGTGTTCTTGAGACGAGAAACTATTGTGGGCGATAGGTGTTGTGTAGGAGCGGTAGATCTACGATGAGAAACTATTGTGGGCGATAGGTGTTGTGTAGGTGCGGTAGATCTACGACGTGTAGTGCGTAGATAGAGCGTTAGCTTCGTGGAGATCTCCGATTCCGGACCCCCCCCCCCTACATCATTAACCTTCGTCGTTAGCCCATAGTCGACCAGTACGCGATCATTCGCAATTACTTGAGCTGGATACTTCACGGCTTTGTGAAGCACTAAGATGTGAAACACATCATGCAATCAACTTAATTCTGTCGAAAGTGCTACCCGATAAGCAGCTTCGCCAACTCGTTAGACCACTTCAAATGGACTAAGATACCTTGGGCTTAACGTTTTCAAGCGCCGAATCCTAGACACGACTTTAAATGGCTTGATTTTCAAATTTACCCAGTCGCCAACTGCAAATTCCACATTCCGGTGCTTGGCGTCGTAGTATTTGGCTTTACTATCTTAGGCTATCAATAGCCTCTGAAAGTGAGGGTTAGATCTACAATACTCTAGAGGGGGGGGGGGGGAATAGAGTATGTTAAAAATTTAATAGGTCCCAATACAGGTGCTGTTACAGCTTTTGCTGTAAATTGAAACTGTGCAGTGATAAAAAAACTGGAAAACAAAAAGTAATACTCCTAGTCACAACCACACAGCAAGAAACAAAAAGAAAATATGAGCAACCAGACGACACAAGAAATTTATAGTGGTTCCCCCTCAACTGGGTACATCCACTCTTCTACCACCCTTGGTAGGAATCCACTCAGGTTTTTGATCAGGTGCCTGACACCAATGGGTTTTGATCAGGTCCCCAAAAACCAACTCAAGTCTTTTGGTAAGGAGACTTGCAACCAGGAATCACTTTTGAAGGGAGATGACAACCCTTTATACAGGAGGGGGTGAGAGAGTGATTTTGTCTTGTCTATCAATAATCAAAGAGAAGACTTGTGGATTGATGTTTAGCAAATAGCTCCCCTTGAGATGTAGAATGGTTCAGGGAAGATCTGAAGCTTTGATGTAGGGTGATAGGTCTTCAACCAGAGTTCTGGATAAGTAGTGATGCAGGATCTTCTTGACTGATTTAGTATCTATTGTCCTTGGAAGTCCTGGAGAGAATGTTGATGAAGAAGACTTTTGATATTGTATAGTTGTTCTTCTTCTTCTGAATTGAAGATCACTGCCTGTCACTTGTAAGCTTCAGTATGATATTTTGTGTGAAGCTTTTTTGGTGCTGTATGAATTCTTCTAGTCAGTCTGTATCAGTGTCTGTATATTTCAGACTGAGTGTTTTTCTTCTTATTATTCTCGTTCTTACTTGGTCTTCCTGATTGTGTATCTTTTTGTCTTATGTATCTATTCAAAAATTTGAATCCTCTGTCATTAATGCTGATGCCTTGAGAATAATCGACATTAATGTATTTCCCCAACTATCTTGTGAAAAATCTACAAGTAATATTGCTGAAGAAGACTGTAATTAATGCTTCCTCTAACGGCTACATTCAGAGAATGTTTGAGCATTTAATCTATCAGGAATTATTGTATTTGAGTGAGGATTGAATGCCGGAAATGGCTAAGTCTGGAATCGTCGAACGAATAACAGCATTCGTCGAACTGAGTTACCAGTTCATCGAACTGAGATTCTGTGTTCGTCGACCAGACAACTTCTGTTCGTCGAGCTGATAACAGAACTTGCATACTTCACAACCTTTGCCTTTTCTGTCTAAAGTTCGTCAAGATGATAATAGAATTCGTCGAGTAGAGTACTGAGTTCGTCGACCTTGGAAGTTGACTTCGTCGACCTGAGAAGTTGTGAACTTGAGGTCCAAGTTCGTCGAGCTCAGAATCTTGTTCGTCGACCAAAGCCTGAAGTTTGACTTAGAAAAATCTGGAGTTACCCTGACTTTAGTTTGTTGAAGTGTCCCAATTTTTGTCGAACAGAGAATGCAGATCGTCGAGCTCAGCTCAAGGAAATATCTCAAGATCGTCGAGCTGAGAACGCCTTTCGTCGAACTGAGTTCGACGAACGTCGAACTCATTTTACTTAGTCTTGAAATCTTCTAATTCTTGAGTCTCTAATGGTCTTGTTGATAGCTGGTCCATTTGATATTGACTCTAAGGACTTGGCCTAGACTCTAGGACACAAATTCTATTGTGGTGGCGACCACTATCTTCGTCTTTAAACATTTCGGTTTAACATAAGGGTTTTCTAGAATCACTTAATAGTGTGCGCAATCATGGACGGCTAGTTGTACATAGACTCCAACCAACAGTGGGTTCTAAGCCTTCCAAACAAGGTTCATGAATGGTGGGCAAGGTTCGTCGTGTTCAAGGTGGACTTTGCAAGGCTAAACACTGATAGAACTCAACGGAAACAAAGGAAGAATAATGTCACTAGATATAAGGAAGAAAGCTTGTGTAATTTCTTGATTTTATTATTCAGCAAGGTACACTCCATTATATAGGAGGAGATACACAGAGAAACGTCAAAAACAATTTAATACCTAATTAAGGCAAAAAACGTCTAAACCAATTAAGATTTAGTAACGCCTAATTAAAGCAAATTCAAAACAAACAAAACGGCACAAAAATAAGAAACCGTTCAGATTGGTCATTAAACTACTTATTAACATTCAACTCCTAATTAGTTTGTCCTTCACGTCACGCACTCGAAGTCGCTCCCGCATTTCAATGAACTTGTTCCTTGCGAGTGCCTTAGTGAATATGTCAACAAGCTGGTCGTTAGTATGTACATACTCGACCTCGATCATCCCACGCTCCACGCAGTCCCGAATGTAGTGGTAACGAGTATCAATGTGTTTTGACCGATCTTGATACACGGGGTTCTTGGTTAATGCAATTGTCGACTTGTTGCCAATAAAGAGAGATGCTTTGCACCTACTCTGCTTCCGAATATCATCGAGTAGGTTGAGTAACCATACTCCTTGCTGTGCTGCAATCGAAGTTGATATATATTCGGCCTCGCAAGAAGATAAGGCTACAACCTGTAGCTTCTGTGACATCCAAGTGATGATGTTCCGGCCTAGGAAGTATGCAACTCCTGTAGTGCTCTTCCTATCATCAATGCTCCCTCCATGGTCACTGTCGCAGTAGCCAATTAGATCCGTTCCTCCACGAAGATTCCTTTCATAAGAAAGACAAAACCCGCTTGTACCTTTTAAATATCACAAAATCTGCTTCACCGCCGCAAAGTGCTCGGTGTTTGGCTTTTCCATGAACCTGCTTGCAATCCCAATGGCATATGCAATATCCGGACGTGTATTCACCAAATATATCAAGCATCCTATTGCGCTCCTATACTCCGTAGGATCCACCAAAGGATAATCACCGGTCTTACTCAATTTGAGCCTTGGTTCCATTGGAACTTGTGCGCTATTGCAGTCTCGCATCCCAGATTTTTCAAGAATTTTTAATGTGTACGAAGACTAACAAAGGGTGATTTCCTGAGGTGTTTGGGATACCTCTATCCCCAAGTAGTAGGTGAGCAATCCGAGATCGCTCATGCAAAACAACTCCTTCATCTGGGCTTTAAACTTGTTCACCTCCACGCTGCTTGATCCGGTGATGATGAGATCATCCACATAGACTCCAAGAAGTAGGTTTGAATCTCCCACAACTCGCTTGTAGACGGCGTGCTCATCTTTGTATTTCTCCGCTAGCAAGGTCACTGGAGCATCCGTCTTCATATTTAGGATGTAGAGACGATTCTTGGACCTCTCCACCTTCGCCAAGAGACGCCTCTCTTGATTGAATAGACACAAGAATCCGTCCTCCATGATGATCTTGCATCCATTCTCCTCCAATTGTCCCAGACTCGAAATGTTTGTGCGGAGTTTCGGGATGTAGTAGTCGTTGGTAAAGACTTTGTGCTTCTCCTTTTGGTCTTTGAAGAAGACCACTCCCCGACCACATATCTCCACCGAAAAGCCATCGCCAAACTTCACCTTGCCTCTCACAGTCTCATCTAGCGAGGAGAAGTAATCCTTGCAACTCGTCATATGGTTGCTAGCCCCCGTATCAAGGTACCAATCTGATTTCTCCACGTTGTCAGGAAAAATGCTTGGTTGCACATTCTCTTCATTAAGGAGAAGATTAGAACATACCATTTTCGAGTGATCTTCTTCGCCCTCCGCCAATAAAATGGCCAGTTTAAGATCCTCGAAGGCTTCGGCCATGTGCGATTTCTCCTCTTTGTCCCTCTTCTTTGAGCGGCACTCCGCGGCAAAGTGGCCCATATTGTGGCAATAGAAGCACTCGACTCTTGACTTGTCTTTAACACCGTTATTGCGATCTTGACCTTCCCATTGGTCGTTGTTGCGATGTTGTCCGCCTCGCCCTCGTCCACGGCCACGGCCTCCACGGCCGCCGGTTTAGTGTCCGCCCCCATTGGATGGCTTCTTGTCATGAGCTATAAACTCCCTCATCATCAAGAGAAGTTTCTCCTCCTCTTTGTTGGTAGCCCCACCAACACGTTCTTCATGAGTCTTGAGACGGCCGACAACTTCCTCCACGGTCTTCGTCTTGAAGTCGCCAAATTGCTCTATCGTCGAAGCAATCTGGACGAACTTCGATGGCATGGATCGCAAGAACTTCTTCACAACCGCAGGCTCCGCTACCTCTCCTCCCAATGCCCTCTGCATGTTGACGTTGGTGGTGAGCTTCATTGTGAAATCATCTATTGAATCCGTCTCCTTCATGAGAAGCATCTCAAATTCGCAGTTTTCTTCTCCGCAACCATCTGGAGAACGTCATCTTGAAGTGCTTGTTGGATGGCCGAAAAAGCAATTTTGTTCTTTTTCGCATCCACTGTCGCCGTCAGATCGATTGGTTCCACCGCCTCCAATACATCTTGAACATCGAGGATCCCCCTCATTCTGATAGCCCAGACGCCGTAGTTGCTCCTCGTGAGCACCGGGTATTTGAGCACATCATTTTTCAAATATGTCGCCATCGATCTCCTCCCGAGAACTATGGTCTGTGGCGGCGATGTCTGGCTCTGATACCAAATGATAGAACTCAACGGAAACATAGGAAGAATAATGTCACTAGATATAAGGAAGAAAGCTTGTGTAATTTCTTGATTTTATTATTCAGCAACGTACACTCCATTATATAGGAGGAAATACACAGAGAAATGGCAAAAACAATTTAATATCTAATTAAGGCAAAAAACGTCTAAACCAATTAAGATTTAGTAACGCCTAATTAAAGCAAATTCAAAACAAACAAAATGGTACAAAAATAAGAAACCGTTCAAATTGGTCATTAAACTAATTATTAACAAACACCACTCTGCAATCGTGAGAAAAGGAGGACTTTCTAAAGCCGTCAGTCAAAGGAGTGGAGAAGGAGATAGTATAATTTATTTGCAAAGCTCCTCTCAACATCAAACATTACTGCCCGCGCCTCGGGGAGGTGGCGCATATGGATACCGCAGATATCAAGTGATTTTTTTGTTTATTTACGAGGATTATTTATACCCACGGGCTCTGACATTTTATACTTACAGTCATTCTGTCGGTCTCGATGGAGAGACCTTTCGAGCCACCATGCGAGGTCTTAACTGCCACTGAGAAGACGAAGGTCGTGGGCTCAAGAGAACTCGTGCCCCTACGGGTCCAGCGGGTTCTCGTAGAAGCCGCACAAACTTCTTGTTGGCCCAAGATGGAGGCCCGCACGAACCGATGCTGAAGTAGTTGGATATCTCCCTCCAAACTCCGGGGACTATATGGATAAGCTAGGTGGCCTATTGGTGCATCACGATGCGGACGTAGGCTTCCGCAGCACCAGCCTTCCCTCCTGGAAGGAGAAGGCGGAGGAGACTCTGCACACGCTAATGGCATCTACAGTGATTATTGGTGAGGAGGATCTTGAAGAGATGTTGGGAGTTCCTGCAATGCAACTAGAACAAAGGGCGGACACGTCCTTTCTGAGGTCACTGGCGTACAACAATGCCTCTTATCAGGCTCTGGAATATACCCATCATGCCATAGGGGAGTCCTAGAAGGAGATCGTCTGCCTGCAAAATGAGCTAAGGGTAATTTCCAATGCGTTAGAATTACGATTTCTCATACCTTTAGTCGCTCCTGCAACTTGCTTTGTGTTTGACAAGTGGGCCTTACTGCGGGCAACCCAAAATTCATTTGGGAGATACTGAAGGTTGGGAACCACTCTGTGAGGCTTCTTCTATAACACTTGCGAGAGATGGATGCCCTCAAGCCAGAGTTCGTGGATGTCATGTATGAGGGGCTCTTTCTTAATGAGGCAAGGCTTCCCTTCGGGGACTTTGATGTTGGAGAGCCCGTCTCGCCATCTCGAAAGAGCCCATCCCACAAGCATTCGCTGCCGTAGGGTTCAAAGAAGTGGTCGTGATCTAAGGAGTCATCTTTTTAAAATCCTCCCTCCAGGTAATTGAGCACAGCCGAAGGGAGATTTTATGCCGAGAACCGTCACATTACTGTGATACCAACATACTGGTTAGTCTCCACAACAAGATGCTGATTCTACCGACAAGTATGATCATATCACAAGGACAACGATAAATGAAATAGATTATATAAACCAAGTCCACAAATCACAGCATATATATATACATATATGTATGTACATATATATATACCTATATGTACGTGTATATTTATATATATACATACATATAATATATATATACATATATGTATATATATACATATATGTACGTGTGTGTGTGTGTGTGTATATATATATATATATATATATATATATGTATATACACACACACACACACGTACATATATGTATACGTAAATATATATATATATATATGTACGTGTATGTGTATATATACATGTACGTATATATATATATATATATATTATATATATATATATATATATATATATATATTTTTATATATATATGTACGTGTGTATATATATATATTTATATTTATATATACGTACATATATATATATATGTAAATATATATATATATATATGTACGTGTATGTATATCTATATATATGTACGTATATGTATGTATATACACGTATGTATATATATATATATATATCATATATATATATATAGGTTTATATATATATACGTATATATATACACACGTACATATATGTATATATATATTATATGTATGTATATATATAAATATACACGTACATATAGGTATATATATATATATGTACATACATATATGTATATATATGCTGTGATTTGTGGACTTGGTTTATATAATCTATTTCATTTATCATTGTCCTTGTGATATGATCGTACTTGTCGGTAGAATCAGCATCTTGTTGTGGAGACTAACCCGTATGTTGGTATCACAGTAATGTGACGGTTCTCGGCATAAAATCTCCCTTCGGCTGTGCTCAATTACCTGGAGGGAGGATTTTACAAAGATGACTCCTTAGATCACGACCACTTCTTTGAACCCTATGGCAGCGAATGCTTGTGGGATGGGCTCCTTCGAGATGGCGAGACGGGCTCTCCAACATCAAAGTCCCCGAAGGGAAGCCTTGCCTCATTAAGAAAGAGCCCCTCATACGTGACATCCACGAACTCTGGCTTGAGGGCATCCATCTCCCGCAAGTGTTATAGAAGAAGCCTCACGGAGTGGTTCCCAACCTTCAGGATCTCCCAAATGAATTTTGGGTTGCCCGCAGTAAGGCCCACTTGGCAAACACAAAGCAAGTTGTCAGGAGGCCGCGACTAAAGGTATGAGAAATCGTAATTCTAACGCATTGGAAATTACCCTTAGCTCATTTTGCAGGCAGATGATCTCCTTCTAGGACTCCCCTATGGCATGATTGGTATATTCCAGAGCCTGACAAGAGGCGTTGTTGTACGCAAATGACCTCAGAAAGGACGTGTCCGCCCTTTGTGCTAGTTGCATTGCAGGAACTCCCAACATCTCTTCAAGATCCTCCTCACCAATAATCACTATAGATACCATTAGCGTGTGCAGAGTCTCCTCCGACTTCTCCTTCCAGGAGGGAAGGCTGGTGCTGAGGAAGCCTACGTCCGCATCGTGATGCACCAACAGGCCACCTAGCTTATCCATATAGTCCCCGGAGTCTGGAGGGAGATATCACACTACGTCAGCATCGGTTCGCGCAGGCCTCCATCTTGGGCCAACAAGAAGTTTGTGTGGCTTCTATGACAACCCGCTGGACCCGCAGGGGCACGAGTTCTCTTGAGCCTGCGACCATCGTCTTCTCAATGGCAGTTAAGACCTCGCATGGTGGCTCGAAAGGTCTCTCCGTCGAGACCGACAGAATGACTGTAAGTATAAAATGTCAGAGCCCGCGGGTATAAATAAACCTCATAAATAAACAAAAAATCACTTGATATCTGCGGTATCCATATCTGCCACCTCCCCGAGGAGAGAGCAGTAATGTTTGATGTTGAGAGGAGCTTTGCAAATAAATTATACTATCTCCTTCTCCACTCCCTTGACTGACGACTTTAGAAAGTCCTCCTTTTCTCACCATTGCAGAGTGGTGTTTGTTAATAATTAGTTTAATGACCAATCTGAATGGTTTCTTATTTTTGTACCGTTTTGTTTGTTTTGAATTTGCTTTAATTAGGCATTACTAAATCTTAATTGGTTTAGACGTTTTTTGCCTTAATTAGGTATTAAATTGTTTTTGGCGTTTCTCTGTGTATTTCCTCCTATATAATGGAGTGTACCTTGCTGAATAATAAAATCAAGAAATTACACAAGCTTTCTTCAATATATCTAGTGACATTATTCTTCCTTTGTTTCCGTTGAGTTCTATCATTTGTTATCAGAGCCAGACATCGCCGCCAGAGACCATCGTTCTCGGGAGGAGATCGATGGCGACATCTTTGAAAAACGATGTGGTCAAATACCCGGTGCTCACGAGGTGCAACTACGGCGTCTGGGCTATCAGAATGAGGGGGATCCTCGATGTTCAAGATGCATTGGAGGCGGTGGAACCAATCGATCCGACGACGACAGTGGATGCGAAAAAGAACAAAATAGCTTTTTCGGCCGTCCAACAAGCACTTCCAGATGACGTTCTCCAGATGGTTGCGGAGAAGAAAACTGCGAAGGATATATGGGACATTCTTAGGATCATGTACCAAGGCGCGGACCGCATCAAGGATGCAAAGATTCAAACTCTGTAGACGGAGTTTGAGATGCTTCGCATGAAGGAGACGAATTCAATAGATGATTTCACAATGAAGCTCACCACCAACGTCAACATGCAAAGGGCGTTGGGAGGAGAGGTAGCGGAGGCTGTGGTTGTGAGGAAGTTCTTGCGATCCGTCCCATCGAAGTTCGTCCAGATTGCTTCGACGATAGAGCAGTTTGGCGACTTCAAGACGATGACCGTTGAGGAAGTTGTCGGCCGTCTCAAGACTCATGTAGAGCGTGTTGGTGGGGCTACCAACAAAGAGGAGGAGAAACTTCTCTTGATGATGAGGGAGTTTATGGCTCGTGACAAGAAGCCATCCAATGGCGGCGGACACCAAACCGGCGGTCGTGGAGGCCGTGGCCGTGGACGAGGGCGAGGCGGACAACATCACAACAACGACCGATGAGAAGGTCAAGATCTCAATACTGGTGTTAAAGACAAGTCAAGAGTCGAGTGCTTCTATTGCCACAAGATGGGCCACTTTGCCGCGGAGTGCCGCTCAAAGAAGAGGGACAAAGAGGAGAAAGCTCACATGGCCGAAGCCTTCGAGGATTTTGAACCGGCCCTTTTATTGGTGGAGGGCGAAGAAGATCACTCGAAAATGGTATGCTCTAATCTTCTCCTTAATGAAGAGAATGTGCAACCAAGCATTTTTCCCGGCGACGTGGAGAAATCAGATTGGTACCTTGATACGGGGGCTAGCAACCATATGATGGGTTGCAAGGATTACTTCTCCTCGCTAGATGTGACGGTGAGAGGCAAGGTAAAGTTTGGCGATGGCTCTTCAGTGGAGATATGTGGTCGGGGAGCGGTCTTCTTTGAAGACCAAAAGGAGAAGCACAAAGTCTTTACCAACGTCTACTACAACCCGAAACTCCTCACAAACATTACTAGTCTGGGAAAATTGGAGGAGAATGGATACAAGATCATCATGGAGGATGGATTCTTGTCTCTATTAGATCAAGAGAGGTGTCTCTTGGCGAAGGTGGAGAGGTCCAAGAATCGTCTCTACATCCTAAATATGAAGACAGATGCTCTAGTTGCCTTTCTAGCGGAGAAATACAAAGACAAGGAGTGGCTATGGCATGCTAGATGGGGGCATGCTAGCGTCATAATAAGCTTCAACATTCAAATGTCCTCTTTTCTGAAATAAGAGCCCTTTTCCTGGTGCAACTTTTACAAACTCTAAAATCTTTAGAGCTGACTGCAGATGACATTCTCTGGGGGCTTGCATAAACTGGCTCACATTCCCTACTACATAACAAATATCTGGTCTTGTGACTCTCATATTAATTAGTTTACCGACAAGATGCCTGTATCTGGTAACATCTTCAAGAATAGGAGAATTTTCATTCCAACATTTCTCATCCCCAATAGCAATAGGATTCCGAGCGGGTTTAGCCCTAATAATGCCTGTCTCTTTCAAGAGATCTATCACATACTTCCGCTGTGAAAGAACAATAGAACCAGGTTTCCGAGATATCTCAATCCGTAAAAAGTACTTAGGAGATCCCATATCCTTGGTGACAAAATGCTGAAGCAGATGCTTCTTTGTCATGTCAATACCATTTTGATCATCCCCTGTAAGAAGAATGCCATCCACATAAATCGCAAGAATAACAAGACTAGCCGAGATTTTGCGGATGAAAAAAGAATGATCTGCAGCACTTCGAGAAAACCCAAACACAGAAATTACTTCATTAAACTTGTCAAACCCGGCCCTGGGACTTTGCTTAAGATCGTGGATCACCTTTCACAGTTTACAGACCTGAGACTCCCCCTGAGCAACATACCTAGGAGGTTGCTCCATATAGACTATTTCTTACAAGTCACCATAAAGAAAGGCATTTTTCACATCCAACTGAGACATCTCCCAGTCTCTGTTCAAGGCCACTAAAAAGAGCACATAGATTGTAATAATCCGTGTAATCGAAGAGAAAGTATCTTAGAAATTCACACCGTAGGTTTACATAAACCCTTTTGCAACAAGCTGGGCATTGTAATGATTAATAGTAACGTCAGGAATAAATTTGATAACAAAGACCCAGCTACAGCCAACCACATCAGATCCTGGAGGGGTTGAAATAAGAGTCCAAGTACCCCATTCAGTGAGAGCATTCATCTCTTCATCCATAGCAACTTTCCAATGAGGAATAACACGAGCATCTTTATAGGAAGCTGGTATAACATTTGTCGATAGATCTAGAGCAAAGCTCTGAGATGAAGGAGACAACCGCACATAAGAAAACACATCATGAAGAGGATGTTTAGTGCATGACCGAACACATTTCGGAAGAGCATTTAGAAGATCAAGGTCTGTTCGGTCTACAGTATCAGTACCATCAGAAGAAGGGATTGCTGTCCCAGGAGCTTGTGGTAGTGTCTCAGGAGAAGAATCAGAGACAGTAGGAGAATCAGAAATAAAAGGAGAAGGAATAAGTACAGGCTCAGGAAGAGGTGCTAAGATAAGAGGAGAAGAAGCAAACTCAGTAGAAGAAGGGAGAATATTGGGAGAAGAAAAGAACGGAACATCCTCGAAGAAAGAAATGTCTGCAAAAACATATAGTTTCCTAAGAACATGACCAAAACATCAGTATCCTTTTTATATCGGGCAATAACCCAGAACGATGCACTTAACAGAATAAGGAGAAAGTTTGTCACAATCAGAAGAGGGTGAGTGAACAAACTTTATGCATTCAAAGACACGTGGAGATAAAGGAAATAGATTCCTATCAGGATACAAGATAGAAAATGGAGTCTTGCCACTGAGAATCGAAGATGGAACTCGATTAATGAGAAAACAAGAGAGAAGAATATCATGACCCCAATAGGACTGAAGAACATGCATATAAGTGAGAAAGCTACGAGCCACATCCAGAAGATGACGGTTTTTTACATTTAACAACGCCATTCTGTTGGAAAGTGTAAGGACAAGTTATTTGGTGGACAATGCCTTAATTCAAACAGAAGGACAAGAATTGATGACTAAGATACACCTTGGCATTATCAGTGCGAATAATTTTAATGGGTGTATCAAACTGTGTACGAATATCATTATAGAATGCAGAGAAAATAGAAAATATTTCAGAGCGGTCATGTAACAAGTACGAACATGTACACTGAGAGAAATCATCCATAAAGGTAAAAAAATACATGATAACTCTCCCAACAGTAGGAAGGGGAGCAGGACCCCAAACATCTGAATGAACAAGATCAAAAGGACGAGAAGAACTGCGTCCATTTTTATCCAGAAAAGTAGAACAGTGATGTTTACCAAATTAACACGCCTCACAATTAAGGGAGGAATCCTCCCGAGGCAAATAAGGTAGAAGCTGATAAAGAATCTGAGGAGGAGGACTCCCAAGCCGAAGATTCCACTAAAGTAAAGAGGAAGATGAGAAAGCCAAAGCGGTATCAAGGTTGAACAACCCACCGCTTGCGGTCCCAATAGCAATCGTCTCCTGAGAGTGAGGGACCCGAAACACACAGGTAGAAGCAGTAAAAACAGATTCACAGTTCATCTGTTTGCAGAGAGCAGTGACAAAAAGAAGATTACACAAAAAACTTGGGACATAAAGAGTGTCCTGAAGCTCAAGAGATTGATTAACATGCACTGCGCCAGACCCGTTAACTATAGACGAGGAACCATCCACAATAAGAACACAAATGATTACTCTTGTTAAGACAATATAAAAGACCAGAATTCCCCGTCATATGATTAGTGGCACCAGAATCAATGAGCCACCTTCGGGTAGTGGCCAACTCAGCAGCAGTAGAAGTAACGAGAGAAGAAGAGAAAGATGGGATGTTCATAGAAAACAACTATAAACCACACAGTTTGAGAGACAAGCCGGCAAAAGACAAAGAATTTGCCACCAAATAGGAGCAAAGCAAGAAGAGACTGCGCGAGTGGAGGCAACAATCCACGCGATCAGAACAAGCTGCATAGAAGAGCGACTAACAAAAGAAAGCAGCCTGAACAAGACAAGCCACACATCAAACCGCAATGAAGCAGACATGACAAGAAACCCACAAAACCCGCACAAACAACCATCCACAAGCAAGAAAGGGCAATGTAGAGCAGGTAGCAACAAAGGCCTTGCGAACAGAACGCGTGCAAAGAAGAAATCACAAGAGAGCGATATGCAAGGGAGGGAGGGAAGGGCGGGAAGCAAATAGGAAGAAGCCGGAACGGGAAGCAAACCGGAAGAAGCCACATGGGAAGCAAACCAGAAGAGGCCGGCGCAGTTAGACAAACAAACCGCAATCTGATTGGAGCAAAGGATAGATTTCCTCTGATACCATGTGAAAAATGAGCGAGGAAATATACAAGAGGAAAATAAATTGCAAACTTTATTGCTCCAAAAAGATAATTATTACATATTCAGACCCCCTTATTTATAGAAAACAGGGGAGTTGAGAGAATACAATAAACGATGTGGGACTAAATACAAGTCCGGTGGCTTGTGCGGTTTGACATGATCAAACCGCACACTATACAATGAATAACAGAACACCCAGTGGCTACTAAGGAAACTGCCAAAAAGCCAGGAGAGACTGCTGGTTCAGGACGCCAAACCACAACTACGGGTTGCCACCAGACCGTAGTTGCGCCAAATCATCTGTCCACTACTGCGACATGTTCCAGACCGCTGCAGATTCATCCAGTCCACTGCGGCTAGCATTAATTATACTGATGTGACTTAACTCCAGACTGTTGTGACTTAACTCTAGACCACTGCTATGACTCCCTGCTAGACCGCTGCTGCGGCTTCCTGCCAGAGCGCTGTTGCGGCTAACACCCAGGTCGCTGCTGCGACTATCCATCAGACAGCTAGCTGTGGTTCTCCAACAGACCATTGAGATAAACCGCTAGGCTGCTGAGAGTGGAAGACCACTGCGGTTAGACATAAGACCGCCCGGTCTCCTCAAGCTCCAACATATATATATATATATATATATATTGCAAAATGAAGATAGTCCATAATGAGAAATAAAATGAGAGTGCAAGGGTTTATGCCCGGTACATGTCCAAATGAAAGTAAAGTACACACTCTCTCATTCTATAATATCTAAGCGGAAGCTAATCAAAGAACACTCATTAACATGTCGTCAGGTAGTAGTGGTAGTAGTGTGTGGCATCCGCTCCTTAACTCATGCCACCTCGTATTGCTGGTCCTCTGGGTCATACTGCTACTATGACTCCATATGCACCTAAGATGATGTGATCCACTTAACGTTAGTAAAAAATACTAAGTCATTTTTCCCTGGCCTAACCCTCACGACTCCTAGGTATCGTGCTTGAGGAAAAAAAGTGGAGGACAACAAAACAGTATAGAAAAAGTAGGTGGCATGACACTAAGCTAACGAGTATGTATATATAAACAGTGTGTAAGGACTAAGCTAACAGTTAGCAGTAAAAGCTGTAAGGAAAGTGCGGCACATGTAAAGTAAGTAAACAAACTTACTACATTACCAACACATAAGTGTACATTAACTTATGTGAATGCCCAAACAAACTTATAAGTTATGATTTCCAGTAATTTAACACATCATATAAAAGTGCTCAAACTAATTTATATTATGAGGATCCGCAATAATGAATGACCCGGAGAATATATGTATGTTATGATATGTTATACATTATGACATGTCTCATACATGTACAACTCACCCACATGTATAACCCGTAATTTGTTTAGATTGGAGATGACCAAGGATGGCATGGAGGATCTCGTCTCCTTAGGCCGAGTACAGAAGAAGTCGCCCCCCCCCCCCCCCCCCCCCCCGCCCATAAGGGTGAGTCAATGATTCTAGGGGCGAGTCCAGGCCCCCACGACCATGTCCAGGTACCCAGGGGAAAGTCCAGGCACCTTGGGGCAAGTCCATGCTCTCGAGGGTGAGTCCAGGAGGACAGTTGTGAGTCCATTCTCTCGAGGGTGAGTATAAGAACCCAGGGGCGAGTCTAGGATCCCGAGGGCAAGTCTAGGAAGCCAGGGGTGTATCCAGCCACCTATGGGCGTGTACAAGCTCCCAAGGGAGAATCTATGCACCTATAGGCGAGTTTAGGCTCTTAAGGGCGAGTCCAAGCAACTAGAGCCGAGTCTAGGCTCCCAAGAGTGAGTTTAGGCACACAGGGGCGAATTTAGGCTCCCAAGGACGAGTCTAGGATCCCATGATACCTTTTTAGTTCTGCTAATATCCTCTCCAAACAGCGAAGTTTCGATGTTGGCAGACCAATTTGGGTTGTGTATATTAGAACCAAGAGACATGATTCTACTATTTCTAGGCTAGGTTTATAAAACTATAAATATACCCCATGGGCATATTTGGAGGGGACCCTTTTGTTTAGCTTTCTCCTCCTCTGGTTGGTCTTGGTTTGCCCCAATCACACTTCAAGGTCCCCAACTCAATATTGGTTAGGGGGGGAGCTCTCTTTGATCATCTGAATGTGTGGAGGGGACCTCCTAGCTATAGCTCAGGGTCCATTTCTTAGTTCATTGCAACCGGTAAGGTGCTCTTGCTTGAGATAAGTAGGTGCAACAACCCCCTTGGTTGCGAACTCCTCTTGGAGTCAGGTTCCAGTTTCAACAACTCACGACTTAACTCTGTGCGCACAGACCTTTGTTTCCTATCTTTTTGGAGATAGCTAGTCTCTTAGGTACTACCGTCGTGGCTATAGAAGTAGTGGACCGGGTACCTCCACTCTTAGGTGGGAATGCACACTACCAGGCCTAGACCTTGCATATGCCTCTATAAACATTATAGGTGTACCTCTTGAGATCTTGCGTACTCTTGCTTGATTCCAAAAGTTGTTTATGGTTGGGTGTGCATTTTCGGAGATTTTCCTCCAGATTAGAGAATATATAACAAACAGGCCCCTCAAACTCTCACAACTCAACTGAGTCAACATACTTTCATCGGTGTACCGACTAGACTAGTACCGAAGACCCACCACTATTTATGAGTATGTAATGTATCACCTCACCCATATGAGCATCTAGCTCGCAGGACTAATCTGTCCTCATATCACTACAACAACGAGCATCTAGCTTGCAGGACTAACAAGTCCTTGCACAAAACTATTCCGAACCACCAGCTCGCAGGACTAATAAAACTTTGCACCACTCTATCCCATAATACGGTACGTAGTTCATTGTTATCTTCGTTCATCAACTTTGACTACTCTTGTCTATTGTTTTGTTATACATAGAGATTTAAGGTGAATCTTGGACTTCCCAAGGTCTACTTGGTGAAAGGCTTGCATTGGTTCTAGGAAATACGATGGGCTGAATCCCAAATATCTCTTTCTTAAGATATTTACTTTTATTGGTAGCTACCCTTCTCATAGTCCTCTCTACATGTTACTCTTATTATTCTAAACAGATTTAGAGTTAATCTTGGACTTCTCGAGGTCTACCCGATGAAGGGGTTGCCGCAGTACTAGGAAATACAAAGGGCTGAAGCCCAAATTTCCCTTTCTCAAGATATTTACTTGGATTGCTATTATTATTTTAATGTAGATTATAACTCACTTTATGGGAGAGTGATCTAACCTTTGAACTCCAATGCTACTACTCTTCTTAAGGTACGTGTGACCGATCACTCATCACTCCTTGGCCAATTGTCCTAGGACTCCAATCCGAATTTTATACCACATCTAATCATGTCATTACATTGTCCTTGTCAATTTGTAGGATGTTCTTAAATTGAATTACTTAGCACGTATTTTGTTAAACATTGCTCACTTCTATCCTTAAGGATTATGGTCTACCAGTGACCCTTCATCGAAACTCATCTAAATATTAATACCCATGGTATTTGTGAAGAGATTATTGTCATATAAATTACAATGCATCTAATATTTATTATAGAGGTTCAGTATAATGAAATATATGGTCTATCAAAATTTCATATAATTTCCATTATTTTGGGGCCTAATAATTAATCTCACCAATAATAGGGAGTTATACAATTTTGAACCTAAAGTGCCTCCAAATAAATCCCAAAAACTATAAGTAAATTTTTAGAGGGTTATATTGGCTCAAACTTATGTTCAATAGAGTTTAATAATATTCTAGAAACATCATAACCCTAATTTGTAACACCCCCTATCCGTCGCATAGCATATAGCAGTAGGTCCGGCCGGGGCCCGACGCCATATACCACAGACAGAGCGGGTGGTTACTCATCGAAACCATCCAACCAATATTAATGTCCTACACAGAGCATTCTAGCGGAAGTAGTTTAATAAGTTGCAATAAATAACCCAGCACAAAAGCGTGAATGTCCACTAATACCAAATAGGAATGTTGTACATGCACAAGTACAGGCCTTAAGGCCTTACAAAATTGTTCACTTCATATTACATGATTTACAAACCACGACACGCAGGCATGTCATACATGAATAAAAGCAGTGAACACTCCAATTAGGCCTTCAAGAGCCGGTTTCGCAATTTGGGCTTTAGCCCGCTATTGACCACTTGGTCCAGCAGCACCTGCAAGCAACAAAACACCGCACGGTGGCAAAACAAGGCAATGGTCAGCAATGCTGACCAAATTATAACGATCCCGCCCCCAACTCGGGGTGGCGATGCTCCTTCCCTGCATTTCATTAGCATAAGCGAGCAATTTATCAATATTCATTTTATCACAGACGTTGGCTCGCACGGCCACACGCCCCGTGCTCTCAGGGCACATTCTCGGTGAACCGGTCGATGTCACATCAATTAAAGCCATAGACATTCCGATCTCACCACCGCCACTTTGACGGCCAAACCTATGAGCAATTTGTCTTCTTGGCCTGGGTCACGACAATTTAAGCCATAGACCGCCGAAGACCCTAATCTATGCCAACGACAAGTGCCACGTACCCTTAGGTCTCTTTAACCGAACGACATAGAACGGGTACGGTTCCATCTAACCCGTGCTCACATCGCAACGATAATTTAAGCCATTTGCGCGGGTCAAACTTTTCCCGAGTCCCGTTTCCGTCAAATTTCACATAACCCGGTTATGTTCAAGTTGGCTCTCAGGCCACCAAGTTAGCAAGATCATGCATCCGCCCAGTTTTCCGGGTGCACCTTTGGGTACGTGGCAACACCACTAGGCCTCCGGCATTTATGCAATGCAACATCACCGATCCAGACCAACATGTCCGGATAGGCTTCATACATCATGTGTAACGTCCCCTTTGCCGTCCGTGGATCAACACCACTAGGCCTCCGGCGGACCGTTACCGGGCTGCAGCCCAAGCACCCCAACCCCTCTCCATGGACTGCCTCAATCGGCGCCTCTGCCCACTGGCGGGTTGTTGGTGGCCACAGCCTCCCTTTGATGAGGTAAACTCGATAGTCAAGCCCGCACTACGGGGACTTCCCAGGATGTCACCCATCCCAGTACTACTCCAGCCCGAGCACGCTTAACTATGGAGTTCTTTCAACTCTCATCACCAATTGAGCTGCAACTCAATTGGTGATTAGAGTTGAAAGAACTCCATAGTTAAGCGTGCTCGGGCTGGAGTAGTACTGGGATGGGTGACCTCCTGGGAAGTCCACGTAGTGCGGGCTTGACTATCGAGTTTACCTCATCAAAGGGAGGCTGTGGCCACCAACAACCCGCCAGTGGGCAGAGGCGCCGATTGAGGCAGTCCATGGAGAGGGGTTGGGGTGCTTGGGCTGCAGCCCGGTAACGGTCCGCTGGAGGGCTAGTGGTGTTGATCCACGGACGGCAAAGGGGACGTTACAATAAAAGTGCACTTTTAATTGTAACGCCCCTAGCCGATCCAACGTGACAACGTCACGGCTCCGCTCTAGGGGACGCTACCGGGCTGCAGCCCAAGCACCCCAACCCCTCTCCCTCCACAGGCGGGTTGTTGGTGGCCACAGCCTCCCTTTGATGAGGCAAACTCGATAGTCAAGCCCGCACTACGGGGACTTCCCAGGAGGTCACCCATCCCAATACTACTCCAGCCCGAGCACGCTTAACTATGGAGTTCTTTCAACTCTCATCACCAATTGAGCTTGGGGGAGAGCAGTACTGGGATGAGTGACCTCCTGGGAAGTCCCCGTACGACCCAGCTTAACTGTCGAGTTCGCTCATCAAAGGGAGGTTGTGGCCGCCAACAACCCGCCTGTGGAGGGAGAGGGGTTGGGGTGCTTGGGCTGCAGCCCAGTATCGTCGCCTAGAGCGGAGCCATGACGCTGTCACGTTGTATCAGCTAGGGGCGTTACAATAAAAGTGCACTTTTATTGTAACGTCCCTAGCCGATCCAACGTGACAGCGTCACGGCTCCGCTCTAGGCGATGCTACCGGGCTGCAGCCCAAGCACCCCAACCCCTCTCCATCCACAGGCGGGTTGTTGGTGGACACACCCTCCCTTTCATGAGGTAAACTCGATAGTCAAGCCCGCACTACGGGGACTTCCCAGGAGGTCACCCATCCCAGTACTACTCCGGCCCGAGCACGCTTAACTATGGAGTTCTTTCAACTCTCATCACCAATTGAGCTACAACTCAATTGGTGATGAGAGTTGAAAGAACTCCATAGTTAAGCGTGCTCGGGCCGGAGTAGTACTGGGATGGGTGACCTCCTGGGAAGTCCCCGTAGTGCGGGCTTGACTATCGAGTTTACCTCATGAAAGGGAGGTTGTGGCCACCAACAACCCGCCTGTGGATGGAGAGGGGTTGGGGTGCTTGGGCTGCAGCCCGGTAGCATCGCCTAGAGCGGAGCCGTGACGCTGTCACGTTGGATCGGCTAGGGACGTTACATCATGCATATGTCCGTTCTCGCTTACGGACTCTACACAATGGGGACTTTACATATCTGCCCGAAGAAACGCCTCCAACTCACCGCAAACTCGCGAGAGCGGGCTTCCTATGCAAAGAAGGAGTGCTTCACATGCTCAAGAAGAGAATCATTACCCTAGCGTTCTTCTTTGGAGCCATGGAAAAGTAAGAAGATGAAAAGCACCTCACTCTCGTCGCCTCCGTGGATCCGGAGTCGGCTCGCGATTTGGAGCTTCGAAGCTCCTCCAATGGCCGGATCTAGCTTCTTCTTCCTTCCTTGGCTCTCCTTTCTCTCTAAGCTTTAGAAAGATAACCACTCAAGTAAAAGTGAGGGTTTCAAGGGTCCAATCTCGGGTCTATCCCATCAGGAACAACCCCCAGCCCTTGGATCACCAATTAAAGAAACGAACGGCTTTGATTCGGGCCTGAAATGTACAATCTGGACCGAACACGGCCTAGCACACGCCCGTGTCCAGGGCCGTGTGCCTCATTCGCCGTCAAAATCGACGCACCTGGAACAACACAGGGCATCGAACACGCCCGTGTTCAACCTGACACACCCATGTTCCACCTGACACGGCCGTGTGGCCGGCCGTGTACCCCCATCGATTTATCCCGAAAACAACCCGAGAACTACACGGGTTCTAGGACACGGTCGTGTCCTATCCCGTGTCCACTCGAACACGCCTGGGCTCCAGGCCGTGTACACGGTCTCGACACTCGACACTTCGTCGAGCGAAGTTCGTCGACCTCACGACACGGCCTTGGACACGCCCGTGTCCTAGGCCGTGTGCCTTGTCTCGACACATCGTCGAGCAAAATTCGTCGACCTCTCGACCAACTCGACAACACAAGCCTGACACGCCCTGTGACATGCCCGTGTCTCAGGCCGTGTGCCTCCTGGCAGAACCCAAAACTCGCCCAAAACGTCCCCCGTCGCTCTTTTGAGTTTTGGGGCGTTGCATAATTGGTCATAAACCCATAATAGCGATTGATCAACAATTGCACATGAACTATGTAAAATATTGCTCTAAGAAATTCAAGTAAATTTCCAATGGCATATAATACTATAAAATGTGACTGTATAGAATCTTGGAAATTTCCAGAATAATTTAGCCATAATTATTTCATTAATTCACATATAGAAAAAATCCAAATAAATTAATTCAACAAAGCAAATGATGTTCAATAATTCCTAATAAAATTCTAGAGATGTATTAGGTCCTAATAATACTTATGACAGAGTTCTTGATTTTTCCAAGGTGATTCAGTCACATTTATTTTATTTATTTAAAAATGTGACATATTGAGAATAATTAAAATACTTAGAAAAAGTCCAAAATTCCAATTTATTCCAGGGTGATACATCCCATTCTAATGCATGCCTGAACAAAACCGCATTTCCATGCAACAAGGCATTTGGGAGAAATTCACCAAATATACCTTTTGTGTTAAATGCATACCATTTCCATAACGACTAACTTCATGCAAGTAGAATATACCAACATAAAGATGTCCAAATGATCCCAATTTTTGATCAGTGTCTTACGATGACCTAATCTACACTCCACCCAAGATTTGGGTCAATTTGAGGTAATATAACCATGTATTTTATCTTTACATGCATGGACAAACTTTTAGGCACATGAAAACATACATGTAAAATAAATTCACATTTCATTGACTGAAACACCCTTACAACACAACCCACGAGAATGGGGATTCTGGGGTTGTAAGGCAGCAATCATGATAATTAAAAGCATATGGAAAGTAGAGCCTAAGGGTTAAAATGTTCAAGTTTGGCACTTTTTCTAAATCTTCCTAAACCAAGCATTAATAAGTCTTTTTTAATGTGATAGAATTAAATAACATTTACATTATAAATATAGTATATAATATCTTATACTGCACGGATCTCAAAGATTATTCGACAGGATCGGCTTATCTTCTACCTCCAGCCAATGATGGAGATCAACCCATCCTGGAGCAACCTTAACCTCAATTTCCCGGACACCCTTTCACCTTCATGGCTGACCACTACCACCACCTCTATTGAGGTGGTGGTCATCGATTGGTGGCAGAATGCTGGCTGGAAACTGCCTCTCCGGCAATCCCGAGCATGCTCAAAATCATGTGATTTTCTCCCACTCATCACATGGATCCGAGCACAATTGACCTTGAAATCTCTCATAAATGATCTAGGAAACTAGCACAGAGGGAGGGGAGGAGAAACGTGTTGGAGCATGCATTCCACGCTTCCCAGTTTGCTAATAACAAATCTTGTTTGTATTTGATATTTGGATGTTTTTGGTGTGCAGATAACATAGGTCTATATCTAATATCTTTTTGGTGCAAAATCGGGTCAGAATTGAACACGGGAGATATCGCCATGCGATATTGGGTATCCCCAACAGGCGACAGCGCCACTCGACACATTTCCGCTCAACACTCGACTCATTTCCGCTCGACACTCGACACATTTCCGCTCGACACTCGATACATTTCGCTATCGCCAACAGGCGATATGGTTATCGCCCATAGGCGACATCGCCACTCGACACATTTTTGCTCGACGCTCGACGAAATCGTTGCTTCAGTTATTTCGCTATCGCCAGACGCCGACAACCGGTATCGCTCGGCGATAGTGCTTGATTCGCCGCTCAGTGTTTATGCTATGCGATAATGAGGAGTTCCTGGGATACGTGGCAGCGGTTACCGATATCGCCAGATGGTGATACCAGTATCGCCCGACGATAGCGCTAGAATATAAAAACCTTTCATTTTCTGAGGAAATCACGAATTTCATTACCTGGAGTGTATTTTCCTGCATTGACGTTTTATAGAGCTCCAGAACTCAGAGATACTCCATACTCTCAAGAAGGCCAAAAGCGCAAAAGATTGACGTCACGTGCGTAGCATTCGAAGCATCTCTAGCAAGGATTCGTCGGCATCTTCAGCACATTGTTTGAAGGGAGTGTCTAGTCTAAAGTGTTAAATTTGTTTTTGTTCTTTTCTTTTACTTTCTCATTGTAATCGGTAGAGAAAATCACCGCCTTGTGCATGGCGTCTAGGTCCTTGTGTGGCTTAGGAGAGAATTGCCGCCTTGTGAGTGGCGTCCAAGTCCTTGTATGGCTTAGGGAGAAATCATTGCCTTGTGTGCAGCGTCTAGATCGTGGTTAAATATAGGGGGAGGCTAGTAGCAAGATCTACAAAGAGATACGGTTTAGCTTGTCGGTTCTTGGTAGAAGAACCGACGAAAATACTAGCAAATTATTTATTTCATGAGTCTTTGTCTCTAGCTCTATAGAGACACTTTGTATTCAATTTATCTCTTTTGCAATATATCATTATTATTTTTTTGCTAGTATACATTTGCACTCTTCAATTATATTGTTGTTATTCTTCTATTAAAGTTTGTTTAATTTTTAAGATAAAATTAAAAGAACCCTTATTCACCCTCCCCTCTAAGGGCACCACAAGATCCAACACTTGGTATCAGAGCCAAGTTCCTCCAAAAACGGTTTCACCACAGGGAGTAATGGTGCAAAACACACACGCGTTTTCTGAGGGGCAAGGTATTAGTAGACGTCCCTTATTCACGGGCACTGACTACAACTATTGGAAAGCTCGAATGTGATGCTTTCTAATATCACTAGATATTGATGTTTAGGGCATGGTAGAAACATGCTACACTGCTCCTATAACTATTGTAGGAAGTGTCTTTATGGAAAAACCCTAGGACAAATGGGATGAAGCAGATAAGCTTCGATGTAAGAATAACGCTAAGGCAATGAATGCTTTATTTTGTGCGTTAAATAGGACTGAATTTAACCGTCTTTGTGCATGTGATACTGCATATGATATTTGGAATCTTCTTGAAGTTACTCATGAAGTAACATCGCAGGTAAATGACTCAAAGCTTTTCTAGCTAGAATAAGAGTTTAAGAAGTTCAAAATGGAGGTTGATGAAGATGTAGACTCCATGTACACGAGGTTTAGCAAGATAGTAAATGACTCGAGGATTCTAGGGAAGAATTTCTCAAATGGAGATTTGGTGAGGAAAATACTTAGATTTCTTCCCCGAAGTTTAGTCCTAAAGTGACTGCCATCTCAGAGTCACATGATCTAAAGTCTCTTAAAATTGAGAATCTCATAGGTAACTTGAAAACTCATCAAGTAGAGTTGAGGATTCAACAACAAGAGTATAGCTTGGAGCCAAGAAAGAAAGCTTTGGCGTCGAAGTCCAAGAAGGAGAAGGAAAGCGAGTCCTATGAAAGTGACGATGAAGATGAAGAGAGCTTGTTTGTGAAGAAATTCAGGAAGATTGCCCAAATAAAGTGCAAGTGCCCAAAGTATCTGAAAGAGCTGAAGGAGAAGCGACACGGAAAGAAAGATAAGAAGAAAGTTCTAAAGGTTGAAACATGGGATGAAGCAACTTCTGAGGAGTCAAGCAGTTCAGTGTCAGAAACTGAAGAAGAGGCCAACATGTGCTTGATGGGAAAGAGAGCTTCATCTTATGATGAAGGAAGCAGTGTCCAGAGCGATACTGAGATAACTCCTGAAACTTATGATGCTTTATATTCAGAATTTTTGAGAACTTGCGAGTTTTTAGACAAAAAACTGCATGAAATTAAATTGATTAAATTTGAAAATAAAGTATTAGTTAAAGAAAATAAAAAACTAAAAAATTAAGTAAAAGTTCTTGGAAAGGGGAAAGCATCTCGTTAAGAGGATTGTCCCTCCTTGACAAAGATAGTGGAGCTTGAGAAAGATCTCTCTAAGACTCAGACTCGGGTTGAGACCCTTATAAAAGAGAAAGAGGCCTTAGGGAGATCTCTAAAGTTTTCTCAATCATAAGTGGAAAGCAGCAGGAAGTCCTTCACTAATCATTGCGGCACTATAGTTGCCGAAAATAATGTATTAAGGGGACAAGTCCATAATTTAGAAATGGCCACTAACAAATTTGGAGTAGGCCAAAAATCTCTAAATATGATTTTGGGAAACCAGTACTATGGTTCTGGAAAATTCAGACTTGGATACTCTCCTGAGAACTATCGCCTGACAATATCCACTGTCGCCGGCGATAGGAAAAATTCTAGGAAAGGGTCAAAATCTGATTTTTAGATTAAAAACAATAAACCCTTGTCCATGTAGCTTCCAGCAAAGGGTCAAAATTTACTTTAAAGAATTTGTCGACTTCTTTCATCAAGTGTGCCAAATGTTATAAGTTTGGTCACACAACACACACTTGTAAGAAGACGGGATACTGCTCAGTCAAATAAATCTGGGTGCCTATGACTTCCACCTATTCTATGGGAGGAATCACTTGGGTTGCCGGATCTTTACTCTCATCCTCTTTCTAGGTGTGTTGGCAGGCTAAGGATAAAGAAGACATGTGGTACTTGGACTCAGGGTGTTCGAAGCACATGACGGGCAATAAATCAAAGTTCCTTAGCCTGGAGATGAAGAAGGGAGGAGTAGTTACCTTTGGAGACAACGGAAATGGAAAAATCATCGGCATTGGAGTAGTAGGTAACAAATCATTTACTATCACAAATGTTTTATATGTTAAACGTTTGAAACATAATTTAATTTCAATAAGTCAATTATGTGATATTGGCCTAAACATCTTGATTGACTCATCTTCAAACCTATGCAAAATTATTAATTCGAAAACAAATGATATTGTTATTACTGCTCCTAGATTTCAAAATATTTACATGATTAGATTTAACGATTTATCATATTCTTCATTAAAGTGTTTTATTTCTAAAAATAAGGAATTATATTTGTGGCATAGAGGTCTCGGACATTCTAGTTCCAAACTAATCATAAAATTGCCTCAAAATAAACTTATTAAAGGTTTACCTTTTTTGCATGGAAATTTATAATCTTTATGTTCACCATGTCAAAAAGGAAAATTTACAAAGTTTTCTTTTAAAAACAAAAATATCATTTCCACCACTAGGCCTTTAGAATTGATACATATGGATTTGTTTGGTCCTGTTAATACACTAAGTCTAGGTGGTAGAAAGTACACCTTTGTTTTGATTGATGATTTTTCTCACTTTAGTTGGAGAATTTTCTTAGGCATCCAACACTCCCATATTCGACCTGACACGCCCGTGTCAGCCAGTACACGCCCGTGTTCCCGGGCATGTTCCCCCATCGACACAGGACCAACACCAACTCGAGACTCGCACGGGTCTTGGACACGCCTGTGTCCTATTTGACATGCCAGTGTCAAACCCGAACACGCCTGGGCTCCAGGCCGTGTTCACTGTCTCGACACTTTGTCGAGCGCAGTTCGTCGACAACCCTACACGGCTTTGGACACGCCCGTGTCCTAGGCCGTGTTCCCTGTCTCGACACATCGTCGAGCGAAAATGTTGACTTCCCGGGCTGATCGTCGACACGAGCTCGATACGCCCTGAGACACGCCCGTATCTCAGGCTGTGTTCGCTGCTCGACGATCGTCGACTCCAAATTTCGTCGACCTCACGACCAAATCGTCGACTCGAGCCTGACACGCCCTGGGACACGCCCGTGTCGCAGGCCGTGTGCCCCTGCCAAATTGCAAATTTTGCCCAAAATGCCTCCCGTCGCTCTTTTGAGTTTCGGGGTGTTACACGGCCGCTCGGCTAGCTAGCTTATGGACTACGAAAATAGGGCCCCACACATCGATTATGTGGTCGTACACGTCATAAACCCTAGGCAAACCCTAAGTTAATTTTAATTAATTAAAAAAAAACAGGACCTTTTATTATTTAAAGCTATTTTATTTGTCCCAATGCTCTTCGATACTGAGGGCTAAGAACGGTTAGCCACTCATCAGAATTTGGACGGCTTGCGGCGAAAGCGATAAATAAAGCAGTAAATGAAAGCAATAAAAGAAAGCAGTAAAAGGAAAGCAGTAAATTGCAAGTCCTACTCAAACGAGTAGGACTGAAATGAAAGCAGTAAAATTACAAGTCCCGGCTCAAATGAGTGGGCGGGAGAAATAAAGCGAGTCCTACTCAAAAAAGTAGGAGAAAATAAATGCATCCACGCACGCACTCTACTGAAAAGTAAACACATACACAGACCTGCCATTTAACTCAAATGAGTAGGCGGTAAATAAATGTTAGTACTCAAATAATTACAGACAAATAAAGACCTGTCATTTAACTCAAATGAGTGGGTGGTAAATAAAATCATGTCATTTAACTCCTAGCGAGTAGGTGAAAATAAATGCTAACACTCATGCACTCTACTTGAAAGTAAAACGCACCCACTCTACAGAAAGTAAACACACTGTACTTGAATTGAAATACGCACACAAGTTCTACTCAAATAAGTCGGAGAATATTAAAGCGAGTCCTACTCAAACGAGTAGGAGAAAATAAATGCTCACACTCTACAAAAATTAAATACTCACACACACAAATCCTACTCAAATGAGTAGGTGGAAAATAAAGACCGGTCATTTAACTCCTAGCGAGTAGGCAAAAATAAATAAATACCTGCCATTTAACTCTTAACGAGTAGGCGGAATTAAATACAACACACGCACACACTCTACATGAATTGAAATAAATCTATAAAGACAAACTCATACACGAACGCACACATACAAAATTAAGAAAAACTAAGTGACTGAAAAATTAAAATGACTATATTTCTACTGCTAGAATGCGGTAGAAATGAATAAAAAGTGAAAATAAAATTTAAAGGAGCAAAAAAGTTTCCAAATAAACACAAATGGAAGTGCTCGAAAAATTAAAACGATTACATTTCTACCGCTAGAATGCGGTAGAAATGAATAAAAAGAGGAAATAAAAATTAAACGGGCAAAAGTTTTTGAAAATAAATGCAAAAGTGAAAATGCTTGAAAAATTAAAATGAGAACGTTTTCATTCTTATGAGGTTATAAAAGAGATTAAAAGTGGAAATAACGTAGAAAAGAACAAAAAGTTTTACATCTTAATAAAAAAAACTAAGTTAAAGAAAAACAAAACTATTTTTAAGGCATTTTTATAAACTCATAAGAATGAAAAAAAAAACTAAACGATGAAATTTATGAACTCTACTTATGCATAAAACTAAACTCATATACGCACACACCCGTTATAAAGACGTGAAAAAGATAGGTAAAACAAAACATAACAAATAATATTGCTTAAGAGATTGCATATAGATGAAGTCCATGATAACGTAAGGAGGAGAAACTGCTAATTTTATAAAGATGAAAAGTTCATTACAAAGCTAGAACAAACAAACATAAAAGGAGAGGGGGAGAAAATCTCCTTACAAAGCTCTTGGAATCATCTAACAGCAAAGCCCTAAGCAAAATGGATCCAAAAAATGGAACAGGAATGCATACAGAAACTGGAAATTTATAGACAAAATTTTTTGACGAACACGCCCTCTGACACGGACTTGTAATGGGGCGTGTCAATAAGTCTTTTTTGACGAACCAAGCATTAATAAGTCTTTTTTAATGTGATAGAATTAAATAACATTTACATTATAAATATAGTATATAATATCTTATACTGCACGGATCTCAAAGATTATTCGACAGGATCGGCTTATCTTCTACCTCCAGCCAATGATGGAGATCAACCCATCCTGGAGCAACCTTAACCTCAATTTCCCGGACACCCTTTCACCTTCATGGCTGACCACTACCACCACCTCTATTGAGGTGGTGGTCATCGATTGGTGGCAGAATGCTGGCTGGAAACTGCCTCTCCGGCAATCCCGAGCATGCTCAAAATCATGTGATTTTCTCCCACTCATCACATGGATCCGAGCACAATTGACCTTGAAATCTCTCATAAATGATCTAGGAAACTAGCACAGAGGGAGGGGAGGAGAAACGTGTTGGAGCATGCATTCCACGCTTCCCAGTTTGCTAATAACAAATCTTGTTTGTATTTGATATTTGGATGTTTTTGGTGTGCAGATAACATAGGTCTATATCTAATATCTTTTTGGTGCAAAATCGGGTCAGAATTGAACACGGGAGATATCGCCATGCGATATTGGGTATCCCCAACAGGCGACAGCGCCACTCGACACATTTCCGCTCAACACTCGACTCATTTCCGCTCGACACTCGACACATTTCCGCTCGACACTCGATACATTTCGCTATCGCCAACAGGCGATATGGTTATCGCCCATAGGCGACATCGCCACTCGACACATTTTTGCTCGACGCTCGACGAAATCGTTGCTTCAGTTATTTCGCTATCGCCAGACGCCGACAACCGGTATCGCTCGGCGATAGTGCTTGATTCGCCGCTCAGTGTTTATGCTATGCGATAATGAGGAGTTCCTGGGATACGTGGCAGCGGTTACCGATATCGCCAGATGGTGATACCAGTATCGCCCGACGATAGCGCTAGAATATAAAAACCTTTCATTTTCTGAGGAAATCACGAATTTCATTACCTGGAGTGTATTTTCCTGCATTGACGTTTTATAGAGCTCCAGAACTCAGAGATACTCCATACTCTCAAGAAGGCCAAAAGCGCAAAAGATTGACGTCACGTGCGTAGCATTCGAAGCATCTCTAGCAAGGATTCGTCGGCATCTTCAGCACATTGTTTGAAGGGAGTGTCTAGTCTAAAGTGTTAAATTTGTTTTTGTTCTTTTCTTTTACTTTCTCATTGTAATCGGTAGAGAAAATCACCGCCTTGTGCATGGCGTCTAGGTCCTTGTGTGGCTTAGGAGAGAATTGCCGCCTTGTGAGTGGCATCCAAGTCCTTGTATGGCTTAGGGAGAAATCATTGCCTTGTGTGCAGCGTCTAGATCGTGGTTAAATATAGGGGGAGGCTAGTAGCAAGATCTACAAAGAGATACGGTTTAGCTTGTCGGTTCTTGGTAGAAGAACCGACGAAAATACTAGCAAATTATTTATTTCATGAGTCTTTGTCTCTAGCTCTATAGAGACACTTTGTATTCAATTTATCTCTTTTGCAATATATCATTATTATTTTTTTGCTAGTATACATTTGCACTCTTCAATTATATTGTTGTTATTCTTCTATTAAAGTTTGTTTAATTTTTAAGATAAAATTAAAAGAACCCTTATTCACCCTCCCCTCTAAGGGCACCACAAGATCCAACACTTGGTATCAGAGCCAAGTTCCTCCAAAAACGGTTTCACCACAGGGAGTAATGGTGCAAAACACACACGCGTTTTCTGAGGGGCAAGGTATTAGTAGACGTCCCTTATTCACGGGCACTGACTACAACTATTGGAAAGCTCGAATGTGATGCTTTCTAATATCACTAGATATTGATGTTTAGGGCATGGTAGAAACATGCTACACTGCTCCTATAACTATTGTAGGAAGTGTCTTTATGGAAAAACCCTAGGACAAATGGGATGAAGCAGATAAGCTTCGATGTAAGAATAACGCTAAGGCAATGAATGCTTTATTTTGTGCGTTAAATAGGACTGAATTTAACCGTCTTTGTGCATGTGATACTGCATATGATATTTGGAATCTTCTTGAAGTTACTCATGAAGTAACATCGCAGGTAAATGACTCAAAGCTTTTCTAGCTAGAATAAGAGTTTAAGAAGTTCAAAATGGAGGTTGATGAAGATGTAGACTCCATGTACACGAGGTTTAGCAAGATAGTAAATGACTCGAGGATTCTAGGGAAGAATTTCTCAAATGGAGATTTGGTGAGGAAAATACTTAGATTTCTTCCCCCGAAGTTTAGTCCTAAAGTGACTGCCATCTCAGAGTCACATGATCTAAAGTCTCTTAAAATTGAGAATCTCATAGGTAACTTGAAAACTCATCAAGTAGAGTTGAGGATTCAACAACAAGAGTATAGCTTGGAGCCAAGAAAGAAAGCTTTGGCGTCGAAGTCCAAGAAGGAGAAGGAAAGCGAGTCCTATGAAAGTGACGATGAAGATGAAGAGAGCTTGTTTGTGAAGAAATTCAGGAAGATTGCCCAAATAAAGTGCAAGTGCCCAAAGTATCTGAAAGAGCTGAAGGAGAAGCGACACGGAAAGAAAGATAAGAAGAAAGTTCTAAAGGTTGAAACATGGGATGAAGCAACTTCTGAGGAGTCAAGCAGTTCAGTGTCAGAAACTGAAGAAGAGGCCAACATGTGCTTGATGGGAAAGAGAGCTTCATCTTATGATGAAGGAAGCAGTGTCCAGAGCGATACTGAGATAACTCCTGAAACTTATGATGCTTTATATTCAGAATTTTTGAGAACTTGCGAGTTTTTAGACAAAAAACTGCATGAAATTAAATTGATTAAATTTGAAAATAAAGTATTAGTTAAAGAAAATAAAAAACTAAAAAATTAAGTAAAAGTTCTTGGAAAGGGGAAAGCATCTCGTTAAGAGGATTGTCCCTCCTTGACAAAGATAGTGGAGCTTGAGAAAGATCTCTCTAAGACTCAGACTCGGGTTGAGACCCTTATAAAAGAGAAAGAGGCCTTAGGGAGATCTCTAAAGTTTTCTCAATCATAAGTGGAAAGCAGCAGGAAGTCCTTCACTAATCATTGCGGCACTATAGTTGCCGAAAATAATGTATTAAGGGGACAAGTCCATAATTTAGAAATGGCCACTAACAAATTTGGAGTAGGCCAAAAATCTCTAAATATGATTTTGGGAAACCAGTACTATGGTTCTGGAAAATTCAGACTTGGATACTCTCCTGAGAACTATCGCCTGGCAATATCCACTGTCGCCGGCGATAGGAAAAATTCTAGGAAAGGGTCAAAATCTGATTTTTAGATTAAAAACAATAAACCCTTGTCCATGTAGCTTCCAGCAAAGGGTCAAAATTTACTTTAAAGAATTTGTCGACTTCTTTCATCAAGTGTGCCAAATGTTATAAGTTTGGTCACACAACACACACTTGTAAGAAGACGGGATACTGCTCAGTCAAATAAATCTGGGTGCCTATGACTTCCACCTATTCTATGGGAGGAATCACTTGGGTTGCCGGATCTTTACTCTCATCCTCTTTCTAGGTGTGTTGGCAGGCTAAGGATAAAGAAGACATGTGGTACTTGGACTCAGGGTGTTCGAAGCACATGACGGGCAATAAATCAAAGTTCCTTAGCCTGGAGATGAAGAAGGGAGGAGTAGTTACCTTTGGAGACAACGGAAATGGAAAAATCATCGGCATTGGAGTAGTAGGTAACAAATCATTTACTATCACAAATGTTTTATATGTTAAACGTTTGAAACATAATTTAATTTCAATAAGTCAATTATGTGATATTGGCCTAAACATCTTGATTGACTCATCTTCAAACCTATGCAAAATTATTAATTCGAAAACAAATGATATTGTTATTACTGCTCCTAGATTTCAAAATATTTACATGATTAGATTTAACGATTTATCATATTCTTCATTAAAGTGTTTTATTTCTAAAAATAAGGAATTATATTTGTGGCATAGAGGTCTCGGACATTCTAGTTCCAAACTAATCATAAAATTGCCTCAAAATAAACTTATTAAAGGTTTACCTTTTTTGCATGGAAATTTATAATCTTTATGTTCACCATGTCAAAAAGGAAAATTTACAAAGTTTTCTTTTAAAAACAAAAATATCATTTCCACCACTAGGCCTTTAGAATTGATACATATGGATTTGTTTGGTCCTGTTAATACACTAAGTCTAGGTGGTAGAAAGTACACCTTTGTTTTGATTGATGATTTTTCTCACTTTAGTTGGAGAATTTTCTTAGGCATCCAACACTCCCATATTCGACCTGACACGCCCGTGTCAGCCAGTACACGCCCGTGTTCCCGGGCATGTTCCCCATCGACACAGGACCAACACCAACTCGAGACTCGCACGGGTCTTGGACACGCCTGTGTCCTATTTGACATGCCAGTGTCAAACCCGAACACGCCTGGGCTCCAGGCCGTGTTCACTGTCTCGACACTTTGTCGAGCGCAGTTCGTCGACAACCCTACACGGCTTTGGACACGCCCGTGTCCTAGGCCGTGTTCCCTGTCTCGACACATCGTCGAGCGAAAATGTTGACTTCCCGGGCTGATCGTCGACACGAGCTCGATACGCCCTGAGACACGCCCGTATCTCAGGCTGTGTTCGCTGCTCGACGATCGTCGACTCCAAATTTCGTCGACCTCACGACCAAATCGTCGACTCGAGCCTGACACGCCCTGGGACACGCCCGTGTCGCAGGCCGTGTGCCCCTGCCAAATTGCAAATTTTGCCCAAAATGCCTCCCGTCGCTCTTTTGAGTTTCGGGGTGTTACACGGCCGCTCGGCTAGCTAGCTTATGGACTACGAAAATAGGGCCCCACACATCGATTATGTGGTCGTACACGTCATAAACCCTAGGCAAACCCTAAGTTAATTTTAATTAATTAAAAAAAAACAGGACCTTTTATTATTTAAAGCTATTTTATTTGTCCCAATGCTCTTCGATACTGAGGGCTAAGAACGGTTAGCCACTCATCAGAATTTGGACGGCTTGCGGCGAAAGCGATAAATAAAGCAGTAAATGAAAGCAATAAAAGAAAGCAGTAAAAGGAAAGCAGTAAATTGCAAGTCCTACTCAAACGAGTAGGACTGAAATGAAAGCAGTAAAATTACAAGTCCCGGCTCAAATGAGTGGGCGGGAGAAATAAAGCGAGTCCTACTCAAAAAAGTAGGAGAAAATAAATGCATCCACGCACGCACTCTACTGAAAAGTAAACACATACACAGACCTGCCATTTAACTCAAATGAGTAGGCGGTAAATAAATGTTAGTACTCAAATAATTACAGACAAATAAAGACCTGTCATTTAACTCAAATGAGTGGGTGGTAAATAAAATCATGTCATTTAACTCCTAGCGAGTAGGTGAAAATAAATGCTAACACTCATGCACTCTACTTGAAAGTAAAACGCACCCACTCTACAGAAAGTAAACACACTGTACTTGAATTGAAATACGCACACAAGTTCTACTCAAATAAGTCGGAGAATATTAAAGCGAGTCCTACTCAAACGAGTAGGAGAAAATAAATGCTCACACTCTACAAAAATTAAATACTCACACACACAAATCCTACTCAAATGAGTAGGTGGAAAATAAAGACCGGTCATTTAACTCCTAGCGAGTAGGCAAAAATAAATAAATACCTGCCATTTAACTCTTAACGAGTAGGCGGAATTAAATACAACACACGCACACACTCTACATGAATTGAAATAAATCTATAAAGACAAACTCATACACGAACGCACACATACAAAATTAAGAAAAACTAAGTGACTGAAAAATTAAAATGACTATATTTCTACTGCTAGAATGCGGTAGAAATGAATAAAAAGTGAAAATAAAATTTAAAGGAGCAAAAAAGTTTCCAAATAAACGCAAAATGGAAGTGCTCGAAAAATTAAAACGATTACATTTCTACCGCTAGAATGCGGTAGAAATGAATAAAAAGAGGAAATAAAAATTAAACGGGCAAAAGTTTTTGAAAATAAATGCAAAAGTGAAAATGCTTGAAAAATTAAAATGAGAACGTTTTCATTCTTATGAGGTTATAAAAGAGATTAAAAGTGGAAATAACGTAGAAAAGAACAAAAAGTTTTACATCTTAATAAAAAAACTAAGTTAAAGAAAAACAAAACTATTTTTAAGGCATTTTTATAAACTCATAAGAATGAAAAAAAAAACTAAACGATGAAATTTATGAACTCTACTTATGCATAAAACTAAACTCATATACGCACACACCCGTTATAAAGACGTGAAAAAGATAGGTAAAACAAAACATAACAAATAATATTGCTTAAGAGATTGCATATAGATGAAGTCCATGATAACGTAAGGAGGAGAAACTGCTAATTTTATAAAGATGAAAAGTTCATTACAAAGCTAGAACAAACAAACATAAAAGAGAGGGGGAGAAAATCTCCTTACAAAGCTCTTGGAATCATCTAACAGCAAAGCCCTAAGCAAAATGGATCCAAAAAATGGAACAGGAATGCATACAGAAACTGGAAATTTATAGACAAAATTTTTTGACGAACACGCCCTCTGACACGGACTTGTAATGGGGCATGTCGACACTGTACATATGGAGACCGTGAATTGACTGGAGATTTTGACATTGTGGCTGAAAACGCGGAGGTCACGCCCCAGGTCACAGGCGTGATATTGGGCGTATCGGGGAGGTTGAACTGGGCGTCGTTTGCGTCGGAAGTCGTCGGCGGCAGTGTGTCGGGCTAGGTGGAGGAGTCACGCCCCAGGTCACGGGCATGACTGGGGGTCTGTCTGGTTGTCTCGATAATCGTCGAGAGGAAAATTTTGAGAGCAGAAAATGTCGAGCAGCAGGACGAGTCACGCCCCAGGTCATGGGCATGACGTTGGGCGTGACGCTGGGCGTGTCACGGGTTGGTCGACGTTCGTCGAGTGGAAAATCTTTGAGCGTGTTTGACACGGGTTGGGGTCACATGGCGTGTCATTGGACACGGGCATGACATCCGTCATGTCCCATGATTTCTTCAAAAATTTGCTGATTCAATGGAATTTGACGGGTCATGCCCTGGTCACGGGTGTGACCAACAGTACACGGGCGTGACTTGGTTTTTTTTTTGCAAATTTTGGAATTTTTCTGAAAAATAAAATAAATTAAGTTAGCAAAATATTTACAATAAAATGAGCAATTTATTAAACAAAAACAGGTAAAAATGACGAAAATAAATGAAAATGACTAAATTAATGGACACAATAATGCGTATATTTACAATTCATCACCTGGCTTCTCCACCCGGCAAGGCCGTCGCCGTATTCGGGGTAGCAGGAGTTCCTACCTGAGCAACAGGGGTTGCTACTTGTGCTGTCGCTGCAGCTTGGGCTTCCACCATTGCTTCTGCAAGCATGCGACAAAAATCGACCGGATTACACCCTTGCCCAAAGGACCCTGAGCAGTAGCGCTGCTCGCCGAAAGATCTTCACTTGGTCTCGACATACCCGCCTCGTTGCTTGCACTCTTAACAAAAGCAAGATAACAAGGAATTAGTCTCTAATAACAAGACTCAAACATAAGGACACTCACGGTCCTGCGATACTCCTATGTGGATAACTTCTTAACACAATACGTTTAGGATATTCATCCTTAAAGACATACCTTGGACACTAACCTTCCTCTGATACCAAATTGTAACACCTCCCTTGTAATGATCATATAATATGGGTCCGGCCGGGGCCCCACAACATACGGACGTCACCGCTTTAGCATTAAAAATAATATTAACTACCCAGCTCAAAACTCAGAACACAGCAACAGCGGAAACATAACAATAAAATCAGAAGTTATCCACTACCAAACAGGAGTATCAAAATGGCCTTAAGGCCTTACACAAAAGAGAGTCCAAATCTCAAATAATAACAGCAAGGTCAAACATCAACGTGCCAAAAGCACTCCTAGGCTACCCCGGCATGAAAGCTGGAAATACCAAAAAACATCACACATACAATTCCGCAAAACAGAGCTATTATGCAACTTAAAACAATTCATAAGGCATATGCCTTTTTGGCCTGCAAGCTAGCTCCTGCTTATGATCCTTGCCCTGTAGAACATGGTGGTAGCGTGGGTTAGCAAAGGCTGACCTCAACTGTGTAACCAACACATCTCCTCTCGGCCGCCCCTAGCGGACCCCGGGGCATGCCATCACTCTACGGGTCAGCACTTCGTATGCAATATACATAAATATGTAAGGTCTAAAAACAGGTTTGGATGTCTCAAATAGCAAACACGTTTTCTATGTTGAGCATATAATAAAAGGGGGCTACTATGCAGCATGTATGCAAACCTGGGCTTCATCCTTGGCACCCTATCACGTATGCATCTAGTGCATCATCATCACATAACGACTGGATAGTTACAATTTCCCCATCGGTGTCAAGCCGCAAGCAAAAAGGGAAATGAAATTGCCCTAACGACATACAAGCTGCCACACGGAAATCTTGCTAGGGCCCCACCCGCTCGTGGGTCTTAGACCCGGGATTGCCTGCAAACTCTGAATTCTCGCGTCAGGATTCCGCCTCACAAACAAACTGATTCTTAAGTACCCTTGATGGCCCCACCGACTTATGGCCTTATTTACCGGGCTTGCCCTATGCTTGGCGTTCTTGTCAGTCTCATAGAAGGGGACTTGTCTCGCCGGGACACTCTCCCCACACCAAGGAAACCATATACCGCCAACGTGGAGCTAACCTTATCACGAGAAAGCCTGCCAACCACGGAGACAAAGCCGCGCCTTAGCTCATCACAATCCATAATCTTTCCCACCCTAATCCGTCATTTGTACTGCAACATTCCCGCGCACCAAGGGAAACATCTACCACCAATGGGGAGCAAACCTTGTCCGATTCCGGCTACAAGTACTCACTCGAAAAAGGGTAAAAACACATAGATCACAAACGGCATCTTGCCGCAATGGATTTCTTCAAAAGCTTAAGTCTCGCTATGCAACATCACCGAGTCGGACTAACGGTCGTGACTACGGCTTCACCCACAATTCCTAATCCACTAACGGAGCGGATCTCTAATGCAAAATCATGTCGGGGACGGACTAAATCGACTCAGAGGTTCCTTTTGAACCATGGCGGCCCAAACCCTTCTCATTTGAGAGATTTGGTACCCAAAATATTGAAAGAAAGAGATGCTATACACGCATCCTAGAAACCGAGAGAAGAACTGTCGTTACCTTACGGCCCCTCTTCCTAGCCATGGAAACTTTGCAAGATGAAGACCCCCGAAACGGACTTGCCTCTGCGGATCTGGTCTCGGAACGGCGAACGGGGCTCCGAAGCTCCTCCGGCGGCCGTATCTCTCCTCCTCCTTCTTCTTTGCTCTACCCTCTCTCTAAAGCTTTAGAAAGAGAAAGCTAGATGAGGAACGAGGGTTTCAAACACTATTCCCGGACTTATCTCCTCACGGACCACTCTAGACCATCAGATCCCATTAGAAGGAAACGAACGACCATGATTCACACTTAAAATCAAATACCTGGGCCAAACACGGCTTGTGATACACCCATGTCCAAGGCCGTGTTCCTCATTCGACACCGAAACTGTCGCGCCCCGAACAGGACACGACCACTGGACACGCTCGTGTCACATGCCGTGTGCCAGACATGGCCATGCACACGGCCATGTTCCAGGTCGTGCTCAACACAACCGACTACTCCCAGAGAAGGACAAGGGTACTTGACACGCCCGTGTAAAACTTGACACACACATGTCAACAAGAATACGACTTGACCCAGACCATGTTCCTCATTCGACGCCGCCCGAGCAGGACACAGCCCTGAACACGCCCGTGTATCAGGCCGTGTTCATTGTCTTGACGCCGCGTTGAGAGCATTTCGCCGACCACTCAGGAAGTTCGTCGAACCCGAGCACGACACGGCCATGGACCCGCCGGTGTCTCAGGCCGTATACCCCCATTATCAAGCCCCAACCTTGGCTCTAAATGTTGTCCTTCCCTCTTTTGAGTTTTGGGGCGTTACAGAATGGACTTGCTAGACCCATTTATTGTTGCAAGCAGGCGGCGATGCTTCATCCTAGTGATGGTTGATTATTTATCCTAGTAGGTGGAGTCCAATGTGTTGGCCAAAATGATGACTTAAGTAGTAAGTAATTTCATCTAGGGAGATGTCATCTGCCGATATGGGGTCCAACAGCTATTGTCACAGACAACGGTCCCCAATTTGCAATTGATGAATTATCTAGCTTCTGCGACCAATTAGGGATAGGGCTCCCGTTCTTTTCGGTTCATCACCCTCGCAGTAATAGCCAGGTGGAAGTCACTAATAAGCATATCTTTAATTTGATAAAGAAGGTACAAAACAATCGTAGGAGTTGAGCAGAGCAACTGCCTGCAGTTTTATGGACCATCTAGGAGACACCATCATCAACAACCGGGGAGAATACATTCAAGTTGTCACATGATCCAAAGTTCTCATCCCAATGGATTTTGATGTGGAAAGTCCTTGCTTGTTGCTCTCGAAGCAAGGCAACGTCAACTGGATGGAAGACACAATGTAGAGTTAAGGTGTAGCATTGATTTGATATAGGAGCTCAGGGACCAATTAGTGGTCAGGCGGGCCGAGGAAAAATGGAGAATGTCCAGGTATTTCGTCAAGAATGTTCGAGTGAAGCAGTTTGAGAAAGGGGACCTCGTGCTAAAGTAAGTAGATCGGCTGAGAGAGTGACTTTGATGGGAATGCTCAACCTCAACTTGGAAGGGCCTTTTATCGTCAAAGAGATGATCAAGAATGGGGCTTACCGGCTACAAACACATGAAGGAGAAGTGTCTAACACCTAGAGCGGTGACGACTTGAAGAGGTTCTACTACTAAACCAGGGTATGCCTCAACTCTCCTATCTCATCTTTTTATCTCAAAGCTTGCTGCACGACCTTACAGGATTATTGCTCAAGCGCCACCGCTAAAAGATCTTAGCGCATTGCAATATAAGGCAAGATTCTCAACATTTGCCAAGCATGCATGACCTCTATTTCTCTACAGCCTGGGGAGTCCTGGAGCTTGCTTGAACCCTCTCAGACGAAGCCGTACGTCTTGGGTTGAGGTCATCATGCCACTGACCCTCCTGTCGTATGAGTCACTTCCAACACCATAAGAACACTATAATTGTTCTCGTGGAGATAATCCCGTGCGACATATGTAGAAGGTCTGAAAGTGGGGATAAGATCTACCTTAACTCTAGAGGGGGGGGGGGGGGGTGAATAGAGTATTAAAATAATTTTCAAGTTAAAAAAAACTATTTTGCAGTGGAAGACTTAATTTATGTATATGTGTAAGGTGTTTGTAGTAAATAAAAAAGTGTGAGAGCAAGAACTAAAAACACAACACACAGCAAACAAAATATAGCAACCAGAAGACACAAGGAGCTATAGTGGTTCCCCAATCAATCTGGGTACATCCACTCTTCTACCACCCTAGGTAGGAATCCACTACAGGATGAGTTGATCAGGTGTCCTGTGCACCAATGAGCTTTTGATAAGATGCTCAAAAACCAAACAAAATTTTTTGATCAGGTGTCTTGCCACCACTGATTTTTGACAAGGTCTCAGAAACCAGCACAAAACTTTTGAAGGGAGTTTTGAGAAACCCTTTTACATCAGAAAAAGAAAGAGGTGAGATGATCTTCTCTGTCAAAAATTAGAGAGAAGACTAGTAGATGAATGTTGTCAAAGCTCCCCCTGAGATATGAAAGTTGTTCAGGAAAAGAAGCTTTGCACTAGGGTGATATGCCTTCAATAGATGAGATCTCCAGCAAAGGATGATTCCAGCAGTTGCTGAAATATGTAGTGTCAGGAGTCTTGATGGATGAAGCCTTTGAACACTTGAGTCAAAGAGATCTAGAGATTTTTCTTTTTTGTGTGTTGATCTCCTACAGTGGTGAGTGTTCTGAAAGAAATCTGTCTATGTGTCTGTCTGTGACTGTTCTTTTTCTGTGTATGACTGTTGTTAGGAGCAGTATAAAATAATATCCTCTTTTATTCCTTAGATCTGAAAAAAAATTTGATTCTCTGTCTCCAAGATAGCCGTTAGTCACTCATTAATGACTTCCTTAAATGAATTTTGTCTCTGGAGGAAAGTCCTAGAAAACATTCCTTTAAATCTCCCTTAAACTTGCTCCAGATTAATTGAAACGGCTATAAGATCCTTGAAGTAAATGCTGGGAATAAATAAGATATAATTCCATAATTGTCTGACTTTGAATCTTGAGAATCATCGATCTCTCCAGAAAATCGTCGACCGGAGCTCAACTATCGTTGACCTGAGCTCAGAGACTGGAACTAGACTGGAAACAGAAATCGTCGATCTGAGCTCGAAGATCGTCGAATGGCGTTCGACGACTCGTTGAACTGAGCTCAGAGATAGTCAAACTGAGTTCCATGATTCATCGACCTGAGCTCGACGAAAATGACTTAGCCTCCTAAATTTGAATATCTGATCTGAGGGTCTTAGGGGCAGCTTTCAAGCCTAAATACTAACCCTTAGACTCAATCTAATTGACCTTAAAAACTATATAAGGAGGTCAAAACAATTTTCCTAAGGACATAGTGATCCTTGCCCAAATCAGTAATAGGGTGTTCCAATAATCTCCCCCTATTTGGGTTAGGATTACTATTTACATGACATAGGAAATAAAAGCATACAATGCAGATATAAAATCAAAAACAACATTGCAAAAACACAGATAAAATCACATCAGAAAGTCAGAATAGATAACACTATCAGCTTACATAATCATTCCTTTTCCTTGCCCTTTTTGAGAATTATTTCTCTATTAGGGTTAAGAGCTTCTTTTTTGGATCTTCTGTCATCATCTGCACCTAGAAAAGGTTGAAGTTTTGCCCTGGGGACTACAGCTTCTGGGTGCAGCTTCATATAGCTTTCTGAGTCAAAGAATTTGCTGGAAGAGCATCTTTCAAGTTCTTTCTTTCTCTGTTCTGATAGAGTGGTGAAATTTGATGTATATTTTCCTTGTTCTTCTGCCTTCTTAATTTGATCTAGTGTAGCCAACTCTTTCATTCTTGCTGTCCAAGAAGTAGGATTATTCTCTAGGTCTTCAAATGGAACAGGAGGTTCATATCTGTTTGAAGAGTCATCAGGAGTAGATCTAGAAGAAACTAGATCTTTTAACTTATAAGGGAAAGGGCCAGATGTAGTGTCAGAGGGACCTTGTCCTTCCCTATGATAAGGATGCTGCCTACAGTAACCTTTGGAATAGACTCTGAAATCTCTTTGATTTCCCCTGTACTGTCCTCTTCTGGACTGGTAGCCTCTTGATTGATATTCTCTTGATTGAGATCTTCCTTGAAACTGAGAAGTGCCTTGACTTTTAGCAACAGATGATTGATAAGCAGAACTTCCACCAGTACCTGTATCTGGTGAAGGAGGAGGAGGAGGAGGATTGAAGTGAGATGATCCTTTATCATATTTCCTCTTTTTCTTCATTGCCTTTAGTTGATTCCTGGAGAACTGCATCCATGGTTCTGTAATTGGACAATTATGCAAAATATAGTATGGAATATCATTTGAAGATTTAATTTTCTCCTAGGGAACTCTCTTTAGGGCTTTGCTTCTAGCTTTCCTCTTCCTTGCAATGGTTGCAGAGGAATCATCAGAATCAGTTCTAAATTGATCACTATCTGAGCTCTGAGGATTGTCATATAGTTCATCAAGCCTTTTGAAGCAATCTCTTTGTTGTTGGGTTTGAACAGAAGAAACAACAGCAGCAGCAGCAGTAACAAGAACAACAAAAATCGATGTAATTGGAACAACAGATTCAGAAATGCTAACAACAGAAATAGCAGGCTCAGAGACATTAGCCTCTGTCATAAGCATATCATCAGAAACTAAAATAGCATCACCAGCAGGAACATCATAAACTGAAGGAGCACTGTCCATATCCTTGACAGAATTTATATAAGAAAATATTATGCTGGGCTCACAGCTAGAAATAGGCACAATGGCCTTAGAAAGATCTTCACTTTTATGCTCTGGAAGACAACTGAAGTAGACAGTATCAAATTCTGACAGCAGTGACCTGAGGTCAACTGTTATAACTGGAACTGGAATCTCTGAAGCAACTGGAATTTTTGCTGGAATTTCTGAAGCAGCTTGAATTTCTGAAGCAGCTGGAATTTCTGAAGCAGCTAGAATTTCTGAAGCAGGCAATCTCTCTACTTCATATGGCATCTCTCCCTGCCTAGATTCAGTAGATACCAGATCAAGACACTCAACAAAAGGGATTGCCTGAGGAGGATATAGGGAGGAAAGCCTGTCAGATAACTCCTGAACTAATTTCAGAAGTGGAGCCAGGGAGGTCTCCAGCAGGAGTGATAGCCTTGGAGCTAATAACTCATAGAGATTATCTGCTATGGCTGATAGATCTACTTGCTCAAGTGGTGCTTGATTAGAGGTAGAGATGAGTGTGGCAGAGATGGATGTAGGAGGAGCTGTAGATGAGGTTGGTGAAAGTGTTAATGTGGATGGTAGGATTGATGGTTGAGATATAGGAATGGTGGAGATGGAAGTTAATGGAATGGAGATAGATGGAGTGAATGATGGTTGAGAAAGAATTTCTTGTAGTAGTTATTGATATGATGTAGAAGAAGATGGTGGCTCAAGGGGTGAGGAAGGAGAATCATCCATATAGAAATCATCTAAGAGAGTGAAGGATGGAATGGATATGGGCGATGAAATGGAGATGGTTATGGTGGATGTGATATTTGTTTAGGGAACAATAGGTGGAGTTGGTGGAGATGAGGAGGTAGACAGTTCTTCTAATGGGGCAGTTGCCTGAGGGGAAGTGACTGGATCAGTCCTGGTGCCTGAAGATGAGATGACTGTAGAGACACTGCTTGGCTTTGCAATTTGCCTGTCCCATTTGCCAAAAAGGGCACAGGTTAACCTCTTAGAGGCATTGATATGCATCCCATTTGAAACAAGCAGCTCAGGGCACCTGTTATGAAGAAATAGCCCTAAAATCCTTCCAAAATTCACAAAGTTCTTATTCACTTTCTTCTTAATTAGGTCAAAGAAGACTTCTCCCCAATTCAACTGTTTCTTATCCACCAAAGCACTCATTAAATAGAATTGATACCTGGATATGGTATCATGGGCAGAATGTTTTTCTAATAGGACCTTGCCATCAACATCTGCTAGAAACCTGTATTCCACTGACAGATTTTTCTTAAGCAGCTTGTTAGGGTTTGCTGCTGAATGACCCATCCTGTCAAGCATACTTGCAAACTCTTCTCCAGACAACTCAAGAGAATCTTGATCAGTACTTAATTGGAAAAATTCTGTTAATATAGCAGGAGTAAGAGATACCTGATTGCCTGATATAGTTCCAATCACTGTATTTTGATCTTGAGTGTGAGCAGTATACACCCATTCCTTGATTTCATCTGCAGCCAGTTTTATCCTTGTGGTCATGATGTGTACTAGCTGTTGATCTTTAAATAAATCCAGAATATCCTTGAAAATTTGATCACTGTTTTCAAATGAGTCCATATCGATATCGAATCCAGTGTCGAATTTCATTGCTGCCAAACCTGCAACAGAAATGACCATTTTTTCCTACAAAAATGAACAAACAAAAGACCAAGTGTAGAAAAGTTTGGAGGGAAAGGGAAATTCTGCAGAGAGTATGAAAGCGCAAAGGGAGAACGACGACCGAAAAATGAATTTTATATTAAGGTTCGACGCAGAAAAGGAAAGATCGTTGAACTCCGTTCGACGATCTGGGCTTCTAAAGGAATCTGAAAGGTCTTCAACATCGTCGATCTCTGTTTGACGATATTGGAGAGAGTCGAGCTCCGTTCGACGATCACTGACCGGAAGAAGATAGCTTAGCACTATCTGGAAAGCGCTGAACTCCGGTCGATGATTTCTAAGAACGTCGATCTCCGTTCGACGATCTTTGCGAAAAACATCGAGCGCAGTTCAGAGACCAGAAACAACCTATAAACACTAGAAAAATCAAATTGTTTGCCTACTCTTGGTCAATTTTAGAGTTTTAAAATCTTGAAGTTTATTTTAAGCTTCCTCCATCTAACATTCCTAACTGATTCAGGAAGAATGTATGTTTCTTTTCATCCAATGGTTTGGTGAAAATATCTCCCCTTTGCAAGTCAGTCGGTATATATTAAAGTTCAATTTTATATTTCTCAACATTGTCCCTTAAAAAGTGATGCCTAATTTCTATGTTCTGTCCTACTATGGATGTCGTGATTTTGTGCTATAGAAATAGCACTAGTGTTATCACAGAAAATTTTTGACTTCTCTAAGTTGTATCCATAGTCTAGGAGCTGATTTTAAATCCACAGGATCTGTGAGAAACAACTACCTGCTGTCATATATTCAGCTTCAGCAGTTGATGTGGACACAGATGTTTGTTTCTTGCAAAACCAGGAGACAAGTCTATCACCAAGAAACTGACAAGTTCCACTGGTGCTTTTCCTGTCTATTCTGCATCCAGCATAATCAGCATCTGAAAATCCAGTTAAGTCAAATGCTGAGTCTTTTGGATACCAGAGACCTAGATTTGGACAACTTTTCACATACCTAAGAATCCTTTTTTACTAAGGTTAAGTGTGACTCTCTAGGGCTCACTTGGAATCTAGCACATATGCATGTAGCAAACATTATGTCAGGTCTAATAGCTGTAAGGTACAATAAAGAGCCAATCGTTGCTCTATATGTTGTCTGATCAACAGGTTTCCCATGTTCATCAGCATCTAATACAGCATTAGTAGGCATAGTTGTTTTCATACATGATGCTTCAGACATACTAAATTTCTTAACCAGTTCTTTTGCATACTTGGTTTGAGAGATGAATATGCCTTCATCATGCTGTTTGACTTGCAGTCCTAGAAAGAAGGAAAGCTCACCCATGCTACTCATTTCAAATTTAGAGTGCATTAGGTTGGAAAATCTTTTGCACAGATTTGAATCAGTAGAACCAAAGATAATGTCATCTACATAGATTTATACTAGTAAGGTATTGGACTTATGGGTTCTAATGAAAAGAGTTTGGTCTCCTCTACCCCTTATAAAATCATTTTTCAGAAGAAAGCATGCTAGGGTCTCATACCATGCTCTAGGAGCTTGCTTTAGACCATATAATGTTTTTTGCAATTTGAAAACATAATCAGGATGAGTTGGAGAAATAAAACCTGGGGGTTGTCTAACATAGACTTCTTCCTTGATGTCTCTATTAAGAAAAGCACTCTTTATATCCATTTGATATACTTTGAATCCTTTGTGTGCTGCATAAGCTAAGAAGATTCTTATGGCCTCTAACCTTGCAACTGGTGCAAAGATCTGGTCATAGTCTATGCCTTCTTCTTGAGAGTATCCTTGAGCAACTAGCCTTGCCTTGTTCCTTACAATGACTCCTTGATCATCCAATTTATTTCTGAACACCCATTTTGTTCTAACAATGGAGTGATCCTTTGGCCTTGACACTAGTTCCCAAACTTTGTTCCTTTCAAATTGATGTAATTCCTCTTGCATTACAATGATCCAGTGTGGATCTTGTTCTACATCTTGAATGGATTGAGGCTCAATTTGAGAAAGAAAGCAGGTGTGCATTAGGTTTTGGTTGACCTGATTTCTGGTTTGCACACCAGCTGAGATGTCTCCAATTACTTGGGAGATTGGATGGTCTCTTGATGTTACTAAATCAACAGGGGGTGTTGATGGTTCACCAACCTGTGTTGTTGTTTCCTCTTATGGAACAACAACTGGTTCTTCAAGAAGATTCTCTCCAAGATGTTGAATATCTTCTTCATTTTCACTGCTTTCATCCTTTTCTATAATATGTAACCTGTCTAAATTTTCAGCAAGAGAGTGTACCTGCAAAGATTCTATGGTAGAAGCATTCTTCTCCTTAAAAGACATGTTAGATTCATCAAAGGATACATGAACAGATTCTTCAATTTTAAGAGTAGATTTGTTATACACCCTATAAGCTTTACTGATCATGGAGTATCCCAGAAACACCCCTTCATCAGCTTTAGCTTGAAATTTTGCTATGTATTTCTTGTCATTATTGTGAATGTAATAAATGCAACCAAAGATTTTAAAATAATCTACTTTAGGTTTCTTCCCTTTGAGTAATGCATAGGGAGTCTTGCCCTTTAGTTATTGTATCAAACTTCTATTCAACACATAGGTGGAGGTGTTCACTGCCTCTGCCCAAAAGGATAGAGGAAGGTGAGCATCTGACAACAATGTAGTAGCAGATTCAATAAGGGTTCTGTTTTTCCTTTCAGCCACCCCATTTTGTTGAGGAGTTTTAGGAGTTGAGAAAGTGTGGCTGATCCCTTCACTCTGACAGAACTCCTGCATAAGAAGAGAATCAAACTCTGTCCCATGATCACTTCTGATCAGGGAATGTGAGTATTGAACTCACTCTGTATGCATTTGAGAAACTCTGTCAAACACTTAAAGTTATCAGACTTCTTCCTTAGAAAGAACACCCATGTAAATCTAGAGAAGTCATCTACAACTACTAAAGTATAAGATTTCCCTCCTAAGCTTTGTACTGTAATGGGTCCAAAGAGATCCATGTGTAACAGATACAAAATCCTAGGTAAATCACTCTTTTTAAGTGACTTGAATCTATTTTTGGTTTGCTTGCCTAATTGACAAGCCCTGCAAAGTCATTCCTTCTTGTACGGGCCAGAAGGTAGTCCTCTAACAAGGTTGTCCTTGGATAGCCTAGCAATGGTTCTAAGGTTTATATGTCCTAATCTTTTATGCCATAGTTCATTAGGTCTACAAATGGAATTGAACAAGCATATATCTACCTTAGTTGAAAGAAAATCCACAAGATAAATGTTATCTTTCCTTTTACCTATCGACACAGTTGTGTTGTCCTCTGATTTGATTTTGCATGAGGATTTGTTGAAAGTCACTTGGTAGCCTTCATCACACAGTTGGTTGATGCTGATTAAGTTGTGCTTCAGTCCTTCCACATAAGCTACTTTCTTGAATGTGACTGAGCCAATCTGGACTGCACCATATCCTTTTGTTACTCCAAAGTTTGAATCACCAAATATTACTTTGTGTCCAAGTTTGGCTTTGAAGGATGTGAAATTCTCCTTGTTTCCTGTTATGTGCTTTAAGCACCCACTATCCAGATAACATTGCTGGTTTGATGTTGGATAGGTCTTCACCTACACATAAAATAATTTATTCGATTTTGACCGAGTTTACCTTGGGCCTAGGTTGATAACCTTTAAATTCTGAAATAAATGACATCCCTGGTTGACTCTTATATCCTTCAGGATGATATCTCCTAGGAGGTATTATCCATTCAGTATAAGGGTTAAACATTTGAGATGTAGGACCTCTAGGATTGAAGTTTGATTTACCTTTGAAGGATTTTTCAAAACTCTGAGCTCTGTTCGACGATCTCTGAGCTGAGTACGATGACCTTGGGTTAGATCATCAAGCTCCATTAGAAGATTGACTATGCCAGAGTTTATGGTTCAGAGATCGTCGACCTAAGTTCGACGATTCAACCTGAGATCGTTGAGCTCCATTCGGCGATTGTCGAGCTCCGTTCGACGTTTTCTGTTGAACTTTTGTTTTCTTAGGTAAATCAGAATTCTTCCTAGCCACCTCTATAACTCCCTTACCTTTATCTGAGATAAACTTGATTGGGGTTGTTAATACTATAGATTTGCTGGATGAAGCACCCAAGCCCAGTGTACTACTGAATCTTGAGTTCACTGTGCTTGTGATGTCCATTAGTTTGATACTTCTCTCATTGAGGGATTCTTCAAACTTCTTGGCCTCTGATAGTTCACTTTTCAGTGAGGCTATCTGCTCCCTACAGCATTCCAAATCCTCAGAGAGTTTGAGGTTATTTGATTTTAAGGTGCTTTGTTCAGACAATTGATTTTTGAGAGAAATAATTTCTTTCTCAGATTTAAATAGATCTAAACAAAGTGCCTTAAATTCACATTTGAATTCCTCTGAATTAAAATCAAATGAGTCTATTACCTGATCCTCTTCAGATTGAGTTTCTGATTCAGACTCTGACTTTTGTTCTGCATCAGTATTGTGTTGAGAGGCATTGATAGTCATCATGCAAAACTCCTTTTCTTCAGCATCATCTTCATCATCACTTGAGCTGGATGAAACTTCTGATTCTTCTTCTGTTTCACTCCAGGTTTCAGCTACAAACCCCTTCCTGGTATGTTTGTTCTTGCTGGAGGAGGGTTTGTCATTGCTATTTTTCTTGAAGTATTTGTCTCTTCTCCTTTCTTTCTTGTCCTTCTTGTCCTTATTCTGATTTTCTGGACAGTCAGGCACAATGTGGCCTGGTTTCCTGCATCCAAAACAAATAATTTCTTTGTTAATGGACTTATCATACCTTGGCTTTTCATGCCGTTTGAATGACTTTTTCATGAAGTCCTTCCTGGCCATTTTATAAAACCTTTTGGCTAGTAAGCTTAGAAGCTCTTCATTGCCTGTGACCTTGTCTTTAGGCTGATCTTCAATAGCTTTGAATGCTATTGATTTCTCTTTTTTGATTGCTGGTGAAGCAGCGTTCTGCTCTTCTTCTCTGTTCTTTATGAGCAGCTCATAAGACTTGAGCTTGCCCAATAGAGCCTCAGTGGTGATCTCATTTAGGCTTCTGGCATCCTTGATTGGCCAGATCCTTGAGTCCCAAGTGCTGGGGAAGCACTTTAGGATTTTGTCATTGAGTTCAGTCAATGAGATCTCCTTGTCCAAGGTTTTCAGTTCATTGACTATAAGACTGAGTCTGTTATACATATCAGCAATTGACTCAGTTTCTCCTTTCTTGAAGTTCTCATACTGAGTTATGAGATGGGATCTTCTATCTTTCCTTTCATCTGCAGATCCTGACACTATTTCAGATAGTTTGTCTCATATCTCTTTTGCTGAGTTGCATTCAACTACTTTTTGAAATATTTCATCAGACATGGTTTGTGCCAAAATGTTCATTGCTTTGGCATCTGCAACTTTCCATTTTTTTACTTCTGCATCTTTTCCTGAAGGAGGTGGAATAGCACTTGTACTTGTATCTGCTGGGGGTCTTGGACACACTGTCAAAACAACATTAAAGATATCTTCATCAATAGAATTCATGTACAATCTTATCCTTGCCTTCCAAAGTGCAAACTTAAATAGATTGCACACTGGAGTTCTGGTGCTAGCATAATCTTTTTTTGTGTCATGGTTTTATATAAGGATAAATATAATACAAATAATAAGAATAAAAACCCTCTATAAAAGATTGATCTTATCAGAGATCTTTTGGTTCGGGTGTTAGCCTGTAGGAACAAGGTAATTTAACCAACCTGACTCTGATACCAATTGAAAGTGGGGATAAGATCTACCTTAACTCTAGAGGGGGGGGTGAATATAGTGTATTAAAATGATTTTCAAGTTAAAAAAACTATTTTGCAGTGAAAGACTTAACTTATGTATATGTGTAAGGTGTTTGCAGTAAATAAAAAAGTGTGAGAGCAAGAACTAAAAACACAGCACACAACAAAAAAAATATAGCAACCAGAAGACACAAGGAGCTATAGTGGTTACCCAATCAATCTGGGTACATCCACTCTTCTACCACCCTAGGTAGGAATCCACTGCAGGATGAGTTGCTCAGGTGTCCTGGGCGCCAATGAGCTTTTGATAAGGTGCTCAAAAACCAAACCAGATTTTTTGATCATGTGTCTTGCCACCACTGAGTTTTGACAAGGTCTCAGAAATCAGCACAAAACTTTTGAAGGGAGTTTTGAGAAACCCTTTTACAGCGGAAAAAGAAAGAGGTGAGATGATCTTCTCTGTCAACAATCAGAGAGAATGTAACATCCCAATTTCAACTAGACCCCCCTAAGGGTGATTTTGGGCAAGGCTAGGTCAAGAACAACCCTAGGAAGACCTTGGGGACCAAGTGGGCCTAGGTAGGAGGATGAAAGCTACCATGGTCTGCAAATAGTAAAATTCAAAACAATAATTTAGAAGGACATTAGGGCTTCACCATGACTCCATGACCCCATCACAACATTATTAACCTAGCAAAGGGGGAAACTGACCCAAGCTCAACCCCTTTTTCCTTTTAAGTTAACCATAATATAATGAAATATTATGGGTGGAAAGGGCTGCCAATAGGCTGGGGAGTCAGCATGGTCAGCTTTGGTGACTAGGAATGAGAGAGAAAGCTTCATTCCATACTAATGGAGGAGAGAGAAAAGGGGAAAGAGAGTTGAAGGAGGAGATTGGCCAAGGAAAGGCCAATGGTCCCCATTGATGGCAGCATTCATCTCCTCCAGTGAAGGGGAGGAGTTTCCAGCCGTTTTCCTGGCTGTCAAGGGGCTGTTACAGCCTCCACCATCATGGCCGAAACAAGCCTTTAATGGCCATGATGGCCATGGCAGTTTCTTCCATTCTTCTCCCCCTCTGATGTTTTAAACATCATCAGTGAGCTTGGAGAAGAATTTCCCAATCCTTAACTGAAGAAATCCGGCGAGTTTACTGGGAGATTGCAGAATTCCGATCGGCGGCGCCACCACCATGTCAACCCGCAGATCCGCTCGTCTCCAGGCTGCCAACAAGGTCCTCCTCCTCCTCTTTTCTCATGGGTAGATCTTAGGTTTCATTAGGGCCAAGGTTCGGGCACAATGGAGCCCGATCCAATTCGCAAAATTCATGGCTTTCAGCCGAAAATTTTATTGGTTGGATCGCCGGAATCCGCCCCTCCGGCGGCTGTGCCGCCGTCTGGCGATAGCCACCACCTCAACGGAGGTGATGGTGGCGGTGGCCGGCCGGGGAAGGGACTGGGTGGCCGGCGGCAGACGCTTGAAGTCGGCACAGGAAGAAGCAATCCTGGCCGTTGGCTCATCGGGGACGATAACCCAGCGCCGTCGATCTGCGCCAAGATTCGCGCGGCATCAAATCAGATACTTTAGGATTTAAATAAATATCATTTCATTTCGGTCACGTTAGATGTATTTAATGTATTTAATTTTTAAAAATACTTAGGGACCCTGAATGGAAATCTGCCCAACATGAAAATTGTAGCTTAGGGTGTCTAGTTTGTAGCAAAAATTGCTTGGACCCTTTTGGGCCACTGGTTAGACCAGGGTACCCTTTTTGGTAGGACCTATACCTAGGCCTAAACAGGAATTATTTTTTGGTGCCCACACTTCATTCCTTGTCCAAACAAGTTGAAATTTGGGCAGTGAGAAAGTCTTAGTCATATCTAGAACTTGTCCAAAATTTAGAATTTTTGGAGAATATTTTTTTATAGTTTTTAGAAAAATTTAATAAATCATGATTAATTTAATTATGTGACCTAATTAATTTAAAACTCCCCCAAATTTTGGTGGGTGGTCTTAGATGTCATGATAGGTATAGGGTTAAAACTTTAGCTCATTTGGAGATGTTTAGGATAGGTAATTTACCCACCCTATATATGACCTTATAAGGGTATTTTGGTCAAAAGCCACTATTTGATGGTTGAGTGGCCAAATTCCCTCATCAGAGGCTGAAATTTTGGCCACTGATATAATTTGACTTTTTACACTCACTTATGAAGTTTGGAGTGGTTTGGACTAGGGTAGCCCTAGAATTTTAGGGTAGGCCCTTTAGGGTAAATTTCTAGGGTTTGAAGAATTTGGGGTCAAAGGACCTTGGATGGACTTGAAACTTGGGAATGATGTCCATAGGGTTACTATGGTCCTGTGGTTAAAATTTTAGGGCATTTGGAAGAATTTAAACCCCTTAAATCTATAACCCTAGTTTAGGGTACTAGCTTTGAAATCATAAGCTCTAATACCAAAACTTTCTGAAAAGGGCTGAGTTTTTGAATGGGTAGTTGTTTATGGTATATATATCTCTGGAAATTTTATAATAAATTTTGGATGAATATTTTTGGTACTTTATTCACAAAGTCATGTTTTACAATTTTCACTTAGGAATTTTTGGAGACAAATATACTTGATTACATCTGATGAAACTTAGCAAAGGGGCTTGTAATCATGGTACCCATCTCTGTAAAGTTTTATGAAATTTTTGAAGAATGATATTTAGTAGTTGCTTCTTTAATTATTTAATTCTATGGAACTTTGGTAAATTTAATAATGACATTTAAATTGTCTAAAAAATTTTAATTTCTTCCTCATGATGTTTCTAGTTCCTTATGAAGCCCTAGTAATTGTTACATAATTATTGGAGACATATTTGTGGCACTTCCTTCATTATATTTGATCTTAGGAATTATTTTTAATAAATCCTTTAGAGATCAAGAACTATCTGGAAAATTATGGAAATTGGCAACCAATAATATTTCTCTGTTATTTAGTGAATAAAAATTTTAGGAGGCCATTACCTGAGAAAATCTTATGGTTCATGTTCAAATTGACTATGGCCTAGTTTTTGAGGAAAATTCAATAAATAGTAGATTAATTGGGAAAAATATAATTTTCTGAATTTAGACTAAATTTATCATAATAGACCTCTGGTAAAATTTGTAGAGTTATTGGAGGAGAATTTAGAGTATCACCTATTGAGTACATCATATTAGCTTAGGGAGGTTTGCAATTAGTAAAAACAGCAGAAATCAAATTAAAGTGCACAATGAGTTTAGGAAGTTGGAATAATGGGGCATTAGTCTGGTAGGTGAATTAGGTTTGTCATCAGAAGTGTAGATGAGTAGTGGAGGTTGGTTAGAGTTGTGTGGGGTTCGGGATCGACAAAGGATCACTCATCCTCGTTGAAAAGAAGGAGTCATATACACTTGGGTTAGAATTCAATTATAACTCTAAGGGATTGAGAGATTTGTGTAGTAACCAATAATAATAAGTGCCTTGCGAAAGGGAGCTTTGGGCGTAATCTCATCGTAGTTCCTAGTGCCTTCGAGAGCCCTTCACGGGGAATACCTTGGGCAGTCCTGGGCTAACGCAACTCATAGGAATAATGAAACTTCAAGAGTAACTAGAATAATTAGGGTTTCACTCTCACATACCCCGAGGTTACGGGAAGTAGTTTTGGCTAGATGATCAAGCAATAGGCTCGGTCGTTATGGTAAGAGGGCAGGATGGCCCGGTGAGCTTTGGCTCGGTGTTGGTACGTAAATTTGCATGTGCATAAAAGGAATGAAATTAAGGTGGTGGGTCTTCGGTATTGGAGGATCTTAGCACAGACACCAATACGTTGACTCGGCAAGTGTTGTGATAGCACTTCGCAAACAGAAGTCCGGTGCGCCAGCCGGCAAGAGTACGCAGGAGTCCGCTTAGTGCACCAGCGTTGAGGCGTACGATAGGTCTGACCAGTAGTGCTATACTGGTTTAGAGGTGGGCGAGGCCCAACCCACCGCTTCCGTCTGCCACTACGGAGGTATCCTGGGAGGTGAGGCTCCAGAAAGGGGGAACTAAAGGTCTGTGTGCACAGAGTCGGGTGTGTGTGTTGCACTTGCTTGATCCATCATACCCACTTGCATGTCATAGCATAAGCGATTCATTTAACCTTTGAAACCTAAAATATAAGTGGTATGGGACACTTATACATTAGGCCCTGCAAAACGACCCCTTGGTCTATAAGCTTGTGTGGGCAAGTTTATAAATTAAGGTTAATTTTCCTTACATATATATATTGCTGTTAATAACCGACACCCCAACGTATAAATTGGTATGGGACTCTTTATACGATGGGAGCCTTGCAAAAGACCCCTTGCTTATATGTACCCATATAAGTTAAGATTACTCTACTTTACTTGTTTACAAATATGTTTAGTTACTATATAAATAGTTAGTTTTAGGTCCACCGTCACCTGCATTTGATATACTCTCCACTTTCAAGTCCTCCCTTTCTTCCTCTCCGCTCGGTGCCTAGGAGCCATGGGGGAAGGGGTGGGGGATGATAGGACTTAGTCTTTTAGACTAAAACCACATCATTTAGGGGATTGCGGAGCCCAGATTGGAGGAGCAGCCCCAGAGGTCGACACGCTTGGAGATAGGGCAGTCTAGCACAGCAGTTCAGACAGCTGGGACCGTGAGGCCCTTACTCTAGTAGTGTTTATTTTATTTCCACATGAGAGATCTTGTGGTGAGGAATTGTTGTATCGGGCATAAGCCCTTATTTACAGTGCTTGGTTTTGTGGACTCTCCCATCGTGGAGATATTTTACTTGATGTGATATTTCTGTGGACTTTTACTTAGAGTTTTGCTTCGCATGTTATTACTCTAATTTTGTTACTATGCTACGATCGAATTGGCCGGCAGAAACGGCGTTTTGTGGTGATGACGCTTCCGGGCGAGAAGGTGTCACCGCAAAGCGGCGGTTCTGGGCATAAGACCCTGTGTTTTTATTAAAAAAAAATGGGGTCTTACAGAGAAGACTAGTGGATGATATTGTCAAAGCTCCCCCTGAGATCTGGAAGTTGTTCAGGAAAAGAAGCTTTGCACTAGGGTGATAGGCCTTCAGTAGATGAGATCTCCAGCAAAGGATGATTCCAGCAGTTGCTGAAATGTGTAGTGTCTGGAGTCTTGATGGATGAAGCCTTTGAACACTTGAGTCAAAAGAGATCTAGAGATTTTTCTTTTTTGTATGTTGATCTCCTACAGTGGTGAGTGTTCTGAAAGAAATCTGTATGTGTGTATGTCTGTGACTGTTCTTTTTTTGTGTATGACTGTTATTAGGAGCAGCAAAAAATAATATCCTCTTTTATTCCTTAGATCTGGAAAAAAAATTGATTCTCTGTCTCCAAGATAGCCGTTAGCCACTCATTAACGACTTCCTTAAATGAATTTTGTCTCTGGAGGAAAGTCCTAGAAAACATTCCTTTAAATCTCCCTTGAAACTTGCTCCAGATTAATTGAAACAGCTACAAGATCCTTGAAGTAAATGCTGGGAATAAATAAGATATAATTCCATAACTGTCTGAATTTGAATCTTGAGAATCGTCGATCTCTCTAGAAAATCGCCGACCTGAGCTCAACTATCGTCGACCTGAGCTCAGAGACTGGAACTAGACTGGAAACAAAAATCGCCAATCTGAGCTCGAAGATCGTCGAATGGCGTTCGACGACTCGTTGAACTGAGCTCAGAGATAGTCAAACTGAGTTCGACGATTCGTCGACCTGAGCTCGACGAAAATGACTTAGTCTCCTGAATTTGAATATCTGATCTGAGGGTCTTGGGGGCAGCTTTCAAGCCTAAATACTAACCCTTAGACTCAATCTAATTGACCTTAAAAACTATACAAGGAAGTCAAAACAATTTTCCTAAGGACATAGTGATCCTTACCCAAATCAGTAATAGGGTGTTCCAACAAGGTCCGTATATGTTGACCAACCGCACATTGATTGGGGCACATTTATTGTTGCTACTCTCCTTTCAGAGGACAAGCTATGAGCAACATGTGTTTATACCCTTCAATGTTTTCAGCATTAATTACGGACGAGAACCATGTGGATGCCATATGCCTGACTGATGAGCTTAACCTCTTGCAATGAACTCAGCCCCTACGATTGAGTTCCCCTGGATGTCCTTCGACGGAGAGTTATTTACGAACACTCTCGTCGAACATCCTAGGTCGGCAAGGCACTTTTCAATAGCAAACATTTCAGGCCCCTACTCTTGCTAAGTACCCGCCACAAGTGAGTTGAATAATTACAACACAAGAAAATCTTGCACATGAATAAAATATAAACACTTACGAAAACACCTCAAGATCTCAATTTCTGAAACAAGCAGTCAAAAATGACAAAAATGCAGAAGTTAAATAACTGGCAAATATTATAACCGTATGAATTATCGTGGGACCAAAAATATGATTTATTTATAAATCCGCTCATCGAAAGAGTGCTAAGAAAAAGCAAAATAAATCATTGTTCATCGCAGTCTTCCCAAGACTGCAACATCCCTATTCCTACTAGACCCTTTGATAATGTTAGGGCATGACAAGTGTCATGACATGTGAGTTAAGGCAATAAGATGACCCTAGGATTACTTCAACCAAGGTGAACTCACATGGTGCAACCAATGGACCACACGTTAACTTAAGTCAATTTATCTCAAATTGAACTCACAAGCACAAATTGACCTCACCACTGTCCCTAATCAAAGACCAAATTGACCATAGACCCCATGAATTGATTAACCAATTTCATGGAATTGACAAAACTCAACTCTAGGTCAACATAGTCTAGTTCAACCTAAATTGGCTCAATTAGACTTCTCGTGGTAAAATTGACCCCACCATTATATTCCAAACCCTAATATAGGTTAAATTGACCAGAAGCCCCAATAATTGATCAACCAATTAACCCAAATTGACCCAAGTCAAACTTAAGTCAAACTTAGGCCAAAACTAGGTCAAAATGAACCATATGGATCAATTAGACCAATCAAGGCCCCACCATGACAAAGGCAAATGCAAACCCAGGTACACACTCGATGTACCACCTATACATGCCTACCCTAACTTTCCTCTTGTAGGAAAATAGACAGGAAGCACCAAACTCCTAAGGAGAGGCTTCAGGTTCTGTCTCTCCTTTCCCCCTTCTCTTTCAGTTGGGGTGGATCACGATTTTCGTGGGTCTCCAACTTTTTTGAAGTCCTATTCGGAACTTAAAAAGGTGCGGGGATTATGTTAACCCTGAAATCGGCGATCCTTCCCAAGGGAGCCAGCTCGCTCATCGCGGCCTGCCCCGGGTTCCTCCTGGAGGTCGTGATTCCCTAGGTTGGGCGGACAGAGTTCGAATCTGGTGCTCGGCGGACTAGTTCGGACTCGGCGGACTCCATCTCCATCTCGCTCAAGTTACCGTCTCACCGGGGGTAACATCACCGCAAGCCGTTACCTCCTCGGGCCTATAAATAGGCCCCCATGCCTCTCACAGTGGGGCATCATCATCGTCGTCAGAGGATCATCGCCAGGGTGCTCGCGCCGAGCCAGCTAGCCATCCCGCGGACTCCATTTCTTAGTCCACACCAGCTTCGTTCTCTAGCCACGTGGCCTGCTGCCTTGCTAGTCCAGTCCGTGCGGTCTCATTTTATTCACCAGTCTGCGCGGCCTGCCGACTGCGCCCTTCATTCCGTGCAGCCTCCTCTGGCATTCTTCTCCCTTAGCCGCCAGCTTCCTTTTGTACCACTTTATTGCTTTGTTGTAAAGGTGTATATGCAAGCTTGTAACTCTCGCTATTAATAAAAGGAAAGCCCGTCGCAAGAGTGGTATTCAAGCCGCAGTGGGCGAAGTCTGTTGTTGCCGCTGCTAGCGGCACCTTCTCATTCCCTTCTTCCTAGCTCAGTTGAGCTCTCTCGGCAACCAACCAGCAAGCACAACCGTCAAATTAACCGTCTGCTCGACAGCTCCCGATCAACCTCCTCCTCTCTTGATCGACCTTCTCTGTTGATCAAGCTTCTCGACTTCTCATCAACCCTCTCCTCTATCCCCGCAATCTCCATGACAAGCTGCTTGCTCCACTCTCGAGCACTCAGAAGCTTCCTTCATCCCTCTTCCTCTCCTAGCCTGTGAGACCGAACACTCTCCCCTCCGTGTTAGCTACCCCGGTGCCGTTTCCGCGCATCAACACCATCTTTCCACAGTTGTAGCAAGCTCCTGGGACTCGACTTGTGGTTGCCCCCGTCGCACCAGGCGAAGGGGCTGAGCTCGAAATCTTCAGCTTCTTGTTCCATCTACGGAAACTCGACTTTGCATTCGATGCTTTGAACTCTGACTTCTTTTCCCCTGGGTACTTCTTCTTTTGCACTTTCTTCACGACTTTTTCCAATGACCGGGCCGAATTGACCAAGGCTAGGATGTCCTACGCCTTAGGCCCATCAAGTAGTAGCTGTAGGTCGCCATGTAGACCCTCATAGAATCGGTTGGTCTTCCGCTCCTCCTCAGTAAATGTAGCACTAGCATAACGACACAACCGCGTAAACTCGTGGAGATACTCATCCACGCTTCTGCCTCCCTGAGTCAAACTAATGTACTGATTCTCCATCTCAAGCTTCTGAGCAGATGATAGGTATCTGGCTAAGAACAACCTCGAGAATTCCTCCATAGGCACATCCGCAAGTTGCCTTCCCACTAAGAGGTGAACCTCCAACTCGTCCCACCACAGCCTCGCCTCACCAGCCAATAAGAAGGTCGTTATAGTGGTCTTCTGCCACTCCACAGTTTCTGTGGCTGTCAAGACTCTCTTAATCGTAGAGAGCCAATCCTCTGCTTAAGTTGGCGTTCCAATCCCATCGAACCTCGAAGGATTAAAGCTCATCACATATTTGAGCTGCTTCTCCGTAGCTCTCCTTGGTGCTACCTGATCAACTGCCATGCGTTCGACCACTCTCGGCTCTGCCACCCTAATCGGTTCTTGCTCATTAACAAGTGGTGCGTGGCGCATTTTCCCTATAGGTTGGGCATTTATTATGGCAAAGACTGCTTCAGCCAACAATCTGATGGTTTCTGCTAAAGGATGTGTTGTAGGCACGTCATTCGATGCACTACTTTCCGCCGATCGCGGACATTCCGATTGCCCAGCAACCCTCCCAGCTGCCTATAAAAGCATAAACCCTTGATTAGGCGACAAACAGACTGCTAAAAGCAATCATTGGAACACTCAAGTTCCGCAAAACAAGTGTTTTTTCATTCCTAAGTGGACATTCATGGGTTCTGAAAGTGCAGCTAGTTCTGATATATACTCTAGAGGGGGTGAATAAAGTATATGATGCTTTAAAACTTTTTACAACAATTGTTGTAATATGAGTGAGCAGGGAAGCTGTAATAAATCTAATCACAGAACTAAACTAATCAAAAGCTAATCACAGCCATAAATAAAATAAAGACAAGCAAAACCAGATGACCAAAGAAATATAGTGGTTCCCCTAAACTTGGGTACATCCACTCTTCTACCACCCTAGGTAGGAATCCAATGCAGGATGAGTTGATCAGGTGTCCTGGGCACCAATGAGCTTTTGATAAGGTGCTCAAAAACCAAATCAGATTTTTTGATCAGGTGTCTTGCCACCAATGAGCTTTTGACAAGGTGCTCAAAAACCAAACTCAAACTTTTGAAGGGAGTTTGAGAAACCCTTTACAGAGAGGGGGTGAGAGAGTGATAGAAGTCTTCTCTTTCTCAGATCAGCTGAGAAGACTATGTGGATTGATGGTGTCAAAGCTCCCCCTGAGTCCTTGAGATCTTCAGGAAAGGAAGCTTTGATGTAGGGTGATAGGCCTTCAAAACTTGAGCTCCAGCAAAAGATGATTTCAGCAACAGCTGAAATGTTGGATGTCTGGAGTCTTGAAATATGTTGGCCTTGAACACTTGAGACTGAGAGATCAGAAGATTTCAGAAAAATTTGATCTCCTTGGATGTGTGTTCTTGAGAATTCTTTGAGACAGAATATTTTGTTGAAGATTACTGATGTCTGTCTGTGTGTCTGTGTATCTGTCTTAGAGATTCAAAAAATTCTTCTCTTTTATTCTCTGATACTGAATGAACAAAACATTCTCTGTCAAGAATAGTCGTTGGCCTGCATTAATTGCATCCTTAATTGCAAAATGTCTTCTGGAGGAAAGTCCATAGAAATATTCCTTGAAAAATCCCTTGAAACTTGGTCCAGAAATGAATGAAAACGGCTAGTAAATCTTCAGAATTAATTGCAGAATAACTCCTTAACTGATTTGAATTTGAATCTAGAAACATCCTTGAAGTTATCTGAAAATGTCGAACAGAGCTCAGCGATATGGATATATACAGCAGCAGAACATCGTCGATCTGAGCTCAAAGATCGTTGAACTGAGCTCAGAGATAAAGATCCAAAAGCTGAATCAAGATCGTCGACCTGAGCTCACCGATCGTCGAATGGAGTTCGACGATATGATGAAGTTGAGCTTAGCGATCGTCGAATGGAGTTCGACGATCTGTCGAAGTTGAGCTAGACGATCGTCGATCGGAGTTCGACGAATCGTCGTGCTGAGCTCGACGATATGACTTAGTCTCCAAACATAAAATCCTGGTCTTGAGGGCAGCTTCCAAACCTAGACTTCTAACCCTTAGACTCAATTCTAATTGACCTTTTGAGCTATACAGGAGGTCAAACATTTGTTTCCTAGAGACATAGTGATCCTGACCCAAATTAGTAATAGGGTGTTCCAACTAGTTCTTTTATGTTATAATGATGATGCACATACATGTGCTGAGTTCTTTTATGTTATAACGATGACGCACATACATGTGCTCACCACCTATTAAAAGAATTCGCCCACGAATTCAAATAAAGAAGATCAACACCTAACATCGCTTTGATACCAAATTATAACAACCCCATCTGTCGTATGTCATATAACAGAAGGTTCAGCTGGAACACAACGCCATATACCACAGACAATCGGAAGGGTTATATAAAAATATTAAAATCTAACAATAACTACTCGCCCAAACACAGAGTGTTGGAACACCCTATTACTAATTTGGGTCAGGATCACTATGTATTTAGGAAACCTGTTTTGACCTCTTTGTATAGATCTAAAGGTCAATTAGATTTGAGCCTAAGGGTTAGTAGTTAGGTTTGGGAGCTGCCCTCAAGACCAGGCTTGTTAGTTTGGAGACTAAGTCATTTCGTCGAGCTCAGTACGACGAATCGTCGAACTCCAATCGACGATCGTTTAGCTCAACTTCGACAGATCGTCGAACTCCATTCGACAATCGCTGAGTTCAACTTCAACAAATCATCGAACTCCATTCGACGATCTTCGAGCTCAGTTCAACGATCTTGACTCCAGTATTGATTCTCTATCTCTGAGCTCAGTTCGACGATAGTTGAGCTCAGATCGACGATCTCTGTTGCTGTCTAAGTCCAAATCGCTGAGCTCAGTTCGACGATAGTGGAGCTTAGTTCGACGTTTTTCTGAAAAGTTAAATGATTTTAAAGATTCAAAATTCAGAAATTTAAGGAGTTATTGTCAACAATTAATTCAGAAGATCTTGTAGCCGTTTTCATTTATTCTAGAGCAAGTTTCAACGGAATATCAAGGAATGTTTCATTGGACTTTCCCCAGAAGACAATTGCAATTAAGGATGTAATTAATGACAGGCTAACGGCTATTCTGGACAGAGGATCATTTCTATTCAGAACAAAGGAATAAAAGATAAGATTTTTTGTTTTAATTCCAGACAAGAAGAGAGTGTACAAGAACAAGAAGAACAAAATATTCTCTGCAACAACTCTTCTTTGGAACAACATCTTTCTCAACAACAATCACTCAAGAGAAAAAGAAAGAGAGTTGTAGACATTCTCTATCTCAAAGAATTCACACAAGAACACCATCACCAAAAGGAGATCAACAAATCTGAAATCTTCAGATCTCTTTTGATTCAAGTGTTCAAGGCCATCATCATTCAAGACTCCAGACACCTCACATTTCAGCTGTTGCTGAAATCATCAATTGCTGGAGATCAATTTTCTGAAGGCCTATCACCCTACAACAAAGCTTCATTTCCTGAACATCTCAAGAACTCAGGGGGAGCTTTGACAACATCCACAAATCTTCTCTTTGACTGTTGATAGAGAAGATCATCTCTTTCCCTCTCTCTCTCTCACTCTACTATACAGGGTTTTTCAAACTCCCTTCAAAAGTTTGTGTTTGGTTTTTTGAGCACCTTATCAAAAGCTCATTGGTGGCAAGACACCTGATCAAAAAATCTGGTTTGGTTTTTGAGCACCTTATCAAAAGCTCATTGGTGCCCAAGACACTTGATCAACTCATCCTGTAGTGGATTCCTACCTAGGGTGGTAGAAGAGTGGATGTACCTAAGTTTAGGGGAACCACTATAGCTCCTTGTGTCTTCTGGTTACTTGTGTTTCTTTTGTTTCTGGCTGTGGCTTGTGATTAGTTTCTTTTGTAGACTGTGATTATTCTATGGTTAGATTTACTATTTGCTTCCCTGTTCACTCAGATTACAACAATTGTTGTAAAAAGTTTTTAAGCACCATACTCTATTCACCCCCCTCTAGAGTATATCAGATCTACCTTGCACTTTCAATTGGTATCAGAGCCTGGTTGGTTAAACATACCACACCTTGGTGGTTGCACAGGATAACACCTGAACCCAAAGATTCCTAGTTAGATCTGCCTGTTGTAAATTTTGTTATTAGAATTATTTCGTCACAAATCATGGCCCAAAACAAAGATTATGCTAGCACCAGACCTCCAGTGTGCAATCTGTCTAAGTTTGCACTTTGGAAAGCAAAGATTAGACTCTACATGAATTCTATTGATGAGGACATTTTTAATTCTGTTTTGATAGTTTGTCCAAGACCTCCAGAGAACACAAGCACAAATGCTGTTCCACCTCCATCAGGAACAGATGCTGATATCAAGATGTGGAAAGTAGCAGATGCAAAGGCTATGAATATCTTAGCCCAGACTATGTCTGATGACATTTTCCAAAAGATGGTTGAATGCAACTCAGCAAAGGAAATCTAGGATAAGCTCTCCGAAATAGTCTCAGGATCTGCCGATGAAAGAAAATGTTGGGTATTGTATCCACAACGTACCTGATTTGAAGAAGCCCCTGAACAAGCTAAGGTAAATAGACAATGTATTTGATAAAATATTTCAAGTTGTGCTTGCAGTTATTCCACGCTAAGTGCACACCAATGTCAGGGTGCAGTAGGTCAATATACACGGGTCTGCACGACGTAATCTCTCGTTGAGCAGATCAGTGTGTTGGCCTACGTGTACTCTCTCTATTGGAGTGTACTTATTTTCAAGTACATGGCTGTGATATTGCAAGAGCAGATAAGGAGCAAGGATGGGTCAAAGAGCAGTCCATGGGCGGATAGATGAAAATCATCTAAGTGTTAATCGACGAGAATCGCCGATTCGGAGAGAATCATCAAGTGATTCTCGCCGATTCGGGGAGATTCACTAGTGATTCTCGCCGAATCGTCGAGAATCACTAGCTGATTCTCGCCGTCTCCTTCCGGCGAAAACAGTGCGTGCAACCAAGTCAACTTCGACGAGAATCATCTTTGATTCTCGCCGAATCGTCGAGTATCACCTTTGATTCTCGACGATTCGACGAGACTCACCTTCGATTCTCGCCGATTTTGACTTGGGCGAATTCTGGATCCCGCTGGACCGGACTATGCCGCTGGAGCTGTTTTGAACCGGGGTTAGGGTTTCTTCAGGTGGGACCCATAACGGTTATAATGGAGTATTTCCACCGTATAAATATACGCGTATTTTGAACAGAAATTACACAGAAAAATCTACGAAGCCAAGCCGCCAACGTGACCTAGATCGCGATACCTGTTCCGCTGCCATCGCCGCTCGTGCAAGTCGATCGCCGGCAGTGATCGTGATTCTTCTAGATCTTCCGGCGACAGAAGCTTAGCCAATCTTAGAGTCTCACGCGTCTAACCAGAGATCCTTTGTCTCTTGATTTGTTGATCGGGAAAACCTTCCCCGTCCGAATCGATCGAGACGATCGATCCTAGTGTGACCGTTGGAAGACCTAGCTAGCTTTGCTACGAAGTTTGAATCTCCAAAGAACAGCAGCCGCACACCGTTGTTGCCGCCTATCCCGAGAATCAAGCCGCCGCTCTTCTTGCCGCCGCCGGTGTCGAGGAGATTCTCTCCAAGTGAGATCTAGGGTTGTGGACTCTTCGTGACTTCTAGAACACGTCATCAAACGAAGAGGGACACCTTAGTCTCCGAAAGTAGTTTGTATTTCTTGTACATTCTAGTTCTTTTTTGTTGTATAGGAACGTTGGTTCCGAGTTGTAAGGCTTGGGTACAACCCGTGTTGTGGGAGTGTTGTCTCCTACGTGTGGAAGGGTTCCTTCCAATAGTGCAAGGATTGGATTTCAATCCTGTTGGTGAAGTGACCGAGTCGTCCCTTGTTGGGAGATAGGTCGAAGAGGGAAAGTGGATGTACCCAACTCGGGGAACCACTATAAATAGCTTGTGTACCTTCTTTGCTGTGCTGGTTTGTTTATTTGTGCAGGTTCAATTTTAATTCCGCAAAAACGCTACACGTCACCTATTCCCCCCCCCCCCCATAGGCGACGGTAGTTGACACTATGTGGAATTTCAAGTGGTATCAGAGGGAGGTTACTCATCAAAAAGGTTAACACCTTGAGCAGAATCCTGCCGCTAGTGTCAAGAAGAAGGCAAACATCTACTATGGACGGGCTCAAGTTCACAGGCAAGATCCCAGTGTGCACCAGGCTCAACTTTCCTATCTGGAAGGAAAGGATCAGGTTCTACATGGAAACAGTTGATCCTCGACTCTTCATGATCGTGGAGGAGGGACCTTATGTTCCCACTAAGGCCTCCACCATTGATCCTACCCAGAAAGTGCCAAAGAAAATTTCTGAAATGGACAATGACGAGATGGTGCTGGTGGGACTCGACAAGAAGGCGCAGAACATTCTGGTCAGCGCGGTCGATGACTCAATGATGTAGAACTTCTGCAACTGCAGGACAGCAAAGGAGATCTGGCACTGCATAATTATCCTAATGGAGGGCACTGATGAAGTGAGGGATGATCGGAGATCCCTTTTGAACCAGAAATATGAGGCCTTCAGACAAGGTCCTAAGGAAGAGATCGGAGTCACCTTCGAGAACTTCCTCAAGATTGTCAATACCCTCAAAGGATATGGAAGAGTGTTCACTGATGGTGAACTTAATGATAAATTCCTTAGGTTCCTTACTAAGGAATGGGACACAAATATCTGCGCCATCCGAGAGTTTGGCAGACTTGCTGAAACAGACCCGCAAATTCTGTTTGGGAAGCTGATGTCCTATGAGCTTCAACTGATCACCAGGAAAGCAGAAGAAGAAGCAGAGAAGGCTGCAGCCAAGGAAAAGACTGTGGTCCTAAAAGCCATTCACTCCAGGAAGGGCAAGGGTGCCGTGTCATACCGTGCCAAGAAAAAGGATGAGGAGGAGGACTCCGAGCCATGCTCCTCCAGTTCAGAGCTGTCTGAGGAGGATTTCTTCCTCATCACCCAAGAATTCAAGAAGTTCCTCAAGATGAGGAATCAAAGAAAGAGAGACGGCTCCTCCTCCAGGCATCAGAAGAAAAATTATTCTTCTGACAGGTATGCTTCTAAACCGAACAAACATCGCTCCTCTGACATTATTTGTTTTGTATGCAATAAGCCAGGACACGTCGTGGCCGACTGCTTCCAATGCAAGAGAGAAAAAGGGAAAGGAGAGGAGCACAAATCCTCTAGAGATAAGAAGAAAGAGCGGAGCTACATCGCCAAAAGGCCAAAGACACTGAGTGAGTCTGATTCCTCAGACTCAAGTGATGATGAGGAAGCCTACTTCGGGCTGGTGGGTTGCTCCGACTCAGAAGGAGAATGCCCCCCATTTACTGGGAAGGTAAAAGCTCACACCCCTCTCTCCGACTCTGAATCTGATCCTGAGTCTCAGGATGATGACCCTGAGGATAGCCTTTCGGCCCGTGAAGCGGAGCTCCTCGAGAAGTATGAGCTTCTGCTCAACACTTTCGAGGAGTGCCGTAAGAGATTGAAGGCTGAGAAAAAGGAAGTGAAATTCCTTAAGGGTGAGAGTGTCTCCCTAAGGGAAGAGATCACCAGTTTGATCTCTCTGCGACAGGAGCACCTAGAATTGACTTCAAAGCATTCAGAGTCTCTTAAGCTCCTTGATCTTAAGCAGGAGGAAGTCGACAAGTTGGAAGAACAACTTGCGGCAGAAAGGAAGATCGTCAAGAGCTTCTCTATGCCAAAAACAGTTCTTCCAGTGGTTGATACCTTCTCTGCTCAGGCCAAAGGAGCTGGCTTGGGGCATGTAGGGGTATCTGGTTCCTCATCCAGGAGAAACAGGAACCAGAGGAAGAATAAGGCCACCAAGAAGGCCTCTGCTGCTGAAAAGGGAAAGGCTCCGCTCAGTCCTGTTGCGTTCAGAAAGCCTAGCTTTCCTTGCAACCAACATGACTTTGAATCAACCTTTGGTCATCATTTCCGGCCCTCGGTTGCAAAGCCAAAGAGCCGATATGATGGTTGGACCTTTCCCCGGAACTTCGGTGAGAGTGCCCTCAAGGCACCTTATGAGGAAATCCACATGGGAAATTATGGTCAATTCTCTAGCGGCCATAATGGAAAGCAGGCACCAAGAGTCAAGCCTGTTATACTGAAGAAACAGAAGGTGAAGAAGTCATGTGACTGCAATCACTATGAGGCCTCCACCTCCAGATCCAAGGCCCCGGCTATACCCACCATTCCCAGGGTAAAGCAGGAGTCGAGGAAGAGGTACAACAGATTTGACTGTTGGTGTTGTGGCAAAGTCGGTCACTTTGTCGTGGATTGTTGGTTTAATCCAAGGTATCAAGAGACTCCGTATGTTAGCAATGCGAGGCCGACCACTCGTAGGGTTAACCAACCGAGGGGGAGTATGCTAACCAAGAATCTAGGACCCAAGTTCGATTGGGTTCCTAAGGGAAATTGATTCTGTTTTGCAGGAATGTCCAAAGGCCACCAAAACGCCAATATGGTACTTGGACAGTGGATGCTCCCGGCATATGACTGGGACAAGAAGCTTGCTGCATGATTACACTCCAGTCGAGAATGGACCCAAAGTCATCTTTGGGGGGTCAGATCGAGGAGTCACCAGAGGTTACGGTATGATCTCCAACGGTATAATCTCTATCACCGACGTGGCTTATGTTGAAGGGTTAAACCATAACCGGATCAGTGTAAGTCAGTTATGTGATAAAGGTTATGACGTTAAGTTCTGCAAGGATAAATGCCTGATAATATCATGTGCCTCTTCTGAGACGATACTAACAGGCATTAGGAGCAGAAATATCTTCTGCTTAAATTTTCTTAGTTTAGATTCATCTACCCCCGTATGCCTAGTGGCAGCTGGCAGTGCATCTCTTTGTGAACAATGGCACAAGAGATTGGCACATATTAATTTCAAAACAATTAGTATGATGTTTTCTAAAAACTTAGTAAGGGATGCTCCTGTTATCAAGTGCATCAAAGATAGCCCCTGTCCTGCATGCCAGATGGGCAAACAGACTCGGGCTACCTTTAAGAGCATTGCAGATAAAGACTCTTCCCGATGTCTTTACCTTCTACATATGGACTTGTTTGGTCCAATGCAAGTTCATAGCTTGGGAGGCAAGTTCTATACGCTAGTGATAGTTGATGATCATTCTCGGTTTACATGGATGTTCTTCTTAAAATGAAAGTAGGATACGTTTGACATCTTCACTAGTTTTGTCAAGAAGGTTCAGAACGAATTTAACTGCTCGGGGTCAAAATCAGAAGTGACCATGGAACAGAATTCGAATCTGGTGCTATGACAGAGTTTTGTGAAGAACAAGGTATCTTTCATGAGTTTTCCTCCCCACGCACTCCTCAGCAAAATGGAGTTGCGGAGAGGAGAAATAGAACTCTCATTGAATCCTGCACGACCATGTTGAAAGACGCTTCTCTCCCAGAATACTTCTGGGAAGAGGCGGTCAATACAGCTTGTCATGTACAAAACCGAGCATTGATCAACAAGCATCATCGTAAGACGCCTTATGAGCTACTGAGAGGCAGGAAACCAACCATGTCCTACTTGAGGATCTTTGGTTGCAGATGCTATGTACTGAATAATGGGAAGTACCCGCGTACTAAATTTGGTGAAAAATGCTTCGAAGGCATATTCATGGGCTATAGTTCCCACAGTCGGGCATATAGGGTCTTCAATAAGAAAATCCTAGTGGTAGAAGAATCAATTAATGTTGTATTTGATGAAGGAAGTTTTCTTAACGGCAATTCTTCCAGTGGTATTCTTGAAGATGCAGGTGCACGACTTGAACAATTGAGTCTCGATGAGACCACTAAAGATGAAACTCCTAAGTACGTCAAAGTTTCCACCTCAACGTCAACTGAGAATGTTGAAGATCAAGATGGAACAAATCTCTTAGAAGATGGAGAAGCCCGAGAAGTAGTCGAAGCTCCAGACGTCAGACTTCTAGAGCTCCGGCACGTGAGGGATCATCTTAGAGATCAGATCATCGGAGATCCTCGTGACGGTGTCAGAACTCGAAGAGGTACTACTAACGAGATTTTGCATCTTAGCTTCCTGTCACAGGTTGAGCCAAAGAAGTTCGACGAGGCGAACAAAGATGCGGCATGGATTTTGGCCATGCAAGATGAACTACATCAATTCGAACGATGCAACGTTTGGACGCTGGTTCCCAGACCGCACAAGCAGAATGTGATTGGCACCAAGTGGATCTTCAGAAACAAACTGGATGAACATGGTGTTATCATAAAGAACAAGGCCAGGCTGGTGGCTCAAGGTTAGAGACAGGAGGAGGGGATTGACTTCGACCAGACCTTTGCACCAGTGGCAAGGCTCGAGGCAATCAGATTGTTCCTGGCGTATGCTTCGCACAAAGGATTGACAGTCTATCAAATGGATGTGAAATCAGCATTCTTGAACGGAGACCTGAAAAAGGAAGTATACGTCGCTCAACCCCCAGGTTTTGTCAATCCTACTTATCCCAATCATGTATATTTTCTCAATAAAGCTTTATATGGTTTAAAACAAGCTCCATGAGCTTGGTATGAGACTTTATCTAGTTTTCTTCTTGAGAACAAGTTCTCTAGAGGTAAAATAGATAAGACATTGTTTCTCAGGGAAGTCAAAGGCAAGATTTTGCTGGTGCAAATCTATGTCGATGACATAATATTCGGCTCAACGGACAACAATCATTGCAAAAAGTTTTCCAAACTTATGCAAGGAAAGTTTGAAATGAGCAGTATGGGAGAGCTAAAGTATTTCTTGGGACTTCAAGTGAAACAGTCTGAGGATGGAATCTTCATCTCTCAGACGAAGTTCACAAATGAACTCCTCAAGAAATTCGGTATGGAGAATGTAACCTCTATGAGGACTCCAATTGGATCCACTATGTCTCTGGATAAGGATGAGAAAGGTAAACCTTTCGATGAAACCAAATACAGAAGCATCATTGGATCCCTGCTCTACCTTACTGCCAGTAAACCGGATATCATGTTCTCCACATGTGTCTGTGCCAGATATCAGGTGAACACTAAGGAATCTCACTATGTCGCTGCAAAGCGAATTCTAAGATACCTTAAAGGTACTCCCAATCTTGGCTTGTGGTACCCGAGAAACAATGATGTCGAGCTAATAGGTTTTTCAGATGCTGATTTTGCAGGGAGTAGGGATGATAGGAAAAGCACTTCCGGGACGTGTCAATTCCTCGGAAGAAGGCTTATCTCATGGAACAGCAAGAAGCAGAATTGTGTAGCTACCTCCACAGCAGAGTCTGAGTACATCTCGGCAGGCAGCTGTTGCGCACAACTCCTATGGATCAGAAACCAGTTAGCCGACTACGACCTTCAGTTCAAGGAAGTACCTATGTACTGCGACTCCTCCAGTGCAATTGCAATTGCCAATAATCCGGTATCGCACAGCAGAACGAAGCATATTGAAGTGCGCTACCACTTCATTCGGGAGTATGTGGAGAACAAGGACATCTCTCTCTGTTATGTCCCCACGGACAAGCAGATTGCAGATATTTTCACAAAGCCCTTAGATGAAGCTAAGTTCAGTCTTTTCAAAACTGAATTCAGGATGCTAAACTATGAGGAATGAAGACTACAGCAGCTCCAGGCTCGTGCATCTAGGGGGAGCCTCTGCCAGGAACTCAAGTGTGAGCACAGGTGCAAGTACTGAGGGGGAGCAAGGGGTCAAATGCAACAGACCCAGATTTACAGAAGCCGAAAAGAGGCAGATTACCCTCTCGGCTAAGGCTAAGGTGGCTCCAAGTTGGCTCTCAAGTTGGCTCTCAAGAAATTGGTATTGGTAATGTATATCTCTCTCAACTCAATTTCAAGGTCATGATTTTCATTCCCATACACTTTATTCACCTTAGCTTGTAGGGTTTAGGCTTCTTCAAATAGGGGAGATTGTTGGGTATTGTATCCACAACGTACCTGATTTGAATAAGCCCCTGAACAAGCTAAGGTAAATAGATAATGTATTTGATAAAATATTTCAAGTTGTGCTTGCAGTTATTCCACGCTAAGTGCACACCAATGTCAGGGTGCAGTAGGTCAATATACATGGGTCTGCACGACGTAATCTCTCGTTGAGCAGATCAGTGTGTTGGCCTACATGTACTCTCTATATTGGAGTGTACTTATTTTCAAGTACAAGGCTGTGATATTTCAAGAGCAGACAAGGAGTAAGGATGGGTCAAAGAGTAGTCCATGGGCGGATAGACGAAAAATCGTCTAAGTGTTAATCTACGAGAATCACTAAGTGATTCTCGCCGATTCGGGGAGAATCATCAAGTGATTCTCGCCGATTCGGGGAGAATCATCACTAGTGATTCTCGCCGAATCGTCGAGAATCACTAGCTGATTCTCGCCATCTCCTTCCGGCGAAAACAGTGCGTGCAACCAAGTCAACTTCGATGAGAATCATCTTTGATTCTCGCCGAATCGTCGAGAATCACCTTTGATTCTCGACGATTCGACGAGACTCACCTTCGATTCTCGCCGATTTTGACTTGGGCGAATTCTGGATCCCGCTGGACCGGACTCTGCCGCTGGCGCTGTTTTGAACCGGGGTTAGGGTTTCTTCAGGTGGGACCCATAACGGTTATAATGGAGTATTTCCACCGTATAAATATACGCGTATTTTGAACAGAAATTACACAGAAAAATCTACGAAGCCAAGCCGCCGACGTGACCTAGATCGTGATACATGTTCCGCTGCCGTCGCCGCTCGTGCAAGTCGATCGCCGGCAGTGATCGTGATTCTTCTAGATCTTCCGACGACAGAAGCTTAGCCAAGCTTAGAGTCTCACGCGTCTAACCAGAGATCCTTTGTCTCTTGATTTGTTGATCGGGAAGACCTTCCCCGTCCGAATAGATCGAGACGATCGATCCTAGTGTGACTGTTGGAAGAGCTAGCTAGCTTCTCTACGAAGTTTGAATCTCCAAAGAATAGCAGCCGCACACCGTTGTCGCCGCCTATCCCGAGAACCAAGCCGCCGCTCTTCTTGCCGCCGCCGGTGTCGAGGATATTCTCTCCAAGTGAGATCTAGGGTTGTGGACTCTTCATGACTTCTAGAACACGTCATCAAACGAAGAGGGACACCTTAGTCTCCGAAAGTAGTTTGTATTTATTGTACATTCTAGTTCTTTTTTGTTGTATAGGAACGTTGGTTCCGAGTTGTAAGGGTTGGGTGCAACCCGTGTTGTGGGAGTGTTGTCTACTGCGTGTGGAAGGGTTCCTTCCGATAGTGCAAGGATTGGATTTCAATCCTGTTGGTGAAGTGACCGAGTCGTCCCTTGTTGGGAGATAGGTCGAAGAGGGAAAGTGGATGTACCCAACTCGGGGAACCACTATAAATAGCTTGTGTACCTTCTTTGCTGTGCTGGTTTGTTTATTTGTGCAGGTTCAATTTTAATTCCGCAAAAACGCTGCACGTCACCTATTCCCCCCCCCCCCTCCCATAGGCGAAGGTAGTTGACACTAGGTGGAATTTCAGAAAAGACAAGATCTCACCTCATATCCCAATATGAGAACTTCAAGAAGGGAGAAGCTGAGTCAGTTGGAGATATGTATAATAGACTCAGTTGAAGAAAGGACAAAGACTTCAAGAAGAATGGCAATGGAAAACCCTCCTCAAGCAAGAACTAACACACAAGGAAGGGATTTGTTGCTGAATCCTGGAGTGAAACTGAAGAAGAATCAGAAGCTTCATCTAGCTCCAGTGATGATGAAGATGATGCTGAAGAGAAGGAATTCTGCATGATGTTAATCAATGGCTCTCAACACAATTCAGATGCAGAAGAGTCAGAGTAAGACTCAGAGACTCAACTTGAAGAGGACCAGGTAATTAGTTCTTTTGATTTCAATTCTGATGAATTTAAGTCTGAGTTTAAAGCATTATGTTTAGACTTACTCAAATATGAGAAGGAAATTATTTCTCTCAGAAATCAATTATCTGAACATAGTATCTTAAAGTCAGAAAACCTCAAACTCTCTGAGGAGTTGGAGTGCTGTAGGTAGCAGATAGCTTCACTGAAAGGTGAGCTATCAGAGGCCAAGAAGCTTGAAGAATCCCTTAATGGGAGAAGTATCAAGCTGATGGACATCACAAACACAGTGAACTCCAGATTTAATAGTACACTGGGCTTGGGTGCTTCATCCAGCCAACCTATAGTTCTAACAACCCCAATTAAGTTTATTTCTGATAAAGGGATGGGAGTTGTAGAGGTAGCTAGGAAAAATTCTGATCTACCTAAGAAAACCAAGTTCCAGCAGAAATCGTCGAACGGAGCTCGACGATCACCGAACGCAGATCAACGATCCAGGAAAAATCGTCGAACTCAGGTTGACGATCTCTAATTCCTGAACTCTTCCACAGTCGACCGTCGAATGGAGCTCGACGATCTGACCCAAGATCGTCGAACACAGCTCAACGATCGTCGAACAGAGATCAGAGCTTTGGAAATTCTTTCAAGGGTAAATCAAAATCCAATCTTACGGGTCCTTCATCCCAAAGCTTTAACCCTTATACTGAATGGATAATACCTCCAAGGAGATATCATCCTGAAGGTTATAAGAGTCAACCTGGGATGTCTTTTATTTCTGAATTTAAAGGTTATCAACCTAGGCCCAAGGTAAACTGGGTCAAAAACAAGTGAATTATTTTATGTGCAGGTGAAGACATATACAACATCAAACCAATAATGGTATTTGGATAGTGGGTGTTCAAAGCACATGACAGGAAATAGGGACAACCTCACATCCTTTAAAGCCAAGATTGGACCCAATGTCATATTTGGTGATTCAAACTTTGGACAAACTAAAGGATATGGTGCAGTCAAGATTGGGACAGTGACATTCAAGAAGGTAGCCTATGTGGAAGGACTGAAGCACAATTTGATCAGCATCAGTTAGCTATGTGATGAAGGCTACCAGGTGACTTTCAGCAAAGCCTTATGCAAGATCAAGTCAGAGGACAACACAACTGTGTTGACAGGTAAAAGGAAAGGTAACATCTACTTAGTAGACTTTCTTTCAACAGAAGTAGATATTGGCCTGTTTAACTCTGTTAGTAGACCTAATGTATTATGGCATAAGAGACCAGGACATTTAAACCTTAGAACCATTGCTAGGCTATCCAAGGACAACCTTGTTAGAGGACTACCTTCTGGCCCCTATAAGAAGGAAGGACTCTGCAGGGCTTGTCAATTAGGCAAGCAAACTAAAAATAGTTTCAAGACACTTAATAAGAGTGATTTACCTAGGATTTTGTATCTGTTACACATGGATCTTTTTGGACCCATTACAGTACAAAGCTTAGGAGGGAAATCTTACACTTTAGTAGTTGTAGATGACTTCTCTAGATTCACATGGGTGTTCTTTCTGAGGAAGAAGTCTGATAACTTTAAGCGTTTGACAGAGTTTCTCAAATTTATACAGATTGAGTTCAATACTCACATTGCCCTGATCAGAAGTGATCATGGGACAGAGTTTGATTCTCTTCTTATGCAAGAGTTTTGTCAGAGTGAAGGGATCAGACATACTTTCTCAGCTCCTAGAACTCCTCAACAAAATGGGGTAGCTGAAAGGAAAAATAGAACCCTTATTGAATCTGCCACTACATTGTTATCAGATGCTCACCTTCCTCTATCTTTTTGGGCAGAGGCAGTGAACACCTCCAACTATATGCTGAACAGAAGTTTAATACATAAACTAAAGGGCAAGACTCCCTATGAATTACTCAAAGGGAAGAAACCTAAAGTTGATTATTTTAGAATTTTTGGTTGTATTTGTTATATTCATAATAATGACAAGAGATATTTAGCAAAATTTCAAGCTAAAGCTGATGAAGGAGTGTTTCTGGGATACTCCATGATCAGTAAGGCTTATAGGGTATATAATAAATCATCTCTTAAAATTGAGGAATCTGTTCACATATCATTTGATGAATCTAACATGTCTTTCAAGGAGAAGAATACTTCTACCATAGAACCTTTGCAGGTACATTCTCTTGCTGAAGATTTGAACAGGTTACAGATTACTCAAAAAGAGGAAAGCAGTGAAGATGAAGAAAGCATTCAATATATTGAAGAGAAACAACTTGAAGAGCCATTTGTTGTACCACAAGAGGAAACAACAACACAGATTGGTGAACAATCAACACCCCCTGTTGATTTAGTAACATCAAGAAATCATCCAATTTACCAAGTAATTGGAGACATCTCAGCTGGTGTGCAAACCAGAAATCAGGTCAACCAAAACCTGTTGCACACTTGCTTCCTATCTCAAATTGAACCTCAATCCATTCAAGATACAGAGCAAGATCCACACTGGATCATTGCAATGCAAGAAGAGTTGCATCAATTTGAAATGAACAAAGTTTGGGAACTAGTGCCAAGGCCTAAGGATCACTCCATTGTTGGAACAAAGTGGGTGTTCAGAAACAAATTGGATGATCAAGGAGTAATTGTAAGAACAAGGCAAGGCTAGTTGCTCAAGGATACTCTCAATAAGAAGGCATAGATTATGACCAGACTTTTGCACCAGTTGCAAGATTGGAAGCCATCAGAATCTTCTTAGCTTATGTAGCACACAAAGGCTTCAAGGTATATCAGATGGATGTAAAGAGTGCCTTTCTAAATGGAGATATCAAAGAAGAAGTCTATGTCAGACAACCTCCAGGTTTTATCTCTCCAATTCATCCTGATTATGTTTTTAAATTGAACAAAGCATTATATGGTCTCAAGCAAGCTCCTAGAGCATGGTATGAGACCCTCGCATGCTTCCTTCAGGAAAATGAATTTATAAGGGGTAGAGTAGACCAAACTCTTTTTATTAGAACTCATTAGTCCCATACCCTACTAGTACAGATTTATGTGGATGATATTAGTTTTGGCTCTACTGATTCAAATTTGTGCAGAAGGTTCTCCAACCTAATGCATTCTAAATTTGAAATGAGTAGCATGGGTAAGCTATCCTTCTTTCTAGGATTGCAAGTCAAACAACATGCTGAAGGCATCTTTATTTCTCAAACCAAGTATGCAAAAGAATTGGTTAAGAAATTTGGTATGTCTGAAGCATCTTGTATGAAAACACCCATGCCTACTAATGTTGTATTGGATGCTGATGAACATGGGAAACCTGTTGATCAGACAACATATAGAGCAATGATTGGCTCTTTACTGTACTTTATAGCTAGTAGACCTGACATAATGTTTGTTACATGCATATGTGCTAGATTCCAAGTAAGCCCTAGAGAGTCACACCTAACATTAGTAAAAAGGATTCTCAGGTATGTAAAAAGTTGTCCAAATCTAGGTCTCTAGTATCCAAAAGATTCAGCATTTGAATTAACTGGATTTTCTGATGCTGATTATGCTGGATGCAGAATTGATAAGAAAAGCACCAGTGGAACTTGTCAGTTTATTGGTGACAGACTTGTCTCTTGCTTTTGCAAGAAACAAACATCTGTGTCAACTTCAACTGCTAAAGCTGAATATATGGCTGCAGGCAGTTGTTGTTCACAAATATTGTGGATTCAAAACCAAATCCTAGACTATGGCTACAACTTAGAGAAGTCAAAAATATTTTGTGATAACACAAGTGCTATTTCTATAGCTCAAAATCCAGTCCTCCATAGTAGGACAAAACACATAGAAATTAGGCATCACTTTTTAAGGGATAATGTTGAGAAGAACAAAATTGAACTTCAATATATCCCAACTGATTTGCAAAGGGGAGATATTTTCACCAAACCCTTGGATGAAAAGAAACACACCTTCTTCCTAAATCAGTTAGGAATGTTAGATGGAGGAAGTCTAAAATAATATCCAAGATTTTAAAACTTTAAAAATTGACCAAGACTAGGCAAACATCTTGATTTTTCTAGTGTCTAGAGTGTATTTCTGGTCTCTAAACTGCGCTCGACGATTTTCCCCCAGATCGTCGAACGGAGATCGACGCTTTTCGAAATCGTCGACCGGAGTTCAGCGCTTCTCAGATCGTCTGAACTATCTTTCAGGTCAGCGATCGTCGAACGACGCTCGACGATTTTGTTCTCTGAACTATCGTTGAATGGAGCTCGATGCTCTCCAATATCGTCGAACGGAGATCGACGATGTTGATGACCTTTCAGGTTCCTTTAGAAGCCCCGATCGTCGAACTGAGTTCAACAATCTCTCCTTTTCTGCGTCGAACCCTAATATAAAATTCATTTTTCGGCCGTCGTTCTCTCTTTGAGCCTTCGTTCTCTCTGCAAAAATTCTCTTTCCCTCCAAACTTCTCTACACTTGGTCGTTTGTTTGTTGATTTTTGCAGGTAACAATGACCGTCTCAGTTGTCGTTCTAGCCGCAATGAAGTTTGATGCAGGATTTGATATAGATATGGAGTCTTTCAGCACCAGTGATCAAATCTTCCAAGACATTCTGGAACTGTTCAAGGAACAAAAGCTTGCTACTATCATGTCCACATGAATCAAATTGGCTGCTGATGAGATCAAGGAGTGGGTCTATACTGCCCACAACCAGGACCAAAATACAGTGGTTGGTTCAATTTCTGGAACCTAGGTCCCTCTGACTTCTACTATTCTGACAGAGATTTTTGGATTGAATTCTGGGGAGGATTCTGCTGAGTTGTCAGGAGAAGCATTTTCTGATTTACTTGCTAGAATGGGTCATTCTGATGCAAACCCTAGCAAGCTGCTGAAAAAGAATTTGGCTGTTGAATACAGGTTTTTAGCTGATGTTGTGGGAAAAGTCTTGTTGGTAAAGCATTCAGCACATGATACCATCTCCAGGTATCAGCTGTGCTTGATGGGTGCTATTGTGGATAAGAAACAGTTAAACTGGGGGGAGATTTTCTTTGACCTGATTAAGAAGAAAATAAATAAGAATTTTGTGATTATGGAAGGATACTAGGGCTATTTCTTCAAAACAGATGCCCTGCACTGCTAGTCTCATCTGGGATGCACATCAATGCCTCTAAGAGGCTGTCCTGTGCCCTATTTGGCAAATGGGACAAATAGATAATGAAGCCCAGCAGGCCCTCTGCAAGCACCACTTCAGGCACAAGGACTCTTGCAGTCTCTTCCCCTCAAGTCTCTGCCCCTGCAGAAGACTTGCCTGCTGCTTCTTCTCCTCCTCCACCTCTTATCTCCTCTCCACCAGTCACATCCACCATTCAAATTTCCCCCACAATCATTATCTCAACCCCATCTCCAACTTCAATTTCATCTCCAACTGATATTCCCTCTCCAACTCTTCCAATAACAGAAGAAATCTTCCACCCATTACATCACTACCCTCACCCAGACATTGACACATCATCCCACATTCCATCTTTCACACTTCTAGATGATTCCTTTATGGATGATTCACCTTCATCCCCTCCTGATCCACCCTCTTCATCCACATCTTACCAACAACTTCTGCAAGATATCATTGATCAACCCTCCTTCACACCTTCTATTTCCATTCCACTATCTTCAATTCCAACAATCCCCATATCTCAACACTCCTTTCCCCCATACACCAGCTCTCCACCAACATCTCCAGCTGTTCCACCTACAGTCTCTTCCTCTGCTCACATCCCTGTTGAGCATGTAGATCTTCCAGCCTTAGCTGACAGACTTTATAAGCTGATAGCTCCCAGGCTATCACTTCTATTGGAGACCTCCATGGCTCCACTCCTAAAGTCAGTTGCAGACCTTTCTGTCAGGCTATCTTCTCTCATTCCTCAGGAAATCCCTTCATCTGGGTGCCTTGATCCAGTCTTGACTGAATCTAGGCAGGGGGAGATGCCACATGAAGTGGTAAGATTGCCTGCAGCTGCTGTTACCTCAGCTCAAGCTCCAGCCTCAACACCACAAGTTGCAGTCTTCTCAGTGGATCTCGGGTCCTTATTATCAGATTTTGATTCAATATATTTCAGCTGTCTTCCAGTAAGCACTGCAGTCCAGCCTTCTGAAGACCTCTCCAAGGCCATTGTGCCCTTTTCAAGATATGACACCAGTGTTATACATTCCTTTGTAAATTCAGTTTATGCTGCTGCAAATGTTGTTGTTTCTGTTTGTTATAATGCTGCTGATGTTTCAGTTTCTGAGGATATGCAGACAAAGGCATTTGATTTTGAGTCTACTTTTATTGCTGATGTTGTTACTGTTGTTATTGCTGATGCTGAAACTATTGTATCTGAAAGTAGTGTTTCTGAAACTGTTATCTCTGTATCTGTTGTTGCCCCAGTTATTGTTGTTACTAGTGCTGCTTCTATTTCTCCTTCTACTGCTGCTACAATTGCTATCACTACTGCTTCATCTGCTCCAACACAACTTCAAAAAGACTATCTGAAAAAGATTGATGCTTTATATGATGAACACAGCTCTGAAAGTGCTCAGTTCAGAACTGATTCTGATGATTCTTCTGCTACTATAGCCAGGAAAAGAAAAGCAAGAAGCAAAGCTATGAAAAGAGTTCCACTAGCTAAAGTCAAAGATACCAATGATATTCCATATTATATTCTTCATGACTGCCCTATAACTGAACACTAGATGCAATATTCCAAGAATCAATTAAAGGCTATGAAAAAGAAGAGAAAATATGAGAAAGGTTCCTCTCAGTTTCATCATCATCCTCCTCCACCTCCTCCTTCACCTGGTGTAGGTGGAAGTGGTAGCTCTGCATCTCAACCCTCTGCCAGAATTCAAACCCCCTATTAGCCTCAAGGAAGATCTCAATATAGGGGGAGCCAATCTAGAGGATATCAATCTAGGAGAGGAAATTATAGAGGAAACCAAAGGGAATTCCAAGTTTACTCCAAAGGCTATTCTAGATAGCATCCATACTCAAGGGAAGGACAAGCATCATCTGATACAACTTCAGGCCCTTTTCCCTACAAGCTGAAAGAATTAGTCTCATCCAGAGCTCCTCCAGATAATCCTTCCAACAGATATGATCCTCCAGTGCCTTTTGAGGATCCAGAGAACAATCCTACTGCATGGACTGCTAGGATGAAAGAGTTAGCTGCTTTGGACCAGATTAAGAAAGCCAAAGAGCAAGGCAAGAACACCTCCAGTTTCACTACATTGTCAGAACAAAGAAAGAAGGAACTTGAAAGATATGCTTCCAGCAAGTTTTTTGATTCTGAAAGATACATAGAGCTGCACCCTGAAGCTGTGGTACCAAGGCCTAAACAACAAACATCTCTAGGTGTAGCTGATGATAGAAGACCAAAGAAGGAAGCTCTTGATCCAAATAGAGAAATAAAACATATAAAGAGCAAAGAGAAGGAGTAATTCTGTAAGGTGACAATTATTCTGATTTATGATCTGTCTGAGATATATCTGTGCTTCTGCAATGTCTTGTTTATTGCATTTTTGCTTTGTATATTGTTGCTTTTATTCAATTTCTGTAAATAGTAATCCTAACCCAAATAGGGGGAGATTGTTGGAACACCCTATTACTAATTTGGGTCAGGATCACTATGTCTTTAGGAAACCTGTTTTGACCTCTTTGTATAGATCTAAAGGTCAATTAGATTTGAGCCTAAGGGTTAGTAGTTAGGTTTGGGAGCTGCCCTCAAGACCAGGCTTGTTAGTTTGGAGACTAAGTCATTTCGTCGAGCTCAGTACAACGAATCGTCAAACTCCTATCGACGATCGTTTAGCTCAACTTCGACGGATCGTCGAACTCCATTTGACGATCGCTGAGCTCAACTTCAACAAATCGTCGAACTCCATTCGACGATCTTCGAGCTCAGTTCGAAGATCTTGACTCCAGTATTGATTCTCTATCTCTGACCTCAGTTCGACGATAGTTGAGCTCAGATCGACGATCTCTGTTGCTGTCTAAGTCCAAATCGCTGAGCTCAGTTCGACGATAGTGGATCTCAGTTCGACGTTTTTCTAAAGAGTTAAATGATTTTCAAGATTCAAAATTCAGACAGTTAAGGAGTTATTGTCAGCAATTAATTCAGAAGATCTTGTAGCTGTTTTCATTTATTCTGGAGCAAGTTTCAAGGGATTATCAAGGAATGTTTCATTGGACTTTCCCCTAGAAGACAATTGCAATTAAGGATGTAATTAATGATAGGCTAACGGCTATTCTGGACAGAGGATCATTTCTATTCAGAACAAAGGAATAAAAGATAAGATTTTTTGTTTTAATTCCAGACAAGAAGAGAGTGCACAAGAAGAAGAAGAACAAAATATTCTCTGCAACAACTCTTCTCTGGAACAACATCTTTCTCAACAACAATCACTCAAGAGAAAAAGAAAGAGAGCTGTAGACATTCTCTGTCTCAAAGAATTCACACAAGAACACCATCACCAAAAGGAGATCAACAAATCTGAAATCTTCAGATCTCTTTTGATTCAAGTGTTCAAGGCCATCATCATTCAAGACTCCAGACACCTCACATTTCAGCTGTTGCTGAAATCATCAATTGCTGGAGATCAATTTTCTGAAGGTCTATCACCCTACAGCAAAGCTTCATTTCCTGAACATCTCAAGAACTCAGGGGGAGCTTTGACAAGATCAACAAATCTTCTCTTTGACTGTTGATAGAGAAGATCATCTCTTTCCCTCTCTCTCTCTCTCACTCTGCTGTACAGGGTTTTTCAAACTCCCTTCAAAAGTTTGTGTTTGGTTTTTGAGCACCTTATCAAAAGCTCATTGGTGGCAAGACACCTGATCAAAAAATCTTGTTTGGTTTTTGAGCACCTTATCAAAAGCTCATTGGTGCCCAGGACACCTGATTAACTTATCCTGCAGTGGATTCATACCTAAGGTGGTAGAAGAGTGGATGTACCCAAGTTTAGGGGAACCACTATAGCTCCTTGTGTCTTCTGGTTGCTTGTGTTTCTTTTGTTTCTGGCTGTGGCTTGTGATTAGTTTCTTTTGTAGACTGTGATTATTCTGTGGTTAGATTTACTATTTGCTTCCCTGTTCGCTCAGATTACAACAACTGTTGTAAAAAGTTTTTAAGCACCATACTTGATGAGTCCACATTTTACAATGATTTTTGGACTCATCTGGGCTAGTTTTATCGCCTTAGCACTACACTTGAGAGCCTTTATTGCTTATTTGTGTTTATGTACCTATTTCACGATTAAGTGCACTGTAGGCCCGCTTCTGTGTGCTTTCTGTGTTTCCATTTCTGTTGTTATTCTTTAGCCATATCTCGGGGATGTGGTGTGCACGTTCTGGTGGCCTTTCTGCCCCTTCTGCTGGTACAGGGGTCGTGTGCGTGTTCTGGGATGGTTGTGAAACAGGAATACTGCGCACGATCAGGGGATCTAATGCGCACGACCACTGGTCGTGCGCCCCTGATCGTGCGCACTACTCTACGTTTTCTATAGAATCAGCCTGGGTTAAGCGCACGACCAATGGACTTACTGCGCACGACCACTGGTCGTGCGCCACCGTTCGTACGCATTACACCCGCTTTTTCATAACCCTGTCTCGGTAATCGCACGAGCACTGGCCATAGTGCGCACGACCACTGGTCGTGCGTCACTGCTCGTGCGCGTTTATGCTGATGCTTCTTGTCCAGGTTGCAGGTTTATTTGGAAAAGCCGCACGATCATCGACCTACAGTGCGCACGACCACTGGTCGTGCGCCACTGAGCGTGCGCACTGCTTCTGCTGTCTCCGTATAAAAGGCCCTGCTCCGCGTTTTAGGTCAACGCCTGTCATTTGCTGTGATCGGAGAGTGCGCGGGAATCGCCTTTTCACTTCTCCAGCTGCTCCATCACTTCCACCTTCGTTGGGAAGCCATTTCCACTTACTCCGAAGCTTTCCAACACTCCGGCGAAGCCCTCGGCCATTGATGACTTCAACTCCAAGCTTTCCTGCAGAGTTGGTGAAGTAGATAACCTATAGAACGGACTTAAAGGCCTTCGAGGTGACAGATCGTTGGTACCGGAAGCCTCCTTGGACTGAGCCCGGAAGCGGATTGACAACTCGCTACTCCGGCCACAACCCGCGGTGGATCTTCATTCTCTTTTGGTTTACTCCTCTTCCCCTTCCTCTATGTTATGAATGTTTTGAGCAGTGTAATGAACATTTCCATCCCTGAATATCAAGTTTACTTTCTAGTTAATGGAATGTTAGTTTCTTCTTATGCTTGTGATTTCTGTCTGTGAATGCGCCTCACTCACCCCTGAAAGATATGGTACCTAAACACCTAGAGGGGGGGGGTGAATAGGTGACCTAAACCTTTTTTGACTTTTGTTTGGCAGCACAACAGTTTTTCACTGATTACTACAGCTAACAGCAAATACAGAAATTAAGCAGTCAATTCACAGCACAGCATAGAAGACACACTAATTTTATAGTGGTTCCCCAATCTTTGGGTACATCCACTTTCCCCCTTCGCCTATCTAGCAGTGTACTAGATTCGGCCAAACTTCTCCACTAGCTCAGAACCCAACAAGGTTCCTACCTCAGGCCCAAAGCCTTACACTCAGCCAAAAGGCCTACACTCAGCCACCCAGGCCTACACTCAGCCAATTAAAGGCCTACACTCAGAGTTCTTCAACTCCTACACTCAGGCACCAAGCCCTACCCTCAGCCTTTATAAAATAGGCTTACAATCACTCAGATCCAATGGATCTTACAAGTTTAAAATAGAAATTACAAATGCTAACTCTACAATCTCAGAAAGGATGAGAGTTTCTTGAAGAGTTCTTGGAAGAACTCAGCTTGATCCAAACTGACTTAGCTTTCTTCAAAGCTTCTTGAGTAGAACTGAATTAGTCTGAATCTTCTGCAGTTGATCCTTGATCTCTGCTTCTTGAAATCCAGATGACTCTGGATTGTTCTTCTCAGCCTTAGTTCCAAAGATTGAATCCTTGGTTGGAGCTCTCTCTCTCCAACTACTTAGATCTGCAGTTGGACTGCCTGATCTTCTTGTGTTGATCCTCTATGTATCACTTCTTGATTTAATCTGATCAACCACTTCAATTATTCTCACAACAAGTAATGATTGTGAACAACTTAACCACTTAACAACTTTTTTCTGTAAACTGTGGGTGCCTATTTATAGGCTTCCTTTATGGTAACCGGCTGATCCGGTTTATAACAGACTTTTGAATTCTTTGACAGTTGCTGTAGACCGGCTGGATTGGCAGCTGTCATGTCAACCAGTCACTTCTTGAAATCTCACTAACTGTCAGATAGTGTCGAGACTTTCTGTTCTTAAGTGTCGACACTTATAGACCAAGTGTCGACACATGTTGTGTAAGTGTCGACACAAGTCTACAAGGTGTCGACACAATTCCTTGTATGTCTCGACACAGTTTCTTCTGCATGTGTCGACACTGAAATTGAGTGTCGACACAAGTACTTGTACTTCATTCTTTATCTGTATTCTTCTAAGTGTCGACACATCTCCTTTGTGTCGACACATCTTCATGTGTTGAAACTGTCAAGTGTCGACACTGATTCTTGGTGTCGACACAAGTCTTCATTCTTGATTCTTCAGCTGAGTGTCGACACATTCCTTTAGTGTCGACACTTGTACTTAGAATATTTTACAACTTTTCTGTTCTTTGCTAAGTGTCGACACAGCTCCTTGTGTCGACACTTTCTTCAAGTGTTGAGTCTTCTGGTTATGTGTCGACACATTGTGCTGAGTGTCGACACAATCTTCAAGTGTTGACTCCTTTGAGTGTGTGTCGACACATTGTGTTGAGTGTCGACACATTCTTCATATTTTGACTCTGCTGATTGAGTGTCGACACATTGTGTTGAGTGTCGACACTTGTACTTAGTCTCTGCAGAATTTTGCTGAGTGTCGACACAACTCCAAGTGTCGACACTTTCTGATGTAGACTCAGCTCTTCTAGGTGTCGACACTTCTGCCTAAGTGTCGACACAGCTTTTCTGCATTCTTCTACACTGAGTGTCGACACAGCTCCAAGTGTCGACACTTTCTGACTGGTGTCGACACTTCTTCCCAGGTGTCGACACAATGACTCCAAGTGTCGACACTGCATGTCTGGGTGTCGACACAAGCTTTCTCAAGTGTCGACACTTTGCCTCTGGGTGTCGACACATGGACTTAGAAATTTTCAGCTTCAGTCCAGTGTATATCTAACCTGCACAAGTAACTCAAACAAACATCAAATACATTCTGATGTATATCATTGAGTTAGGTGAGGCTTCTTCAAATCAGGTACATTTGACCAATGTACCCAACAATCTCCCCCTATTTGGAGAAGTCATAACCCTTAGTCAATGATATACACCACTCATAATTAAAAATTACAAAATGATGTAAAACATATAAATGACAACAGGGTAAACTTGAACATGTAATAAAGCACACATGTATACTTATTAAACATTGCAGAACAATTAAGAAACACACATATTTCAGAACATTCATACTATATTTATCATATACTGTTCCAATAATGTTCCTTATACATTTTCAATGAAGTATTACAATGTTTTTTACTCAACAGATTACAACAAGCATCAAGTTAATTCCTAATCTAGTGCTGATCAGGTTCTTTAATAACAATGCCTTTTCCAGCTTTAACTTGAGCTTTCACAGCAGCAGCAGCAGCAGGCTCAGCTTCAGCAGTCTTCTTCCCTTTAGAGTCCTTCTTCTTCTGTTCTTCAGCCTTGATCTTTTGTCTTTCAAAATAATGATAGGGCTTAGGAAAGTACTTGCTAGGCTCCACAGCTGTTGGAGGTAGCTTTCCTAACTTAGCCTTCCTTCTAAATTGGACAATTGCTTCCTGCCTACTCTCATGCTTTCTCCATTCAGCCTCTGAGAACCACTTGTTTCTCTCATGGGCATTGTCCTTGGCAGCTTTCCAGGCTGTGAGAATTATGTTTCTAGAAGTAGGGCTCCATTGTTCAAAATCTGGCTTTTGCTCAGCAATTTCCCTAAACTTCTTCTTTGACAGCCTAGTTTCTTCTTCTTTGTCCAAAGCCTCTTGCATTGCAGCTGTGATAGGTTGAACAACCTTTTCCAGAATAATATTAGGCTTGCCAGCAGGTGGACTATACATTGTGCTTATATCTGCATGAATCATGTCAAAGTCTGGAGGTGGATAGATTACATCAGCCACTGCTTGTTGCTCACCTCCAAGATATGTGCCTTGAATACCAGATTCAGCTACATTGTCATCATCACAAAGGGGAGGATAGCCCAGTGTAGCCCTGATGGAATTTGAAATCCATTTTGCATGTTCAGAACTGGCCTTGACTAACACTCTCTCCCCCTTTATGACTTCTTGGGCTACATGATCTCTCACATCATCTTTCTGGAATCTGATTTGGCTATCCAAATACCTTATGCCCTCTTTAAAGAAAGGTCTAAGCTTTGTAAGCTGTTCTGAAATGACCTTCTGGGAATCTTTTATGGCAGTCTGTACAGCAGCAATCTCTGCTTGAAAGAGTTTATCAAAATCAGCTTTGGCAGCAGCAGAGGAAGTGGAAGGTTCATCTGATTTATTCTTGAGTTCAGTGACTATTGCATTGTGAGATGCAGTCAAATTATCATTCATCCTTAACTGATTCTCCAGCACATAGCCTTGCTTTAGTGCTATATCATCCACTTTCTCTTTGATGGTTTCTTGATGTTTAGCCAGATAGACTACTGCATGAGCACCCTTGGTAAAACAATCAGTCATTTCCCTTTTATTAAGGTTCATTTCAAACCTTATTGACTTGATTTCCTGGCCCAGATCAGATTGTAGTGCTTTGTGCCCTTCATCAACATAAGTTTCTAAAGCTTTCCTTTGTTCATCCATCTTGATTTGCATGGCAAGCAGTAGAGCACTGTAATCAGTGGATGGAGCTTGTTGAACTAAGGAATGTTGAGCAACTGTTTGGAGAGCCTTCTTATAGCTCTGGCTTCTTCTTTTGAAAACAAAGAACTTCTTTTTCTGAGCTTGCTCAGCTTCATCATCTTCAGAGTCTGATGTACTGGCTATATCCACCCTATCCTTAGGGCTGGATTGTTTTTCAGTATGCACATCTTGTGCCTTCTCAGTATCTAGCCTTATAGGCTCTTCCACAACTTCTATGTTCTCCCCCTCAGCAGCAGCATTCTTTACTGTATCAGCATCATTCTTTTCCATATCAAAATCATCCTGATTCTAAATTCAGAAATAGATCTTCCATGGTATATTCTGGTGGAGACTGTGCAGGAGATGTACTTGGTTCTTCAACCACTTTATCAGGTATCACAACAGATGTGTCTGGAAGAACAACATCTGGTTCTTGGTGTGCTGGCTGAGTTTGGCTGATGGTCATCAGACAAATCAGAATTTGTTATAGAAAAATTCAAAGTATTAAGATCAACAAGTACCTCTTGAATGAGGAGGGTGGCTTGTTCACTCTCCAGTGTAGATGGTTCTGCTACACCTGGAAGCTCCCCCTGGATGTCAGCTGCCTCCTGAGGAGCAGGTGTCTTCTCTGCAGCCACATCAACTGGACTTTCAGGAGTGAAGACCACATGTTCTTCACTGCCTGAGCTGCTGGAGGACTCTTGAGGCACAGCAGCAGTCTTCCTCTTCTTCCTGGGAGGAGAGTCTTCTTAGAAGCTTGCTTTTCAGGGGTGGTCAATTCCTTTGACACCAGCACCCTTTCCCATCTAGAGAATATTCTTGAGTCCATCTTCCTCATATGATTGATCTTAGTTCCTGCAGCAGTGCTCATTACCTCTGGAATTGATCCAGCCAGGTAGAGACTTAGTATCCTGCCCAGATTGGGCTTCTTCAGGCTTTCCTTCACTTTTTCATAAACCACCATTGACCAGTCTGTTTTCAGATTGAAGATGATTCTGGTCATGACTTCAAACATGGAGGCAGACACCCTGTCATGTCCTCCTGGCTTGCTTAGTATTACCTTGCCCACTATTTCTGATAAGAACTTGCCTTGATTATTCATACCTTTTCTGTTAAAGACTGATCCCACCTTCATCTTTGGATCCAGTCCACACCAAGTAAGAGCTTCCCTGGTCTTAGAAGCAGTTACTTCCTCTTCATCTTGAACTTTAGGTAGCTGAAGTACCTTTCTTAAAGACTTGGGTGAAATCTTGACCTTGGTGCCATGCACCCTTGACTTAATCCTGTAGCCTGAGTCATCTACAGACGCGCCAGAAAGGAATTCAATGACTTCCTTCTTCCATATTTTCGTTGGTTCTGAAACCAAGAACTCCAACCCTGAATTGGCAATTAGGGTTATTACTGATTTGATTTCTTGGTCGCTGTCGTCAAATGCGCCTCGCACAAGCTCATAGCCTTCGTTTACGTTCTCTTCCAGCTTGGGAGCCATTAGGGTTTTGAGAATTAGTCTTGAGATGAGAGAAATGTCGACACAAGAGTTTAGGTCTCGAAACTTTGAAAGCGTGTCGACAATCAAAGACAGAACCCTATTTATACCTTTCTTGTTTGAAGACGAACAGGCGGGATGAATTTCTAATGATGTGTCGACACTGTCAATAAGTGTCGACACTGACTTATAATGTCTCGACACTCATGTGTCGACACAAATTTAGTCAACAGATTTTATGTGTCGACACTTGGTTAAGTGTCGACACCACTATACTCGACATGTGTCGAGACTTTACTTAGAAAAATTCTGAGTAAAACTTAAGTGTCGACACTTTATTGGATGTGTCGACACCTACTCGACATGTGTCGACACTAACATTCTGAAGTGTCGACACTAACTTCCTAGATGTGTCGACACCATTTTCCTGAAGTGTCGACACTTACTATTCTGTGTCGACATAGACTTGTCTATGTGTCGACACCTTTTTACTTAGCCAATTTTTGTTCTGTATACTTAGTCTAAATTTATCATACCTAGTTCAATTTTGAACCTATTAAACTTAGCTTCTTCTAAGGGCTTAGTAAACATATCAGCTATCTGATTATCTGTTTTAACATATTCAAGTGCAATATCATTTCTTTCTACATGCTCCCTAAGAAAGTGATATTTTATCTCAATATGTTTAGTTCTACTATGTGATACAGGGTTATTAGCTATGGAAATAACACTTGTAGAATCACAATAAAGTGGAGTTCTACTTACCTGACATCCATAGTCTTCTAGCTGATGTTGAATCCACAGAAGTTGAGCACAGCAACTTCCTGCAGCTACATATTCTGACTCAGCTGTGGAGATGGCCACACTGGTTTGCTTCTTACTACTCCATGAAATGAGTCTTCCACCTAGGAATTGACAGGATCCAGTTGTGCTCTTTCTATCTTCTTTGCATCCTGCAAAGTCTGCATCTGAATAGCCTGTTAGATCAAAATCTCCATTCCTAGGGTACCAGAGGCCTAGGAATGATACCTGGCACAAACACATGTAGCATACATAATGTCAGGCCTACTTGCAGTCAAGTATAGTACGGAGCCAACTATCCCTCTATACAAGGTTTCATCCACAGGTTTCCCTGCATCATCCTTGCTTAGAGACATACTTGACCCCATAGGAGTCTTCATGGTACTGGAGGAATCCATACCATATTTCCTTATGAGTTCTAGGGTGAACTTAGACTGACATATGGATAATCCACTTTCAGTCTGTTTAACTTGGAGACCCAAGAAAAACTTCAGCTCTCCCATACTACTCATTTCAAATTGACTCTGCATAAGCTTTGCAAACTTTTTGCAAAGGCTACTTTCAGTAGACCCAAATATAATGTCATCTACATATATTTGGACAAGTATTACTTTGCCTCTAGATTCCCTAAGGAATAGAGTCTTATCTATTTTCCCCCTTGTGAACTTGTTCTCAATGAGGAAACTAGATAGGGTTTCATACCAAGCTCTAGGAGCTTGCTTTAACCCATACAATGCTTTCCTAAGTCTATAGACATAATGTGGAAGAGTAGGATCAACAAAACCTGAAGGCTGCTCCACATATACTTCTTCTTTTAAATTACCATTAAGGAATGCTGACTTCACATCCATTTGGTATACTTTGAATCCTTGGTAGGTTGCATAGGCCAAGAACATCCTTATGGCTTCCAGTCTGGCTACTGGAGCAAAGGTTTGATCAAAATCAATACCTTCTTCTTGCCTATATCCTTTTGCAACCAGTCTTGCCTTATTCTTAATGATGACTCCTTGTTCATCTAACTTGTTTCTGTAGATCCACTTTGTTCCTATCACATTGTGATCTTTAGGCTTAGGAACTAAGTCCCAAACCTTGCACCTCTTGAACTGGTTTAGCTCTTCCTGCATAGCTTCAGTCCACTGTGGATCTTGTATTGCTTCTTCAAATTTCTTTGGTTCTATTTGAGACAGAAAACTTGAATATACTGCAGCATTCTGATTTCTGCTCCTTGTCTGAACACCTTGTCTTGGATCTCCAATGATCAGCTCCACTGGATGATCTCTTAGATGCCTGTTGGCTGGAGGCATCCTTACTTCTGGTTGTACTTCTTCAGCATCTTCATCATGCTGAGTTCCTTGAACTTCTTCAGCTCCTGGTACATGTAGTTCTCCCCCTGGACATAAGCCATCTTCTTCTACTTGCTGTCTTGCAGCAGGTACATCTTCTATGGTTAGCTTGTCCATCTTTTAGAAAGACCTGTGGGGCTGCACACACTACTAGACAACTCATTGTTAATAAGAAGTGTCTCATCAAAAACTACATGCACAGACTCCTCTACAACTTGTGTAGTCAAGTTGTAGACTCTATAAGCCTTACTATTACTGCTGTACCCAACAAACACTCCCTCTTGGGATTTGGCAGCAAACTTAGTTAAGTAAGACTTCCCATTGTTAAGTATGAAGCATTTACAACCAAAAATCCTGAAATAGGATAGATTTGGTTTCCTGCCTTTCACTACTTCATAGGGGGTCTTGTTTAACCTTTTAGTGATGGTAGCCCTATTTATCACATGGCATGCAGTGTTTACTGCTTCAGCCCAGAAATATTCTGGCAGTGATGAATCACTTAATAGGGTTCTACCAGCCTCTATCAAGGTTCTATTTTTCCTTTCAGCAATGCCATTTTGCTGAGGTGTTCTAGGTGAAGAGAATTCTTGAAATATCCCATAGTCTTCACATAGTTTTGTCATGCTTTCAGATTGAAACTCTGTACCATGGTCACTTCTAATTTTGACCACTGTACAGTTCAATTCATTCTGAATTTGCTTAACAAAACTGTGGAAGACACTAGGTGTTTCAGATTTCTGCTTTAAGAAGAACACCCAGGAAAACCTTGAGTAGTCATCAACAACTACAAAGGTGTAGACCTTCCTACCTAAGCTGTGAACTGGCATTGGACCAAATAGATCCATATGCAAGAGGTATAAACACCTCACAGCATCTTTGTTGACTAAGCTTCTAAAGGTGGATTTAGTCTGCTTGCCCTTTTGACAAGCTGAGCAAATGCCATCTTTGACACACTTAACTTGAGGACCATTCCTCACTAACTCTTTACTAAAGAGTTTGCCAATAGTCTTGTAATTAAGATGAGCAAGCCTCTTGTGCCATTTGACACATTGAGAGACTGTCTCATCAGCTACAAGACAAACTGGAGAACTATTGTTCTCAACCATAATGTCTAAACAATAGACATTTCTCTTCCTATAACCTGTCAAAATGATCTTTTGATCACTTGACCTCTTGATATGACAACCATTTTTAACAAATGAGATGTCATACCCTACATCACTTAATTGACTTATACTTATAAGGTTGTGTTTCAACCCTTTAACATAAGCCACTTGAGTAATGGTAACAAGGTTAGAAGAAATGTTACCAAACCCTTTGATGATTCCTTTTTCAGAACCACCAAAGGTCACCTTTGGACCATTTTTGATTGGGATGTAGTCCTTCAGTAGTCCCCTAGTTCCAGTCATGTGTCTGGAACATCCACTATCCAAGTACCATGTAGGGGTATGGCCACTTGGATTCTCCTGCAAAACAAATTAATGAACCTTAGAACCCAAAGTAAACTTGGGTCCTTGGTGATTGTTAGTTTGCAATTTGACATAGCTACCTGCTGTCTTTCCAACAGGTAACTTGCTACACAACTTGGCACTGGCATTGTGCCAACAATCCAAAGCAAAGTGGCCAACCTTGCCACAGCACCAACATTCAAATTTGTTGTACCTTTGCTTAGGTTCTGACTTAGCTGTCTTAACTACAGCAGTCTTGTTGAATGTTGGGGCTTTGCCCTTGGACTTGGACTGATCCTGAACAGTCCTAGCTGGATTAACAAAACCCAGTCCAGTCTTTCCTTTATGATGAACAAAATCATCAATCAAGGGTAGCACTGATTTAGGTTTTGAAAACCTAGCTGCTAGCTCTTTCTCCTTCTGAAGATTAATCTCCAGTTTCTTAATTTGATCATTTTTAAATGTAATAGTTCCCATCTGAATCACTGTAATATGTTTCAGCCTGGCTACCTCATTAAGTTTTTGATCATAATTCTTCTCATAATCTATTGCAGCTGCCTTGAGATCAGCAATCTCCTTGACCAAATTTTTGGCTAGGGTCTTGCTTTTCTTATAGGCTTGCAATAGTACTTTATATTCATCTAGGAGTTGATGAATATCTTCCTCAGACTCAGATATATTCTCATCACTTGATGAAGAATAACCTGATTCTGAACTAGAACTGGAATCAGAACTTTGAGTTAAACCTTGTACCTGACTGGGTCCTGGCTGCTCCAGGTTTTTGGTACTTTCAGTCAAAGCCATCAGTCCTTGGCTTTGACAGTCTTCTTGCTCATAGATAGATTCCATGATCTGCATAAACTCTTCTTCTTCTTTTCTCACTGACAATTGCATCTCATAAGATAACAACTTGCCAAAAAGTGTGGGAGGAGGAATTTCTCCCAACTTTGCCATTTCTCTGATGGCACAGATCTTGGTGTCCCAGTCTTTGGTGAGGGACCTTAAGAATTTATCATTCAACTTATAGTTTGTGAACTCTCTTCCATATGACATGAGTTCATTTACAATTCTATAAAATTTCTTGTAGCATTCAGTGATGCTATCTCCTCTTCCTTGCCTAAAGCTCTCATATTCTTGATTAAGCAAGGACTTCCTATCTTGCCTTACTTCTTCAGAACCTTCCATATAGACAATGAGGGTGTCCCACATTTCTTTTGCAGTTTTGCAGTGAATAAGGTTCTGGAAGGTGGCATCATCAATTGCACTAACTATTATATTCTGTGCTCTTTTGTCCATGGTTGCTAGGACAATCTCATCCTTGGTCATTTCAGAGAAATCCTTTGGAGTCCTCTGATTTGCATCCAATACTGAAATCTTCATGGGCACATATGGCCCTTCTTTGACTGTGATGTATATCCTAGGGTCAGAGGCTTCCATAAAAAGCCTAACCCTCTCTTTCCAGATCCCAAAGATCTCTTTTCTGCATATAGGTAGTTTCATTGAACCCAACTCCTTATGATTCTCTGAAGAACCCATGTTCTTGATTTTCTTGAAACTGTTTCCTGTTTCCTGACTTATACTGAATCTGCCAAACTGGATCTCCTCAGACAGTTAGTCCTGATTTTGAGGAACCTGGCTCTGATACCACTTGAAAGATATGGTACCTAAACACCTAGAGGGGGGGGTGAATATGTGACCTAAACCTTTTTTGACTTTTGTTTGGCAGCACAACAGTTTTTCACTGATTACTACAGCTAATAGCAAATACAGAAATTAAGCAGTCAATTCACAGCACAACATAGAAGACACACTAATTTTATAGTGGTTCCCCAATCTTTGGGTACATCCACTTTCCCCCTTCGCCTATCTAGCAGTGTACTAGATTCGGCCAAACTTCTCCACTAGCTCAGAACCCAACAAGGTTCCTACCTCAGGCCCAAAGCCTTACACTCAGCCAAAAGGCCTACACTCAGCCACCCAGGCCTACACTCAGCCAATTAAAGGCCTACACTCAGAGTTCTTCAACTCCTACACTCAGGCACCAAGCCCTACCCTCAGCCTTTATAAAATAGGCTTACAATCACTCAGATCCAATGGATCTTACAAGTTTAAAATAGAAATTACAAATGCTAACTCTACAATCTCAGAAAGGATGAGAGTTTCTTGAAGAGTTCTTGGAAGAACTCAGCTTGATCCAAACTGACTTAGCTTTCTTCAAAGCTTCTTGAGTAGAACTGAATTAGTCTGAATCTTCTGCAGTTGATCCTTGATCTCTGCTTCTTGAAATCCAGATGACTCTGGATTGTTCTTCTCAGCCTTAGTTCCAAAGACTGAATCCTTGGTTGGAGCTCTCTCTCTCCAACTACTTAGATCTGCAGTTGGACTGCCTGATCTTCTTGTGTTGATCCTCTATGTATCACTTCTTGATTTAATCTGATCAACCACTTCAATTATTCTCACAACAAGTAATGATTGTGAACAACTTAACCACTTAACAACTTTTTTCTGTAAACTGTGGGTGCCTATTTATAGGCTTCCTTTATGGTAACCGGCTGATCCGGTTTATAACAGACTTTTGAATTCTTTGACAGTTGCTGTAGACCGGCTGGATTGGCAGCTGTCATGTCAACCGGTCACTTCTTGAAATCTCACTAACTGTCAGATAGTGTCGAGACTTTCTGTTCTTAAGTGTCGACACTTATAGACCAAGTGTCGACACATGTTGTGTAAGTGTCGACACAAGTCTACAAGGTGTCGACACAATTCCTTGTATGTCTCGACACAGTTTCTTCTGCATGTGTCGACACTGAAATTGAGTGTCGACACAAGTACTTATACTTCATTCTTTATCTGTATTCTTCTAAGTGTCGACACATCTCCTTTGTGTCGACACATCTTCATGTGTTGAAACTGTCAAGTGTCGACACTGATTCTTGGTGTCGACACAAGTCTTCATTCTTGATTCTTCAGCTGAGTGTCGACACATTCCTTTAGTGTCGACACTTGTACTTAGAATATTTTACAACTTTTCTGTTCTTTGCTAAGTGTCGACACAGCTCCTTGTGTCGACACTTTCTTCAAGTGTTGAGTCTTCTGGTTATGTGTCGACACATTGTGCTGAGTGTCGACACAATCTTCAAGTGTTGACTCCTTTGAGTGTGTGTCGACACATTGTGTTGAGTGTCGACACATTCTTCATATTTTGACTCTGCTGATTGAGTGTCGACACATTGTGTTGAGTGTCGACACTTGTACTTAGTCTCTGCAGAATTTTGCTGAGAGTCGACACAACTCCAAGTGTCGACACTTTCTGATGTAGACTCAGCTCTTCTAGGTGTTGACACTTCTGCCAAGTGTCGACACAGCTTTTCTGCATTCTTCTATACAGAGTGTCGACACAACTCCAAGTGTCGACACTTTCTGACTGGTGTCGACACTTCTTCCTAGGTGTCGACACAATGACTCCAAGTGTCGACACTGCATGTCTGGGTGTCGACACAAGCTTTCTCAAGTGTCGACACTTTGCCTCTGGGTGTCGACACATGGACTTAGAAATTTTCAGCTTCAGTCCAGTGTATATCTAACCTGCACAAGTAACTCAAACAAACATCAAATACATTCTGATGTATATCATTGAGTTAGGTGAGGCTTCTTCAAATCAGGTACATTTGACTAATGTACCCAACAACCCCACATCCACTTCATTCCTGTGCCTTGTCCGATTGCAATCCACACAAGAACGCCGCAATCCATTAGTTTCTCTTCCACTCGCCCAACTGAAGTTCGGCATAGCGGCCGACAAACCCACTTCACCTTGCGAAGCGGTGTCGTCGACCCGCATAGTTTTTACTAGTTCAGTAGATCAACCATCCACAATCTCCCGAGTCCGCTATTTCCTTTTTTGTTCTATTTTTAACTCTTATAACAATATTCTCGGTACTGTTGCCGTTCTACGCTAATTGCATTCCTCAAGAGACCGACACTTGGGGATTTACTCCCAAAACTTTATTACTTGTGCGACCGGTGCGCTTGCCGTATTACGCACATCAAGTTTTTGGCGTCGTTGCCGGGGAATGCAACTGTAGAGCGACTTCGGATGACTTCCAATATTGTTATCAGAGTTAGTATTGTTTTGTTTTGACTGCTGTTTCTTCTAGTGTGTAGTGTTTGCCGCAGTGAATGCAAGGCCGAGCTACAAGAGATTTTGTCACCTACGACCCAGAGATCGAACGTACTCTCTTAGCAAGAAGACGCGTCGCAGCTACCCTTTTTGCCCCAATAGGAGACCAGCTGAATATTGATGCAGGCAAACGAGTTGGAGGGATACCTCATGATGACGAAAATGAAGTGAATCCTCCCCAGGTCCGCACCATGAGGGATTATACTACACCCACTGTTGGGAGTATATACCCCGGTTTTGGACCTGCAATTACCAATCCTCAGTTCGAGATTAAACCAGCTATTCTGAATATTATTCGGAACAACGCTCAGTTCTCCGGAATGGCCACTGAAGACGCCCATCTTCACCTTACAGAATTCTCCGAGATCTGCGCCACGTTCCGCTACGCTGGAATCCCAGATGAAACAGTCAAGCTCCGCCTCTTCCCTTTTTTCATTAAGAGACAAAGCCAAGACATGGCTTCACTCCCTTCCACCTGGAACAGCCCCCACCTGGGAGGCTTTGACTACAAAATTTCTAGCTAAGTTCCATCCGGTGGATCGGATCGTGAGCTTGAGGCGCGCAATAGCCAACTTCTGGCAAGCCGATCAAGAAAGTTTAGCCGAAGTTTGGGAGCGTTTTAATGAGCTGCTGAGGAAGTGCCCTAATCATGGATTCCAAACGTGGAATCTCGTCGAAAGTTTCTACTTTGTTATTGATCCCCACCACCGAGCCATGATCGATGCTGCCTCCGGAGGAACCATCATGAATCTTGCTCCAGATGATGCTCTGAAAGTCTTACAAGACACCGCAACCCACAGTGCGTACTGGACCGCTGGAAGAAACATCCCACGAAGCACCAGTGGAGTGTTTGCCTTGGATATCCCCAAGCCTGCTCCTGCCGCCCCAGTGATGGCAATCTCATGTCAAGGGTGCGGAAGCACTGATCATCACAGCTTCGAATGCTCAGGAGTTGAGGTACAAGATGAATCTTTGTTTTTGAATGAATCTGTTAATTTTGTTGCCAATCAAAATAGGGGAGTGCCATACGGGAATACTTACAACCCGTGGGTGAGAAATCACCCAAACTTTTCTTGGAATCCTAAAACATCTGGCCAAAGATGGCAACCGGGGCAGCATCAAAATGATGCGTATGCTTCCGGTAGCCAACCGCGGCCACCTCAACCGAATTATTCCCAAGGGCCCCCCATCGTTAAGAAAAATTCTTTGGAAGAAATGTTCGAGAAGTTTGTTGAGATTTCCCAGACCAACATGACAAATCAGGCCGCCTCGATGCGCAAACTGGAGGCACAATTGGGCCAATTGGCTCAAGTGGTTTCCGAGCGCACCCAAGGCACCTTACCAAGCAACATTGAAAAGAACCCCCATGAACAAGGAAAGCGCCTTGGGGAGGACACTTCGGGAAACCTCAACGAACTTGTCATTAATTGCAAAATCAATAACATCGACACTCCAGCATTATGCGATTCCGGGGCGTCCAGCAACATTCTCACTTTGCAAGATGCTGCAAAGATGCAGTTACAAGTTGACATTGAAAATCGGAAATCACTTATCTTAGCTAATGGCAATCTAGTTGACACGGAGGGCGGTGTGCGGGACGTTGAAATCGAGGTTAACGGCACCAGTATCACCACTGACTTTCAGGTTTTGGGACCACAGGACAATAACTCCATTCCTATATTAGGAGTCCCATTCCTAACAGCCAGTGGCGCATCCCTCGACTTTTCCAAAGGCCGTGTCACTTGGCCAAACGAAGAGTCCACCCTCGATAAAACATCCATACATTTTTCTTCCATCCCAAATAACATTTCTCTGAGTGTCACAGATGTCAAGCTGGATTCAGGTCCCCCCGCATTGGAAGCACATCTGGAGGAGACGCCAAAGAACGGACTTTCTCCGGAAGTCGATGAGAAGCAAGAACTACTGGTCCACGAAGGGATCAATTACACCAAAGCCACGACTGTCTTTCTACTGCCAGCCAACTCTGTTGTTGAGCATGGCGAACTAAGTTTTATTCGGGAGAAATCCCTGGACAATAATTTGTATAATTCTGTTAAACGATCTGTGACTTGGGCAGATCCGGTTGCCGTCACGGTGCCGGATAGGCCGCCACCAACCATGATACAAGCAAACCCCACAGCCTACCTTCATTGGAAGTCTCCCACGGTGGAGAAACTGAAAGAGGCCAAGCGTTTACATGAAGAGCGCTACGCTGCCTTCCGGCTCGCGAATGAGTGCACTCGCAGTAACAGGACAATGCCTACCCCGAATGCAAAAAGACACTCTGCTGTTCTCTCGCATCCCACCGGCGAGACTTACCATAAATCTGCGTACAGCTGATTGTGCCATCCTCTTTCTTGCTACTTGTTTAATGCTGGTTTCTCTATTTTTAATTTTGTTTCCTTTTGCTACTGCCAAGAACTCTCTATTTGAACTCCTAATACAGGTATTTGATCCACCTTAAGGACGGTAAACAAATGGGCTTTCGGGAGACAACCCAAGTTGGACCGTTCGGTCCTATGCTGTATTTTGAGTTCGGTATATTTCTTCATATATATATCTGTGTCCAGATTTTGTTTGGCTTGCATCCTTTAATCGCAGGTGCAGGATTATTAGAGGCGCGGCAACGTGGCCGCACTTGGACATCTCATTGCCCGACTGGTATGCTCAATTTTGAGCATAGGTAACTTCCTACCCTAGCTATTTCTCATCTTTGGAATGTTTATTTTTATTCGTTGTCAACTTTAAGTCTGGGGGGGGGGGTAGTCTGCCTGTGGTCACTACACCGCACCTTCTGTTGCATTCCAGTTTCTTATTTACTTATTTATTGCTTTTTGGTTGCACACACTGAATCACCCACACGAGTGCGCTCTTACCCACGCGCACAACCCGAGTTAAATTTATTGCTTTTGTGTAAACTTTAAAATAGTGGTACTGGCGTAGGATTTCAGGATTGAGTTGTTCGAAACTCATGCAGTGCTCCTAATCGAATACTCATGGTTTGTGTAGAGTTAGGATAGAACTAATTTTTCTTTATGCTCGTAGATTTATTCTTTTCTGCTCACGTCAATATTGTTTGTACTGCTCAAAATCTGAATCTGGGATAATCAAACGATAGTGTAGGAATGTGTGTAGCCGCCACTAGACTCGTATTGCTCGAGTCAGGGGGAAGGATCATCTTTCTCGATGGCTAAGAACTTGCCCTAAGCTACTCTTGAAGCATTGGTGAACGGTTAGTTAAGCGTGAGCATGACGTAGGCCTTCTTTTTGGTTAGTTTGAGCCTTGTTTAGCCATTCCTACATGTTAACCATTGCATGCCAAATTTGTGCCTACCCTTCCTTTGAATCCAGCTCCACTCACTTTCACCAAGGCCTGAAGCTAAACCCACCTTCGCAATCAAATGCTTGAGCTGATTTGTATTTCCTATTTTGCCGAGGTTGTGATTAGTGGACATTGTTTTTGGGGGTGCTGATTTTATTCCCGTTTTGATTGCTTCGTTTGGGGATTGCTAGCGCAGAAAAGAAAACAACAGTTTATGAAAATAAAAAGCTGATTCGGGCAATAAAAAAACAAATATTTATGTGAAAGAATTGCTTTGAGATTTCGATCCCCATCCTCTGTATTGAATTTGGTCGGGTTCAGCCGTGTTCACACCCGGATTTCAAGCTAAGTTTGGGTGCGTGTGCCCCATTCTTTTCTAAGTGGCTGTTTTGGTTTGGGTTGTTTTCGCTCGCTTTGGTTGCATAGAGCTTTCATGTTTATCTTTGACCACAAAGTCGTTTCCTAAGCCCCATTTCCTCCTACAAGTCCTACTGATTCACGCTTGAGTCTAACCCGCGCCGTAGAGAGAGTGTGAACGTGCAAGCATATGGTCCCCGACATTGGTGGATTCCTTTGGAGGTGATCCTGAGTCCCGAACTTTGGCAATGCTCACCTTAGTGGCCTGCCTACTTTCTTCCTGCACATGATCGCACGATTCTCCAGAATTCTAATTTTGAGCAATTACAATATTTATTTATGTCTGTCGAATAGTTTAAACTATGTTGTATAATTAAAAAGTTTTTCTGTTATATCTTCTATCCTCATGATATATTTGATTTCTCGTCTTACTTCTTTCTGAAATTGCTGAGCCAGTTAGCTATCTTCGAGTCCATGGAGTGATGATTTGCTCGGGATGTGCAAATGGTTAAGTCTGGGGGTGTGATGAGTCCACATTTTACACTGATTTTTGGACTCATCTGGGCTAGTTTTATCGCCTTAGCACTACACTTGAGAGCCTTTATTGCTTATTTGTGTTTATGTACCTATTCACGATTAAGTGCACTGTAGGCCCGCTTATGTGTGCTTTGTGTGTTTCCATTACTGTTGTTATTCTTTAGCCCTATCTCGGGGATGTGGTGTGCACGTTCTGGTGGCCTTTCTGCCCCTTCTGCTGGTGCAGGGGTCGTGTGCGTGTTCTGGGATGGTTGTGAAATAGGAATACTGCGCACGATCAGGGGATCTAATGCGCACGACCACTGGTCGTGCGCCCCCGATCGTGCGCACTACTCTACGTTTTCTATAGAATCAGCCTGGGGTAAGCGCACGACCACTGGACTTACTGCGCACGACCAATGGTCGTGCGTCACCGTTCGTGCGCATTACACCCCCTTTTTCATAACCCTGTCTCGGTAATCGCACGAGCACTGGCCATAGTGCGCACGACCACTGGTCGTGCGCCACTGCTCGTGCGCGTTTATGCTGATGCTTCTTGTCCAGTTTGCAGGTTTATTTGGAAAAGCCGCACGATCATCGACCTACAGTGCGCACGACCACTGGTCATGCGCCACTGAGCGTGCGCACTGCTTCTGCTGTCTCCGTATAAAAGTCCCTGCTCCACGTTTTAGGTCAACGCCTGTCATTTGCTGCGATCGGAGAGTGCGCGGGAATCGCCTTTTCACTTCTCCAGCTGCTCCATCACTTCCACCTTTGTCGGGAAGCCATTTCCACTTACTCCGAAGCTTTCCAACACTCCGACGAAGCCCTCAGCCATTGATGACTTCAACTCCAAGCTTTCCTACAGAGTTGGTGAAGTAGATAACCTAGAGAACGGACTTAAAGGCCTTCGAGGTGACAGATCGTTGGTATCGGAAGCCTCCTTGGACTGAGCCCGGAAGCGGATTGACAACTCGCTACTCCAGCCACGACCCGCGGTGGATCTTCATTCTCTTTTGGTTTACTCCTCTTCCCCTTCCTCTGTGTTATGAATGTTTTGAGCAGTGTAATGAACATTTCCATCCCTGAATATCAAGTTTACTTTCTAGTTAATGAAATGTTAGTTTCTTCTTATGCTTGTGAGTTCTGTCTGTGAATGCGCCTCACTCACCCCACATCCACTTCATTCCTGTGCCTTGTCCGATTGCAATCCACACAAGAACGCAGCAATCCATTAGTTTCCCTTCCACTCGCCCAACTGAAGTTCGGCATAGCGGCCGACAAACCCACTTCACCTTGCGAAGCCGTGCCGTCGACCCGCATAGTTTTTACTAGTTCAGTAGATCAACCATCCACAATCTCTCGAGTCCGCTATTTCCTTTTTGTTCTATTTTTAACTCTTATAACAATATTCTCGGTACTGTTGCCGTTCTACGCTAATTGCATTCCTCAAGAGACCGACACTTGGGGATTTACTCCCAAAACTTTATTACTTGTACGACCGGTACGCTTGCCATATTACACGCATCAATACTCTATTCACCCCCCTCTAGAGTATATCAGATCTAGCTTGCACTTTCATAGAGCATTCTAGCTGAAACTTTTAAATAGTTATAATGAACCCATAATTGAAAATCAACTATCATGAATGTCCACATATTACTAAGGAATGAAATAACCAATACAATGAGAGTACTTGGCCTTATGGCCTTACAAGAGTTTCACTTAACAAATTAATGTTTTACATGCATTGGCTTGCAGGCCATCCACACATGAAAGAAATAAAAATAACAGTAATTTGCCTTGGCCTTCGAGGGCCAGCTCAGCAACATGGGATTCGGCCCGCTATTTGGTACTTGGCTCTGCAGCACCTGCAAGCAACTTTCCACCACACGGTGGCAAACAATGCAATGGTCAGCCAAAGCCGACCAAATTATAACGACCCTGCCCCTTACTCAGGACGGTGGTGCTCCTTCCCTGCATTTCATTAGCCCAGCTAAACAATAAAGTACGAACATACTACGCTACAGATGTTGGCCCGCAGGGACAATCACCACGTGCACTCAGTGGACATTAACGGTGAACCCGGTCCACCACCACCCCAAAGATGGCAACATCGTGAGAATTTTAGTCTTTATGACCACTCTCAATGACTCCCAGTTATGCCAACGGCCAGTACCTCTATGGGTCTCTCGCACCGAACCACATAGCCCAGGTATGATTCCACTTGCTCGTTGCTCACTTCACCTAGTCACCTTAAGGCGTAGGAATGGGCCAAGCTTCTCTCGGAGCCCGCAACATTCCAAACAATACATAACCTGGTAATGTACAAGGCCGGATCCCCGGCTGCCAAGTTAGCAGAACTACGATTCCGCTCATTTTTTGGGTGCGCCCTGGGGTTAATCCCCAAGGATCCCTACTGCAATCTACCGCATAGAAATCCGAAAGCACAAAGCACGGAGTCTTCTCCGGCAACCATACCATATGCAACATCACCGATCCAAACCAACATGTCCGGGTAGGCTTCACACACAATGCATATGTCCGTACTTCGATTCCGGACTCTATATGCAACATCCGGGGGACTATTCATGTCTACCCCAAGGAATACCGCACACTCACTGGAGCGGGTTTCCTTATGCAAAAGAAGGAGAGCTTCACATGCTCAAGTAGAGAATCGTTACCCTTGTAGTTCGCTTTTGTGCCATTTGAAATCTATCTGGATGGAAAGCTTCGCAAGGGAATTTCTTCCACGAATCCGGTTTCGGTTCTCTATTCGGTGCTCCAATGCTCCGCCGGTGGCCGGAATCCTCCTCTTCCTTCCTCCTTGCTCTCTCTTCTCTCTAACTCCTTGGAAAGAGAAAGCTTAAGAGAAAATGAGGAATGAATCCTCACTTCCCGGCCTTAACAGAGCAGGAACACTCCTGGGCCGTCAGATCTTATTTAAAGAAAACGAACGGCACAGATCCACCCAAAATCTCTCAATCCTAGGTCGAACATGGATTTGCACACGGGTGTTTCCCAGGCCGTGTGCCCTGATCTAGACATGATCGTCGAGCACAGAAAAGGACACGAGTCGAGACACACACGTGTCTCAACCTGACACGCCCGTGTCGGGTTCCTGACACGCCCGCGACCTGGGGTGTGCCACAGATAACCACCACGCCACCCGTCACATCCCTTGGGAACACGGGTTGTGACATGGGTATGAACAAGACCGTGTCACCCTAGACACGCCCGTGTCAACTGCCGTATTTCCTGTCGTGTCCTTTTCTGGACACAACCGGCCAACATAAAGAAAGGCACGGCCTTGGACATGCCTGTGTCCTAGGCCGTGTACACCTATTAAGGCACCAAAATTTCCCTAGGACGCGACCGGTTCGACTATGATTTTCGGGGTGTTACACTGGAAGTGCTTCTCTCAGATCTGCACCAGTTACCAAGACAAATCAGAGACACTTCAAGCCAAGTCCACATGGCAGCAGTTAGCAGCAATCCTCTCAGAGAAAGCCTCCTCCTGCTACAGATAAGAAAAGTTCTTCAGCTTCTCCTGATGATTCAAAGAAGGACTCTATTCCTAAAAGGCTAGAATCTCCACCTATTCCTTTTATAGATCCAGAACAAGAAACAACTGCAAAAATGGCCAGGTTTCAAGAGCTGATTGGACTTTCTATGATCAATAAAGCTAAAGCAGAAGTAAAAGATCCATCACAGTACTCTACAATGTCATCTTAGAAAAAGAAGAACTCAAGAGGTATGCTAAAGCTAATAAATTTTTCAATGTAGATGATTATATGAGTTTGCATCCTGAAGCAGTAGTACCAAGAGCCACTTTTACAATATAATTGGAGCATCAGACATGACCATGTCTAAGAGACAATCTGGAAACCCTAACAGAGAAATCAAATTCAAACGACCATCTAAGATATCTGAAATGAGAAGGCCAAGAGATCTAAATGACTGTTGTGTTTAGTTTTTATTTTCTGAACTCTTTTTGTTAATCATGAAGCACCCTTATACATATCTACTGGATGTTTTATTTTCTGCCAGATATATTTTATTCTACTTTGTGATTGTTTTCTTTTGTTTGTATTAGTGACCTCACCCAAATAGGGGGAGATTGTTGGATCCGTAGTTTGGATTTGGGCTAGGTTCACTAATTTGGATGAGTTTGACCCACATTGTATATCTAGGGTCAAGTCTATGAGTCCTAGAGTTTAGGCTAGTCATTAGGTTCAACCTTCATGGACCAGCCAACAGAGGACCTCAGTAGACTCAAACTTAGAAGAATTCAGAGTTCAAAATTATCAGTTCGAAATTCTTCGAACTCAGCTCGACGATCGTCGATCTTAGATCGATAAACTCAAAAATCTTTCTCTGAGTTGAGCTAGACGATATTCGAGCTAAGTTCCACGATCTCTTCATTCAGACAGATTCTCTGCTCGACGAACTTGGAGTGCAGAATTGGCAAGTTATTTCCAGAAGGTAGTTCGCTGAGCTCATGTCGACGAACAGGAATTCTCAGCTCGACGATCTTGGAACTCCAGTCAACAAATTCTTTTCAGAGGTCGACGATTTCTGTCCCAAGCGAGATTGAGAAGTTTTTCTTATTTTTGTACCTAATTTATTATATTATTTGCCAGTAATTCTCTAAGTAATTAATGCTCATATTCTCCAAAATATAGCTGTTATTGGCAGCATTAATTATGGTTTTCATCAGTGTTAATTACTTGTTTATTTTAATGGGACAGTTGGGGAAACTCATTTAAGAAAATATTCCAGCCATTTCTTTCTCCAGATCAGTCAGCATTTAATGCTTGGAATTTAAATTTCAAAGGAGAATTTCAACAGAAGAATATAAAAGAGATTTTCTTTTTTCAGAAGAAGATGATGCACATTGAGATCAGACCAGTAGTGATAACACAAGAGCAATACAGAGAAGAGACAAAGAACAACATACAAAACTCTCTCTCCCTCTCTGTTCAGAAAACATCCTTTTTTCCCTAGATCTTTTTGAAGACTAAAGAAGAACATCCATCACATATCAAAAGTCTTCTTCTACTTCTACTCCAGGAATCTTCAAGGACAACAACTTTCAATCAGTCTGCAAGTTCCTGGATCTTTCAAGATAAGACTGAAGACCTATACCCTAAGCAAGCCTCCAAGCTTCCTGAACATCTCTACATTTTAGAAGGAGCATTGACAACAACAATCCACTTGTCTTCTCTGTTGTATAGAGAAAAAAGAAGGCACCATCAACTCTCTCAACCTCCTGTAAAAAGGGTTTATTATCTCCCTTCAAAAGTTGATTGTTGGTTTTTGGGCACCTGATCAAAAACCTAAAGGGTTGCGAGATCTCCCTGCAAATAGATCTTGTGATGGCAATCACCTGATCAAAACCTGCTAGTGGATTCCTACCAGGGTGGTAGAAGAGTGGATGTACCCAAGTTGAGGGGAACCACTATAAAATTTTTGTGTTGTCTGATTGATCATTTTCTCTTTGTTTTTGTTGTGCTGTGGTAGTGTAGTTAGCCTATTTCTATTTCATTATTTATAACTACTAGTATCACTTATTTTCTATGATAAATATAAAAACAACCAAAAGTTTTAATTGCTCTATCCACCCCCCTCTAGAGTAAATCAGGTGTATCCCCTATCTTTCATTGGTAACAGAGGTTTACCATTTCTTTCATTGGTGTCTACGGTAGACCTGTTACCTTTCTTTCAAGTTATTGACACAGAGAAATTTCTCTGTGTCATAGTTAATTAAATTATTTCTTGTTGTAAGATCCTTATGGATCTGAGCTGTAGAGCCTTGAGCCTGAGGTAAGGCAATATTGCCTGAGCTGTAGGAGAGTGTATCTCTCTGAGTTGTAAGTGCAAGTTTGCTCTGAGGTAGGGCTATCCTCCATAGCCTGAGTGGTAGGGTTTAATTGCCTGAGGTAGGTGATACTTGTATCATTGAGTGTAGGCCGTTGTGGCTGAGATGTTAAACTTGGACGAGACTAGGAGATCCTGTGTGATCTGAGGTGTAAGCTCCTTGGAGCATTAATTTGGAGAAGTGCCTTGACTAACAAGAAGTTAGTAAGGTAGGAGGAGAGTGGATGTACCCATAATTTTTGGGGACTACTATAAAATACTTGTGTGCTTTTTTGTGTTTGATTCCTGCTTGCAGGTACATAAAAAGCTCTTAATCACATAGTAATTAAAGAAGAAACAAAAATAAATCAAAAGAACATGATAAACCTATTTACCCCCCCCCCCCCCCCCCCCCGCCTCTAGGTTGCTAGCTACCTTGAAAACAAGAACTTTCAAGTGGTATTAGAGGGAGGTTGATAAAAAGGATTTAACAATCTGAGTGATCTCCAAAGGTAGCTACAGTTAAGTGATCATGGGCTCTAGAGAGAGCTAAAGGGAGCTGAGTTCCATGAAACTTCTCATCTGCAGGAAGGAGTATTTTGGAATATGGAAAGAGAGGGTGAGGCTATTTATGGAAGACTATAATCCAAGGTTTTTTGTAACAGGCAAGGAGGGACCTTTCATCCCAATGAAGGTATCTATTTTGAATACTAATGACTAGACTCCCAAGACATACTCTGTGATGACCAAGGACGAAATCATCCGTACTGGACTAGACAAGAGAGCACAAAATATTATTGCCAGTGTTGTTGATGAATCAACATTTCTGAATCTAGTTCACCGCAAGACCTACAAAGAAATGTGGGACACACTTGTCATCTACATGGAGGGGACTGAAGAGGTAAGGGATGATAGGGAGTCTCTGCTCAACCAAAAGTATGAAGCTTTTAGGCAAAACCTGAAGGAGAACATAACTGCTTGTTATGAAAGATTCTTCAGGATCATAATTGAGATGAAGATATATGAGAGGGTCTTCAATAATTATGAAATAAATGACAAGTTTCTCAGATCACTCACTAGAGACTGGGATACCAAGATCTGTGCCATAAGAGAGGTGGCTAAGCTTGTTGATACTCCTCCCCAAATATTGTTTGGAAAGCTGCTCTCCTATGAGGTGCAACTAGCTGCCAGGTAGGGAGAGGAAGCCACCAACAAATCCCTGGGCAAGGAAAATTCCTTGGCATTCAGAGCAGAAAGCACAAGGAAGGGCTGTAACACCCCAGTTTTTGCAAGAGGTTCAGTCTGCAGCGCTGAAATTTTTTTGGGTTCTGGAGGAGGCACACGGACTGCGACATGGGCGTGTCGCAGGGCGTGTCGAGGCCGTGTCGACACTCGGCCCAAGTGTCGACACTTTGTGCTCGACAGAGGGTCGAGAGTGGGGCACACGGCCTGCGACACGGGCGTGTCGCAGGGCGTGTCGAGGCCGTGTCGACACTCGGCCCAAGTGTCGACACTTTGTGCTCGACAGAGTGTCGAGAGTGGGGCACACGGCCTGCGACACGGGCGTGTCGCAGGGCGTGTCGAGGCCGTGTCGACACTCGGCCCAAGTGTCGACACTTTGTGCTCGACAGAGTGTCGAGAGTGGGGCACACGGCCTGCGACACGGGCGTGTCGCGGGCGTGTCGGGGCCGTGTCGACACTTGGCCCAAGTGTCGACACTTTGTGCTCGGCCGGGTGTCGAGACTTGGCACACGGCTTGGGACACGGGCGTGTCCCAGGCCGTGTCACCTCTCGGGTTGGTGTTGGGGCCGTGTCGTTGGAGACACACGGCAGGCCACACGGCCGTGTCGCTGGGCACACGGGCGTGTCGGTTTGAACACGGGCGTGTCGAATGCCCGTGTCTGATTCCAGGCGCGTCGATTTGAGACGGCGAATGAGGCACACGGCCCTGGACACGGGCGTGTGCCAGGCCGTGTTCGGCCCAGGTCTTTTATTTTCCAGGCGAATCGCAGCCAGTCTTTTTCTGGTTTTGGGATCTAACGGTTCAGGCCATCTCCTGGGGAGTTAAGACCGATTTCAGGGTTGGAAACCATCATTTTGTTTTCCAAGTTTCTCTTTCTAAGATCTTGAGAAAACCTAGAGCAAGGAGGAAGAAGAAGAACTTTTGGGCTGTAGGGAGGGTTTCGGAGCTCCGAATCGCGAGCCGAGTCCGGATCCGTGAAGCTTGGAGCATTGCGAAGATTTCCATCCGGTTATTTTGCCATGGCAAGAAAGAGGAGTCGGAAGGTAACGACATCACTCCTCTTGGTCTTTAGGATGCACGTTTTAGCATCATCTAGTTTTCTTTTCTCTAATTTTTGGGCACCAAACTCTCAAATGAGAGGGGTTTTGGCTTGCCAAGTTTCAAGAGGAACTTCCGGGTCGATTGAGTCCGTCCCCGGCATATCTTTGCATTAGAGATCCGCTTTGCTAGTGGATTAGGCATGGTGGGTGAAGCCGTAGTCGCGACCGTTAGTCCGACTCGGTGATGTTGCATACGAACTAGGGATTCGTAGAGATTTCCGATGCGGCAAGTTGCCGTTTGTGTTGTGGTGGTGATTGTCCCGTTTGCTTGAAAAGAGTACATGTAGTCGAACCCGGACAAGGTTAGCTCCTCGTGGTGGTAGATGGTTTCCTTGACAAGGTTAGCTCCAAATGAGAATGGAGATGGTTTCCTTGGTGGACAAGGTTAGCTCCGCACGAGTTGGAGATGTTTTCCTTGGAGCGCGGGAACGCTGCGGTACAAAGAGGGATTGCGATGTGTTTAGTCTTGGTTGTGTTGTGCCAAGGCGTGGCTATGTCTCCGTGGTCGGCTGGCTATCCCGTGACACGTGCGCCATGTGTGGAGAGTGTCCCGGCGAGACTAGTCCCCTTCTGTGAGACTGACGAGAATGCCAAGCTTGGGGCAAGCCCGGGCAAAGAGGCCATGAGCGGGTGGGGTCCAGCAAGGCTTCTTAGAATCGGTCAGTCTATGGTTGTTGGAATCCTGACATAAGACGTCAGAGCTTGCAGGCAAGCCCGGGGCTAAGCCCACGAGCGGGTGGGGCCTTGGCAAGATTTCCATGTGGCGGCCTGTGCGCCGTGTGAGGGAGTTGTGTCTCCCTCAATGTTTGCGGCTCTATGCCAATTGGGGAAATGTGAGTACCCAAATGTTGTGATATTGTGCTAGATGCATACGGTGTAGGGTACCTTGGGTGAAGCCCGGGTGTTGCATTCATGTTGCATAGTAGGCCCTTTCTTTATATGCTCAACCAGTAGAGAACATGTTTGTTGATTGAGACATCCAAGCCTGTTTTAATGTTTTTCTATTTATAGAAATTTATATTGCATATGAAGTGCTGACTTGCAGGTTGGAGGGTTCCCCGGGGTCCGTTAGGGGCGCCCGGGAGGAGATGTGTTGTTACACAGTTTGAGGTCAGCCTTTGCTGACCCACGTTACTAATAATTTTTACAGGGCAAGGATCGCACGCAGGAGCTAGCCCGCCGGCTAAAAATGCCTAAGCCCATGAAGTGTTTTCTCTTTTGTAGCACTACTTTTGATGATGCATGTTTGAGACTATTTTTGTTCCGGCTTGCATGCCGAGGTAGACTAGGAGTGCTGAGCACATTCATGTTTGATTGTACTGTTTACCTTTTGGACTTTTGATGTAAGGCCTTAAGGCTATTTTGTTTACTCTTTTGGGTTAGTGGATAACTTCTAATTGTGCTTGGTTTTTCGCTGTGTTGTGCAAGTGTTTTGAGTTTGGGTAGCTATATCAACTTTTAATACTAAAGCTGTGGTGTTCGTATGTTGTGGGGCCCCGGCCGGACCCATATTATACGTCCATTACAGGGGAGGTGTTACAATTTGGTATCAGAGCGAGGTTAGATTCAAGGTCAGTGCGTAGAGAAGTTATCCACATAAGAGTAACGCGGGACCATGAGTGTCCTTATGTTTTAGTCTTGAGATTGGAGAATAATCCCTTATTTCTTGTCTTCCTGAAGAGTGCAAGCAACGAGGCGGGCACTTCAAGAGCAAGGGATGATCTCTCGGCGAGCAGTGCTACTGCTCCAGGTCTTTTGGGCACGGGTGTAGACCCGGCCGACTTCTGCCGTATGCTTGCAGAAGCGATGGTAGCAGCCCAAGCGGCGGCTGCAGCTCAGGTGGCAACCCCTGCCACACCAGATACGGCAACGGCCGTGCCAGGAGGAGAAGCCAGACGAGTGGAGCCTTTGGCGGAGAGGGTAGTTGTCGGACATGGAGATCGACACATGAAGTACTTCCTGAGTTTCCATCCCCCGTCCTTCAAGGGTACTGGAACGCCAACGGATGCGGAGGACTGGTGGGTTCGTATTCAAGAACTGTTAAGGGCGGCAGAGACGCTAGAGGAAAAGAAAGCTGAGTATGCGGCTTTCATGTTGGAAGGGGATGCCAAGTTATGGTGGGTGGCCCATAGCGGCCGCCAGTTCCCGGGACGCACCCCGTCAGTGGAAGAGTTTGGGGACGCTTTTCTTAAGAGGTATATCCCAGTTTCAACACGATTGGCCCTGCAGAGGCAGTTTCTGCATCTAATGCAGCGAGACAAGACAGTGGATGAGTACGTGCAAGAGTTCACCCGATTGGGTCGTTATGCGGGAACGATAATGGCGGATGATGTAGAGAGGGATAACCTCTTCTACCAAGGGTTGAGGGAAAATTTGAGACAACCCCTCATCTCCATGAAGCGGGCGGGATTTAATGAGCTAGTTGAAGCCGCCAGGAGTTTGGAGAATGATTTGGAGCGAACCCAACGCCGTAAGAGTTTTACTCCCAAGCAAGGGGAAGGGAAGCCTCCCCAACCTCATGGTAAGTCTGATGGGAGTAGGTGGAGGAAGAAGCCTTCCACTTCCAGATCTGGTGAGAGGAGCAACTGGACGCCTGGGGGTTCCCACTCTAGGGGACCGCCGACATGCTACAACTGCGGGAAGGTTGGGCACATAGCCCGTGCTTGTCAGCAAGGGGGAGCGGGGCAAGAGTCAAAGCAGGAGCAGTCTGTACGCTCGGGCCCCAGTGCTGCAGAGAAAGGAAAGATGGCGGAGTCGAGCGCTTCTCGGTTCCAACCGGTGCAACCAAGGGCTTACAACCTTGGACAGCAAGAAGCGATCCGCCAAACTGATGTGGTGACAGGTATGAAGAGAATTTAAGTGTTAACTGTGTGCTTCATCCTTTTAGACTTTTGTGTAATGTTTATGTTGTAGGCTTCGTGTTAGTTTCCGGATACCCCGCTAGGGTATTGTTTGATACGGGAGCATCACACTCCTTTCTTGCGGAGAGCTTCATCCGGAGAATAGGAGTTGAGTCTTTCTCGTCGGGAGCAGAGCTGAAAGTGCGCATGCCCAATGGGTCATCTATAACCACCGGGGCTAAAGGGCGCATTTGTTGGGAGCTAGACGGAGTTGTCTTCGCTCTGGAAGCGGCAGTGTTACCTTTAGTAGAGTTCGATGTCATTTTGGGTATGGACTGGCTTGCAGAGCAGCGCGCCAGTATTGATTGCCTTTCTAAAGTGGTGACCTTAAGGAGTAAAGGGCAAACAGAAGTCAAGTTTGAGGGCCTTGGTGGAGTGGCCTGTTCCCTGATAACGGCCATGCAGTTGGTGCGGGCGGTTAACCAGGGTGGGGCAGCGCTTGTAGCGTTACTGGAGGTTCGTCTCTCCCAACTGTCTTTGGAGGAAGTGCCTGTGGTGGCAGAGTTCAAGGATGTGTTTCCGGATGAACTTCCTGGAGCGCCTCCTCGGCGGGAGATCGACTTTTCGATCGAGCTAGTGCCGGAGGCTAGACCGGTGTCGCGTCCTCCCTTTAGGATGGCACCAAAGGAGTTGGCGGAACTTAAGGTACAGTTACAGGAACTGTTGGAGCAAGGGTATATTAGACCCAGTTCTTCACCGTGGAGCGCACCGGTGTTGTTTGTTAAGAAGAAAGACGGTAGCATGCGCCTGTGCATAGACTACCGAGAGCTTAATAAGTTGACCGTCAAGAATAAGTATCCGATCCCTCGGATAGACGACCTGTTTGACCAATTGGTGGGGTCAGTGGTATATTCGAAGTTGGACTTGAAGTCAGGATACTATCAGCTACGAATTCGGGATGAGGACATACCCAAAACTGCCTTTGGTACAAGGTATGGGCACTTTGAGTTTACGGTGATGTCGTTCGGGCTGACGAACGCACCATCGGTGTTCATGGATCTGATGAATCGGGTATTCCGGGAATACTTGGATTCTTTTGTGGTTGTTTTCATTGATGACATTTTGGTGTTTTCCAAATCGCAAGTGGAGCATGAGACCCACTTGAGAATGGTTTTGCAAGTGTTAAGGGAGAATGAGTTGTATGCAAAATTCTCCAAATGCGAGTTTTGGTTGGAGAAGGTAGCATTTTTGGGCCACGTGATTAGTGGTGATGGGGTGGCAGAGGATCCAGCGAAGGTGGAGGCCATCAGAGATTGGCCGGTGTTAGGGACCGTGGCGGAAGTCCGACGTTTTCTTGGACTAGCCGGGTATTATAGGAGATTCGTGGAGAATTTCTCGAAGATAGCTCTACCCCTCACCTCTCTCACTCGCAAAGACCATTAATTTGTGTGGACCCAAGAGTGCGGTCGAGCATTCGAGGCACTAAAGGAGCGGCTTATGATGGCTCCGATCCTGAGTTTACCGCAAGGGACCGATGGATTTCAAATTTTCAGTGACGCATCAGGATGCGGTTTGGGTTGCGTGTTAGTGCAGCATGGCAAGGTGATAGCTTTTGGGTCTAGGCAGTTGAAACCTCATGAGAGGAATTACCCCGTCCATGATTTGGAGCTGGCGGCGGTAATCTTTGCACTGAAAATTTGGCGGCATTATGTTTATGGCGCAAGAGTGGAGATCTTCACGGACCATAAAAGCCTGAAGTATCTCTTGGATCAAAAGGACTTGAACATGCGGCAACGCAGATGGGTTGAGTTTCTTGGAGACTACGAAGTGGCGATTCAGTATACGCCGGGTAAGGCCAACGTGGTGGCGGATGCGTTGAGTAGAAAGTACTCGGGGCAAGGAAATTGGATCGAAGCTCATGATGAGCGGTTGGTTCGGGAGTGGGAGTCCCTTGGGTTGGAATGTGTTGCAAAAGGCGAGTCTAGCGTGGCTCGGTTGAACTGGATTGAAGTGCAGAGCGACTTGTCCGATCGTATTCGGGAAGCGACTCGGTTGGATGTGGAGTTTCAACCTTTTGTGTTGGAGGCTCAAACGGGCGAGAGCAGCACCTGGGAAATGATTGATGGGATTCTGAGGAAGGGCGGAAGGGTCTGTGTACCGCAGTTTGGCAATCTCCGTGAGGAGTTGATGTTTGAGGCTCACTTCTCAAAGTACTCCATTCACCCGGGCAGTACAAAGATGTACTTGGATATGAAGAAATCCTTTTGGTGGCCGGGGTTGAAGCGAGATGTGGCTTTGTATGTGAGTCGTTGCCAAACATGTGCCTTGGTGAAGGCCGAATGTCAGAAACCGGGCGGATTCCTGAAGCCCCTTCCAATTCCTGAGTGGAAATTTGAGGACATTTCCATGGACTTTGTGCATGGGTTGCCTAGATCGCAGCATGGTAATGATGTTATTTGGGTGATCGTGGATCGCCTAACCAAGGTGGCTCACTTCATCCCGAACCGGAAAGAGGACAGCGTGGAGAAGCTGGTGGAGTTGTATGTTCGCAACATTGTGCGACTGCACGGAATTCCGAAGAGCATAGTCAGTGATCGCGATGGACGGTTTACGTCCAAGGACTGGAGACTTGTTCAGAAGAGCTTGGGCACAAAGCTAAAGTTCAGTACGGCGTTTCATCCTCAAACCGATGGGCAAACGGAGAGGACGAACCGTACTATGGAGGATATGTTGAGGATGTGCGTTCTTGACTTTGGCAAGAGGTGGGAGGATCACCTCTTCATGGTAGAATTTGCGTACAACAACAGTTTTCAAGCTAGTATAAAGATGGCGCCTTACGAAGCTTTGTATGGGAGGCGGTGTCGAACGCCAATGTCTTGGGCAGAGGCGGGAGACACCAAACTTTTGGGAAAGGACGCAGTAGTTGACGCTTGTGAGATGGTACGGACCATCCAAGAGCATATGAAGGTGGCTCAAGACAGACAAGCAAAGTATTTCAATGTTCGTCACCGGAAGTTAGAATTTGCAGTTGGTGATTGGGTTTACCTGAAGGTCAAGCCGTTCAAAGGCGTCTCGCGGATTCGCCGACTCAAGAAGTTGAGTCCAAGGTTTTTGGGGCCTTTTGAAATTGTTGAGCGGGTAGGAGAAGCAGCCTATCGGTTGGCGTTGTCCGCAGACTTGAGTGGATTACATGACGTCTTCCACGTCTCCGTGTTGAGGAAAGCCTTGGTGGAGGATAGCGTGGTGATGGAGCCGGCATCGGTGCCGATTGACGAAGACTTGAGGACGCGAGTCCTTCCAATCGCTATAGAAGATGCGGAGATTCGGCAGCTGCGGAATAAAAAGGTTAAACTTGTGAAAGTTCGTTGGGACAACTGCGGTCGTGAGGAGTTCTCTTGGGAGCGAGAACAGGCCATGCTAGAAGACTATCCATAACTATTTTTGTCAGGTACAATTTAAGTTTTGTACCTCTTTTGTTTTTGCAATTTCGGGACGAAATTCTGTTAAGGGGGGAGAGTTGTAACACCCCAGTTTTTGCAAGAGGTTCAGTCTGCAGCGCTGAAATTTTTTGGGTTCTGGAGGAGGCACACGGCCTGCAACACGGGCGTGTCGCAGGGCGTGTCGAGGCCGTGTCGACACTCGGCCCAAGTGTCGACACTTTGTGCTCGACAGAGGGTCGAGAGTGGGGCACACGGCCTGCGACACGGGCGTGTCGCAGGGCGTGTCGAGGCCGTGTCGACACTCGGCCCAAGTGTCGACACTTTGTGCTCGACAGAGTGTCGAGAGTGGGGCACACGGCCTGCGACACGGGCGTGTCGCAGGGCGTGTCGAGGCCGTGTCGACACTCGGCCCAAGTGTCGACACTTTGTGCTCGACAGAGTGTCGAGAGTGGGGCACACGGCCTGCGACACGGGCGTGTCGCAGGGCGTGTCGGGGCCGTGTCGACACTTGGCCCAAGTGTCGACACTTTGTGCTCGGCCGGGTGTCGAGACTTGGCACACGGCTTGGGACACGGGCGTGTCCCAGGCCGTGTCACCTCTCGGGTTGGTGTTGGGGCCGTGTCGTTGGAGACACACGGCAGGCCACACGGCCGTGTCGCTGGGCACACGGGCGTGTCGGTTTGAACACGGGCGTGTCGAATGCCCGTGTCTGATTCCAGGCGCGTCGATTTGAGACGGCGAATGAGGCACACGGCCCTGGACACGGGCGTGTGCCAGGCCGTGTTCGGCCCAGGTCTTTTATTTTCCAGGCGAATCGCAGCCAGTCTTTTTCTGGTTTTGGGATCTAACGGTTCAGGCCATCTCCTGGGGAGTTAAGACCGATTTCAGGGTTGGAAACCCTCATTTTGTTTTCCAAGTTTCTCTTTCTAAGATCTTGAGAAAACCTAGAGCAAGGAGGAAGAAGAAGAACTTTTGGGCTGTAGGGAGGGTTTCGGAGCTCCGAATCGCGAGCCGAGTCCGGATCCGTGAAGCTTGGAGCATTGCGAAGATTTCCATCCGGCTATTTTGCCATGGCAAGAAAGAGGAGTCGGAAGGTAACGACATCTCTCCTCTTGGTCTTTAGGATGCACGTTTTAGCATCATCTAGTTTTCTTTTCTCTAATTTTTGGGCACCAAACTCTCAAATGAGAGGGGTTTTGGCTTGCCAAGTTTCAAGAGGAACTTCCGGGTCGATTGAGTCCGTCCCCGGCATATCTTTGTATTAGAGATCCGCTTCGCTAGTGGATTAGGCATGGTGGGTGAAGCCGTAGTCGCGACCGTTTGTCCGACTCGGTGATGTTGCATACGAACTAGGGATTCGTAGAGATTTCCGATGCGGCAAGTTGCCGTTTGTGTTGTGGTGGTGATTGTCCCGTTTGCTTGAAAAGAGTACATGTAGTCGAACCCGGACAAGGTTAGCTCCTCGTGGTGGTAGATGGTTTCCTTGACAAGGTTAGCTCCAAATGAGAATGGAGATGGTTTCCTTGGTGGACAAGGTTAGCTCCGCACGAGTTGGAGATGTTTTCCTTGGAGCGCGGGAACGCTGCAGTACAAAGAGGGATTGCGGTGTGTTTAGTCTTGGTTGTGTTGTGCCAAGGCGTGGCTATGTCTCCGTGGTCGGCTGGCTATCCCGTGACACGTGCGTCATGTGTGGAGAGTGTCCCGGCGAGACTAGTCCCCTTCTGTGAGACTGACGAGAATGCCAAGCTTGGGGCAAGCCCGGGCAAAGAGGCCATGAGCGGGTGGGGTCCAGCAAGGCTTCTTAGAATCGGTCAGTCTGTGGTTGTTGGAATCCTGACATAAGACGTCAGAGCTTGCAGGCAAGCCCGGGGCTAAGCCCACGAGCGGGTGGGGCCTTGGCAAGATTTCCATGTGGCGGCCTGTGCGCCGTGTGAGGGAGTTGTGTCTCCCTCAATGTTTGCGGCTCTATGCCAATTAGGGAAATGTGAGTACCCAAATGTTGTGATGTTGTGCTAGATGCATACGGTGTAGGGTACCTTAGGTGAAGCCCGGGTGTTGCATTCATGTTGCATAGTAGGCCCTTTCTTTATATGCTCAACCAGTAGAGAACATGTTTGTTGATTGAGACATCCAAGCCTGTTTTAATGTTTTTCTATTTATAGAAATTTATATTGCATATGAAGTGCTGACTTACAGGTTGGAGGGTTCCCCTGGGTCCGTTAGGGGCGGCCGGGAGGAGATGTGTTGTTACACAGTTTGAGGTCAGCCTTTGCTGACCCACGTTACTAATAATTTTTACAGGGCAAGGATCGCACGCAGGAGCTAGCCCGCCGGCCAAAAAGGCCTAAGCCCATGAAGTGTTTTCTCTTTTGTAGCACTACTTTTGATGATGCATGTTTGAGACTATTTTTGTTCCGGCTTGCATGCCGAGGTAGACTAGGAGTGCTGAGCACATTCATGTTTGATTGTACTGTTTACCTTTTGGACTTTTGATGTAAGGCCTTAAGGCTATTTTGTTTACTCTTTTGGGTTAGTGGATAACTTCTAATTGTGCTTGGTTTTCCGCTGTGTTGTGCAAGTGTTTTGAGTTTGGGTAGCTATATCAACTTTTAATACTAAAGCTGTGGTGTTCGTATGTTGTGGGGCCCCGGCCGGACCCATATTATACGTCCATTACAGGGGAGGTGTTACAAGGGCAAGGAGAGAATTCCTTCTCCACCAAGAAGACCAGCTCAATCAGATAGCTCAAACTAGGAGGCATCAGACAGCAACATGTCTGATAAAGACTTTGCGGCATTCTCTAGGCAAATCCAGAGGTTGATGAAGAAGAAGCATTGGAAGAAGAGGTCTTCCAACTCCACTCATCACAGGAGGAATCAGTCCAAGACTGATATGTATGTTTCCAAACCTGATAAATATAAATCTTCTTAAGTAGTTTGCTACTGTTACAGCAATCCTGGGCATATGATAGCTGACTGCCCATAGAAGAGGAAGGAGGTTGATGAGAAGAAGTAGCACCAGCACAAAGGAAAGAAGGAGAAGTCATTCGTTGCTAAGATGGAAAAGAGCTGGACAGACTCATCATCATTTGAGTCTGAAGAAGAGGAAGCCTACATTGGGCTAGTTGCTACTGATGCTAATGATAAATCTGTTGCAGCAAAAAAAGTTAATCCTCCATTGAGGATAGGAATCAGGGCCCCTCTGACACTATCAGATAGTGACTTAGAGGTGGATGAAGATGCCCACAACTACAGAGGGATGATGGCAATGACAGATGAAGAGAGCAGTCAGGATCAGCCTGGTCAAAGCAAGATACATTCATTACCTAATTATGCTTCTCTGTATGAGTATGAGAGCAGTCCTTGCTCAAAAGCCTCCTCACCCTGTGGTGAAGAAGATTCTGGATCTGAAAAAGATGTCAATCAACTGATTGACAAGTATAAAGAACTTATGAATGCCTTCAAGAAGGTCAAGAAGATGTCTAAGAAGCAAGCTAAAGAGATTTTATCTATTAAGCTTACAGTTGCCCAGCAGACTGTAACAGCTAATCTGCTGGACTAGAAAGCTAGGGAAATAAGGCAACTAAAGTCCCACTTGGACATCCAGATAGCCTCCATCAAGAGAAAAAATTGTCTCATCAGGGGGCTTGAAGATAAGCTTGAGAAGGAGAAAATAATAGTGGCTAGCTATTCTAAGCCAAGTACAGTACTACCCTTGATAGACACCTTCTCCTCAAAAAAGGGTAAGAAGGGGTTGGGATTTAACGGAAGCATAAGAGTTGCTCCTTCCAAAAGGAAGGGAAAAGCTCCAGATCCACCTCAGCCTATTGCTTCCAAGCCTCCCATTCTTTTTAGAAAAGTTCTATTACCTTCTAACAGGTATGACCAGGAAAGCACCTGTGGTCATTGGGAGAAGGGTTGTTCATCTGGGGTGAACAAAGATGTTCACTGCCATGGTGAAAGCTCTAGCAGGGTGAGTGCCTTTGAGGTTACCCATGAGAAATTTCAGATGGCCCAACCAGGACCATTTGTTTTTGGTGTTCAACACCAACACTCAAGAATGTTGCTGCATACAAGGCTCTGAATCAGACAACTAAGGGTTTGACTAATGAAATCTCTAACAGTAAGGATGATTTGGGCATTTCTGATGCCATCAAAAGCATGCTCTCTGAAAAGAAGCTCGCTGTTGATAGCACTCAGAGCAGACCAAACAAGCCAGCTAGAAGACTTACATTCAGTCAAATTTTAGCTGAAAGAAGTCAGAAAAGTGCTGCATCACATCTTTCTCCTATTAGGCCTGCTGCTAACTAAGCTGCATGGCCTATACTGAAGAGAGGATATAACATACATGACTGTTGGTGATGTGGTAAGATAGGGCATTTTGTCAATGACTGCTGGCACAATCCCAATGTGGCCAGAGCTAGGGTCAGTCCACAAGTCAGAAATTATACTGGTAGACATGTTCAGTTTGGTACTAATGTGCACCTAGGACCCAATAGATATTGGGGTCCTAGGGTAAAGTAAATTGTGTATTGCAGGTTAGTCTAAGTAGCCATACCACTATATAGTACTTGGATAGTGGTTGTTCCAGTCACATGACTGGAACAAGGAGCAACTTAAAGGAGTTTACTCTAGTAAAAGATGGACGCATAGTCATCTTTGGTGGCTCAGATAGAGGTGTAATCAAGAGATATGATAAGATCACCAATGGTATAGTCACCATCACCATGGTGGCTTATGTTGAAGGGTTGCAACACAACCTTATACGCATAAGCCAGCTCACTGATCATGGCTATGTCATTGTCTTCCACAAGGATGAGTGCCTAATTATGTAACGTCTCGAGTAGCACTAGGCCCCTCGTGCGTGTTTTTGAGTAAGGAGAGCTGACTTGGGTTCAGGGGGAGTGCTAACAACTAGGCAGCACATGTGAATAGGAGGAGAAATCAATCGAGCACAGGACACGGGTAGAGACACGGGCGTGTCCCTACCAGTGTGGTAGGGGCCAGCTCTTGAGTCAACGACTCGAGTGTGTCCAGAGAAGGACACTAGTAGTGACACGGGCATGTCACTACCCGCATGCAGTGACATGGGTAGAGACACGGGCGTGTCCCTACCTGTGTATGTGTGTCGAGCTAGACTCGACGAAATATGTTTAGATCGGCATGGCAAGCAGGGGTACACGGCCTGTGACACGGGCGTGTCACAGGGCGTGTCACGCTGTGTCGAGAGGTCGACAAGTTGCTACCGATAAGGTGTCGAGTGGGTTACATGCCCTGGGTCACGGGCGTGACTGGACCGATACGGGTAGAGACACAGGCATGTCACTACCCGTATTTGTCGAGTTGAACTTGATAGAGTGTGTCGAGATCGACGAAATGCATGACACAGGTAGAGACACGGGCATGTGTAACGCCCCGAAACTCAAAGGAGCAAAAGGGGGACGTTTTGGGCCAGTTTTGGTTTCTGGCTGAAGGCATACGGCCTGGGACACGGGCGTGTCCCAGGGCGTGTCAAGCGTGTGTCGACACTTAGCCGCGAAGTCGTCGAGTTATTCTCGACGATTCGTCGAGAATGGGCACACGGCCTGCGACACGGGCATGTCGCAGGGCGTGTCGACCCGTGTCGACACTTAGCCGTGAAATCGTCGAGTTATACTCGACGATTCGTCGAGCATGGGCACACGGCCGGCGACACGGGCGTGTCGCAGGGCGTGTCGACCCGTGTCGACGATCGTCAAGGTGAAATCGTCGAGATTCACTCGACGATCGTCGAGACAAGGCACACGGCCTAGGACACGGGCGTGTCCAAGGCCGTGTCATCGAGTCGTCGATCTTCCCTCGACGAAATGTCCCGTGTACACGGCCTGGGGGCCCAGGCGTGTCAATATGACACGGGCAAGGACACGGGCGTGTCCTAGAACCCGTGCAGTGCTCGGGTTGAAAGCGGGAGAAAATCATGGGGTACACGGCCGGCTACACGGCCGTGTCAGCTGGAACACGGGCGTGTCAGCTCGAACACGGGCGTGTTCGATACCCGTGTGCGTGTTCAGAAGATTCGATTTTGACGGCGAATGCAGCACACGGCCCTGGACACGGGCGTGTGCCAGGCCGTGTTCGGTCCAGATTGGGCATTTCAGCCCCGAATCAAAGCCGCTCGTTTTCTTAGGTTGAGATCCGACGGCTGGGGTTGGTTCCTGAGAGGATATACTCGGGTTTGACTTAGAAAATCCTTCACTTTTCACCCTTTTCATCTCTCCAAACCCTTGGAGAAAGAAGAGCTAAGGCAAGAGGAAGAGGAGCTAGATCCGCCATTGGAGGAGCTTCGGAGCTCCGAATCGCAAGCCGACTCCGGATCCACGGAGGCAACGTAAGTGCGGTGATTTCTATCCGATTACTTTTCGATGGCGCCAAAGAGGAACGCAAGGGTAACGATCCTCATCTTGAGCTTGAATCGCTCCTTTTCTTAGCATAGGAAGCCCCCCTCTCGCGAGTTTGCGGAGAGTTGGAGGCGTTCCTTCGGGTAGATATGTAAAGTCCCCGTTGTTTAGAGTCCGTATGCGAGAACGGACATAGGCATTTTGGTTGAAGCCTACCCGGACATGTTAGTCCGGATCGGTGATGTTACATTGCATAAGGCCGGAGAAGACTCCGTGCTATTGGGTGTTTTCGGGTTTTCTACGCGGTAGATTGCAGCAGGGAGCCTTGGGGACTAACCCAAAGGTGCACCCGGAAAACTGGGCGGATACGAGATCTTGCCAACTTGGTGGCCTGAGAGCCATCTTGAACATAACGAGGTTATGTGACTTGTGTTAGAATGGGACTCGGTGAAAGTTTAACCCGCGCATTTGGCTTAAATTGTCGTTGCGATGTGAGCACGGGTTAGATGGAGTCGTACCCGCTTTATGTCGTTCGGGTTAGAGAGACCTAAAGTTACATGACACTCGTCGTTGGCATAGATGGGGGTCTTCGGTGGTCAATGGCTTAAATTGACGTGACCAATACCAGAAAGACGAATTGCTCATAGGAATGGCCGTCTAAGTGGCGGTGGTGAGTCCGGAATGTTAATGGCTTTAATTGACGAGACATCGACCGGTTCACCGAGAATGTGCCCTGAGTGCACGGGACGTGTGGCCGTACGAGCCAACGCCTGTGTTGAAATGGCTATGGTTATATGCATTGCTCGCTTGTGCTAATGAAATGCAGGGAAGGAGCATCGCCGCCCCGAGTTGGGGGCGGGATCGTTATAATTTGGTCAGCATTGCTGACCGTTGCCTTGTTTGCCACCGTGCGGTGGTGTGTTGCTTGCAGGTGCAGCTGGACCAAGCGGTCAGTAGCGGGCTAAAGCCCTTTTGCGAAGCTGGCCCTCGAAGGCTCAAATGGAAATGTTTTTCTGTTTTATTCATGTATGACCGGCCTGCGTGCCGAGGTTTGTATATCATGTATTAAACAAGTGGAACGTTTTGTAAGGCCTTAAGGTCGACTTTTGAGTATTTTGTAATAACATTCCTTCTGGTAGTAGTGGACATTTATGCTTGTTGCTGGGTTCTTGAGTACAACTTATTTAAACTGCTTCCGCTAGAATGCTCTGTGTAGGACGTTGAGATTGGTTGGATGGTTTCCATACGTAACCACCCGGTCTGTCTGTGGTATATGGCGTCGGGCCCCGGCCGTACCTACTGCTATATGCTATGCGGCGGATAGGGGGTGTTACAATTTGGTATCAGACTACTGGTTTTGGTCGGGCTTGAATGGAATTCGTGGGCGAATTCTTTTTAAGGGGTGGTGAGCACATTGTGTGCGTCATCGTTATAACAGTAAAAAGAACCCATGAATGTCCACTTAGGAATGAAAATACTCGTGTTTGAGGAACCTGCGTGTTCCTATAATTGCTGTTTGCAATTTATTTGGTCGCTTAACGGTATTTTGTACCACTATAGGTGACCCGAAGTGGTGTTGGGCCGTCAGAACGCCGAGTTTCTGAGGCAAGTAGTGCACCGGAAGTTGCTCCCGCAACACCTTTGTCGGCTGAAAATATAAGATTGGTGGCTGAAGCGGTGTTGGCCGTGATCAATGCGCAGCCTGGGAGGCAAGCGCAGCAGCCCGCTCCTGTGATGGAGCAAGTACCTCTGCAAGAGGCTGGGCCGAGGAGGATGGAGCAAGTGGTTGTAGAACCAATAGTGCCAAGGAGGGCGACTGAGAGGCAGTTGAAGCATGTAATGAGCTTTAACCCTCCGTTATTCTCGGGGTTGGGAACCCCATCTCAGGCTGAAGACTAGCTCTCTAGGGTGAAGAGAGTCATGACAGCGACGGAGACGGAGGAGTGGCAGATGACCACCATCGCTACGTTCCTGCTGGACGGTGAAGCGAGGATGTGGTGGGAAGGTTTGGAGCTGCATCACTGAGAGGTAGACAACTGATAGACATTCCGATGGAAGAGTTCTCTCGGAATTGTTCTTGGCAAGATACCTCCCTTCGACTCAGAGGATTTCAATGGAGAATGAATTCCTGAAGTTGGTGCAGGGTGAGAGAAGCGTGGATGAATATCTCCACGAGTTTACGCGGTTGAGTCGTTATGCTAGCTCCACCATCATGGATGAGGAGCGCAAGACTAATCGTTTTTATGAAGGCTTGAGGGATGAGCTGAGACTGTTACTGTCGGGGCCGATGACGCAAGGTTTCTTAACCTTGGTCAATACTGCCCGGTCCTTGGAGAAGGACATGAAGAGTGTGCAAGCGAAGAAAAGCTTGAGTGAAAAGAAATCTGAGTTCAGAGTGCCGACTACTTCAAAGTCCGGCTATCGGAGGGCTTTCAAGAAGCATAGGACTTCGGGTCCAGCTCCTTCTGGCGCTTCTGGGGCGACTACGGGTCGGACCCCGGGTGCGTGCTTTACGTGTGGAAAGACGGGGCATTTCGCCCGTGATTGTTGGAGCGGACGTCCTAAGTCCGAGGGGAGGCCAGGAGCTACTTATGAAGAGAAGGGAAAGGCGGTGGAGTCGACCGCATCCCACTATGCTCCCGCCCAACCAAGGGTCTACAATCTTGGCCAACAGGAGGCCATTAAACAAACTGACGTGGTGACAGGTACGGTTTAATTTATAGCAAGTCAATTCCTTTAATGCTTGTTATGCACATGTTACCTTACCACTACTTGTTTAGGATTCGTATTGATTTGTGAAAATCCGGCACGAGCACTTTTCGATACGGGAGCTTCACACTCCTTCTTGTCCGAAGGATTTATATCACGCATCGGAGTCCCTTCTTCGATGGCGAAGGATAAGTTGGATGTGTTGTGGCCCAATGGGTGTTCGATGCGAGCGGTTAGGATCTGCGATGTTAAGATTCGTATTGGGGAGCAGGAGTTCGACCTGCGGGCGTCTTTACTTCCGTTAGTGGAGTTCGACGTCATATTTGGCATGGACTGGCTCTCGGAGCAGCAGGCCCATATAGATTGCGGTAGCAAGGAAGTCAAGCTGGGAGCAAGTCGTGAGACGACTTTTACGGGCTTAAAGGGGTCGAGCAAGACGTTGATGTCTGCTCTTCAGGTGGTGAAGGCGGATTCGTGCCGGAGCAGAACTGTTCTTTACACTTAGTGGAGGTTGCAAAGCCGAAGCCCGCTTTGGATTGTATTTCAGTGGTATCGGAATACCCTGATGTGTTCCCCGCGGATCTTCCTGGAGCCCCGCCTCAACGGGAGATAGATTTTACGATCGAGCTAGTGCTAGGTGCAAAGCCTGTGTCACGATCTCCGTATCGGCTAGCGCCTAAGGAAATGGCGGAGCTGAAAGTTCAACTGCAAGAGTTGTTGGAGCAAGGGTATGTGCGCCCGAGTTCTTCGCCTTGGAGCGCACCGGTCCTCTTTGTTAAGAAGAAGGACGGAAGCTTGAGATTATGTATCGATTATCGGGAGCTAAGCAAGCTGACTGAGAAGAATAAGTACCCGATCCCTAGGATTGATGATCTCTTTGATCAGTTAGTCGGGTCGACGGTGTACTCGAAGTTAGATCTCAAGTCTGGGTACTATCAGCTGCGGATAAGGGAGAGTGATATCCCGAAGACAGCGTTTAGTACGAGATACGGGCATTATGAGTTTACGGTCATGCCGTTTGGGCTGACTAATGCGCCGTCAGTATTCATGGATTTGATGAACAGGACGTTCAGGGAGTACTTGGACCATTTCGTGATCGTCTTCATCGACGATATTTTGGTGTACTCGCAAAGTGAGGAAGATCACTTCAAGCATCTTCATTTGGTGTTGGAGACACTCAGGAGAAATCAGTTGTATGCCAAGTTCTCGAAGTGCGAGTTTTGGCTATCCTCAGTGGCGTTCCTCGGGCATATAGTGAGTGGAGAGGGTATTGCTGTGGATCCGGCGAAGATTGTTGCGATACGGGAGTGGCCTGAGCTTGCTACGGTAGCAGAAGTCCGGAGCTTTTTGGGGCTTGCCGGCTATTATAGGCGCTTCGTAGAGAACTTCTCGCGGATAGCGTTACCTCTCACTACTTTGACGAGGAAGGATCATAAGTTCGTTTGGACGCCGGAGTGCGCGCGAGCTTTTGAGGAACTGAAGTGTCGGTTGACCACGGCGCCTGTGCTGAGTTCGCCGGTTGGAACCAAAGGCTATGAGATATATAGCGATGCTTCGGGCAGCGGTTTGGGTTGCGTGCTATTGCAGCACGGCAGCGTGATAGCTTATGGCTCGAGACAGCTAAAAGTGCACGAGAGGAATTATCCGGTCCACGACTTGGAGTTGGCGGCCGTGATTTTTGCCTTGAAGCTGTGGAGACACTATTTGTACGGTGTGAAGATTGATATCTACACCGATCACAAGAGTCTAAAGTACCTGATTGATCAGAAAGATCTGAATATGCGGCAGCGTAGATGGATGGAGTTCCTGGGGGACTATACATTCAAGATCCACTACGTGCCTGGCAAAGGGAATGCGGTTGCGGATGCGTTGAGTCGCCGAGCCCCAGCTCAAGCGAATTGGATATCAGTGCATGATGAGCGGTTGGTGCAGGAGCTGGAGGCGTTGGAGATTGTTTGTGTGGATAGACAATCTAGTGCTGAAGCAGTGCTGAATTGGACTGAAGTCCAATATGACCTGGCTGATCGGATTCGGCAGGCTTTGGATATGGATGCTCAAATGAAGCAGTTCATGATAGAGGCTCTGGATGGGTCAAATTCCCAATTCGTTGTGGAGGACGGATTGCTGTGGAAAGACGGTCGTTTGTGCGTCCCAAATGTGGGCAATTTACGGGTGGAGTTGTTGTACGAGGCACACCATACCAAGTACTCGATTCACCCGGGGAGCACGAAGATGTACCGCGACGTCAAGAAGCTATTTTGGTGGCCGGGTTTGAAAAAGGATGTGGCGCTATACGTAGCGAAGTGCCAAACCTGCGCCTTAGTAAAGGCGGAGTGCCAAAAGCCGGGAGGATTTCTTAAGTCCTTGCCTATTCCGGAGTGGAAATTCGACGACATCTCTATGGACTTTGTGCATGGTTTGCCAAGGTCGCAAAAGGGGAACGACGCCATTTGGGTGGTGGTCGATCGATTAACGAAGGTGTCGCATTTTATTCCGCATAGGAAGGATGATCCGGTGGAGAAGCTGGCAAAGCTATATGTGGATAACATAGTACGGCTTCATGGTGTGCCCCGCAGCATCGTGAGTGACCGGGATGGGCGGTTCGCGTCCAATGATTGGAGGCTGGTGCAGTAAATGTTGGGGACAAAGCTGAAGTTTAGCACAGCCTTCCATCCGCAGACGGATGGGCAGACCGAGAGGGTCAATAGAACCATGGAAGACATGCTTCGCATGTGTGTCTTGGACTTTGGAAAGCAATGGGAGGACCACCTTTATTTGGTGGAGTTCGCATACAACAATAGCTACCAAGCAAGTATTTAGATGGCGCCTTTCGAGGCCCTATATGGTAGAAGATGTCGCACGCCGTTGTCTTGGTTAGAAACGGGCGAGTCGAAGTTGTATAAGCGATCAGAAGTGGATGATGCTACTTCTTTGGTGAGAACCATTCGGGAGAGGTTACTCATCGCTCAGGACCGGCAAGCAAAGTACTATAATGCCAAGCACAGGAACGTGGAGTTCGCTGTGGGTGATTATGTGTACCTAAAGATCAAGCCGTTCAAGGGTGTCTCGCGGGTGCGACGATTGAAAAAGTTAAGCCTGAGGTACCTTGGACCGTTCGAGGTTCTGGAGCGAGTTGGAGAAGCGGCCTATAGGTTGAAGCTTTCGGTGGAGCTAAGTGGCTTACACGATGTGTTCCACATTTCGGTGCTTCGGAAGGCGGTGCAAGAGCCTACGCAAGCGATCGCGGTCGATCAAGTGCCGGTGGATAGTGGGCTAACAACGAATGTCAAGCCCGTGCGGATTGAGGACTCGGAGGTCAAGCGGCTACGCAATAAAGAGATCAGGATGGTCAAAGTCCGGTGGGACAATTGCGGTCGTGAGGAGCTCTCTTGGGAGCGAGAGCAGACTATGCCTGACGAGTATCCGGAGTTGTTCCGCTCAGGTACAAATGTTGGTTTTTGTATATCTTTCCTTTATGTAATTTCGTGGGCGAAATTCTTTTAAGAGGGGGAGAGTTGTAACGCCCCGAAACTCAAAGGAGCAAAAGGGGGACGTTTTGGGCCAGTTTTGGTTTCTGGCTGAAGGCACACGGCCTGGGACACGGGCGTGTCCCAGGGCGTGTCAAGCGTGTGTCGACACTTAGTCGCGAAGTCGTCGATTTATTCTCGACGATTCGTCGAGAATGGGCACACGGCCTGCGACACGGGTGTGTCGCAGGGCGTGTCGACCCGTGTCGACACTTAGCCGTGAAATCGTCGAGTTATACTCGACGATTCGTCGAGCATGGGCACACGGCCGGCGACACGGGCGTGTCGCAGGGCGTGTCGACGCGTGTCGACGATCGTCAAGGTGAAATCGTCGAGATTCACTCGACGATCGTCGAGTCAAGGCACACGGCCTAGGACACGGGCGTGTCCAAGGCCATGTCATCGAGTCGTCGATCTTCCCTCGACGAAATGTCCCGTGTACACGGCCTGGGGGCCCAGGCGTGTCAATATGACACGGGCAAGGACACGGGCGTGTCCTAGAACCCGTGCAGTGCTCGGGTTGAAAGCGGGAGAAAATCATGGGGTACACGGCCGGCTACACGGCCGTGTCAGCTGGAACACGGGCGTGTCAGCTCGAACACGGGCGTGTTCGATACCCGTGTGCGTGTTCAGAAGATTCGATTTTGACGGCGAATGCGGCACACGGCCCTGGACACGGGCGTGTGCCAGGCCGTGTTCGGTCCAGATTGGGCATTTCAGCCCCGAATCAAAGCCGCTCGTTTTCTTAGGTTGAGATCCGACGGCTGGGGTTGGTTCCTGAGAGGATATACTCGGGTTTGACTTAGAAAATCCTTCACTTTTCACCCTTTTCATCTCTCCAAACCCTTGGAGAAAGAAGAGCTAAGGCAAGAGGAAGAGGAGCTAGATCCGCCATTGGAGGAGCTTCGGAGCTCCGAATCGCAAGCCGACTCCGGATCCACGGAGGCAACGCAAGTGCGGTGATTTCTATCCGATTACTTTTCGATGGCGCCAAAGAGGAACGCAAGGGTAACGATCCTCATCTTGAGCTTGAATCGCTCCTTTTCTTAGCATAGGAAGCCCCCTCTCGCGAGTTTGCGGAGAGTTGGAGGCGTTCCTTCGGGTAGATATGTAAAGTCCCCGTTGTTTAGAGTCCGTATGCGAGAACGGACATAGGCATTTTGGTTGAAGCCTACCCGGACATGTTAGTCCGGATCGGTGATGTTGCATTGCATAAGGCCGGAGAAGACTCCGTGCTATTGGGTGTTTTCGGGTTTTCTACGCGGTAGATTGCAGCAGGGAGCCTTGGGGACTAACCCAAAGGTGCACCCGGAAAACTGGGCGGATACGAGATCTTGCCAACTTGGTGGCCTGAGAGCCATCTTGAACATAACGGGGTTATGTGACTTGTGTTAGAATGGGACTCGGTGAAAGTTTGACCCGCGCATATGGCTTAAATTGTCGTTGCGATGTGAGCACGGGTTAGATGGAGCCGTACCCGCTTTATGTCGTTCGGGTTAGAGAGACCTAAAGTTACATGGCACTCGCCGTTGGCATAGATGGGGGTCTTCGGTGGTCAATGGCTTAAATTGACGTGACCAATACCAGGAAGACGAATTGCTCATAGGAATGGCCGTCTAAGTGGCGGTGGTGAGTCCGGAATGTTAATGGCTTTAATTGACGTGACATCGACCGGTTCACCGAGAATATGCCCTGAGTGCACGGGACGTGTGGCCGTACGAGCCAACGTCTGTGTTGAAATGGCTATGGTTATATGCATTGCTCGCTTGTGCTAATGAAATGCAGGGAAGGAGCATCGCCGCCCCGAGTTGGGGGCGGGATCGTTATAATTTGGTCAGCATTGCTGACCGTTGCCTTGTTTGCCACCGTGCGGTGGTGTGTTGCTTGCAGGTGCAGCTGGACCAAGCGGTCAGTAGCGGGCTAAAGCCCTTTTGCGAAGCTGGCCCTCGAAGGCTCAAATGGAAATGTTTTTCTGTTTTATTCATGTATGACCGGCTTGCGTGCCGAGGTTTGTAAATCATGTATTAAACAAGTGGAACGTTTTGTAAGGCCTTAAGGTCGACTTTTGAGTATTTTGTAATAACATTCCTTCTGGTAGTAGGGGACATTTATGCTTGTTGCTGGGTTCTTGAGTACAACTTATTTAAACTGCTTCCGCTAGAATGCTCTGTGTAGGACGTTGAGATTGGTTGGATGGTTTCCATACGTAACCACCCGGTCTGTCTGTGGTATATGGCGTCGGGCCCCGGCCGAACCTACTGCTATATGCTATGCGGCGGATAGGGGGTGTTACAGCATATCCATACCTGTGTGAGTGTGTGTCGCGTTGAACTCGACGGAGCGTGTTGAGATCGACGAAATTTGTCGAGATCGACGAAATGTATGACACGGGTAGATACACGGGCATGCCCCTACCCGTGTGTCGGTGTGTTGAGTTGAGTTCGTCGAGATGTATCCAGAGAAGGACATGGACAGGGAATACGACCGTGTCATGTGGACACGGGTCGGGATACGGGCGTGTCCCTACCCGTGTCGAGTATTGAACTGACACTAAAACCATCGTTAGCGCTTCGCCCAAGCAGGACACGAGTAAGGACGCAGGTGTGTCCGTACCCGTGTCACTCTTCCAATATAAGGGGAAGTGAAAACCTTAGTCATTTTCATGCTCATTTCATCCCCTATTTTCTGAGAGAAACTCCTGTTGAGAGAAGGAAGTTGCTAGAGCTAGTTCTAGAGGTGGAGATCCGCCGACACCGTGAAGGAGAAGATGCCGCCGAGAAGAGTTACACGGTCCATGGCCGGATAGAGTGGAAATTCCGAAATGAGGTGAGCTTCCTCCCCTCTCCCTTGGTGCTAGATATATAGATATCTAGGTGAGATGTCGACTCAAAAGAGTCTTGACTAGCGAGATGGTGATTTCTCTAGGAAGAGACCGTTCTAGGGCTTGTGCTCTAAGGTTAGTGGTGTCTTCAACCTCTCCAATCTTCTATGCGAAGATGGGGGATGGTTTCGTGAAGAATCTTGGCCTCATGAGGGTGAATAAGGGAGGAGGAATTTCTGTGTGATTTGGGAAGATCGAATTGAGGAGGAAGATGAACCGTTGTCATTCATTCCTCTTTAAGATGCGCACAGAATCTGTGTTCTGCGCAGAGCGATCTTCATGGCCATTTTAAGGTGTGATATGGCCAGATCTAGGCTTTCACCTAAACAAAAACGTTGAAGCCCTTGAAAATACCTTTCCAACGAGTGGTTGCACGTCTTCAAGCGAAGTCTGTAGCCATAGGAAAGTTTGAATGAATATGATGTCTGATAAATCCTGCATGCAGAAATTGTGTTCTATACACAGTGGACTTCAAGGCTGATTTCAAGTACGATACTTTTGAATCTGTGTTGTGGTCTGAACATAAACGTTATAGCCCAGGGAAAGACCTTTCCATCGAGGGGTTACACGTCTTCACCAAATTCTTGTTGCTTTGGGAATCCCCGGTCAAATTTGCTGTCCAAATTTATTCTGCACTTAAATTCTGAGTTTTTTATATAATATGGATTTAGATTCGGTGGAATCGATGTTGCAATTTAACTCGAGATTTTGGTGAACTATTTTATGTTAACCACCATAGTGCTATGAATGATGAATATTACTAATAGGATTTCATATATCTGAATTGTGAAGCAAGCTTACTTAAACGAAATGACTTGTTAGAGATTGGTAGTCTATTATGTATGCTCATTATGTTATACTATGTTGAAATCATTTGGAATGACATATAGAAGGATATACTATGGCCATGAGTATGTTTGATTAATGGAATGAAATTTAGTAGTCCAATACTTAGAGCGTAGTCTCCCTACGAGTAGTATTGTGGAAGGATGTATGTGCGGTGTTGACCGTCACTAGTTGGGTTAGTGTTGAGATGAGGTATAGATGGACGGTTGGGCTGTGTCCTCGGTGTTCACATCCCGGGGCCCCTTCCGTGCCGAGTGTATGGCTGGGTTGTGTCCTCGTGCTTACTTCCGAGCCTCCTTCCATGCCACAGTGATGTGGAATTTGCATGCGGTGTGAGTCGACACGCGGTGTCGTAATCCTGGGTTAAGGATAATGTGGCAGGTCTACGGGCTTGCTGATCGTCACACCGATGGGAGTTGACCGTTAGACTTTGGGCGGTTGGGCTGTGTCCTCGGTGTTCACATCCTGGGGCCCCTTCCATGCCAAGTGAATGGTTGGGCTGTGACCTCGTGCGTTCTTCCAGGGCCCCTTCCGGGTCACACAAGGCTAGTTCGGGCTGTGTTCTTGGTGCACATCTACCCGAGACCCCGCTGGGCCATAGTACGCATGCGCTCCGCTGTTATGTTCTTAGCGTTGAGGCGTACGGAGTCCTAGGTGAAGTAGTGTGGATACCCACCTAGTAGTAGAGATGCTCGTTCTACTGTCACCGCCTGGCCACTGCTGTTGATGCCTGAGAGGTCAGCTACCTGCTCGAATAATGGGAGATATAGTCTGTGTCAACATAGCAATTGCATGTGTGTGATCATAGGTGAGTCATTGCATAACATACATACCATACATAGCATTACATAAACAATATTCTCATAGTATAAGTTTGTATGGGCACTCCTATACGATGAGTTATTTTATGTAAACTGATCCTTAACTTATAAGATTATATTGACATCCTTATAAGTTAAGTTACTTTCCTGCTGTAGATACTTGTACTTGATGGTTTGTTTTTGTTATGTAGAACTGCTAGAATATAATGTTATTAATCTTATTGTACCATTTCCACCTGCTTGTACCTGTTACAATATTTATTATACTTGTACCCTTGCTCTTTTCTACGCCGGTACCGAGGAGTCGCCGGGGGAGCGGATGTGAAGCCACTTAGTCTTTTTGACTAACGGTTGCTACGTCTTCCTTTTTAGGAGGTCACCACGCAGGTAGAGCAGCCGCAGACCATGCAACAGGACAGCCAGGCCAGGACGACAGGGCCTGAAGGGACGGTGCCGTCGCTACCGTCAGTAACTGATGTGAGTGTTGTGAGATTTTGTTGTAGCCCTTTTGGGCAATTATTAGCTGTACTCTGATATTGTAGAAGTATGTTTTAGCTTATCTTATTTGATGTACTTTGGACTTATATACTTGGTGTGGATTTGACTTCTCCCTTTTATATTTTGGTTGGGTTGGCATGTATATATTGATATTGGTTGTAGCCGGCGGAACAGGGGTCTTGTAGTAAAGGTTAGCTCGTGCGCTAATGCTACCGCAAGGCGGCTGTTCTGGGCAAAATACCCCCTTCGTGCCGTATTTTGGGATCCGGGAGGGGGTCTTACAAATGGTATCAGAATCTCACAATCCTCAACTAAAGAATTCATTCAACAATGGTACCACCCTCATTCGATTAGTCAGTTTGCGGACAAACTGACTTAGCGGAAGCAGTGGTGTGCTCATATGTAATTCACACTAAGTTTGTCCAACTTTGACCCTACGATTAGCCAACCTGACGTTAGGTAGGTACCTTTATACGTCGATCTCCTAAGGTTTGGACGACCCTAGGTTTGTAAACCTATTGTATAAAGTCTTGCGAGATCCCCTAGGGAAAGCACTTTTCTTTATAGAGGATTTTGAATCTAGTGGAGATAATAGATATGGCAGATTTCCTAGGGCAACTACTTTTGTTTATAGCAGACTCGAGTTGGCGGAAAGACGGCTTATGCACTGTTCGATACCGATGCCTCACACTCCTTTGTGTCTGAGGACTTCATTAAAGACATGGAAGGTGTACAATACTTTAATGGTATTGCTCGACGAGTACGCCTCCCGGACGGTTCAGAGATGATCGAAACAGCTAAGTGCGAGTTCGAGATATTTATTGAAGGAAAGACCTTTGATACAACTGTCATGGTCTTGAGAATGCCGGAGTTTGACATCATTTTGGTCATAGCGTGGTTGGATTGGCACTTTGCGAGGATTGACTGTGCAGAGAAGTAGATCTATTTGAGACATGGAGACTCCGACGTCATCTTCCAAGGTATTAGCTTCGCACATCGCATGTCGTTGTCTTCCGTTTAGGTTGTAAAAGCCCATATGAAGGGGGATGGAGTCTTTATGATCTGGTTCGAGTTGAAGGAGATAGCATTGGACATAAAAGGTGTACGGGTGGTGCGGGACTTCCCTGAGGTATTTCCTGAGAAACTGTCAGGATTACCCCCGCTCAGAGATGTTGACTTCCAAATTAATCTAGTACTGGGTGCCAAGCCTATATCCAAGGCCCCTTACCGAATGGCCCCAAAGGAACTCGCGGAGTTTAGAGTTCAACTGCAAGAACTGGTGGAGTCAAGTTTCGTTCGCCCCAGTTCATCACCCTGGGGAGCCCCTGTATTATAGAAGAAGGATGGAACCCTGTGTTTGTGCATAGACTATCGGGAAATCAATCGGCTGACGGTGCAGAACACTTATCCGCAACCTGAGATTGAAGAGTTGTTCGATCAACTAGTGGGAGCGCATTGGTTTTCTAAGCTGGACTTGCGCTCAGGGTATTATCAGTTGAGAATACAAGAAGGTGACATCCAGAAAATGGCCTTTAGTTCAAGATATGGGTTGTACGAGTTCACTGTAATGCCATTTGGGCTCACAAATGACCCTTCGACTTTCATGAGCCTGATGAACAAGGTATTTGAACCGTACTTGGATATCTTTGTCAGTATTTTCATCGATGACATCCTGGTCTACTCAAAGATGGAGGAGAAGCATGTTGAGCACTTGACCTTGGTATTGAAAAAATTAAAAGAGCACGCCATGTTCGCCAATTTCAGCAAGTGCGAATTCTGGCCTAAAGAGGTTGCTTTCTTGGGTCATGTGATCAGTGGAGCAGGATTAGCGGTGGATCCGTCCAAGGTGCGTTCCGTGAAGGAGTGGTTGCCCTTGAAGTCGACAACCGATGTGAGGAGCTTCCTTGGACTTGTCGGTTATTACCGCAAGTTCGTAAAAGGAATCTCCAAGATTTCCCTCCCTCTTACTTCATTGACGAAGAAAGGTGTGCCATTTGAGTGGACACCCCAGTGTGAAGCGGCGTTCCAAGAGCTGAAGGATAGACTTACCTCCGCCCCCATCCTAGCACTTCCGTCTGGGAAGGAAGGATTTCAAGTTTATACTAATGCATCATATCAAGGGATGGGAGCGGTATTGATGCAGCACGGGCACGTGATTGCTTATGCTTCAAGACAACTGAAGAAGCATGAAATCAATTACCCGGTTCACGATTTGGAGCTGGGAGCAGTGGTGTTCGCCTTGAAGGTTTGGAGGCATTATCTATACGGCATCCACTACGATATCTTTTTAGACCACAAAAACTTGAAGTACGTTCATACTCAGAAGGAGTTGAACTTGAGACAACGGCGGTGGTTAGAATTTCTATGCAACTATGAGTTCACCATGAACTACCACCCCAGAAAAGCGAACTCGGTAGCCGATGCGTTGAGTAGAAAAGTACCAGGCTCTTGCCCAGAGTCTCGGTTGATGAGTACGGAGTTGGCTCAGATGATTGAGGAGATGGATATTACTTTGATATTTAACGCTCCTTCAGCAGAGTATACGGAGTACTTGGCAAGCATGAGCATAGTTTGTGATATCCGGGACTGAATCAGAGTGGAGCAAGGAATGGATGAGGCTCTGGCCCTGGCAATCAAGTCAATCGAAGATGGGACTACAGATGAGTATACGATAAAAGATGGCCTCGTTTATTTCCGCGGCCGGCTCTACATTCCCAAGGGCGGTAAAATCTGGGAGGATATCTTGAGAGAGGCACATTGCTCTGAATATTCAGTGCACCCGGGACTTGCCAAGATGTACGCCGGCTTACGGAAGACCATGTGTTGGCCGGGAATGAAGAAAGATGTCCGATATTTTGTTACACATTGCGAAGCTTGTCAAAGGGTGCATGCAGAATGCAAGAGACCCAGTAGTTTGCTACAATCATTGCCCATCCCCGAGTGGAGTTCGAGGATATCTCCATGGACTTCGTCCATGGGTTACCTCGCTCACGCTCACAAAATGATTCGGTGTGGGTGATAGTTGATCACCTGACAAAAGTAGCCTGTTTTATCCCTATGAATAAAGAAGCTCATGTGGATGTCTTAGTATGCCTCTTTATGGAGCAGTTTGTACGGTATCATGGCGTACCAAAGACGATCATTTCTGACCGTGATGGTCGCTTTAACACAAAGGAGTGGAAAGTTGTTCAGGCGTATTTGGGCTCGTGCCTTACCTTCAGCACCGCGTTTCATCCTCAGACGGACGGGAAATCTGAAAGGACCATCCGAACATTGGAAAATTTGTTGAAATTATGTGTGTTGGATAGAGGAGAGCCGTGGGAAGGCTCTTACCATTGGTAGAATTCTCCTACAACAACAACACCAGGCTAGCATCGGCATGGCTCCTCATGAAGCTCTTTATGGAAGGAGGTGTAAAACCCCCTTGTCTTGGGTGCAAGATGAAGTCCCAAAGGCTTTGGGTGTTGAATATATTGATGATACCGTTGTGGCAGTTAGACTGATACGAGATCACATGTTGGTGGATCAAAGTTGGCAGACGAAGTATTATAATGCAAGGCACCGGATGGTGGAATTTCAAGTGGGTGATAAGGTGTTCCTGAAAATCCGACCGATGCATGAAGTGTCACGTGTGTGTGGTGTGAAAAAGCTCAGCCCAAGGTATATTGGGTCTTATACTATATTGGAAAGGATTGGCCCGTTTACCTATCGGTTGGAGTTAACATCCGAGCTAGAGAACCTCCACGACATATTCCATGTGTTGTCACTTCGGAAGGCGTTGTTGCAGCCCGATCAATACATCCCCACAGCTGATGATGTTGTGGCGTCTGATAGGTCTGTGCGACTAGAGCCGGTGCGGATCGTAGATAACGAGACAAGAATGTTGCGCCGCAAAGGTGTTACCATGGTGAAGGTGCTATGGTGTAATCATGGGAAGGAGGAATATACAAGGGAGCCAATGGATTTGTTGCAGAAATGCTATCCGGAGTTGTTTGCTCAAGGTAATTTTATTTAAAAGCATATTATATTTTTTGTTATGCTTTTCTCACCATAACCTAATCCTGATTTCAGGGACGAAATCTTTTATTTTGTTTATAGGATTTGTAACGTCCCGAATCGTACTAGGCCCCTCGTGCATGTTTTTGAGTCAGGAGAGCTCACTTGGGTTCAGAGGGAGTGCTGACAACTGGGCAGCATATGTGAATAGGAGGAGAAATCAGTCGAGCACAGGACATGGGTAGAGACACGGGCATGTCCCTACCCGTGTAGTAGGGGCTAGCTCTCGAGTCGACGACTCGAGTGTGTCCAAAGAAGGACACAGGTAGTGATACGGGCGTGTCACTACCCGTGTGTAGTGCCACAGGTAGAGACACGGGATTGTCCCTACCCGTGTATGTGTGTCGAGTTGGACTCGATGAAATGTGTCGATATCGATGTGGCAAGAAGGGGTACACGGCCTGTGATACGGGCATGTCACAGGGCGTGTCCTGCTGTGTTGAGAGGTCGACAATTTGCTCTCGATAAGGTGTCGAGTGGGTTACACGCCCTGGGTCTCGGGTGTGACTGGACTGACACGGCTAGAGATACGGGTGTGTCACTACACGGGTGTGTCGAGTTGAACTCGACAGAGTGTGTCGAGATCGATGAAATGCATGATACGGGTAGAGACACGGGCGTATCCCTACACATGTGAGTGTGTGTCGAGCTGAACTCGACGGAGCGTGTCGAGATCGATGAAATGTGTCGAGATCGATGAAATGAATGACACGGGTAGCGACACGGGCGTGTCCCTACCCGTGTGTCGGTATGTCGAGTTGAGTTCGTCGAGATGTATCCAGAGAAGGACACAGCCAGGGAACACGGTCGTGTCATGTGGACACGGGTCAGGATACGGGCGTGTCCCTACCCGTGTCGAGTATTGAACTGACACTAAAACCATCGTAGACGCTTCGCCCAAGCAGGACACGGGTAAGGACACAGCCGTATCCCTACCCGTGTCACTCTTCATATATAAGGGGAAGTGAAAACCATAGCCGTTTTCATGCTCATTTAATCCCCTATTTTCTGAGAGAAACTCCTGTTGAGAGAAGGAAGTTGCTGGAGCTAGTTCTAGAGGAGGAGATCCGCCACTGCCGTGAGGGAGAAGATGTCGCCGAGAAGAGTTACACGATCCATGACCAGAAATAGTGGAAACGCTGGAAAGGAGGTGAGCTTCCTCCCATCTCCCTTGGTGCTAGATCTGTAGATATCTAGGTGAGATGTCGACTCAAAAGAGTCTTGACTAGCAAGATGGTGATTTCTCTAGGAAGAGGCCGTTCTAGGGCTTGTGCTCTAAGGTTAGGGGTGTCTTCAACCTCTCCAATCTTCTATGCGAAGACGGGGGATGGTTTCGTGAAGAATCATGGCCTCATGAGGGTGAATAAGGGAGGAAGAATTTCTATGTGATTTGGGAAGATCGACTTGAGGAGGAAGATGAACCGGTGCAGTTCATTCCTCTTTAAGATGCGCGCAGATTCTGTGTTCTGCGCGCAGCGATCGTCTTGGCTATTTTCAGGTGTGATATGTCCAAATCTTAGCTTTCGACTAAACACAAAAGTTGAGCCCTTGAAAATACCTTTCTGACGAGTGGTTGCACGCCTTCAAGCGAAGTTTGTAGCCACAGGAAATTCTGAATGAATATGACGTCTGATAAATCCTGCATACAGAAATTGTGTTCTGTACGCAGCGGACTTCAAGGCTGATTTCAAATATGATACAATTGAATCTGGGTTGTGGTCTGAACATAAAACATGAATCCCCGATCGAAGTTGCTATCCAGATTTATTCTGCACTTAAATTCTGAGTTTTTTTATATAATATGGATTTGGATTCGGTGGAATCGACGTTGCAATTTAACTCGAGATTTTGGTGAACTATTTTATGTTAACCACCGTAGTGCTTTGAATGATGAAGATTTGTAATTGGATTTCATATATCTGAATTGTGAAGCAAGCTTACTTAAACGAAATGAGTTGTTAGAGATTGGTAGTCTATTATATATGCTCATTATGTTATACTATGTTGAAATCATTTGGAATGACATATTGATGGTTAAAAATCCAAAATTATTTACGGTCACGCGGCGACCCGACGGTTTTATTTGAGAAAAAGGCGAAGTTGATTTTATTTAAGAAAATGGGGCGCGCGTATTTATTTATTTGGATATAAAACGGTTTAGATCGAGTTTTAACGAAAGGAGGCAAGTGCACCTATCGTGAGTAGTACAGGATATTCCGGGTGGAATATCGAGGTCGTATTGTTCTCGGGGACGGTTCGATTATTTCTACTCTTCCCTGGAGGGGACTATTATTTTACCGATAATTATCTTGTCGGGATATTTTATATATAATAAAAATGTAGAAAATGACAGAAAGAAAATGAAAGCAAGAAGGTGGTGCCGATGAAGAGCTTAGCTCGACGGCACCGAAAAAACAAATGAACTAAACTAGACTTTAAATAAAAAGAGCTCCTAAATTTCTAATTAATTAAGGCGGAGACTTGGCCGTGGAGGTTCCACTAAAATGAGCTCACCTATCTCTAGGACTATCGCTCACCTGAACGCTAAGACTATTCGACCGGGCTCTCGTCCGACGAAGGATTCCTCTTAACGCCCGCATTACGCTAAGAACCCCGCTATTGGGTGGGGAACCCAATCCGGTAGAGTTGGCGCGGCTCCTCTCTCGAGGGTTAGTGCGGAACTCTCTTTGCCAAGGGGTGATCTGTCCATACGCACGGCCTCTCAGCGAGCGTATGGAAAACGGAAATAGGGCCCACACATCGATATGTGGTCCTACGCGTCGTTAACCCCGGGCAAACCTTAAGTACTTTTAATTAATTAGAAAAATTAGACCTTTAATTATTTTAAGCTATTTTATCTATCCCAATGCTCTTCGATGCCGAGGGCTAAAAATGATTAGCCACTCATCGGAATGGGGACGGCTTGCGGGAAAAGCAGAAAATAAAACAGTAAAGAAAGTAGTAAAAGGAAAGCGATAAAATGAAAGCAGTAAATTGCAAGTCCTACTCAAACGAGTAGGACTGAAGAAAGCTGTAAATTGCGAGTCCCGACGCAAATGCGTGGGCGGGAGAAAGAAAGCGGGTCCTACTCAAACGAGTAGGACTAAATAAATGCAACACACGCACACACTTGACATAAAGTAAAACTCACACACACACTCTCTCAACATAAAGTAAACACACTCACTCTACAGGAAAGTAAAACACACGCACACGACATAAATGAAAACACACACACAAATCCTACTCAAATGAGTAGGGAAAATAAAGACCTGCCATTTAACTCGAATGAGTAGGCGGAAATAAAGAAAATTAAAAACTCACGCACTCTACAGAAAGTAAAATAAGCAAGCGCCATTTAACTCTTAACGAGTAGGAGGAAATAAATGCGCACACACACATGAGCTAAAAAATTAAGAAAAACTAAGTTGATGAAAAATTAAAATAACTGCATTTCTACCGCTAGAATGCGGTAGAAATGCGTAAAAAGCTGAAATAAAAATAAACGGAGCAAAAGTTTTTGCAAATAAACGCAAAATGAAAATGCTCTAAAAATTAAAACGAATACATTTCTACCGCTAGAATGCGGTAGAAATGCATAAAAAGAGAACGAAAAAATTAAAAGAGCAAAAAGTTTTTGAAATAAAATCAGAAACGAAAATGCTTGTAAAATTAAAACGATTATGTTTTCATTCTTATAACTCCGTAAAAATGCTAAAAAAAAGTGAAAATAAACTGAAAATAATGAAAAGGTTTTACATCCTAAAAAGAAAAATCTAAGTTAAAAGAAATGAAAATCACTTTGAAATCAGTTTTACGGGTTTATAACAATGAGATAGAAAGCTATAAAAACCTAATCTAAACAAGTCTAAGTAAAGTTAATGAAAACATTAAAGTAAAAACTATACTCATACACTCACACACGCCTTTTTAAAAGAACAAAAACTAAGTTAAAACAAAAGCAAAAAAAGGATAAGATTGCATAAGGGATGAAACATAGATGAAGTCCAAGAGTTGTAATGGAAAAAAAACTACAATTGCATTAATAAAAAAGATAATTACAAAGCTAAAAAAGAAGAGAAAGAGGGAGAGAAAATATCCCTTACAATACATTTGGATTTCATCCCAGCAGCATAACACTTATACAAAATGGTTTAAAAAAGTGGAACAGGAACTCAAGCAGAACACTGGAATTTATAGGGAAAAATTTACAAGTACATGCCCTCGGTCACGGGCGTGACAGGGGGCGTGACAGTACTATTTGCGAAGGCGGCCGGCGATTTGACGGGAAAGTGGACTTCGGGCTGGACACGTGTCGGTCTCGCAGTGGTCACGCCCCAGGTCACGGGTGTGACGTTGGGCGTGTCAAGCAGGTGGATCTGGGCGCGGGCTGCGCCGAAAGTCTTCGGGCAGGTCTTGTCGGGCCAGCTGGAAAGGTCACGCCCCAGGTCACGGGCGTGACGCTGGGCGTGTCAGTTGGTGTTGACGATCGTTGAGCTGGAAACGTCGAGCGGGGTGGACACGGGCATGGGTCACGCCCCGTGTCGGGTGACACGGGCGTGACAGGGGGCGTGTCAAGCTTTGCTTCTCAAAAATTGTTGATTTCACTGGAGTTTGACGTGTTACGCCATGGTCACGGGCGTGACCAATATGTCACGGGCGTGACATGTCAATTTTTGGCATTTTTCCTGAAAATTTCAGGAAACAGAAATAAATTTAAGTTAGCAATATTTATAAAAAAAGAAGCAATTTATTAAAGAAATATAAAACAGAAATACCAAAAATAAACAAAAATGACTTATTTAATGTACATAAAAATAGGTATATTTACAATTCATCAAATACCCCCATACTTAAGCTTTTGCTATTCCAGAGCAAAAGTTGGAGATGAACTTATAAGGAATAAAAGAAATCCTAAGTTTAGCTAGCGCTTGAATTAATTAAAAGTAAGATCAAAATAAACATCCGGGGTTAAAGAATTAAATCCTAATTTATGAAATGTTATAAATAGAGGAAGAGTTTCAAAAAGACTTCTAGATAAAATAAAATAGAAAGCAAAAATTTATTTTTGTTAGTTTAACAAAGATGGATTGGATTTATATAAAAAAACTTAGCTTAAAAGAAGTTAAAGGAAATAATGCAATTTAAAAATTATGCTCTCAAAAAAATTTTAAATTAAGTCTAGAATCATTGAAAGGAGATAAGTGGTTTCGTGGTTTATGAAGAAAGCTTGAATATTGAGGTGAGGTAATTTTTTCTCGAACCTCCAATTTTTTTTGGATAGTTAGGGAAATGAAATCTTATTTCCCTAACACATAATAATTTTTTCTTTCTTCATAAATAATAAATAACTCAATGTAAATGTGTAGGAGTAATGAATTTTATCCTCTTACTCCATAACATACAATCTTTTTAAATATTGGGTGCCTATGTTTACGGAATGAAATCTTATTCCCATTGACATAAGATCTTTTAAGGGATAGGGGTAAACATGTCAAGTAAGACATGAAAAAAAGAAAGTGGGTTTAGTTTTTTCAAAAAGAAAACTAGATTTTAATAAAAAAAGTTTTGAGAGCAACCTTTTTAAAAGGAACGTTCCAATGTTTCTAAAAGCAAAGAGTAGAAATAATTGAAATCCATGGATGTTATTTTCTAACATAAAAAACGAGCTTCTATTTATAAAATTAGAAATGGTGGTGAAAAACAAGTTCCCTATTATAAGGAAAAGACATAAAAAATTCTTTAAATCTTAACCCCAAACATTTAAATCTATCAAACTTTTATTAATAAACGAATAGTAAGCAAAGAATAACTAAAATTCGCATATAAATTAACTTGAAACTAGATTTTTGGAAAGCAAAAAGGGTTAAGATATGGTATATTCGAATTATTTTGTTACATAATTTAACAAAACATTTTTTTGAATTTTTAGAGTTTTTATCATTTTTTGTGTTTTAATTATTAACTTTTTAAGATTTTTAGAGTTATTTTCTTTTTTAGGATTTTTGGTTTTTCTAATTTTTTTTGATGTTTTAGTGTTTTATGATAAGTAATTTACAAGAATGAGAAGAGAAAGAAGTGTTATTAAAAGAAGATAGTGGGGAAAGAGAGATTTTTACAAAAAAGGGTACAAAGTAAAAACTCGAATGCAGCCCCCGCGAACAGACTCTATTTGGATGGTTGGTTCGATGAGTCGAACGCCGCGGGGAGGCAAAATGCGAGTTTTTATAAATAAGAAGAGAGGGGGTGGGAAGAGAGATTTAAGTTTTGAAACATATTTACAAAGTAAAAAAAAAAAATTTATTTATTTTGAATTTTTTGATGTTTTATATATATTTTTTTTTGTGTCTTATGATTTTTTTTGATTATATACAACAAGGAAAAAAAAATTTTATGTTTTAAGTTTTGTAATTTTTTTTGTATTTTCATTAGTACAGAATAATAAAAAAAATGCAGAATTGGAAAACACTCCCATACTTAAACTCAACATTGTCCCCAATGTTGCAATCTAAGTATGCGGAACAGATAATATACAAAATATAATAAGTACAAAAAAGAAAAAGAGAAAGGTAGGAGCTTCCCTTAGACGAGTCCGGGAGGCCCAGGTCGAAACCCTGCATTATTATTAGAAAAGGAAAGAATAGCAAAACAATAATAGAAAAAACAAAAAACGAAAAATTCGGCTAAAGGGTTGCAGGCGGTAGGGGGGCAAGTGCGTGGGGGAGTCGAAGGTAGCTAAGGCCTTAGCGACCACTGCATGATAAATATGTGATCCCCTAGCGCGCACAATAATGGAAGCGCGCCGAAGCAAAATGAAATAAAAGAAAACAAGATAAAATAAAAGAAGGTAAATAAAACATAGGTACATTCATTAATAGCAAATTATATATATATATATATATATATTTGTGTTTTTAAGTAGATTTTTTATTTTTTAGTTGGTTTTTAGTTTTTAGTTTTTTTTGAGTTTTTTAAGTGTTAAGTTTTTCTATTTTTTTTATTATGTTTGTTTTTTTTTTTTTTTTTTTTTCATTTTTGAAGTTTTTAGATTTTTTTTTTAGGTTTTTGGTTTTAGAGTTTTTATTTTTTGTGTTTGTTTGTTTTTAGATTTTTTAGATTTTTGGTTTTTAGGATTTGTAGGTTTTTTAGAGTTTTTAGATTTTTTTTAAGTTTTAAACTTTTTCAAGTTTTTAGAGTTTTTTGGTTTTTAATTTAGTTTTTTTTGTTGTTTTGTTTTGGTAGTAGAAAATGACGTAATTTCAAAAAAATATTTTATAAATAATAATAATATGATAAAAATAATATATTATTTTTTTAAGTTTTTTTTAAGTAGTTTATTATTATTATTATTATTATTATTATTATTATTATTATTATTATTATGTTTTTGTTGGCCATTTTTAATTTTTGTTATAATTATAAATATAAGTAAAATTAATAGATTTCCAGTGTTCAAAATAACGAAACGACAATTTCCCCGGCAACGGCGCCAAAAACTTGATGGTTAAAACTCCAAAATTATTTACGGTCACGCGGCGACCCGGCGGTTTTATTTGAGAAAAAGGCGAAGTTGATTTTATTTAAGAAAACAGGGCGCGCGTATTTATTTATTTGGATATAAAACGGTTTAGATCGAGTTTTAACGAAAGGAGGCAAGTGCACCTATCGTAAGTAGTACAGGATATTCCGGGTGGAATATCGAGGTCGTATTGTTCTCGGGGACGGTTCGATTATTTCTACTCTTCCCTGGAGGGGACTATTATTTTACCGATAATTATCTTGTCGGGATATTTTATATATAATAAAAATGTAGAAAATGACAGAAAGAAAATGAAAGCAAGAAGGTGGTGCCGATGAAGAGCTTAGCTCGACGGCACCGAAAAAAACAAATGAACTAAAATAGACTTTAAATAAAAAGAGCTCCTAAATTTCTAATTAATTAAGGCGGAGACTTGGTCGTGGAGGTTCCACTAAAATGAGCTCACCTATCTCTAGGACTATCGCTCACCTGAACACTAAGACTATTCGACCGGGCTCTCGTCCGACGAAGGATTCCTCTTAACGCCCGCATTACGCTAAGAACCCCGCTATTGGGTAGGGAACCCAATCCGGTAGAGTTGGCGCGGCTCCTCTCTCGAGGGTTAGTGCGGAACTCTCTTTGTCAAGGGGTGATTTGTCCATACGCACGGCCTCTCGACGAGCGTATGGAAAACGGAAATAGGGCCCACACATCGATATGTGGTCCTACGCGTCGTTAACCCCGGTCAAACCTTAAATACTTTTAATTAATTAGAAAAATTAGACCTTTAATTATTTTAATCTATTTTATCTGTCCCAATGCTCTTCGATGTCGAGGGCTAAGAACGATTAGCCACTCATCGGAATGGGGACGGCTTGCGGGAAAAGCAGAAAATAAAACAGTAAAGAAAGCAGTAAAAGGAAAGCGATAAAATGAAAGCAGTAAATTACAAGTCCTACTCAAACGAGTAGGACTGAAGAAAGCTGTAAATTGCGAGTCCCGACGCAAATGCGTGGGCGGGAGAAAGAAAGCGGGTCCTACTCAAATGAGTAGGACTAAATAAATGTAACACATGCACACACTCGACATAAAGTAAAACTCACGCACACACTCTCTCGACATAAAGTAAACACACTCACTCTACAGGAAAGTAAAACACACGCACACGACATAAATGAAAACACACACACAAATCCTACTCAAATGAGTAAGGAAAATAAAGACCTGCCATTTAACTCGAATGAGTAGGCGGAAATAAAGAAAATTACAAACTCACGCACTCTACAGAAAGTAAAATAAGCAAGCGTCATTTAACTCTTAACGAGTAGGAGGAAATAAATGCGCACACACACATGAGCGAAAAAATTAAGAAAAACAAAGTTGATGAAAAATTAAAATAACTGCATTTCTACCGCTACAATGCGGTAGAAATGCGTAAAAAGCTGAAATAAAAATAAACGGAGCAAAAGTTTTTGCAAATAAACGCAAAATGAAAATGCTCTAAAAATTAAAACGAATACATTTCTACCGCTAGAATGCGGTAGAAATGCATAAAAAGAGAACGAAAAAATTAAAAGAGCAAAAAGTTTTTGAAATAAAATCGGAAACGAAATTGCTTGAAAAATTAAAACGATTATGTTTTCATTCTTATAACTTCGTAAAAATGCTAAAAAAGTGAAAATAAACTAAAAATAATGAAAAGGTTTTACATCCTAAAAAGAAAAATCAAAGTTAAAAGAAATGAAAATCACTTTGAAATCAGTTTTACGGGTTTATAACAATGAGATAGAAAGCTATAAAAACCTAATCTAAACAAGTCTAAGTAAAGTTAATGAAAACATTAAAGCAAAAAACTATACTCATACACTCACACACGCCTTTTAAAAGAATAAAAACTAAGTTAAAACAAAAGCAAAAAAAGGATAAGATTGCATAAGGGATGAAACATAGATGAAGTCCAAGAGTTGTAATGGAAAAAAACTACAATTGCATTAATAAAAAAGGTTATTACAAAGCTAAAAAAGAAGAGAAAGAGGGAGAGAAAATATCCCTTACAACACATTTGGATTTCATCCCAGCAGCATAACACTTATACAAAATGGTTCAAAAAAGTGTAACAGGAACTCAAGCAGAACACTGGAATTTATAGGGAAAAATTTACAAGTACACGCCCTCAGTCACGGGCGTGACAGGGGGCGTGACAGTACTATTTGCGAAGGCGGCCGGCGATTTGACGGGAAAGTGGACTTCGGGCTGGACACGTGTCGGTCTCGCAGTGGTCACGCCCCAGGTCACGGGCGTGACGCTGGGCGTGTCAAGCAGGTGGATCTGGGCGCGGGTTGCGTCGAAAGTCTTCGGGCAGGTCTTGTCGGGCTAGCTGGAAAGGTCACACCCCAGGTCACGGGCGTGACGCTGGGCGTGTCAGTTGGTGTCGACGATCGTTGAGCTGGAAACGTCGAGCGGGTGGACACGGGCTTGGGTCACGCCCCGTGTCGGGTGACACGGGCGTGACAGGGGCGTGTCAAGCTTTGCTTCTCAAAAATTGCTGATTTCACTGGAGTTTGACGTGTCACGCCATGGTCACGGGCGTGACCAATATGTCACGGGCGTGACATGTCAATTTTTGGCATTTTTCCTGAAAATTTTAGGAAACAGAAATAAATTTAAGTTAGCAATATTTATAAAAAAAGAAGCAATTTATTAAAGAAATATAAAACAGAAATACCAAAAATAAACAAAAATGACTTATTTAATGTACATAAAAATAGGTATATTTACAATTCATCACATATAGAAGGATATACTATGACCATGAGTATGTTTGATTAATGGAATGAAATTTAGTAGTCAAATAATTAGAACGTAGTCTCCCTACGGGTAGTATTGTGGAAGGATGTTTGTGCGGTGTTGACCGTCACTAGTTGGGTTAATGTTGAGATGAGGTATAGACGGATGGTTGGGCTATGTCCTCGGTGTTCACGTCCCGGGGCCCCTTCCGTGCCGAGTGGATGGTTGGGCTGTGTCCTCGTGCTAACTTCCGAGGCCCCTTCCATACCACAGTGATGTGGAATTTGTATGCGGTGTGAGTCGACACGCGGTCTCATAATCCTAGGTTATGGATAGTGTGGCAAGTGTATGGGCTCGCCGATCGTCACACCTACGGGAGTTATTAGATAGACTTTGGGCGGTTGGGCTGTGTCCTCGTTGTTCACGTCCCGGGGCCCCTTCCGTGCCAAGTGAATGGTTGGGTTGTGTCCTCGTGCTTTCTTCTGGGGCCCCTTCCGGGTCACACAAGGCCAGTTCGGGCTGTGTTCTCGTTACACATCTACCCGAGACCCCGCTGGGCCATAGTACGCATGGGCTCTTCTATTGTGTTCTTAGCATTGAGGCGTACGGAGGCCTAGGTGAAGTAGTGTGGATACCCACCTAGTAGTAGAGATGCCCACTCTACTGTCACTGCCTGACCACGACGGTTGATGCCTGAGAGGTTAGCTACCTGCTCGAATAGTGTGAACTATAGTCTGTGTCGACATAGCAATTGCATGTGTGTGATCATGGGTGAGTCATTGCATAGCATACATACCATACATAGCATTGCACAAACAAGATCCTCATTGTATAAGATTGTATGGGCACTCCTATACGATGAGTTACTTTATGTAAACCAATCCTTAACTTATAAGCTTGTATGGGCATCCTTATAAGTTAAGTTAATTTCCTGCTGTAGATACTTGTACTTGATGGTTTGTTTTTATTATGCAGAACTGCTAGAATATAATGTTATTAATCTTAATGTACCATTTTCACCTACTTGTACCTGTTACACTATTTATTATACTTGTATCCTTGCTCTTTTCTCCGCCCGGTGTCGAGGAGTCGCCAGGGGAGCGGATGTGAAGCCACTTAGTTTTTTCGACTAACGGTTGCTACGTCTTCCTTTTTAGGAGGTCAGCCCGCAGGTAGAGTAGCCGCAGACCATGCAGCAGGACAGCCAGGCCAGGACGACAGGGCATGAAGGGACGGTGTCGTCGCTACCATCGGTTACTAATGTGAGTGTTGTGAGATTTTTTTGTAGCCCTTTTGGGCAATTATTAGCTGTACTCTCATATTCTAGAAGCATTTTTTTGCTTCCCTTATTTGATATACTTTGGACTTATATACTTGGTGTGGATTTGACTTCTCTCTTTTATATTTTGGTTGTCTTGGCATGTATATATTGATATTGGTTGTAGCCGGCGGAATATGCGTCTTGTAGTACAGTTTAGCCCGTGTGCTAATGCTATCGCAAGGTGGCTGTTCTGGGCATAAGACCCCCTTCTTGCCCTGTTTTGGGATCCGGGAGGTGGGTCTTACAAATTAGGAGGTCAAGTGACCAAGTGGTCATCTTGACAAACACTAGGAGTGGGAACGTTTATTACTTAAACTTTTTATATCTAGATACAGATTCTCCTACCTGTCTAGTGGAAAATGAGAAGGTCTCCTACTGTCTCCAGTGGCACAAGAGGCTAGCCCATTTGAATTACAAGACTATTGGTAAGCTCATTAGTCAATAGCTAGATAGGAATGGTCCCAATATGAAGTGCTCCAAAGAGGGCATTTTCTCAGCTTGCCAAAAGGGCAAGCAGACAAAACCCTCCTTCAAGAGAATTGAGGCCAAAGATTCTATGAGGTGTTTATACCTCCTGCAATTAGACTTATTTGCTCCTATGTCAGTTCATAGTCTTGGTAGGATGGTCTACACCCTTGTGGTGGTTGATGACGTTTCCAGGTTTTCTTGGGTATTCTTCCTAAAGAGAAAGAATGAAACACTTGATATCTTCACTAAGTTTGTCAAGCAAATTCAGAATGAGTTAAACAACTCTATGGTCAAAATCAGAAGTGACCATAGGACTGAATTCTAGTCTGATAACATGACAAGATTTTGTGAAGAACAAGAGATTCATCAAGAATTCTCTTCACCTAGAACACCCCAGCAAAATGGGATTGTTGAGAGGAAAAATAGGACTCTCATAGAGACTCATAGAACACTATTGAGTGATATATCTCTCCTAGAATATTTCTGGGCTGTGGCAGTAAATACTGCTTGTCATTTCCTCTATAGGGCCTCTATCACCAAAAGGCACAAGAAGACTCAAATGAGATCTTAAAAGGAAGAAAACCAAACCTGAGCTATCTCAGAATCATTGGTAGTAAGTGCTATGTACTTCATAATGGAAAGTCATATGTGACTAAGTTTGCTGCCAAATCCTTTGATGGAATTTTTGTTGGGTACATCAATCATAGCAATGCCTATAAGATCTACAACTTGAAAAGCCAAGTTGTAGAATAATCAGTTCATGTAGTCTTTGATGAGTCTACTATGATTAATAGAGAGTTACCAAGCATCAATGAAGCATCACAAGTTATACAGGATAAAGTGGATATTCTAGAAGATCTACCAGGTACACTGGGAGTGGATGATGATCAACAAGAGGCTACACCTGAAGCTGAACCTGTTGCTGAAAGAAGACTACCACATGCATTAAAACAAATAAAAGATCATCCAGCTCACTGAATAATTGGCGAGGCAAGCCAAATAGTAACAACAAGGAGCAGGCGTCAGAATACTGCCATTTATTCAAGTTTTCTATCCCAAGTGAAGTCCAAGAAGTTTGAAGAAGCCAACATAGACCAGCATTGGATTGGAACTATACAGGAGGAACTGAACCAGTTCAAGAGGTGCAGGGTCTGGAAGATAGTTCCCAGACCACAAGGACATAATGTCATTGGATTCAAGTGGATCTACAGAAACAAGCTTGATGAAAATGACATTATAATAAAGAATACAGCCAGACTAGTGCTAAGTGGTACAAGCAAGAAGAAGGCATTGGCTTTGATCAAACCTTTGCCCCTGTAGCAAGATTGGAGGTCATCAGATTATTCATTGCATATGCTGCACACAAGTGATTCAAGGTCTACTAGATGGAGGTGAAGTCAGCCTTCCTGAATGGTGACTTAAAAGAGGAAGTCTATGTTGAGCAGCCTCCAGGTTTTGTAGTTCCTAACTCACTTAGTTATGTTTATAGACTTAGGAAAGCTCTATATAGTGTAATGCCCCAAAATTCGAAAGAAGGACGAGCAGCGTCAGGAGACAAGTTTGGGTCTTAGTAAGTGTCACACGGCCTAGGACACGGGCATGTCCATGGTCGTGTCATACCGGGTTCGTTGAGAGCCTGAGAAGTTGATGATTTTCGCTCTTTTCATCGACTTGAGGTGGACACGCCCTCCAACACGCCCGTGTCGGTGGTACACGCCCGTGTCACAGGCGTGTTCCCTCTATCGACTGCTTTTGTCGACCGAAGACTCGAGTATCGACACACAGGAGGTGTCGATACCGAGGTGTCGACACAAAGGTGTCTCTATGTCGACACAGAGGTGTCGACACCGAGGTATCGACACAAATGTGTCTCTGTATAAACACAGGGGAGGTGTCCACACAGAGGTGTCGACATAATGGTGTCGACACAGAGGAGGTGTCGACACAGGCAGGGAACATGGCCTAGGACACGGGCGTGTCCTTGGCCGTGTTGTACCGGGTTTGTCTAGAGCCCGGGAGGTCGACAATTTTCACTCGATGAAGTGTCAAGACAGTGAACACGGCTTGGGACACGGGTTTGTCATGTACCCGTGTCCTTCTCGGGTTGTGTTTGGACCTGTGTCGATGGAGGAACACGCTGTAACGCCACAAAATTGTGTGCGAGTCGGTCGCAAAGAAAAGGGTTTTTGGTGCCTGTATAGGGGTACACAGCCTAGGATACGGGCGTGTCCAATGCCGTGTCTGGCTGGTGATTTTTGGCCGTTTTCAACCCGAGAAGGACACGGCCAGGAACACGGCCGGATGACACGGGCGTGTCATCCGACACGGGCGTGTGCCAACCCGTGTCCCTAGCCGTGTACAGTTGGGTCGTATCCGTTGCCGTGGCAGTTATATGTGACACGCCCCCTAACACGGGCGTGTCGAGGAACCCGACACGGGCGTGTCAGGTGAGACACGGGCGTGTCTTGGCCCGTGTGTCGTTTCTCAGTTCGACGATCGTGCCTGGATCGAGGCACATGGCTTGGGACACGGCCGTGTGCCAAGCCGTGTTCGGCCCAGGTCTGGAGAATTTTGTGCAGATCTGAGCCGTTCGTTTTCTTTAATTAGGATCCGATGGCCCAGATGAGATCCTGCTCTATTAAGGCCGGGAATAGGGGGTTAATTCCTCATTTTCTCTCCAAAGCTTTCTCCTTCCAAAGTGAGAGAGAAGAGGAAGAAGGAGGTTTCCGGCCGCCGGAGGAGCGTCGGAGCACCGTTTCGAAATCAGAGAGCGAATCCGTGGAGGGAAGGTCGTTGCGAAGAGTTCTGTCCGCGTAGTTTTCCCATGGCGCCAAAACGGACTACAAGGGTAACGATTCTCAACTTGAGCATGTGAAGCTCTTTCTTTTGCATAAGGAACCCCGCTCCCGCGAGTGTGCGGTGAGTGCGTGGTGTTCCTTGGGGTTGATGTGAATATTCCCCCTTGTGTTGCATATAGAGCCCGGAATCGTAAGTACGGGCATAGGCATTGTGTGTGAAGCCTACCCGGACAGGTTTTGTCTGGATCGGTGATGTTGCATTTGATATGATTTGCCGGAGAATACTCCGTGCTTTGGGTTTTTTGGGTTTCTACGCGGTAGATTGCAGCAGGGATCCTTGGAGGTTAGCTTCAAGGCGCACCCGTAAAATTGAGCGGAAACGTGTTTTGCTAACTTGGCGGTCTGGGAACCGGCCTTGATCATAACTGGGTTATGAGATTGTTTTGGAAAAAATTTGGGATCCGAGAGAAGCTTGGCCTGCGCGTAGCACTTAAATTGTATATGCGGCGTGAGCAATGGGCAAGTGGAATTGGACCTAGGCTATGTGGTACGGTGCGAGAAATCCGAAGACGGGCACTGGCCGTAGGCATAGTCGGAGCCTTAGACGGTGGTCAGATAGGCTAAATGCTCACATGTTGTTGCCATCCTGGGGGTGGTGGTGAATGCACTGATTGGTCAGGGTTCACCATGAATGTGCCCTGAGTGCACGGGGTGTTTGGCCGTGCGAGCCTACACCTGTGGCGAAATATTATTGCGCTTTATTATTTTATTGGACTAATGTTGTGCAGGGAAAGAGCACCGCCGTCCCGAGTAAGGGGCGGGGTCGTTATAATTTGGTCGGCTTTTAGCTGATCGTTGCCTTGTTTGCCACCGTGCGGTGGTATGTGCTTGCAGGTGTTGCGGAGCCGAACGCCAAATAGCGGGCTAGAGCCCATGTTGTTGTGCTGGCCCTAGAAGGCCGTAGAATAGTTGTTTTTACATTTATCATGTGTGGCCGGCCTGCGAGCCGATGTATGTAAGACACATTATATTAAATTAACATTTGTAAGGCCATAAGGCCATGTACCATTTTCAGTGTATTTGGGGTTTCATTCCTGTTGTTGTAGCAGTGGACATTCATATTTGTTGGATTTAAGTTCGGGTTCTTTCAACTTTAAAAACTTCCGCTAGAATGCTCTGTGTAGGACACGTAGTATTAATTGGATGGTTTGATTATTCATTTGGTAATCCTTCCGACTGTCTGTGGTATATGGCGTCGGGTTCCAGCTGGACCTTCTGTTATATGTCATGCGACAGATGGGGGTGTTACAATTTGGTATCAGACTTCTGCTTACGGTCAGGCTTAAATGAATTCGTGGGCGAATTCTTTTAAGGGGTGGTGAGCACATGTGTGTGTCATCGTTATAACATTAAAAGAACCAATGAATGTCCACTTAGGAATGAAAATACACTTGTTTTGTGGAATTTGAATGTTCCAATGATTGCTTTTAGCAATTTGTTTGTCGTCTAATCGTGTGTATTTGCTACTATAGGCAGCTGGGAGCGGTGCTGGTCAGTCAGAGCGCCCGCAATTAGCGGAAAGTAGTGCACCAATGGACGTGCCTGCTACACCTCCTTCAGCGGAAACCATCAGGATGGTGGCTGAGGCAGTGTTCGCAATGATAAATGCCCAACCTACAGGGCAAATGCATCGCGCACCTCCTGTGAATGAGCAAGAACCGGTTAGGGTGGTAGAGCCGAGAGTAGTGGAACGCGCAGCAGTGGAGTTGGTAGATTCGAGAAGAGCTACAGAGAGGCAGCTAAAGTATGTGATGGGCTTTAATCCTCCGGGGTTCAATGGGGTTGGAATGCCAACTCAAGCTGAGGACTGGCTTTCTTCCATAAAGAGGGTCTTGACGACCACAATAACTGAGGAGTGGCAGAAGACCACCATAGCGACTTTTCTTTTGGAAGGTGAAGCGAGACTGTGGTGGGACGAGATGGAGTTTCATCTTCTAGTGGGAAGGCAACTTGCGGATGTTCCGATGGAGGAATTTTCAAGATTATTCCTAGCCAGATTTGTACCCTCTGCTCAGAAGTTGGAGATGGAGAATCAGTTTCTTGGGTTGATTCAGGGATCCCGAAGCGTGGACGAATATCTGCATGAGTTCACACGGTTGGGTCGTTATGCTGGTGCTATGTTTACAGAAGAAGAGAGGAAGACCAACCGATTCTATGAGGGTCTTCGCGGCGATTTACAGTTACTCCTTGCTGGGCCTAAGGCGCAAGGCTTCCTAGCCTTGGTCAATTCGGCCCGATCATTGGAAAAAGTTGCGAAGAAAGTTCAAGAGAAGAAGGACACATGAGAAAGGAAGACCGAGTTCAAGGTGCCAAACAACAAGTGAAGTTTCGCAGGTGGAACAAGAAGCGGAGGACTTCGAATTCAGCCCCTTCGGCTGATACATCGGGGGAAACTTCAAGTCGAGTCCCCGGAGCTTGCTACAACTGCGGGAAGATGGGGAATTTTGCTCGGGAGTGTTGGAGCAGACGTTCAAAGTCCAAGAGGAGACCTGGAGCGACTTATGAGGAGAAAGGGAAGGCGGTGGAGTCAACCGCATCCCATCATGCTCCAGCCCAGCCTAGAGTCTACAACCTTGGTCTACAGGAGGCCATAAAGCAAGCGGACGTGGTGACAGGTATGAGTTAAATTACAGTGGTTTAACTTTTATAGTTGTTACCTTCGTATTTGTTAGCTTACGTTTGTTAGTGCTAGGCTTTGTGTTAATCTTTGGGTTTCCGGCGAGAGCCCTTTTTGATACGGGAGCATCACATTCCTTCTTGTCCGAAAAATTCATATCGCGCGTCGGAGTTCCGTTCTCGATGGCAGAAAACAAGTTGGATGTGTTGTTGCCTAATGGGTGCTCAATGCGTGCGGATAGGATTTATGTTGTGAAGATTCGGATTGGAGACCGGGAGTTTGATTTGTGGGCGTTGATTCTACCATTAGTGGAGTTTGACGTAATCTTCGGTATGGATTGGCTCTCGGAGCAGAGTGCATGCATTGATTGCAACCGTAAAGAAGTCAAGTTGGGTCTGGACACTGATCGAGAGACTACTTTTGCGGGCATGAAGGGGTCAGGGAAAGTTCTGATGTCAGCCCTTCAGGTGTTCAAGGCAGTTCGGTCTGGGGCAGAACTATATGTCACTCTAGTGCAGACTTCGATGTCTAAGCCTAGTTTGGACAGCATCCCAGTTGTGTCCGAGTATCCTGATGTATTTCCAGATGATCTCCCAGGAGCCCCTCCTCAGCGGGAGATAGACTTTACTATAGAGCTGGTACCGGGTGCCAAACCGGTGTCACAATCCCCCTATCGGATAGCCCCAAGAGAAATGGCAGAGTTGAAGGTGCAACTGCAAGAGTTGCTAGAGCAAGGTTATGTGCGTCCGAGTTCGTCGCCTTGGAGCGCACCAGTTCTGTTTGTTAAGAAGAAAGATGGGAGCTTGCGGCTTTGTATCGACTACCGGGAATTGAACAAGCTTACGGAGAAGAATAAGTATCCTATTCCCAGGATTGACGATCTGTTTGATCAGCTGGTTGGGTCAACAGTATATTCGAAGTTAGATTTGAAGTCCGGTTACTATCAGTTGAGGATAAGGGAGAGCGACATCCCAAAGACAGCATTCAGTACGCGGTTTGGGCATTACGAGTTCACGGTCATGCCGTTTGGGTTGACGAATGCGCCATCCGTGTTTATGGATCTGATGAATAGGACGTTCAGAGAATATCTGGATCAGTTCGTGATAGTATTTATCAATGATATCCTGGTGTATTCACGGTGCGAGGAGGATCACTACAAGCATTTACACATGGTGTTGGAGACATTGAGGAAAAGTCAGTTGTATGCAAAGTTCTCCAAGTGTGAATTCTGGTTATCCTCGATAGCGTTCCTTGGTCATGTTGTCAGTGGAGAAGGAATAGCTGTGGATCCGGCGAAGATAGTGGCGATACGGGAGTGGCCTACTTTGACTACGGTGGCAGAGGTCCGGAGTTTTCTGGGGCTTGCTTGCTACTACAGGTGCTTCGTAGAGAACTTCTCGCGGATAGCACTACCACTCACGATGTTGACAAGAATGGATCAGAAGTTTGTGTGGTCTCCGGAGTGCGAACAGGCTTTTGAAGAGTTAAAGAGGCGATTGACCACGACGCCTATTTTATGTTCTCCAAGTGGAACCGAAGGGTTCGAGATCTATAGTGATGCTTCGGGCAGTGGTTTGGGCTGTGTTTTGCTACAGCATGGGAGAGTGATAGCTTATGGTTCACGACAACTGAAGGTTCACGAGAGGAATTATCCGGTCCACGACTTAGAGTTAGCGGCCGTGATATTTGCTCTAAAACTTTGGAGGCACTATCTCTACGGTGTGAAGGTCGATATTTACACCGATCATAAGAGTTTGAAGTACTTGTTGGACCAAAAGAATCTGAACATAAGGCAGCGGAGGTGGATGGAGTTCTTAGGGGAGTACACCTTCAAGATACATTATGTGCCTGGGAAAGGAAATGCAGTGGCGGATGCGTTGAGTCGTAAGATTCCCGCACAAGCCAACTTGTTATCGGTACATAATGAGAGATTGATCCAAGAGTTGGAGGCATTAGATATATCTTTTGTCGATAAGAAGTCTAGTGCCGAGGCGAAACTGTTTTGGACAGAGGTGCAGTGTGACCTAGCGGATAGAGTTCGGCGGGCTTTGGTTCAGGATAGCAGCATGAAGCAGATCTTGGAAGAATCTTTGGATGGGTCAAATTCCCAGTTTGTGGTTGAAGATGGGTTGCTAAGGAAGGACGGTCGTCTATGCGTTCCTAGTGCGGATAATCTTCGGGAGGAGTTGATGTATGAGGCTCTTCATATCAAGTACTCAATCCACCCGGGAAGCACGAAAATGTATAGAGACATGAAGAAATTATTCTGGTGGCCGGGTTTGAAGAAGGATGTGGCACTTTATGTGGCCAAGTGTCGTACTTGTGCATTGGTGAAAGCGGAATGCCAGAAGCCCGGAGGTTTCTTAAAATCCCTTCCTATCCAAGAATGGAAGTTTGACGACATATCTATGGATTTTATGCACGGTTTGCCGAAGTCGCGGAAGGGAAACGACGCCATTTGGGTGGTCGTAGATAGGTTGACAAAGGTGTCGCACTTTATCCCAGTCAGAAAGGAAGATCCGGTGGAAAAGTTAGTCAAACTCTATGTGGATAATATTGTACGATTGCATGGTGTGCCCCGCAGTATTGTTAGTGATCGTGATGGACGCTTCACGTCGAATGACTGGAGGTTGGTGCATGGTATGTTGGATACTAAGCTAAAGTTCAGTACAACCTTTCACCCGCAGACAGATGGCCAAACCGAGAGAGTCAACAAGACTTTGGAGGACATGCTTCGCATGTGCGTCCTAGATTTCGGGAAGAATTGGGAGGATCACTTATACATGGTGGAGTTTGCATACAACAACAGCTTTCAGGCAAGTATTGGAATGGCGCCTTTCGAAGCCTTGTACGGGAGTAAGTGTCGTACGCCGTTGTCTTGGTTGGAGGCAGGCGAATCGAAGTTGTATAAACGTCAAGCGGTGGAAGACGCCACTTCAATGATACGGACAATTCAGGAAAGGCTGAAAATTGCTCAGGATAGACAGTCAAAGTATTACAACGCCAAACATAGAAATGTGGAGTTCAACATTGGCGACATGGTATATCTAAAAATCAAGCCGTTCAAGGGTGTATCGCGGGTTCGACGCTTGAAGAAGCTGAGTCTGAGATACCTTGGACCCTTTGAAATCCTGGAGCGTGTTGGCGAGGCGGCGTACAGGTTGAAGCTGTCGACGGAGTTGAGTGGGCTACATGACGTGTTCCACATATCGGTGTTGCGTAAGACAGTGCAAGAGCCTTCGCAGATCATTGCGGACAGTCAGGTATCGGTTGATTATGAGTTAACAACAAGGGTCAAGCCAGTACGAATTGAAGATGTTGCAGTCAAACGACTCCGTAACAAGGAGGTCCGAATGGTTAAAGTCCGTTGGGATAATTGCGGACGTGAGGAGATTTCTTGGGAGCCAGAGCAAGCTATGTTGGAGGAATACCCGAGTTATTCCACTCATGTATCATTTATATTTTGTGTACCTTTGCTTAATTTCGGGACGAAATTCTTTAAGTGGGGGAGATTTGTAACGCCCCAAAATTGTGTGTGAGTCGGTCGCGAAGAAAAGGGTTTTTGTTGCCTGTGTAGGGGTACACGGCCTAGGACACGGGCGTGTCCAAGGCCGTGTCTAGCTGGTGATTTTTGGCCGTTTTCATCCCGAGAAGGACACGGCCAGGAACATGGCCGGATGACACGGGCGTGTCATCTGACACGGGCGTGTGCCAACCTGTGTCCCTACCCATGTGCAGTTGGGTCGTGTCCGTTGCCGTGCCAGTTATGCGTGACACGCCCCCGAACACGGGCGTGTCGAGGAACCCGACACGGGCGTGTCAGGTGAGACACGGGCGTGTCTTGGCCCGTGTGTCGTTTCTCAGTTCGACGATCGTGCCTGGATCGAGGCACACGGCCTAGGACACGGCCGTGTGCCAAGCCGTGTTCGGCCCAGGTCTGGAGAATTTTGTGCAGATCTGAGCCGTTCGTTTTCTTTAATTAGGATCTGACGGCCCAGATGAGATCCTGCTCTGTTAAGGCCGGGAATAGGGGGTTAATTCCTCATTTTCTCTCCAAAGCTTTCTCCTTCCAAAGTGAGAGAGAAGAGGAAGAAGAAGGAGGTTTCCGGGCGCCGGCGGAGCGTCGGAGCACCATTTCGAAATCGGAGAGCGGATCCGTGGAGGGAAGGTCGTTGCGAAGAGTTCTGTCCTCGTAGTTTTCCCATGGCGCCAAAACGGACTACAAGGGTAACGATTCTCAACTTGAGCATGTGAAGCTCTTTCTTTTGCATAAGGAACCCCGCTCCCGCGAGTATGCGGTGAGTGCGTTGTGTTCCTTGGGGTTGATGTGAATAGTCCCCCTTGTGTTGCATATAGAGCCCGGAATCGTAAGTACGGGCATAGGCATTGTGTGTCAAGCCTACCCGGACGGGTTTTGTCTGGATCGGTGATGTTGCATTTGATATGATTTGCCGGAGAAGACTCTGTGCTTTGGGTTTTTCGGGTTTCCACGCGGTAGATTACAGCAGGGATCCTTGGAGGTTTGCTTCAAGGCGCACCTAGAAAATTGAGCGGAAACATGTTCTGTTAACTTGGCGGTCTGGGAATCGGCCTTGATCATAACTGGGTTATGAGATTGAAAGTCCATCTAGTGTCAACTATCTTCACCTATGGGGGGGAATAGGTGACGTGCAGCATTTTTGCGGAATTTAAAATTGTACCTGCACAATAAAAATAAACAGCACAGCACACAGAATACACAAGATATTTATAGTGGTTCCCCGATTTGGGTACATCCACTTTCCCCCTTCGACCTATCTCCCAACAAGGGACGACGCGGTCTCTTCACCAACAGGATTGAAATCCAATCCTTGCACTATCGGAAGGAACCCTTCCACACGTAGGAGTCAACACTCCCACAACACGGGTTGCACCCAACCCTTACAACTAGGAACCAACGTTCCTTTACAACAAAAGTAAAACTAGAATGTACAAGAGATACAAACTACGTTTGGAGACTAAGGTGTCCCTCTTCGTTGACGACGTGTTCTTGAAGTCCACGAAGAGTCCACAACCCTAGATCTCTCTTGGAGAGAATCTCCCCGGAACCGGCGGCGGCAAGATGAGCGGCGGCTTGGTTCACAGGATCGGCGGCGACAACGATGTGCGGCTGCTGTACTTTGGAGATCCAAACTTCGTAGCGAAGCTAGCTAGGTCTACCAACGGTCACACTAGGATCAATCGTCTCGATCGATTCGGATGGGGAAGATTTTCCCGATCAACAAATCGAGAGACAAGAGATCTCCGGTTAGACACGTGAGACTCTAAGCTTGGCTAAGCTTCTGTCGCCGGAAGATCAGGAAGAATCGAGATCAAAAGCGGCGACCAACTAGCGCGAGCGGAGATGGCGGCGGCGGAGCAGTTTCGCGATTTTAGGTCAAGATCGACGCTCGGCTTTTTTTTTCTGTGTATCTATACACTGTTCAAAATACTCGTATATATATACACAAGTAAACACCTTCATGACCGTTGAGGGTCCCATAAGAAGAAACCCAAAATCCGGTTCAAAATAGTGCCAGCGGCAGAACCCGGTCCAGCTTTTTCCCGAAAATTGCCCAAGTAAAAATCGGCGAGAATCACTAGTGATTCTCGTCGAATCGTCGAGAATCAAGGGTGATTCTCGACGATTCGGCGAGAATCACAAATTTGACTTGATTGCACTCTGAATTAGCCGGCGAGAATCAGCCAGTGATTCTCGTCGATTCTTACTTGGATGATTTTTCGTCTTACGCCTCTGAGCTGCTCTTTGACTCATCCTTGCTCCTTGTCTGCTCTTGCATAAACACAGCCCTGTACTTGAAAGTAAGTGCACTCCAATAGAGAGAGTACACGTAGGCCAACACACTGATCTGCTCAAGGAGGGAATACGTCGTGCAGACCCGTGTATATTGACCTACTGCACCCTAACATTGGTGTGCACTTAGCGTGGAATAACTGCAAGCACAACTTGAAATATTTTATCAAATACATTGTCTATTTACCTTAGCTTGTCCAGGGGTTTCTTCAAATCAGGTACATTGTGGATACAATACCCAAAAATCTCCCCCTATTTGAAGAAGCCTAAACCCTACAAGCTAAGGTGAATAGAGCATATGAGAATGAAAATCATAAACTTGAAATTGAGTTGAGTGAGTTATTCATTACCAATACCAATTTCTTAGGAGCAAGCTTGGAGCCACCTTAGCCTTAGCCGAGAGGGTAATCTCCCCCTTTTTGGCTTCTGCAAATCGGGGTCTGTAGCATTTAACCCCTTGCTCCCCCTCAGTTCTTGCACCTGTGCTCACACTTGAGTACCTTGCTCCCCCTCAGTTCTTGCGCTTGTGCTCAACTTGAGTACCTTGCTCCCCTTCAGTTCTTGCACGAGCCTGAAGCGTCGGTAGTCTTCATTTCTCATAGTTTAGCATCCCCAATTCAGTTTTGAAAAGACTGAACTTGGCCTCGTCTAAGGGCTTTGTGAATATATCTGCAATCTGCTTGTCCGTGGGGACATAACAGAGAGAGATGTTCTTGTTCTCCACGTGCTCCCTAATGAAGTGGTAGTGCACTTCAATATTCTTCGTTCTGCTGTGCGATACCGGATTGTTGGCAATTGCAATTGCACTGGAGTAGTCGCAGTACATTGGAACTTCCTTGAACTGAAGGTCGTAGTCGGCTAACTGGTTTCTGATCCATAGGAGTTGTGCGCAACAGCTGCCTGCCGAGATGTACTCAGACTCTGCTGTGGAGGTTGCAACACAATTCTGTTTCTTGCTATTCCATGAAATAAGCCTTCGTCCGAGGAATTGATACGTCCCGGTGGTGCTTTTCCTTTCATCCCTACTCCCTGCAAAATCAGCATCTGAAAAACCTATTAGCTCGACATCATTGTTTCTCGGGTACCACAAGCCAAGATTGGGAGTACCTTTAAGGTATCTTAGAATTCGCTTTGCAGCGACATAGTGAGATTCCTTAGTGTTCACCTGATATCTGGCACAGACACATGTGGAGAACATGATATCCGGTCTACTGGCAGTAAGGTAGAGCATAGATCCAATGATGCTTCTGTATTTGGTTTCATCGAAAGGTTTACCTTTCTCATCCTTATCCAGAGACATAGTGGATCCCATTGGAGTCCTCAAAGAGGTTGCATTCTCCATACCGAATTTCTTAAGGAGTTTATTTGTGAACTTCGTCTGAGATATGAAGATTCCATCCTCAGACTGTTTCACTTGAAGTCCCAAGAAATACTTTAGCTCTCCCATACTGCTCATTTCAAACTTTCCTTGCATAAGTTTAGAAAACTTTTTGCAAAGATTGTTGTTCGTTGAGCCGAATATTATGTCATCGACATAGATTTGCACCAGCAAAATCTTGTCTTTGACTTCCCTGAGAAACAATGTCTTATCTACTTTACCTCTAGAGAACTTGTTCTCAAGAAGAAAACAAGATAAAGTCTCATACCAAGCTGGTGGAGCTTGTTTTAAACCATATAAAGCTTTATTAAGAAAATAAACATGATTGGGATTAGTAGGATTGACAAAACCTGGGGGGTTGAGCTACGTATACTTCCACTTTCAGGTCTCCGTTCAAGAATGCTAATTTCACATCCATTTGATAGACTGTGAATCCTTTGTGCGAAGCATACGCCAGGAACAATCTGATTGCCTCGAGCCTTGCTACTGGTGCGAAGGTCTGGTCGAAGTCAATCCCCTCCTCCTGTCTGTAACCTTGAGCCACCAGCATGGCCTTGTTCTTTACGATGACACCATGTTCATCCAGTTTGTTTCTGTAGATCCACTTGGTGCCAATCACATTCTGCTTGTGTGGTCTGGGAACCAGCGTTCACACGTTGCATCGTTCGAATTGATATAGTTCATCTTGCATGGCCAAAATCCATGCCGCGTCTTTGTTCTCCTCGTCGAACTTCTTTGGCTCAACCTGTGACAGGAAGCTAAGATGCAAAACTTCGTTAATAGTACCTCTTCGAGTTCTGACACTGACACGAGGATCTCCGATGATCTGATCTCTAGGATGATCCCTCACGTGCCGGAGCTCTAGAAGTCTGGCGTCTGGAGCTTCGATTACTTCTTGGGCTTCTCCTCCTTTTAGGAGATTTGTTCCATTTTGATCTTCAACATTTCCAGATGACGTGGAGGTGGAAACTTTGACGTACTTAGGAGTGTCATCTTTAGCGGTCTCATTGAGACACAGCTGTTCAAGTCGTGCACCTGCATCTTCAAGAATACCACTGGAAGAATTGCTGTTAAGCAAACTTTCTTCATCAAATACAACATTAATTGATTCTTCTACCACTAGGGTTTTCTTATTAATGACCTTATATGCCCGACTGTGGGAACTATAGCCCATGAATATGCCTTCGAAGCATTTTTCACCAAATTTAGTACGCGGGAACTTCCCATTATTCAGTACATAGCATCGGCAACCAAAGATCCTCAAGTAGGACATGGTTGGTTTCCTGCCTCTCAGTAGATCATAAGGCGTCTTACGATGATGCTTGTTGATCAATGCTCAGTTTTGTACATGACAAGCTGTATTGACAGCCTCTGCCCAGAAGTATTCTGGGAGAGAAGCGTCTTTCAACATTGTCGTTCCGGCTTCAATGAGAGTTCTATTTCTCCTCTCCGCAACTCCATTTTGCTGAGAAGTGCGCGGGGAGGAAAACTCATGAAAGATACCTTGTTCTTCACAAAACTCTGTCATAGCACCAGATTCGAATTCTGTTCCATGGTCACTTCTGATTTTGACCACTGAGCAGTTAAATTCGTTCTGAACCTGCTTGACAAAGCTAGTGAAGATGTCAAACGTATCTGACTTTCGTTTTAAGAAGAACACCCATGTAAACCGAGAATGATCATCAACTATCATTAGCGTATAGGACTTGCCTCCCAAGCTATGAACTTGCATTGGACCAAACAAGTCCATATGTAGAAGGTAAAGACATCGGGAAGAGACTTTGTCTGCAATGCTCTTAAAGGTAGCCCGAGTCTGTTTGCCCATCTGGCATGCAGGACAGGGGCTATCTTTGATGCACTTGATAACAGGAGCATACCTTACTAAGTTTTTAGAAAACAGCATACTAATTGTTTTGAAATTAATATGTGCCAATCTCTTGTGCCATTGTTCACAAAGAGATGCACTGCCTGTTGCCACAAAGCATACGGGGGTAGATGAATCTAAACTGAGAAAATCTAAGCAGAAGATATTTCTGCTCCTAATGCCTGATAATACCGTCTTAGAAGAGGTACGTGAAATTATCAGACATTTATCCTTGCAGAACTTAACGTCATAACCTTTGTCACATAACTGACTTACACTGATCAGGTTATGGTTTAACCCTTCAACATAAGCCACGTCGGTGATAGAGATTATATCGTTGGAAATCATACCGTAACCTCTGGTGACTCCTCGATCTGACCCTCCAAAGATGACTTTGGGTCCATTCTCGACTGGAGTGTAATCACACAGCAGGCTTCTAGTCCCAGTCATATGCCGGGAGCATCCACTGTCCAAGTACCAGATCGGCGTTTTGGTGGCCTTTGGACATTCCTGCAAAACAAAATTAATTTCCCTTAGGGACCCTATCGAACTTGGGTCCTAGATTCCTGGTTAGCATACTCCCCCTCGGTTGGTTAACCTTACGAGTGGTCGGCCTCGCATTGCTAACATAGGGAGTCTCGTGATACCTTGGATTAAACCAACAATCCACGGCAAAGTGACCGACTTTGCCACAGCACCAACAGTCGAATCTGTTGTACCTCTTCCTAGGCTCCTGCCTTACCCTGGGAATGGTGGGTACAGCCGGGGCCTTGGATCTGGAGGTGGAGGCCTCATAGTGATTGCAGTCACATGACTTCTTCACCGTCTTTTTCGTCAGTATAACAGGCTTGACTCTTGGTGCCTGCTTTCCATTATGGCCGCTAGAGAATTGACCATAATTTCCCATGTGGATTTCCTCATAAGGTGCCTTGAAGGCACTCTCACCGAAGTTCCGGGGAAAGGTCCAACCATCATAACGACTCTTTGGCTTTGCAACCGAGGGCCGGAAATGATGACCAAAGGTTGATTCAAAGTCATGTTGGTTGCAAGGAAAGCTAGGCTTTCTGAACGCAACAGGACTAAGCGGAGCCTTTCCCTTTTCATCAGCAGAGGCCTTCTTGGCGGTCTTATTCTTCCTCTGTTTCCTGTTTCTCCTGGATGAGGAACCAGATACCCCTACATGCCCCAAGCCAGCTCCTTTGGCTTGAGAAGAGAAGGTATCAACTACTGGAAGAACAGGTTTTGGCATAGAGAAGCTCTTGACAATCTTCCTTTCTGCCGCAAGTTGTTCTTCCAACCTGTCGACTTCCTCCTACTTAAGATCAAGGAGTTTGAGAGACTCTGAATGCTTTGAAGTCAGGTCAAGGTGCTCCTGTCGGAGAGAAATCAAACTGGTGACCTCTTCCCTTAGGGAGACACACTCACCCTTAAGGAATTTCACTTCCTTTTTCTCAGCCTTCAATCTCTTACGTCACTCCTTGAAAGTGTTGAGCAGAAGCTCATACTTCTCGAGGAGCTCCGCTTCACGGGCCGAAAGGCTATCCTCAGGGTCATCATCCTGAGACTCAGGATCAGAGTCAGAGTCGGAGAGAGGGGTGTGAGCTTTTACCTTCCCAGTAAATGGGGGGCATTCTCCTTCTGAGTCGGAGCGACCCACCAGCCCGAAGTAGGCTTCCTCATCATCACTGGAGTCTGTGGAATCAGACTCACTCAGTGTCTTTGGCCTTTTGGCGATGTAGCTCCGCTCTTTCTTCTTGTCTCTAGAGGATTTGTGCCCCTCTCCTTTCCCTTTTTCTCTCTTGCCTTGATAGCAGTCGGCCACGACGTGTCCTGGCTTATTGCATCCAAAGCAAATAATGTCAGAGGAGCGATGTTTGTTCGGTTTAGAAGCATACCTGTCAGAAGAATAATTTTTCTTTTGATGCCTGGAGGAGGAGCCGTCTTTCTTTCTTTGATTCCTCATCTTGAGGAACTTCTTGAACTCTCGGGTGATGAGGGAGAAATCCTCCTCCGACATCTTTGAGCTGGAGGAGCATGGCTCGGAGTCCTCCTCCTCATCCTTTTTCCTGGCACGGTATGAAACCGCACCCTTGCCTTTTCTGGAGTGACTGGCTTTTAGAGCCACAGTCTTTTCTTTGGCTGCAGCCTTCTCTGCTTCTTCTGCTTTCCTTGTGTTCATTTGAAGCTCATAGGACATCAGCTTCCCAAACAGAATTTGCGGGTCAGTTTCAGCTAATCTGCCAAACTCTCGGATGGCGCAGATCTTTGTGTCCCATTCCTTAGTAAGGGACCTAAGGAATTTATCATTGAGTTCACCATTAGTGAACACTCTTCCGTATCCTTTGAGGGCATTGACAATCTTGAGGAAGTTCTCGTAGGTGACTCCGATCTCTTCCTTAGGCCCTTGTCTGAAGGCCTCATATTTCTGGTTCAGGAGGGATCTCCGATCATCCCTCACTTCATCAGTGCCCTCCATTAGGATGATCAGGCAATGCCAGATCTCCTGAGCTGTCCTGCAGTTGCAGAAGTTCTGCATCATTGAGTCATCAACCGCGCTGACCAGAATGTTCTGCGCCTTCTTGTCAAGTCCCACTAGCACCATCTCGTCCTTGTCCATTTCAGAAAGTTTCTTCGGCACTTTCTTGGTAGGATCAATGGTGGAGACCTTAGTTGGGACATAAGGTCCCTCCTCCACGATCATGAAGAGTCGAGGATCAACTGCTTCCATGTAGAACCTGATCCTTTCCTTCCAGATAGGAAAGTTGAGCCTGGTGCACACTGGGGTCTTGCCTGTGAACTTGAGCCCGTCCATAGTAGATGTTTGCCTCCTTCTTGACACTAGCGACAGGATTCAACTCAAGGTGTTAACCTTTTTGATGAGGAACCTCCCTCTGATACCACTTGAAAGTCCACCTAGTGTCAACTATCTTCACCTATGGGAGGGGGGGATTAGGTGACGTGCAGCGTTTTTGCGGAATTTAAAATTGTACCTGCACAATAAAAATAAACAGCACAGCACACAGAATACACAAGATATTTATAGTGGTTCCCCGATTTGGGTACATCCACTTTCCCCCTTCGACCTATCTCCCAACAAGGGATGACTCGGTCTCTTCACCAACAGGATTGAAATCCAATCCTTGCACTATCGGAAGGAACTCTTCCACACGTAGGAGTCAACACTCCCACAACACGGGTTGCACCCAACCCTTACAACTAGGAACCAACGTTCCTTTACAACAAAAGTAAAACTAGAATGTACAAGAGATACAAACTACGTTTGGAGACTAAGGTGTCCCTCTTCGTTGACGACGTGTTCTTGAAGTCCACGAAGAGTCCACAACCCTAGATCTCTCTTGTAGAGAATCTCCCCGGAACCGGCGGCGGCAAGATGAGCGGCGGCTTGGTTCACGGGATCGGCGGCGACAACGATGTGCGGCTGCTGTACTTTGGAGATCCAAAATTCGTAGCGAAGCTTGCTAGGTCTACCAACGGTCACACTAGGATCAATCATCTCGATCGATTCGGATGGGGAAGATTTTCCCGATCAACAAATCGAGAGACAAGAGATCTCCAGTTAGACACGTGAGAATCTAAGCTTGGCTAAGCTTCTGTCGTCGGAAGATCAGGAAGAATCGCGATCAAAAGCGGCGACCAACTAGCGCGAGCGGCGACGGCGGCGGCGGAGCAGTTTCGCGATTTTAGGTCAAGATCGACGCTCGGCTTTTTTTTCTGTGTATCTATTCACTGTTCAAAATACTCGTATATATATACACAAGTAAACACCTTCATGACCGTTGAGGGTCCCACAAGAAGAAACCCAAAATCCGGTTCAAAATAGTGCCAGCGGCAGAATCCGGTCCAGCTTTTTCCCGAAAAGTGGCAAAGTAAAAATCGGCGAGAATCACTAGTGATTCTCATCGAATCGTCGAGGATCAAGGGTGATTCTCGACGATTCGGCGAGAATCACAAAGTGATTCTCGTCGAATTTGACTTGATTGCACTCTGAATTAGCCGGCGAGAATCAGCCAGTGATTCTCGACGATTCGGCGAGAATCACTTGGTGATTCTCGTCGATTCTTACTTGGATGATTTTTTGTCTTACGCCACTGAGCTGCTCTTTGACTCATCCTTGCTCCTTGTCTGCTCTTGCATAAACACAGCCCTGTACTTGAAAGTAAGTGCACTCCAATAGAGAGAGTACACGTAGGTCAACACACTGATCTGCTCAACGAGGGATTTCGTCGTGCAGACCCGTGTATATTGACCTACTGCACCCTGACATTGGTGTGCACTTAGCGTGGAATAACTGCAAGCACAACTTGAAATATTTTATCAAATACATTGTCTATTTACCTTAGCTTGTCCAGGGGCTTCTTCAAATCAGGTACATTGTGGATACAATACCCAACAGAGATTGTTTTTGAAAAAAATTGGGATCCGAGAGAAGCTTGGCCCGCTCGTAGGACTTAAATTATATATGCGGCGTGAGCTACGGGCAAGTGGAATTGGACCTAGGCTATGTGGTACGGTTCGAGAAATCCGAAGACGGGCACTGGCCGTAGGCATAGTTGGAGCCTTAGACGATGGACATATAGGCTAAATGCTCACATGTTGTTGCCATCCTGGGGTGGTGGTGAATGCACTAATTGGTCAGGGTTCACCATGAATGTGTCCTGAGTGCACGGGGTGTTTTGCCGTGCGAGCCTACACCTGTGGCGAAATATTATTGCGCTATATTATTTTATTGGACTAATGCTGTGCAGGGAAAGAGCACCGCCGTCCCGAGTAAGGGGCGGGGTCGTTATAATTTGGTCGGCTTTTAGCTGACCGTTGCCTTGTTTGCCACCGGGCGGTGGTATGTGCTTGCAGGTGCTGCGGAGCCGAGCGCCAAATAGTGGGCTGGAGCCCATGTTGCTGTGCTGGCCCTAGAAGGCCGTAGAATAGTTGTTTTTACATTTATCATGTGTGGCCAGCCTGCGAGCCGATGTATGTAAGACACATTATATTAAATGAACATTTGTAAGGCCATAAGGCCATGAACCTGTTTCAGTGTATTTGGGGTTTCATTCCTGTTGTTGTAGCGGTGGACATTCATATTTGAGGGATTTAAGTTCGGGTTCTTTCAACTTTAAAAACTTCCGCTAGAATGCTCTGTGTATGACGAGTAGTATTAATTGGATGGTTTGATTATTTATTTGGTAATCCTTCCGACTGTCTGTGGTATATGGCGTCGGGTTCCAGCTGGACCTTCTGTTATATGTCATGCGACAGATGGAGGTGTTACACACGCCCAGGCACACGGGCGTGTACTGCATGACACAGGCGTGTCAACTTTAACACAGGCGTGTGCAGAGCCCGTGTCCTGCTTTGGGTGCGATGGTTTCGGCATCGATTGGGGAACACGGCCTTGGACACGGGCGTGTCACAAGCCGTGTTCGGCCCAAATGTTTTGATTTTCTGGTCTAATCGAGGCCGTTCGTCTCCTTCTTTTGGGATCTGATGGTCCAAGGTTGCCCTTGCTGAGTTAAGTTCGGGAATAGGGTATAAAAACCCACATTCTTCTTCAAACACTCTCTTTCTAATATCTAGAGAGAAGGGAGAGCAAGGAAGGAGGTGAAGGAGATATCCGGCTACCGGAGAAGCTTCAGTGTTCCAAATTGCAAGCCGAGTTCAGATCTGTGGAGGCAAGACCGTTGCAAAGGTTTTCATCCGGCTCAGTTGATATGGCTAGGAAGCGAGGTCGGAAGGTAACGACACTTCTACTCTTTGTTTAGGATGCATGGTTGGCATCTTTTACTTTATAGTTTTTGGGCACCAAACTCTCAAATGAGAGGGGTTTGGGTCGCCAAGGTCCAAGAGGAACCTTCGGGTCGGTCTCTCCTTGTTTTCTTTGTTGTTTTGCTTGCAGGAGTGAAGTAGGCGCAAGACCACCCCTTCCCCAAGGGTGAACTTCACAGGAAACCGTTTTTCGGTTTCAACAGACGCGACCATCAAATCACGATTGCTGCGAGAGTATCATAACAGATCGTGGGGGGGGGGAGGGCATTCGGGGATCACGACTACCTATCATCGGTTGCAGAAGAGATATTTTTGGAAGCGGATGAAGGTGGACGTTCACGACTACATACAACGTTGTGTCGTGTGTCTACAATACAAAGCGGACAACCAGAAGGCGATGGGATTACTTCAACCCCTTCTGATTTCAGAATGGATTTGGCACGACATCTCATTGGATTTCGTAGAGGGGTTGCCCAAGAGCCATGAGAAAACGACAATTCTGGTGGTGGTGGACCGCCTTAGCAAGCAAGCGCACTTCATCGTCATTAGTCACCCGTACACCACCGAGGGAATAGCTCAAGTTTTTTTGGATTCAATTTTCCGGTTACATGGCCTATCGGCTTCGATCATCAGCGATCGGGATACCAAATTCATGAGCCAATTTTTGAAGGAGCTTTTCCGAGTCTTACATGTCAAACTCAAACTATCCACGGCGTACCACCCCCAATCAGATGGGTAGACGGAGGTGATGAACCGTTGTTTGGAAAACTATCTGCGTTGTATGTGCTTCGAACGACCTAACAGTTGGACGCAGTGGTTACCTTTGGCCGAATGGTGGTACAACACCACGTACAATAGTGCCACTAAGATGACCCCCTATGAAGTGGTGTATAGATAAGCGCCACCATTACACATGGCATACTGCCCCGGGATGGCAGAAGTTGAGGTGGTGGACCTGTCATTCGTGGCAAGAGAGCAAGTCATACAACTCCTCAAGGAGAATCTAGCGGCGGCTCAAAACCGCATGCGCGTGATGGCGGACAAGAAGAGGCGGGAAAAAGAGCTGGAGGTCGGGTCATGGGCGTATGTTCGCTTGCAACCATATAAGCAGACGTCTATACGACTACGGGGTTGTCACAAACTAGCCCCCAAGTTCTTTGGGCCATTCCAAATTGTGGCGCGAGTGGGCGCGAGTGGCTTATCGACTCAATCTACCCGAGGAAACGAAGATTCACCATATGTTCCACATTTCACAGTTGTCAGAGCATAAAGGGGAACCGCCAGACAAAATTATACCGTTGTCATCAGCTGTTAACAAGGAAGGGAATTCGTTGGTGGAGCCGATTGCTGTGCTGAATCGGTGCATCATTCCGCGTGATGGGCTGGTGGTGACACAGTTGTTGATCCAATGGGCGCATAGGACACCAGCAGAGGCAACGTGGGAGGACCTCTGGAAGATCCAAAGCCAATTCCCGCACTTCCATCCTTGAGGACAAGGATGTTGCGGAGAGGGGAGTAGTTGATGCGTGCTGGACTTTTGGGCGGTTAGTATGGTAGTTATGTATTTGGGGGAGGGGTATTTTGGTAGTTGTAATTGCCAAGTATATAAGGCAAAGGGGGGATTATTAGGGTATGCTGATAGTGAGTTGTAGTCGGCCGGAGGAAGGGGAGAAGCCTCTACTGCAGAAATCCTGCCACCTGTTCTAGGCGAGTCTCATAGGGTTGGTTTATGCTTGTTTTGTGGTGTTGTTGTTTTCATCTTTCTTCCCTGTGTGTTTGTGAACTGAAGCTTAATATTATTGAAGTTATTTTGGGGGTAAGTTCTGTTCAAATCTCTCCCATTGCATTTTGGTTCCCATCACAGTGGTGGGCGGAGTGCTTTCTGGAGGCGACGAACGCGGGTGAGAAGAAGATCCTGCGTCCAACGGTGCGGGAGCGGGGGAACGGTAGATTTAGGGCACGGGAGAGGGCGGTTTTTTATTTTTTTTAGCGATCCGCAGTATAAGAGAGGCGGAATAATAGATTGTTTTTGTGATGAACGATTGTGATTATCTAGAGGTAAATCAAAATTTTCTTACCATAATTTCATATTATATATATTTTAATATAGTACTGATAAAAAAATTAAATAAAAAAACATATTTGTTTTTTATGAGCTGTTTCATGAATTGCCTGCTAATTAATAAAAGTGATTGTTAACTGCAACTCGTTATTGGCTAGTCGCACCCCAAAATCTTGTAATTTTTCACGTCTTTTCGAAATACATCTTGTACATGCAATTTTCGGAAAAGTGCTCAACACTAATGTTGTAGATCTCGTCGAGATCTACAACTTTCGTGTTGATCATTTTTCCTAAAAATGCATGTACAATGCGGACTTTACAAAAATGTTTAGGTTTTGCGTCTTTCAGAAATACGTCTTGTACATGCAATTTCAGGAAAAGTGTTCAACACGAAAGTTGTAGATCTCGACGAGATCTACAACTTTCGTGTTGAACACGTTTCCTGAAATTGCATGTATAAGACGTATTTCAAAAAAACACGTAAAATTAAAAGATTTTGAGGTGCGACTAGTCAATAACGAATTGCGGTTAACAATCACCTTAAAAAATACACGTTGTTTTGAGAATTATTAGTAATGGATATAAGTTTTTATGAATTACTCAGTAATGCATTTCAATAAAATTTTACCTCTATGACTTTATCTTCATTCGATCGAAGTTTTTAGATTATCACTTGGAAATCTACAATATGGCGATGTGAGAAAGAAACACTAAAATAAAAATAAATTTAAAAAACATGTCACCAAAGGCTCGAACTGTCAATGACCTAATTAGAAATTAAGCGCTTTATTCATTAGGTCGCAAAAGATTCTAAGCAAATATAATAATAAAAAAAATTATTTATCACTTGCAATATAAACAAATATAAAAAGTTTAATTAATCGTTTAAAAATATATATAATTTTAAAAAACATGTTTAAAAATATTAACAATCCCGTCGGGAGCTGGAGAAGCCCGCCATCGCAGGCGGGCACTGTCGCGCTGCAACACCCTCATCCGTCACATGGGATATAGCAGAAGGTCCGGCCGGAGCCACACGCTATATACCACAGGCAGCTATTGGAGTTACGTATCAATACCAAAATACTGTCAAAGGAACACGTGTCCTAACAAAGAACATTCTAGCGGAAGCTTTTTAAAACAGTTATAAGAATACAAGACACAGCATGAATGTCCACTAAGACCTACAAGAGGAATGAACGTACAAATACACCAAGTCATTATAGTCTTACAAGAATTTTACTTTGAATAATAAATGTCTTCCAAACATCGGCACGCAGGCCAGCCACACATGAGTATAAAAGTAAACTTTGGCTTTTGGCCTTTGAGGGACGGCTCAGCAACATGGGCGACAGCCCGCTACTTGCCACTAGGCTCCGCAGCAGCTGCAATCAACATTTCACCGCAACGGTGGCAAACAAAAGCAACGGTCAGCTAAAGCTGACCAAATTATAACGACCACACCCCTAAATCGGGGTGGCGATGCTCCTTTCCTGCAATTTATTAGTATAACCAAATAAGATAGTGAACGTACAATTTAAGCACACTACACCACAAGCGTAGGCACGCACGGCCACACCCCCCGTGCTCTCAGTGCACACTCTCGGCGAATCCAGTCCATTCCGTGGTTTCACCACTGTCCACAGGACAACAAACATCGTGTGAATTTTAATCTTTCCGGTCGAAGCCTAAGACTTGCGCTCTATGCCAACGGTAAGTGTCACGTACCTTAGGTCTCTTTAATCGAACCTCATAGAGTGGGTACGGTTCCACTCAACCCGTTGCTGACACTGTCATGTCAATTTAAGTCATAGGCGCGGGTCAAGCTTCACCGAGTCCCAAATCGATCACAAAATCTTACATAACCCAGTTATGTACATGTTGGCTCCCAGACCACCAAGATGGCAGAACCACGCATCTGCCCAGTTTTCCGGGTGCACCTTGGGGTTAGTCCCCAAGGCTCCCTGTTGCAATCTACCATGTAGAAAATCCGAAAACAACCATCGGCACGGAGTCTTCTCCGACTATTCATGCATAATGAAACATCACCGATACAGACCAACTTGTCCGGGTAGGCTTCACATACCATGCCCATGTCCGTACTTTGATTCCGGACTTTAAATACAAAACTTGGATGACTATTCATATCCACCCGAAGGAACACCTCACACTCACCGCATACTCGCGAGAGCGGGTTTCCTATACAGAAAGGAAGAGAACTTCACATGTTTAAGAAGAGAATCGTTACCCTAGAGATTCGCTTTAGCGCCATGGAAAACTAGCCGGATGGAAAGCACCGCAACGGCCTCGCCTCCACGGATCTGGACTCGGCACGCGATTTGGGGCTCCGAAGTTCCACCGGCGGCCGGATTTCTCCTTCTCCTTCTTCCTTACTCTCCCCTCTCTCTAACACTTGTAGAAAGAGAAAGCCTCGAGAGAAATGAGGGTTTAACCCTAAACTCCCGGCCTTATAACAGCAAGGAGAACTCTGGGCCAATGGATCCCATTTGAAGGAAATGAACGACCACGATTCACACTTAAAAAATCAACTTTCTGGGCCGAACACGGCTTGTGACACGCCCGTGTCATAGGCCATGTCTCACAATTCGAACACGATCGTCGAATACAGAATAAGACACGGGCTCAGACACGCCCATGTACTGCTTGACACGCCCATATCAGATGATGACACGCCCGTGTCGCAGGGCGTGTCCCTCAAGCGACACAAGAAACTGTCGCGTCCCGACTAGGACACGGCCATAGATACGCCTGTGTCAGCCTCTAACACGCCCGTGTTCTGGGTCGTGTACCCCACTCGACACCGCCATGCCGACACAGAGCAGGACACGACCCTGGACACGCCCGTGTCTCAGGCCGTGCGCCTGACCTCCAAAGATCGTCGAATGCATTTCGTCGACCACACGAAAAATCGTCGAACTCGTAGCAGGACACGACCATGGACACGCCCGTGTTCCAGGCCGTGTGACCCTTATCAGGCCCCAGATTGTCCTTAAGACGCTACCAGTTCATTTTCGAGTTTTGGGGCGTTAAAATTCTCCCCCCTTAAAAGAATTTCATCCAGGAATTATAGAATGAAAAGTACTCAAACTTAAACGGTACCTGAGTAGAAGAGCTTGAGATACTCCTCAAGCATGGTCTGCTCTCGCTCCCACGAAAGCTCCTCGCGACCGCAGTTGTCCCATCGGACTTTGACCATCCTGATGTCTTTGTTATTAAGTCGCTTGACTTCAGAGTCCTCAATGCAAACGAGTTTGACCTTCGTCGTCAACCCACTATCAACAGGTACCCGATCGACCACAATCACATGTGAAGGCTCCTACACCGCCTTCCGCAACACCGATATGTGGAATACGTCGTATAGACCACTCAGCTCCACTGATAACTTCAGTCGATAAGCCGCTTCACCAATTCGCTTTAGAATCTCAAACGGTCCAAGGTACCTCTATAACGCCCCGAAACTCAAAAGAGCGACGGGAGGCGTTCCGGGCCAAATTTGGAATTTGGCAGGAGGCACACAGCCTGGGACACGGGCGTGTCCCCGGGCGTGTCGTGTTGGGTTCGACGATTTGGTCGAGAGGTCGACGAAATTGGGTTCGACGATCGTCGAGCAGCAAATACGGCCCTGGACACGGGCGTGTCCCAGGGCGTGTCGAGTTTGGTTCGACGATCGGGTCGTGGGTTCGACGATCGGGCCGTGTGTTCGATGATCGGGCCAGCAATCTCCGTTCGACGATCGGGCCATGGGTTCGACGATCGGGCCATGGGTTCGACGATCGGGCTGTGCGTTCGTCGATTTGGCCAGAGATTTCCGTTTGACGATCTGGCTTCGTTCGACGATTTGGCCAGAGATTTTCGTTCGACGATCTGGCTGCGTTCGATGATTTGGACAGAGATCTCCATTCGACGATCTGGCAGCGATCGACGATCTTGGTTCGACGATCGTCGAGCGCGGGGCGGATTGTGGCGTGTTTGACTCTGTCAACGCAAAGTGTCGACAAACTGATTTTGGCAGGAGATGACTAATTGTTCTGACACTGTTTTGACGCGGACGTGTCCTGCTCCTGTTGGTGATTCGTGCAATGTTTAGCCCCATTTGTTCAGGTCGGACCTGGATCGTATCTGTGCATCCCTTTTGTGGGATCCGACGGCTGTGGTTATCCCGAAGGGGTTATACCCTAGAGAAGGGTTTCAAAACCCTTATTTTTCTGTCGTAGTTCTCTGTCTAAATCTTAGAGAGAGGGGAGAGCAAAGGAGGAAGAAGAAGTCTAGATCCAGTCATTGGAGGAGTTTCAGAGCTCCAAATCACGAGCCGACTTCGGATCTATGAAGGCAAGGAGATTGCGGTGCTTTTCATCCGCGTACATTTCCATGGCGCCAAGGAAGAACGCTAGGGTAACGATTCTCTACTTGAACATGTGAAGCTCTCCTTCTTTTGCATAGGAAGCCCGCTTTCGCGAGTTTGCGGTGAGTTGGAGGCGTTCCTTCGGGTAGATATGTAAAGTCCCAGTTGTGTAGAGTCCGTAATCGAGAACGGACATAGGCATGATGTGTGAAGCCTACCCGGACAAGTTGGTCTAGATCGGTGATGTTGCATTGCATAAATGGATGGAGAAGACTCCGTGCGAATGTGTGTTTTCGGGTTTTCTACGTGGTAGATTGCAAGTGCGATCCTTGTGGACTAACCCCAAAGGTGCACACAGAAAACTTGGCAGATGCATGATTCTGCCAAATATGTGGGCATGGGAGCCAACTTGAACATAACTGGGTTATGTGTTGTGTGTAAACGATTGGTACTCGGGGAAGTTTGACCCGCACATATGTTTTAAATTAACGTTGCGGTGTGAGCAACGGGTTAGGCGGAACCGTACCCGATCTATGTCATTCGGTAAAGAGACCTAACCGTACGTGGCACTTGCCGTTGGCATAGATAGAGGGTCTTAGGCAGTGGCCAGAAAGAGCATCGCCTCCCCGAGTTGGGGGCAGGATCGTTATAATTTCGTCAGCATTGCTAACCATTGCTTTTGTTTGCAACCATGCAGTGGATTGTGCTTGCAGGTGCTGCTAGACCGAGCGGTCAATAGCGGGCTAAAGCCCAAATTGCGAAGTCGGCCCTCGAAGGCCTAATTTGAGTGTTTCACTTGCTTTTGTTCATGTATGACCGGCCTGCGTGCCGTGGTATGGAAAACATGTAATTTGAGTAAACCATTTGTAAGGCCTTAATGCCAGTACTTGTGTATGTACTTCATTCCTTTTTGGCTTGTTAGTGGACATTCATGCTTGTTGCTGGGTTCTTTTAATTGCAACTATTTAAACTGCTTTCGCTAGAATGCTCTGTGTAGGACGTTGTGATTGGTTGGATGGTTTCCATTGAGTAACCACCCGGTCTGTCCGTGGTATATGGCGTCGGGCCCCGGCCGGACCTACTGCTATATGCTATGTGACGGATAGAGGGTATTACAATTTGGTATCAGACTATTGGTTTCGGCCAGGCTTAAAATGCATTCGTGGACGAATTCTTTTTAAGGGGTGGTGAGCACATGTGTGTGCGTCTTCGTTATAACAACAAAAGAACCTATGAATGTCCACTTAGGAATGAAAATACACGTGTTTGGGGAACCTGCGTGTTCTTATAGTTGTTGTTTGCAATTTTATTTGGTCTCTTAATGGTGTTTTGTACCACTATAGGTGACCAGAAGCGATGCTGGGCCGTCGGAACGTCGCGTTTCTGAGGCTAGCAGTGCACCAAATGATGCTCCTGCAACACCTCCTTCGGCCGAAACCATTCGACTGGTGGCTGAAGCAGTGTTTGCAATGATCAATGCGAAGCCTGCAAGGCAGGTGCTACATCCTGCTCCTGCGATGGAGCAGGTACTACTGCAAGCGGCTGAGCAGAGAAGGATGGAACAGGTAGTAGAGGAACCGGTGGTGCTGAGGAGGGCAACCGAGAGACAGCTCAAACTTGTCATGAGCTTTAATCCTATAGTATTCTCGGGGTTGGGAACCCCATCTCAAGCTGAAGACTGACTCTCCCGTGTTAAGAGAGTCCTGAAAGCAACGGAGACAGAAGAATGGCAAATGACCACTATAGCTACGTTCCTGTTGGATGGAGACGCTAGGCTGTGGTGGGAGGGTTTGGAGCTGCATCTATTGAGAGGAAGGCAACTCACAGACGTCCCGATGGAAGAGTTCTCGGGACTGTTCTTGGCAAGGTACCTCCCTTTGGCGCAGAGAATAACGTTGGAGAACGAGTTCCTGAAGTTGGTTCAAGGAGAGAGTAGCGTGGATGAATATCTCCATGAGTTTACTAGATTGAGTCGGTATGCTAGCTCCACCATCGCGAATAAGGAGCGCAAGACGAATCGATTCTACGAAGGGTTGAGAGATGATTTATGGTTACTACTCTCGGGGCCGATGATGCAGGGTTTCTTGACCTTGGTCAACACGGCCCAGTCCTTGGAGAAGGACCTGAAGAATCTTCAAGCGAAGAAGAGCATTGGTGATAAGAAGTCTGGGTTCAAAGTGCCGACTACTTCAAAGTCTGGCCATCAAAGGTTCTTTAAGAAGTCTAGGACTTCGGGTCCAGCTCCTTCTTCTGGTGCTTCTGGGGAGACTACGGGTCGGACACCGGGTGCATGTTTTACTTGTGGAAAGCCGGGGCACTTTGCCCGCGATTGCTGGAGCGGACGTCCCAAGTCCGAAAGGAAGTCGGGAGCGACTTATGAAGAGAAGGGCAAGGCGGTGGAGTCAACCGCGTCTCATTATGCTCCGGCCCAACCGAGGGTTTATAATCTTGGCCAACAGGAGGTCATCAAACATGCGGATGTGGTGACAGGTAAAATTTAAATTTATAGCAAGTTAATCTTTTAAATACTTATTATGTGTTTGTTACCTTACCACTGCTTGTTTAGGTTTTGTTTTGATTTGTGAGTATCCTACAAGAGCACCCTTTGGCATGGGAGCTTCACACTCCTTGTCCGAAGGATTCATATCGCACATCGGAGTACCTTCTTCGATGGAGAAGGACAAGTTGGATGTTTTGTTACCGAATGGGTGTTCGATGCGCGCGGATAAAGTCTGCGGTGTTAAGATTCGTATTGGGAATCAAGAGTTCGATCTGCAAGCGTCGTTACTATCGTTGGTGCAGTTCGACGTTATATTTGGCATGGACTGGCTCTCGGAGCAGCAAGCCTATATTGATTGCGGTCGCAAGGAAGTCAAGTTGGGAGCAAGTCGTGAGACGACTTTTATGGGCTTGAAAGGGTCGAGCAAGACATTGATGTCTGCTCTTCAGGTGGTGAAGGCGGTTCGTGCTGGTGCATAGCTGTTCTTTACACTAGTGGAGGTTGCAAAGCCAAAACCTATGTTGGACAGTATTTCAATGGTATCGGAGTACCCTGATGTGTTCCCTAGCGATCTTCTTGGAGCCCCGCCTCAACGGGAGATAGATTTCACTATTGAGCTAATGCTAGGTGCAAAGCCTGTGTTACGATCTCTGTATCGGCTAGCGCTTAAGTAAATGGCGGAGCTGAAGGTGCAACTTCAAGAGTTGTTGGAGCAAGGGTATGTGCATCCAAGTTCTTCACCTTGGAGCGCTCTGATCCTCTTTGTTAAGAAGAAGGACCGAAGCTTGAGGCTATGTATTGATTATCGGGAGCTCAACAAGTTGACGAAAAAAAACAAGTACCCGATCCCAAGGATTGATGGTCTCTTCGATCAGTTAGTCGGGTCATCGGTGTACTCTAAGTTGGATCTCAAGTCCGGGTACTATTAGCTGAGAATAAGGGAGAGTGATATCCCTAAGACAGCATTCAGTACAAGGTACGTGCATTACGAGTTTATGGTCATGCCGTTTGGGCTGACCAATGTGCCGTCTGTATTCATGGATTTGATGAACAGGACATTCAGGGAGTACTTGGACCATTTTGTGATCGTCTTCATCGACGATATTTCTTTGTACTCGCAGAGTGAGGAAGATCACTTCAGGCATCTTCATTTGGTTTTGGAGATGCTAAGGAGGAATCAATTGTACGCCAAGTTCTCAAAGTGCGAGTTTTGGTTGTCCTCAGTGGCGTTCCTCGGTCATATAGTGAGTGGGGGAAGGTATTGCAGTGGATCCGGCGAAGATTGTTGTGATACGGGAGTGGCCTGAGCTTTCTACGATAGCGGAAGTCCGGAGCTTTCTGGGACATGCCGACTATTATAGGCGCTTCGTAGAGAACTTCTCGCGGATAGCGTTACCTCTCACTACTTTGACGAGGAAGGAACAAAAGTTCGTTTGGAAGCCGGAGTGCACGCGAGCTTTTGAGGAGTTGAAATGTCGGTTGACCACGACGCATGTGCTGAGTTCGCCGAGTGGGACCGAAGATTATGAGATTTATAGCGATGCTTCGGGCAGTGGTTTGGGTTGTATGTTGTTACAACATGGAAGCGTTATAGCATATGGCTCGAGACAGCTTAAGGTGCACGAGAGGAACTATCCGGTCCATGACTTGGAGATAGCGGCCGTGATTTTTGTCTTGAAGCTGTGGAGACATTATTTGTACGGTGTGAAGATTGATATCTACACTGATCACAAGAGCCTGAAGTATTTGATTGATCAAAAAGATCTGAATATGCGACAGCGTAGATGGATGGAGTTCCTGGAGGACTATATATTCAAGATCCACTACGTGCTTGGTAAAGGTAATGCGGTTGCGGACGCGTTGAGTCACTTGGCCCCATCTCAAGCCAATTGGTTGTCGATCCATGACAAGCGGTTGGTTCGGGAGTTGGATGCGTTGGAGATTTCTTGCGTGAATAAGCAGTCAAGTGCAGAAGCACTATTGAATTGGACTAAAGTTCAATATAACCTGGCTGATCGGATTCGGCAGGCATTGGATTTGGATGGCCACAGGAAGCAACTCATGATAGAGGCTCTGGATGGGTCAAATTCTGAATATGAAGTTGTGGATGGATTGCTTTGGAAAGACAGTCGTCTTTGCGTCCCAACCGTGGGCAGTTTGCGGGTGAATTTGTTGTACGAGGCGCACCATAACAAGTACTTGATTCACCCGGGGAGCACAAAGATGTACCGCGACGTTAAGAAACTGTTTTGGTGTCCTGGTTTGAAGAAGGATGTGGCGCTCTACGTGGCGAAGTGCCAAACTTGCGCCTTGGTGAAGGCAGAGTGCCAAAAGCCGGGAGGATTTCTGAAGTCCTTGTCTATTCCGGAGTGGAAATTCGACAACATCAGTATGGAATTTTTGCACGGGTTGCCAAGGTCGCAAAAGGGGAACGACGCCATCTGGGTGGTCGTAGATCGGCTAACGAAGGTGTCGCATTTCATTCCGCATAGAAAGGATGATCCGGTGGAGAATTTGACAAAGTTATATGTGGATAAAATAGTGCGGCTCCACAGTGTGCCCCGCAGCATCGTGAGTGACCGAGATGGGTGGTTCACATCCAATGATTGGAGGCCTGTGCAGCAAATGTTGGGAACAAAGCTGAGTTTTAGCACAGCCTTCCATCCGCGGACGGATGGGCAGACCAAGAGGGTCAATAAAACTATGGAAGACATTCTCCGCATGTGTGTCTTGGACTTTGGAAAGCAATGGGAAGATCATCTTTATTTGGTGGAATTTGCGTACAACAATAGCTACCAGGCGAGTATTCAAATGGCGCCCTTCGAGGCCATTTATGGTAGAAGATGTCGCACGCCGTTGTCTTGGTTGGAAACGGGTGAGTCAAAGTTATACAAGCGTCAAGAGGTGGAAGATGCTACTTCGTGGGTGCGAACCATTCGGGAGAGATTGCTTATCGCTCAGGACCGGCAAGCGAAGTACTATAATGCCAAGCATAGGAACGTGGAGTTCGCTGTGGGTGACTGGGTATACTTAAAGATCAAGCCGTTCAAGGTTGTCTCGCGGGTGCGGCGCTTGAAAAAGCTAAGCCCGAGGTACCTTGGGCCGTTTGAGGTTCTAGAGCGGATTGGCGAAGCAGCTTATCGGTTGAAGCTATCGGTGGAGCTTAGTGGTTTATATGATGTATTCCACATATCGGTGCTTCGAAAGGTGGTGCTAGAGCCTTCACAAGTGATCGCGGTCGATCAAGTGCCAGTGGATAGTGGGTTAACGACAAAGGTCAAGCCCATGCGGATTGAAGACTCGGAGGTCAAGCGGCTACGCAAAAAAGAGATCAGGATGGTCAAGGTCCGTTGAGACAATTGCGGTCGCAAAGAGCTTTCTTGGGAACAAGAGCAGACTATGCTTGACGAGTATCCGGAGTTGTTCCGCTCAGGTACAAATTTTATTTTTGTGCTTATCTTTCCTTTATGTAATTTCGTGGTCGAAATTCTTTTAAGTGGGAGAGAGTTGTAACGCCCCGAAACTCAAAAGAGCGACAGGAGGCGTTCCGGGCAAAATTTGGAATTTGGTAGGAGGCACATGGCCTGGGACACGGGCGTGTCCCAGGGCGTGTCATGTTGGGTTCGATGATTTGGCCGAGAGGTTGACGAAATTGGGTTCGACGATCGTCGAGCAGCAAACATGGCCCTAGACACGGGCGTGTCCCAGGGCGAGTCGAGTTTAGTTCGACGATTGGGTCGTGGGTTCGACGATCGGGCCGTGTGTTCGACGATCGCGCCAGCGATCTCCGTTCGATGATCGGGTTGTGGGTTCGACGATCGGGCCGTGGGTTCGACGATCGGGCTGTGCGTTCGACGATTTGGCCAGAGATTTCCGTTCGACGATCTGGCAGCGTTCGAAGATTTGGCCAGAGATTTCCGTTCGACGATCTGGCTGCGTTCGACGATTTGGCCAGAGATCTCTGTTCGACGATTGTGCAGCGGTCGACGATCTTGGTTCGATGATCGTCGAGCGCGGGGCGGATTGTGGCGTGTTTGACTCTGTCAACGCGAAGTGTCGATACACGGATTTTGGCAGGAGTTGACTAATTGTTCTGACACTGTTTTGACGCAGACGTGTCCTACTCCTGTTGGTGATTCGTGCGGTGTTTAGCCCCATTTGTCCAGGTCGGACCTGGATCGTATCCGTGCATCCCTTTTGTGGGATCCGACGGCTGTGGTTATCCCGAAGGGGTTATACTCGAGTGAAGTGTTTCAAAACCCTTATTTTTCTGTCGTAGTTCTCTGTCTAAATCTTAGAGAGAGGGGAGAATAAAGGAGGAAGAAGAAATCTAGATCCAGTCATTGGAGGAGTTTCAGAGCTCCAAATCGTGAGCCGACTTCGGATCTACGAAGGCAAGGAGATTGCGGTGCTTTTCATCCGCGTACATTTCCATGGTGCTAAGGAAGAACACTAGGGTAACGATTCTCTACTTGAGCATGTGAAGCTCTCCTTCTTTTGCATAGGAAGCCCGCTCTCGCGAGTTTGCGGTGAGTTGGAGGGGTTCCTTTGGGTAGATATGTAAAGTCCCCGTTGTGCAGAGTCCGTAATCGAGAACGGTCATAGTCATGATGTGTGAAGCCTACCCGGACAAGTTGGTCTGGATCGGTGATGTTGCATTGCATAAATGGCCGGAGAAGACTCTGTGCGAATGTGTGTTTTCGGGTTTTCTACGTGGTAGATTGCAACAGGGAGCCTTGGGGACTAACCCCAAAGGTGCACCCGGAAAACTGGGCAGATGCGTGATTCTGCCAAATATGTGGGCCTGGGTGTAACGGCCCGGCCTTACCGTCCGTGGCGCTTAAAGCCCACTAGGAGTAGCACGACACCGCCACCGGGCTGCAGCCCAAGCACCCCAAAGCCTCTCCGTGCCTGTTTCTCAGCAGCGGTGCATTGTTGAGGCCAGGTCTCGAACCCGCAACCCCCTTGATAAGAGAGCTTTCTTACACTCCCTCATCACCAACTGAGCTGCAGCTCAGCTGGTGATGAGGGAGTGTAAGAAAGCTCTCTTATCAAGGGGTTTGCGGGTTCGAGACCTGGCCTCAACAATGCACCGCTGCTGAGAAACAAGCGCGGAGAGGCTTTGGGGTGCTTGGGCTGCAGCCCGGTGACGGTGCCGTGCTACTCCTAGTGGGCTTTAAGCGCCACGGACGGTAAGGCCGGGCCGTTACAAAAAGAGTGCACTTTTTTTGTAACGGCCCGACCTTACCGTCCGTGGCGCTTAAAGCCCACTAGGAGTAGCACGGCACCGTCACCGGGCTGCAGCCCAAGCACCCCAAAGCCTATCCGCGCCTGTTTCTCAGCAGCGGTGCATTGTTGAGGCCAGGTCTCGAACCCGCAACCCCCTTTATAATAGAGCTTTCTTACACTCCCTCATCACCAACTCAGCTGCACGTTTTTTGTAACGGCCCGGCCTTACCATCTGTGGCGCTTAAAGCCCACTAGGAGTAGCACGGCACCGTCACCGGGCTGCAGCCCAAGCACCCCAAAGCCTCTCCGCGCCTGTTTCTCAGCAGCGGTGCATTGTTGAGGCCAGGTCTCGAACCCGCAACCCCCTTGATAAGAGAGCTTTCTTACACTCCCTCATCACCAATTGAGCTGCAGCTCAATTGGTGATGAGGGAGTGTAAGAAAGCTCTCTTATCAAGGGGGTTGCGGGTTCGAGACCTGGCCTCAACAATGCACCGCTGCTGAGAAACAGGCGCGGAGAGGCTTTGGGGTGCTTGGGCTGCAGCCCGGTGACGGCGCCGTGCTACTCCTAGTGGGCTTTAAGCACCACGGACGGTAAGGCCGGGCCGTTACACTGGGAGCCAACTTGAACATAACTGGGTTATGTATTGTGTGTAAACGATTGGGACACGGGGAAGTTTGACCCGCGCATAGGTTTTAAATTAACGTTGCGGTGTGAGCAACGGGTTAGGCGGAACCGTACCCTCTCTATGTCGTTCGGTAAAGAGACCTAACCGTATGTGACACTTGTCGTTGGCATAGATAGAGGGTCTTAGGAAGTGGCCAGAAATACCAAATGCTCACGAGTTATGGTCGTCCAAAGGGATGGTGGTGAGTCGGCGAACTTTGACCGTGATCACCGAGAATGTGTCCTGAGTGCATGGGGTGTGTGGTCGTGCGTGCCTACGCATGTGATGTTGCGACATTACTATATTGCTTGATTATACTAATAAAATGCAGGGAAGGAGCATCGTTGCCCCGAGTTGGGGGCGAGATCGTTATAATTTGGTCAGCATTGCTGACCGTTGCTTTTGTTTGCCACTGTGCGAAGGATTATGCTTATAGGTGCTGCTGGACTGAGCGGTCAATAGCGGGCTAAAGCCCAAATTGCGAAGCCGGCCCTCGAAGGCCTAATTGGAGTGTTTTACTTGCTTTTGTTCATGTATGACCGGCTTGCGTGCTGTGGTATGGAAAACATATAATTTGAGTAAACCATTTGTAAGGCCTTAAGGCCAGCACTTGTGTATGTACTTCATTTCTTTTTGGCTTGTTAGTGGACATTCATGCTTGTTGCTGGGTTCTTTTAATTGCAACTATTTAAATTGCTTTTGCTAGAATGCTCTATGTAGGACGTTGTGATTGGTTGGATGGTTTCCATTGAGTAACCACTCGGTCTGTCCGTGGTATATGGTGTCGGGCCCCGGCCGGACCTACTGCTATATGCTATGTGACGGAAATGGGGTGTTACAACCTCGGACTCAGCTTCTTCAAGCGTCGTACCTGCGAGACACCCTTGAACGACTTAATTTTCAAATATACCCAGTCACCAACAACGAACTTAATGTTCCTATGCTTGACATTAAAGTATTTAGCCCCTGTCCTGAGCGATCAGCAAACATTCTCGTATCCTTTGTACCAACGAAGTGGCGCCTTCCACTTCTTGTCGTTTGTACAACTTCGACACACCCGTCTCCAGCCAAGACAACAACGTGCGACATTTTCTACCGTAAAGGGCTCGAAGGGCGACATTTGAATACTCGCTTGGTAGCTGTTGTTATAAGCAAACTCCACCATGTACAAGTGATCTTCCCACCGCTTTCCAAAATCCAAGATGCACATGCGAAGCATATCCTCCATCGTCCTGTTTACCCTCTCGGTCTGACCATCCGTCTGCGGATGAAAGCCCATGCTGAAACTCAGTTTGGTTCCCAACATTTGTTGCACCAACCTACAGTCATTGGATGTGAAGCGCCCGTCTCGATCACTCACGATGCTGCGGGGAACACCGTGCAGTTGAACAATGTTATCTACATAGAGCTTTGCTAGCTTATCCACCAAATCATCCTTCCTATTCGGAATGAAGTGTGATACCTTCGTCAATCTATCTACGATCACCCAGATGGCGTCGTTTCACTTCTGCGACCTTAGCAACCCATGCACAAAATCCATTAAAATATCGTCGAACTACCACTTCGGGATAGGCAAGGGCTTCAAGAAACCTTCGGGCTTCTGGCACTCCGCCTTCACCAAGGTGCATGTTTGACACTTCGCCACATACAGTGCCACGTCCTTCTTGTAACACCCCCTATCCGTCGCATAACATATAGCAGTATGTCCGGCCGGGGCCCGATGCCATATACCACAGACAGACCGGGTGGTTACTCAATGGAAACCATCCAACAAATCCAACGTCCTACACAGAGCATTCTAGCGGAAGTAGTTTTATAAGTTGGAATTAAAAGAACCCAGCACAAAGAGCCTGAATGTCCACTAACAAGCCAAAAAGGAATGAAGTACATAAACCAATACTAGCCTTAAGGCCTTATAAATGGTTTACTCATATTACATGTTTTCCATACCACGGCACGCAGGCCGGTCATACATGAACAAAAGCAAGTAAAACACTCCAATTAGGCCTTCGAGGGCCGGCTTCACAATTTGGGCTTTGGCCCGCTATTGACCGCTTGGTCCAGCAACACCTGCAAGCAACAAACCACCGCACGGTGGCAAACAAAAGCAACAGTCAGCAATGTTGACCAAATTATAACGATCCCGCCCTCAATTCGGGGTGGCGATTCTCCTTCCCTGCACTTATTAGCATAACGCAGCAGTATATAAATATATATTGCATCACAGGCGTTGGCACACACGGCCACAAGCCCCGTGCACTCAGGACACATTCTCGGTGAACCGGCCAACGTCACGTCAATTTAAGTCATTGACATTCCGGACTCACCACCGCCACTTTGACGACCAAACATATGAGCATTTTGTCTTCCCGTCATGGGTCACGTCAATTTAAGCCATGGACCGCCGAAGACCCTCATCTATGCCAACGTCTCTAACCGAACGACATAGAACGGGTACGGTTCCATCTAACCCGTGCTCACATCGTAACGGCAATTTAATCCATTTACGCAGGTCAAATTTCTCTGAGTCCCTTTTCCATCACAAACTTCACATAACCCGGTTATGTTCAAGTTGGCTCCCAGGCCACCAAGTTGGCAAGATCACGCATCCGCCCAGTTTTCTGGGTGCACCTTAGGGTTAATCCCCAAGGCTCCTTGTTGCAATCTACCACGTAGAAAACCCGAAAAACAAACATTCGCACGGAGTATTCTCCGACATTTATGCAATGCAACATCACCGATCCAGACAACATGTCCGGACAGGCTTCACACATCATGCCTATGTCCGTTCTCAATTAATGACTCTACACAACGGGGACTTTACATATCTACCCGAAGGAACGCCTCCAACTCACCGCAAACTCGCGAGAGCGGGCTTCCTATGCAAAAGAAGGAGAGCTTCACATGCTCAAGAAGAGAATCATTACACTAGCGTTCTTCCTTGACACCATGGAAATGTACGCGGATGAAAAGCACCACAATCTCCTTGCCTTCGTAGATCCGAAGTCGGCTCGCAACGTGGAGCTCTAAAACTCCTCCAAAGACTGGATCTAGACTTCTTCTTCCTCCTTTGCTCTCCCCTCTCTCTAGGATTTAGACAGAGAACTTACGGCAGAAAATATGGGTTTTGAAAGCTTTCTCTCGGGTATAACCCCTTCAGGATAACCACAGCCATCGGATCCCACAAAAAGGGATGCACGGATACGATCCAGGTCTGACCTGGATGAATGGGGCTAAACACCGCATGGATCACCAATAGGAGCAGGACACGTTCGCGTCAAAACTGTGTCGGAACATTTAGTCAACTCCCGCCAAAACCCCTGCGTCAACACTCCACGTCGACCGAGTCAGACACGCCAGAATCTGCCACGCTCTCGACGATCGTCGAACCAAGATCGTCGAACGTTGCTAGATCGTCGAACGGAGATAGCTGGACCGATCGTCGAACGCAAAACTCTGGCCAAATCGTCGAATGCGCGGCCCGATCGTCGAACCCACGGCCCGATCGTCGAACTGACGACCCGATCGTCGAACCCAGATAGCTGGCCCGATCATCGAACACAGATAGCTGGCCCGATCGTCGAACCCAGAATATCGATAGATCGTCGAACGCAGCATTTTGACCAGATCGTCGACCGCTGCTCGACGATCGTCAAACCCAAATTTCTGCCTGATTGATTGCCAGATCTTTAAACTGCCCCGACACGCCCTGGGACACGCCCGTGTCCCAGGTCGTGTTCTCTGCTCGACGATCGTCGAACCTAAAATCGTCGAACACATGACCAAATTGTCGAACCAGCTCGACACGCCCTAGAACACGCCCGTGACCCAGGCCGTGTACCTCCTGCCAAATTCCAAATTTGGCCCGAAACGCCTCCTGTCGATCTTTTGAGTTTCGGGGCGTTACAGCTCTCCCCCTCTTAAAAGAATTTCATCCACGAAATTACATAAAGGAAAGATAAGTACAAATTTAAATTGTACCTGAGCGGAACAACTCCGGATACTCGTCAAGCATAGTGTGCTCTCGTTCCCAAGAGAGCTCCTCTCGACCGCAATTGTCCCATCGGACCTTGACCATCCTGATCTCTTTATTGCGTAGTCGCTTGACTTCCGAGTCTTCAATACGCACGTGCTTGTCCTTTGTCATCAACCCACTATCAATCGGCACTTGATCGATCGTGATCACTTGCGTAGGCTCTTGCACTGCCTTCCGTAGCACCGATATATGGAATACATCATGTAGACCACTAAGCTCCACTGATAGCTTCAACCGATAAGCCGCTTCACCAACCCGCTCCAGAACCTCAAACGACCCAAGGTACCTCGGGCTTTGCTTTTTCAATCGTCACACCTGCGAGATACCCTTGAACGGCTTGATCTTTAAGTACACCCAGTCGCCCACAGCGAGCTCCACGTTCCTATGCTTGGCATTATAGTACTTCGCTTGCCGGTCCTGAGCGACTAGCAATATCTCCTGAATGGTTCGCACCAATGAAGTAGCATCCTCTACCTCTTAGCGCTTGTACAACTTTGACTCACTCGTTTCCAACCAGGACAACGACGTGCGACATCTTCTACCATAAAGGGCCTCGAAGGGCGCCATTTGAATACTCGTCTGGTCTCTATTGTTGTACGCAAATTCCACCAGATAAAGGTGGTCTTCCCATGGCTTTCCAAAGTCCAAGACACACATGCATAGAATGTCTTCCACAGTCCTATTGACCCTCTCGGTCTGCCCATCTGTTTGCGGATGAAAGGCTGTGCTGAATTTTAACTTTGTTCCCAACATTTGCTGCACTAGCCTCCAATCATTGGACGTGAACCGCCCATCTCGGTCCCTCATGATGCTGCGGGGCACACCGTGAAGCCGTACTATATTATCCACATATAACTTTCCCAACTTCTCCACCGGATCATCCTTCCTATGCGGAATGAAATGCGACACTTTCGTTAGCCGATCTACGACCACCCCAATGGCATCGTTCCCCTTTTGCGACCTTGGCAAACCGTGCACAAAATCCATAGTGATGTCGTCGAATTTCCACTCCCAATAGGCAAGGACTTCAGAAATCCTCCCGGCTTTTGGCACTCCGCCTTCACCAAGGCGCAAGTTTGGCACTTCGCCACGTAGAGCGCCACATCCTTCTTCAAACCCGACCACCAAAACAGTTTCTTAACGCCGCGGTACATCTTTGTGCACCTCGGGTGAATCGAGTACTTGGTATGGTGCGCCTCGTATAACAAATCCACCCGCAAACTGCCCACACTTGGGACGCAAAGACGACCGTCTTTCCAAAGCATTCCATCCACAACTTCATATTGGGAATTTGACCCATCCAGAGCCTCTATCATGAGTTACTTCATGTGGCCATCCATATCCAATGCCTGCCGAATCCGATCAGCAAGGTCACATTGAACTTCAGTCCAATTCAAGAGTGCTTCAGCACTTGACTGCTTGTCTACGCAAGAACTCTCCAACGCCTCCAACTCCCGAACCAACCGCTCATCATGCACCGATAGCCAATTGGATTGAGCTGGGGCTCGGCGACTCAATGCGTCCGCAACCACATTACTTTTACCAGACACGTAGTGAATCTTGAATTTATAGTCCCCCAGGAACTCCATCCATCTACGCTGTCGCATATTCAGATCTTTCTAATCAATCAAATACTTCAGGCTCTTGTGATCGGTGTAGATATCAATCTTCACACCGGACAAATAATGCCTCCACGGCTTCAAGGCAAAAATCACGGCCGCTAACTCCAAGTCATAGACCGGATAGTTCCTCTCGTGCACATTCAGCTGTCTCGAGCCATAAGTTATCACACTTCCGTGTTGCAGTAACACGCAACCCAAACCGCTGCCCGAAGCACTGCTATAAATCTCATAACCTTCGGTCCCACTCGGCGAACTTAGCACAGGCGCCGTAGTCAACCGACATTTCAACTCCTCAAAAGCTCGCGCGCACTCCGGCGTCCAAACGAACTTCTGCTCCTTCCTCGTCAAAGTAGTGAGAGGTAATGCTATCCGCGAGAAGTTCTCTACGAAGCGCCTATAATAGCCGGCAAGCCCCAGAAAGCTCCGGACTTCCGCTACCGTAGAAAGCTCAAGCCACTCCCGTATAGAAATAATCTTCGCCGGATCCACTACAATACCTTCCTGACTCACTATATGACCGAGAAACGCCACTGAGGATAACCAAAACTCGCACTTCGAAATCTTGGCGTATAATTGATTCCTCCTTAGCGTCTCCAAAACCAAATGAAGATGCCTGAAGTGATCTTCCTCACTCCACGAGTACACCAAAATATCGTCGATGAAGACGGTCACAAAATGGTCCAAGTACTCCCTGAAGGTCCTGTTCATCAAATCCATGAACACTGATGGCGCATTAGTCAGCCCAAACAGCATGACCGTAAACTCGTAATGCCCGTATCTCGTACTAAACGCTGTCTTCGGGATATCACTCTCCCTTATTCGCATCTGATAGTACCCGGACTTGAGATCCAACTTTGAGTACACCGTCGACCCGATCAACTGATCAAAAAGATCATCGATCCGGGGGATCGGGTACTTGTTCTACTCCGTCAACTTGTTGAGCTCCCGATAATCAATACATAGCCTCAAGCTTCCGTCCTTCTTCTTAACAAAGAGGACCGGCGCGCTCCAAGGCGAAGAACTTGGATGCACATACCCTTACTCCAACAACCCTTGCTGTTGAACCTTCAGCTCCGCCATTTCCTTAGGCACTAGCCGATATGGATAGCGTGACACAGGCTTTGCACCTAGTACGAGCTCTATCGTAAAATCTATCTCCCGTTGAGGCGGGGCTCCAGGAAGATCTGCGGGGAACACATCAGGGTACACAACTACCATTGATATACTATCCAATGTAGGCTTTAGCTTTGCAACCTCCACTAGTGTAAAGAATAGCTCTGCACGAGCACGAACCGCCTTCACCACCAGAAGTGCAGACATCAACGTCTTGCTCGACCCTTTTAAGCCCGTAAAAGTCATCTCACGACTTGCTCCCAACTTGACTTTCTTGCGACCGCAATCAATATAGGCCCGCTGCTCTGAGAGCCGGTCCATGCCAAATATAATGTCGAACTCTACCAACGGTAGTAACGACGCTTGCAGATCGAACTCTTGATTCCCAATTCGAATCTTCATGCCACAGATTCTATCAGCGCGCATCGAACACCCATTGGGCAACAACACATCCAACTTGTCTTTCGCCATTGAAGAAGGTACTCCAATGCATGATATAAATTCTTCAAACAAAAAGGAGTGTGAAGCTCCCGCATGGAAGAGTACTCTTGCCGGATTTCACAGATCAAAACAAATCCTAAACAAGCAGTGGTAATGTAACACGCATATAACAAGTATTTAAACGATTAACTTGCTATAAATTTAAATTTTAGCTGTCACCACATCTGCCTGTTTGCTAGCCTCCTGCTGGCCAAGATTGATCACACAAGGCTGGGCTAGGGCATGATGAGATACGGTTGCCTCCACTACTTTTCCCTTGTCTTCGTAAGTTGCTCCATGTTTACTCTCGGACTTTGGACGTCCGCTCAAAAACTCTCGGGCATAATTCCCCATCTTTCCACAAATGTAACATGCGCCTGGGGTTCGGCTTGTAGTGGTCCCAGACGCAACAGAAGCAGGGGCTAGCCCCAAAGCCCTAGCCTTCTTATACCACTTACGAAACCCAGATTTTGAGGTGTTCGACATTTTGAATGTTGTTTCCTTTGCACTAAAGTTCTCAACTTCTCCTGACATAGCTTTCTTAGCCTTCTGAGCACCATCCCGACAATCGCGGGCTAAGTGTCCTAACTTGCCGCAAGTATAGCAAGTACATGGAGCTCGACTTGAAGGTGTTCTAGGTCTATTGATTCTCCTCCTTCGGCGTTTAGGCTCTGTCAGACCTGCAGAGTTTGGTACCCTGGAGATCCAGTCTTCAGCCTGGGATGGGGTTCCCAAACCCGAGAATACCGGAGGATTAAAGCTCATGTCATGTTTGAGCTATCTCTCGGTTGTCCTCCTCGGCACCACCGGTTCCTCTACTACCTGTTCCAACCTTCTCTGCTCAACCGCTTGCAGTGGTACCTGCTCCATCACAGGAGCGGGCTGCTGCATTTGCCTTGCAGGCTGTGCATTAATCATGGCAAACACTGCTTCGGCCACCAACCGTATGGTCTTAGCCGATGGAGGTGTTGCAGGAGCATCATTTGGTGCACTGCTAGACTCAGAAACTCGACGTTCCGATGGCCCAGCACTGCTTCTGGTCACCTATAGTGGTACAAAACACCGTTAAGCGACCAAACAAAATTACAAACAGCAATTATAGGAACACACAGGTTCCCCAAACAAACGTATTTTCATTCCTAAGTGAACATTCATGTGTTCTTTTACTGTAATAACGATGACGCACACACATGTGCTCACCACCCCTTAAAAAGAATTCGCCCACGAATTCAGTTTAAGCCCGACCAAAACTAGTAGTCCAATACCAAATTGTAACACCCCATATCCGTCACATAGCATATAGCAGTAGGTTCGGTCGGGGCCCGATGTCATATACCACAGACAGACCGGGTGGTTACTCAATGGAAACTATCCAACTAATCCAACGTCCTATACGGAGCATTCTAGCGGAAGCAGTTTTATAAGTTTCAATTAAAAGAACCCAGCACAAAGAGCATGAATGTCCACTAACAAGCCAAAAAGGAATGAAGTACCTATACCAATACTGGCCTTAAGGCCTTATAAATGGTTTACTCATATTACATGTTTTTCATACCACGGCATGCAGGCTGGTCATACATGAACAAAAGCAACTAAAACACTCCAATTAGGCCTTCGAGGGCCGGCTTCGCAATTTGGGCTTTGGCCCGCTATTGACCGCTTGGTCCAGCAACACCTGCAAGCAACAAACCACCATACGGTGGCAAACAAAAGAAACGGTCAGCAATGCTGACCAAATTATAACGATCCCGCCCCCAATTCGAGGCGGCGATGCTCCTTCCCTGCACTTATTAGCATAACCAAGCAGTATATAAATATACATTGCATCATAGGCATTTGCACGCACGGCCACACGCCCTGTGCACTCAGGGCACATTCTCGGTGAACCGGCCAACTATACAACCCCGTGTTCGTCGAACGGGCCCCGCCAGGAAGATCGAGCGAACCCAGTCCCGCGACCCGCACCCAAGCAACAAGCGGACATGCGGCAAGAGGCTGGTCCGCTCCCGCTCAGTTCAGTCTAGCTATCCGGGCGAGGCGACTCCTGGCCGCCAGCCCGCTCGACCTGTTGTCTGCGACCCACGATCCGCGAGCCGTTCTAATGTTCAGCGCAGTCGCCAGCCCGCTCCCTACCCGCGACCGGGCCACCCCGTCCGACTCGGAGGAATTTCGGCGAGTCGCGATGACCCGGCTCACGCTCGCCCTAGAAGGATCCGCGAGTCGCTAGGGCAAGGTCGCGCCCGCTTCTCGCGGGAGGGATTAGTGGCGAGCCGACCACCTCACTCATGGATGGGTCCCAGTAGAAGCCCCGCGGAGGAATTACATGAATGCCCTCCCCATGGGTGTGAATAGCTCCTCAGAACGGCGGAGCCACGCTGTTGGCAGAATAGGCCGGACTGCGCATAACTGTTCAGAACAGCGGAGTTTGGCTGTTGGCAGACCCGGCTAAGGTCTTCTTGGTAATTTCAGGTCAGCTCTTTTGGTTATTTGCATTTCAGTTTCTAAAAAGCTATAAATAGGACCCAAGGGGTACCTCAGAAAGGACGGCTTGGTCTCCCTGCTCCAGCTTTCAAGTTCTTTCTGAGGGTACCTTAGCTCGGCTTCTGGCTAAGGAGGGGAAGCGCTCTGAGATCTTTCGGGTTTGAGGTGGGACCTCCCTGCCGAGCCCTTGGGTCGGGATCACCTTGTCTTCTTTGTTGTTTTGCTTGCAGGAGTGAAGTAGGCGTGAGACCACCCCTTCCCCAAGGGCGAACTCCACAGGAGATCGAGGAATCGGTTTCAACATTTTGGTGCGGTGAGCGTGGACAGTGGTTAGTGCAGAAAAGCTTCAGCGAGTTCAATGACAGGATGACAGTGGTCCGACGGGCAGAACTCCCCCCCCCCCCCCGCCTCTCGCAATGGTGGGGATGTTAGAAGACTTCAGGAATGAGGTGTCGGGCCTCGTCAAGTTCGCACTCGGAACGCGAGCCGAGTGCTCGACTCCGGCAGCCCAGATCGTGGCCGCCCCCTCTTTGGGAGAGGACGCTCCCGGCAGGAGAGCCGGGAAGGAGGTGGCCGAGGAAGGCCGGGCGTGCGAGCTCCCCGGGCGCAAGCACTTCCCCGGCTCGACAGGCTGAGGCCGGTTCGGCGAGCTGGGCGCGCGAGACTCGTCGTCTCACCCGGTGGGGGGAGGCAGTCCTTTCAGTGAGCTGGTCTCCTCAGCTCCAGTTCCAGATGGGTTCAGGGAACTCGAGATGTCCTACTATACCGGGAAGGGAGACCCGGTCCAGCATGTCCAATGGTTCGAAGATGTGGTCTCCATCCGTCAGATGTCGGACGGATTCAAATGCCGACTATTCGCCATCACCCTCAGGGAGAAGGCGAGGGAGTGGTTCCACCAGCTACCGACCAGCTCCATCTACTGCTTTGAAGACCTGCGCTGAGGGTTCATGCTGAGGTTCACTACCTCGAAGAAGAGGAAGAAGGAGTCCGAGTCTTTGTTCCACATTAAGGAGGGGGTGAATGAGACGTTGGGGAGCTACGTGGACCGATTTCAGGAGGAAGTTACTCAGGTCTAGGAGATCTCGGGCCATAGTCTGATGATGGCCTTTACCCTAGGCCTGCAGCAGGGTTTCTTCCGAATGGAGCTGAAGAGAGTTCCTACCCTCTCCTACGAGGTGTTGATGGAGAGGACGGCGAGAGAAGTTGACGGGGAGGCGTCGAACCCAGAGTTTGCAAGGAAGATGGACAGGTGGGCCACGGAGGAAGAGAAGGAGTCAAGAGGAGGGAAAGTACAGGAGGAGAGAAGAGGAGATCCTAGGCAGAGGGAGCAAAGACAGCTCCAGTGGTAGCAGCAGCCGAGGTGGGGGCATCAGGAGCCCGACCGTCGGCTGGGCTGGAGACCTGAGTGGCAGGGGCAGGGGCCACAGAGAGGGTACTACGGAAGGGGTCACTACCAGGGGAGGCAAGATCAGTTCCACCCTTCGGGCTGGAGGCAGGGCCAGAGGCCCCGGCTCCCCGATCAAGAGGAGGCCATGGCCATAGCCTTGGGAGCCACGGAGGGGGATTATGAGGAGGAGGAGAAGAGAGGTCAGGGTGGAGCTACCCTATTGCGACTTCCATCAAGAAGAGGGGCATGCCACAGCCACCTGCCTGGAGTTCCTCGAGATGAGAGGGAATAGGGAACAGCAGCAGCAGCAGGGTCGGCAAGAAGTGAGGATTGAGGAGGTCCTGCCTCGGGCAGAGGAGGATTGTTGCGAAGACCGGGTGGATATTGGAACCCGAGGGGGGATCGGAGTGATCCACGGGGGAGTAGGGGTCGAGGCTTCCCACAAGGCAAGCCTCCACACCATGTACCGGCGAAGCGTCGCCTCCACATCCCAAACCCCACCCCCAGAGGAGAGGATCACTTTCTCCAGGAGCGATATGCCAGACCACGAGGACCCATTCTGCGATGCGCTGGTCATCAAGACTGCCATCGAGAATTTCACTGTCTCTCGGATCCTCGTGGACAACGGGAGCTCCGTCAACGTCATCTTCAAAAAGGCGTTTGACGCGATGAAAGTGGAGGCAAAGAGGGTGCTGGCCTCAGATGGACCCTTGTTCGGGTTTTCAGGAGAAAGGAAGGAAGTAGAGGGAGGAGTTGGCCTCCATGTTACCCTGGGGGGACAGTCCAGGAACTGCAGGTTCGTCATTGTGGACGCCCCCAGCAGCTACAGCGCCATTTTCGGGAGGCCCCTTATCAGCGCCTTCCGCTGCGTCCCCTCGTCTTTCCATCAGTGCTTAAAGTTCAACACCGAGGTGATTCAGGTCAGGGTCAGAGGGGACCCCAAGGTGGCGCGGGAGTGCTATGTCACTGCGGTGAACACCATCTCTTGGATGGAGGGAGCCGAAGAGATGGGGCGAAGGATGGAGGAGGCAGGGCAGGAAGCAGGAGAGGAGGAGCTGGAAATGAAGAACGGTGCAGAGGAGGAGGCGGCAAGAGGAGATCTGGAGGAGGTGGCCGAGGTGAGGGCCGTGGGAGAAGAGATGGGGGTAGAGGTCCCTGTTCCGGAGGAAGGGGATGCCGAAGGATGGGGGGAGCAGTCCAGGCTGGAGGCTGCAGAGGAAGTGGTGGAGCCCGAGGTGCTCACCCAGGGAGGCAGGATGGAGAAGATCCGCGTCAGCGGGGGGCTGACCCCGGAGGACCAAGGCAGGATGCTGGAGTGCATCCAGAAGAACATGGACATCTTCGCTTAGAACGCCGCGGAGATGCCGGAGGTTGATGCGGATGTGGCTTGCCACCGCCTCAACCTAGACCCGGGAACACGCCCCGTTTAGCAGAAGAAGAGGTCCACTGCGGACAAGCTGGCGGAGCCCATCAGGGAGGAGGTGGCGAAACTCCTCAAGGCCGGCTTCGTGTCTGAGATTCAGTACCCCGGCTGGGTCTCCAACGTGGTCATGGTTAAGAAAGGAGACGGCCGATGGAGGATGTGTATCGATTTTTCCTTACTTAATAAAGCTTGTCCTAAGAACTGTTATCCTTTGCCTCGGATTGACGCGCTGGTTGACTCAGCCGTCGGTTTTTGTGTAATGAGTTTTTTAGATGCTTTTTCAGGTTATCATCAAATCAGGATGCACCCCCCAGACATCAAGGATGTCTCGTTCATCATAGGGGATGGATGCTACTGCTACAAGATGATGCCCTTTGGGCTGAAGAATGCTGGGGCAACCTACCAGAAAATGATGGATAGGGTCTTCAAGGAGCAGAGGGGGAGGAATTTAGAGGTGTATGTAGACGACCTCATGATCAAAAGTCGGGATGTGGACTCCCACCTCCGAGACCTGGAGGAGACCTTTGCCACCCTGCGCAAATACAAGATGCGATTGAATCCCCTAAAATGTGTCTTTGGGGCTAGCAGGGGAAAGTTCTTGGGGCACCTCCTCACCCCCGCGGGGGTCGAGCCGAACCCAGATAAGGTCAGGGCTATCTTGGAGCTGGGGTCCCCGCGGAATGCTAAGGAGGTCAAACGGCTGACGGGGAAGCTGGCAGGGCTGAGTCGCTTCCTTTCTCGGGCAGGGGAGAAGTGCTCCCCCTTCTTCAAGATGCGGAGGGGTGGTCAGAGGTTTGAATGGACCAAGGAGTGCGAGGAGGCGTTCCAGGCCCTCAAGGTGCAGTTGACACAGGCTCCGCTGCTCCAAGGGCCGAAAGAGGGGGAGGACCTGTTCTTATATCTCAGGGTCGGGGCGGAGGCCTTGAGCTCCGTCTTAGTTCGTGAAGAGGGAAAGAGGCAGCTCCCTATTTATTACGTGAGCCGGGTCTTGAGGAAGGTCGAGCTCCGGTATCCGATTTTGGAGAAGCTAGCCTTCGCCCTGATCATCTCGGCCCGGAGGCTGCGACCTTACTTCCAGGCACACTCAATCTGAGTGGTGACCGACCATCCTCTCCGCAACATCTTTGAGGGGTTGGAGCATTCAGGAAGGCTGGCCAAGTGGTCGGTGGAACTGAGCGAGTTCGATGTCTCCTTCGTTCCGCGGCTCTCGATCAAAGCTCAAGCGATGGCCGACTTCTTGGCCGACTACGTGGTTGAAGTGGCGGAGGAAGAACTCACCCGCCCGACTCCTTAGAAGGTGAGGGTGGATGGTGCCTCAGGGAGGCATTCCCTAGGAGTGGTGGTGATCCTGGAAAGCCCTCAGGGAACTCGAATTGAGCAGACGGTGGTGGTGCACTTTCCCATTACCAACAACCAGGCCGAGTACGAGGCCGTGATAGCAGGGCTACGCCTGGCCAGGGAGCTGGGGGTGTCGGATGTGGAGGTCCTTACTGACTCCATGGTAGTAGCTTCCCAGATCAACGGGGAGTTTGAGGCAAGGGAGCCCACCCTGCGATCATACTTTGCCAAGGTGAAGGGGGTCATAGGCACTTTTCAAACCTTCACCATCCGACACGTGCCCAGGGAAGAGAATGAACAAGCTGATCAGCTAGCAAAGCATGGTCCCCAGGTGGGGGTACCATCACCGACCCGTTCCGCCCCTCCATCGAAGAGGGAGAGCTCATGGAAATTGATCAACAAAGTTCGTGGATGGACCCAGTGGTGGCTTTCCTCTCCACGGGAGAGTATCCGGAGGGGCAGATAAGAAGAAGCTAAGGCACAAGTCAGGGTATTACCTCCTCCATGACGAATAGCTATACAGGAAGACCCTCTCAGGGATGTTGGCTCGCTGCGTGGCCGAGGGCGAAGTGCAAAGGATCTTGGAGAAAGTCCACTCCGTGGAATGTGGGAGTCACTCCGGGAGTCGGACCCTGGAAGGAAGGATAGTCAGGCAAGGGTATTTCTGGCCCACCCTGGGCGGAGACGCCGCGGAGTTCGCGAGGAGGTGCCATAAGTGCCAGCTATTTGCCCCCCTCCAGCTACAGCCGGCCCAGCGACTCAAAAGTATCACGGCCCCCTGGCCCTTCGTAATTTGGGGGATGGATTTGGTTGGTCCATTCCCCCAAGCCAGTGGTCAGAGAAGGTTCCTCCTAGTAATGATTGACTACTTCTCCAAGTGGATGGAGGTGAAGGTGCTGGCCAAGGTAACCTCCCAGGTAATCAGGAATTTTGTTTGGGGAGAAATCATATGCTGCCACGGATTACCTCAGGCCATCATCACGGATAACGAGCCCCAGTTCGCCAGCATCGAATTCACCAACTTCTGCGGGCAGCTTGGAATTGACCTCAGGTTCGCCTCGGTCCATCACCCCAGGAGAAACGGGCAGGTGGAGGCCGCAAATAAGATCATCGTCAACCTCCTCAAAAAGAAGGTGGAGAATTTGAAGGGGAGCTGGGTGGAGCAGCTTCCCATGGTTCTTTGGGCCCTAAGAACCACCCCCAACACGGCTACTGGAGAGACCCCCTTCAAACTCTCCCATGGGTGCGAGGTAGTGCTCCCCGTGGAATTTGAAGTCCAAACAGCTCGAGTCGTTGCGGCCAAAGATGGCCGAGAGGAGTGGCAAGCGGAGAACGAGGAGGAGCTGAGGCTCTCCCTTGACATGGTGGAAGAGCTGAGGGACCTTTCCGCTATCCGACAGGAGGAGGCGAAACAAAGAATGGCCAGATACTTTGACAAGCATATCAGGGTCAAACAGTTCGTGGAAGTGGATTTGGTGGTGAAGAAGGTAGATGCGGCAGGGAGGTCAGCATCCGTAGGAAAGCTCAACCCCAGCTGGGAGGGACCATTTATTGTAAAGGAAGCTTCGAAGTCAGGAGGCTATCGACTCTAAAATGTAGAGGGCAAGACCCTGAGTCTCACCTGGAGTGGTGACGACTTAAAACGATTTTTCCCCTGAAGCATGTAAGCGATACTTTGATTATAATAAATTTCTTCAACCCTCCAGTATTGTCATAGCTAGTCTGCATAGAGAAATGGAATGTGTTTTGGACCCCGAGCAGATCCCGCTGCCAGGCTCTCACCCAGCTGGTAGGGCCGGAAGTCACTCGGTGTCATCCTTGGCCTCGAGCAGATCCCGCTGTCAGGCTCTCACCTAGCTGACAGGGCCGGAAGTCACTCGATGGAATATGTTTTGGACCCTGAGAAGATCCCGCTGCCAGGCTCTCACCTAGCTGGCAGGGCCGGAAGTCACTCGGTGTCATCCTTGGCCTCGAGCAGATCCCTCTGTCAGGCTCTCACCTAGCTGACAGGGCCGGAAGTCACTCGATGGAATGTGTTTTGGACCCCGAGCAGATCCCGTTGCCAGGCTCTCACCTAGCTGGCAGGGCCGGAAGTCACTCGGTGTCATCCTTGGCCTCGAGCAGATCCCGCTGTCAGGCTCCCACCTAGCTGACAGGGCCGGAAGTCACTCGATGGAATGTGTTTTGGACCCCGAGCAGATCCCGCTGCCAGGCTCTCACCTAGCTGGCAGTGCCGGAAGTCACTCGGTGTCATCCTTGGCCTCGAGCAGATCCCGCTGTCAGGCTCTCACCTAGCTGACAGGGCCGGAAGTCACTCTATGGAATGTGTTTTGGATCCCGAGCAGATCACGCTGCCAGGCTCTCACCTAGCTGGCAGGGCCGGAAGTCACTCGGTGTCATCCTTGGCCTCGAGCAGATCCCGCTGTCAGGCTCTCACATAGCTGACAGGGCCGGAAGTCACTCGATGGAATGTGTTTGGACCCCGAGCAGATCCCGCTGCCAGGCTCTCACCTAGCTGGCAGGGCCGGAAACTACTCGACGGTATTGATAATGGATTGGAGTCACGAAGATTAACCTAAAAAGGGGTCTAACGTAACCACCCAGCCCCTAGAATGACGACCGAAAGGAGGCAAGAACCCAAGCCGCATTATAAAGGGGTCAACCCGCAAGAAATCTGATGACTTAGGTGAGCGACGAGCCGGCTCGCCTCAGCTGGTGAGCGAGTAGCCACCACAGCGGGGCCGGGCTGCAGAGGCAGGTCGCCCCTAGCGGGACGATCGATCGGGCCTCCTATGAACCCTAAGCCAAATCCGTAGGCATGCGACCTCATCGACACAACGCAAGATGAACAACCGCGAGCACGGAAAGGGAGAATTTACATCGCGCAATAATAGCAAATATGCATATGTGGCCGGCGGGGAAGCATTTATAAGAGCATTAATAGATGAAAACCGCAAAGTCTAGGCGCGGCTCGTGCTTCCATCTCAAACAACCAAAAATACATCGTGTATACACCTAACAAGCAAATGTCAAAGAAGCGAGGGTGATGCGAGATCCTGGGAGGGAAGTCCTAGATGGGCTGGAAGGACTTATCCCCGGGGTCCGACACGGGAAGAAACAACGCCGACACCACGTCGCCCGCCGAGAGTTCCGCGGCCTCGCTCTTGAGGAGATCCACACGTCATAGCATCTGCATTGTGTACTTCGCGGCGCTGACGGTGTTCTTTTGCATCAGCACCTCCAACTCGTAGTCAGAATGGTGTTCGAGCGGGCAGACCCTGTTATCTGGCGGAGGGACAGCGGCGGCAGCCTCCAGCTCGCGCACCAGCGCCTCCAGCGCTGACTTGTCCTGACCAAGGGCGGCGATCTCAGCACCCATCCGACTGGCCGTCGCCGCGTCCTGAGAAAAGGAAAGAAAATCGTAAGGTGGATTCGCGAGAAGAAGCGGTGATTGGGAGTAAGCACATACCACCCCTCCCAAGTACTGCGCGAGGGTCTCCTCGACCGCGTCGGCCCGTCTCCTCTGGAGATCCACGTCCTCCTGAGCAAGTTTTCGGGCCTCCTCCCTCTCGTCCGCCAACTTCTTGAGAGAGGTGGTGTTCCGCTCCAGCTGGGTGCAGCGCCTCCCAACCATATGGGCCAACTCCATGCTGCGCAGTTGGGCCCGCGCACTCTCATGCACCAGTACTCGCGTCGCCTCCTTGTCGTAGATAGCGGCGTCCTCTCGCGAGTAGAGGCAGAACGAGAAGTTATAGGCCTCCCCACCGATGGTGTCCTGCTCCAGCCAACTCGACAACAGAGTCGAGAACACTGCGCGATTTGACTCCTTGTCCCATGACAGAAGCGGGACGCCAAGCTCGTCCAGGCATTTCTCGCCGTAGTCGAAATTGCGATGCCCTCTCGGCACCGGCTTCGCGGCAGTTTGCGACCCGTCTGGCGGCCCGGAAGTGCCTGCCGCCCCGCCGGGGGTGTCGCTGGTCGGAGCGACCGAAGGGGGGGGGACCCTCGGCCGGTAGATCCATCGGGGCCTTGCCTTTTCTTTGGCCACCGGCGAGTTGCTACCCCGTAGTCTTCGCCATCTTAGGCGGGGGAGCGGGCTGTCCGCCGCCCGGCTGCTTCTTAGTAGGGACCGACGGGGCGTCGCGCTGAGCGGCGTCTGCGGCCTGAGCCCGGGCGAGGACCCCGGAGGCGATCCGAGCACTCTCGTAGGGAGGATGAAGGGGAACGTCTCGCTCGCCTGCCAAGAAGAAAGGGTGAAACCGAAGAAGAGAAGAGCAAGACAGAGCAGTGGCGAGTGGCAAACCTCCCCTAGGCGGGACGGCGGCAAGGTCATCGAGGTTGCGACGCAAGTACGCGACCTCGAAGTTCTTCCTAGCGAAGAACCAACACAGGTCGGCTTCATGGCCCCCCAGGCTGGGTGGGCGGTAACTCGCCTCGCTGAGCTGCACCGGCGAGAAGGGGACGTTGCCAAAAACCCCCTTGATGAACAAGAACTTTTTGAGCCAGTTGTGACTCTTATTAACGGTCTCCCGCACCTTGAGGTGGGCGCTGGAGAAATAGGCGGTCCCGTCCCGGTTCGTACGGAAGGAGAATAGTTTGCGGAAAACCGCGAGACTGAACTCAACTCGCTCCTCCCGCAGAAAGCAGGCAAACCCTACCATAACAGCTACGGAGTTCGGGGTCATCTGGCCTAGGAAGACACCGAAGTACTTCAGCACTTGGCGTACCTCAGGCCATAGGAGAAGCCGAAGACCCACCTCAAAGTGAGCCAGGGGTATGGCGAGCTCGTCCCTGGACAGATCATTGATCTTCTCCCCTTCCCCGGGTCGTCTCGCCGAAAATCCCGGCGGGACGTGGTCGCCAAGGGCATCTAGTGTAAGACCCCCTTTTTTTTCCTTTTTGACACCGGGGTCTTAGGCCCAGAACCGCCGTTTTGCGGTGACTCCTTCACGCCCTGAAGGGTCATCACCACAAAGCGCCGATTCTGCCGGCCAATTCGATCACATAAAAGTTGCATAATGAAGTAAAATGAAAAACTATCTGTCCACAGAGAATCACATGACATATATGAATATAACTCCACGAAGGGAGTGTCCACAGAAGATAACATCAGAGTAGCAAAATACGGGCTTATGCCCGGTACAACATATCCTCACTACAAAATCACTCATGCGGAAGCAAAAGCTGAAAAACTACTCAGGGTCGAGACTCACAGTCCCGGCTGTATGAACTCCGGAGCTAGACTGCCCCACCTCCAAGCGCACCGGCCTCTGGGGCTGCTCCTCCATGCTGGTCTCCACGATCCCCTAAATGGTGCGGTTCGAAAACTGTTAGTCTAAAAGACTAAGTCCTATCATCCCCCACCCCTTCCCCCACGGCTCCTAGGCACCGAGCGGAGAGGAAGAAAGGGGAGGACTTGAAGGTGGAGAATATCAAAAGCAGATGGCAGCGGTCCTATTCTAGCAAGTTCTATAGCATATAAAGACAATAAAATGTAAGCTGAAATGTAACCTTCACTTATGTGGAAAAACACATAAGCCAAGGGGTCTCTTGCAAGGCTCCCATCGTATAAAAAGTCCCATACCGATTTATACGTTGGGGTGTCGGTGGTCAAACAGCAGTAACTAAATATATCAAAATTAACCTTAATTTATAAACTTGCCCACACAAGCTTATAGACTAAGGGGTCGTTTTGCAGGTCCTAAAGTATAAGCGTCCCATTCCACTTATACTTTAGGTGTCAAGGTTTAAGGTAACGATTATGCTATGACATGCAAGTGGGTATGATGGATCATGCAAGTGCAACGCACACACCCGACTCTGTGCACACAGACCTTTAGTTCCCCCTTTCTGGAGCCGTAACCTCCCAGGATTCCTCCGTAGTGGCAGACGGAAGCGGTGGGTTGGGCCTCGCCCACCTCTAAACCAGTAAAGCACTACCGGTCAGACCTATCGTACGCCTCAACGCTTGGTGCACGAAGCGGACTCCTGCGTACTCTTGCCGGCTGGCGCACCGGACTTCTGTTGGCGAAGTGCTAACCACACTTGCCGAGTCAACGTATTGGCGTCGGTGCATCGACCCTCCAATACCGAAGACCCACCACCTTAATTTACTTTCCTTTTATGCACATGCAAATTTAGCGTGATCAAAACCCGAGCCGAAGCTCCCCGGACCAACACGTCCGTCACAAACAATCGAGCCGAAGCTCCCAGCTAACATCCCGTGCCATCAGTGTCTGTGAAATGTGCAACCCTAATTACTAAGTTACTCTTTTCAGCTTGTTAAACAGTTTACGTTAACCCAGGACTGCCCCCGGTATTCCCTGTGAAGGGCTCTCAAGGGGCACTAGGAACTGTGTTGGGATTACGCCCAGCGTTCCCTTTCGCAAGGTACTTATTTTATTATTGGTTGATCCCCTTACCCATTATTTTCTCATGTTTCGATACGCTAATCCTAGGGTGATTTGACTCCAACTCTCCTTGGGTAGGACGATCTTTCGTCGGACCCGAACGCCTTTAAACCCTAGACAAAACCACACCCTACTCACTCATCTTCCAAAGATGCAGCCCATTCCACTTGTCCTTACAGCAAACCATCAAGACCCATCATACGTGCCCTAATTCATATCCAAATGAAATCCTGCAGTTTTGCTATATGCAGACCACTTAAGCTACGTGACCCGTAAAAAGGGAAGTACATGAAATACTCATCCAGTACCCTCATGATAATTATCAGAGGTCTATTATGATAAATATAGACTAAATTCAGAAAATCATATTTTTCCCAATTAATCTACTATTTATTGAATTTTCCTCAAAAACTAGGCCATAGTCAATTTGAACATGAACCATAAGATTTTCTCAGGTAATGGCCTCCTAAAATTTGTATTCACTAAATAACAGAGAAATATCATTGGTTGCCAATTTTCATAATTTTCCAGATAATTCTTGACCTCTAAAGGATTTATTAAAATAATTCCTAAAATCAAATATAATGAAGGAAGTGCCACATATATGTCTCCAATAATTATGTAAAAATTACTAAGGCTTCATAGGGAACTAGAAACATCATGATGAAGAAATTAGAATTTTTCAGACAATCTAAAAGTCATTATTAAATTTCCCAAGGTTCCATGGAATTAAATAATTAAAGAAGCAACTACTAAATATCATTCTTCAAAAATTTCATAAAAATTTACAGAGATGGGTATCATGACTATAAGCCCCTTTGCTAAGTTTTATCAAGTTTAAACAAGTATAGTTCTCTGCAAAAATTCTTAAGTGGAAATTATAAAATATGACTTTGTGAATAAAGTACCAAAAATATTCATCCAAAATTTATTATAAAATTTCCAGAGACATGTATGCCCTAAGCAACGACCCATTCAAAATTGCAGGCCTTTTCAGATAGTTTTGGTATTAGATCTTATGGTTTCAAAGCTAGTGCCCTAAACTAGGGTTATGGATTTAAGGGGTCTTAAGTCTTCCAAATGCCCTAAAATTTTAACCACAGGACCATAGTAACCCTATAGACATCATTCCCAAGTTTCAAGTCCATCCAAGGTCGTTTGACCCCAATTTCTTCAAACCCTAGAAATTTACCCTAAAGGGCCTACCCTAACATTCTAGGGCTACCCTAGTCCAATCCACTCCAAACTCCATAAGTGAGTGTAAAAAGTCAAATTATATCTGTGGCCAGAATTTCAGCCTCTGTTGAGGTGATTTGGTCACTCAAAACCAAAAGTGCAACTTTTGACCAAAATGCCCTTCATAGGGTATAAATAGGGTTGGGTCAAAACCTATTCAAAACTCATCCAATCTAAATGAAATTTTATACAGGGACCTAATTGGAGCCCAGGGACCACTCACCAAGATTTGGGAGGGTTTGGATGTGTTTAGGGCACCTATTTAATTTATCTAATGATTATTAAATTTTTACCAAAACAATAGAAATATTTTCCCCAAAAATTCCCATTTTTTGGCAGGCCCTAGGTATGTCTAGGATAGACTCTCTGCCAAAATTTCAGCCAATTTGGGCTTGGGGTGAAGAGTGGGCACTCAATTTAGTGACTGCCTAGCCCTAAGGGTATGTCCCACCAAAATGGGTGCCCTGGTCTATCCAGTGTCCCAAAAGGGTCCAAACAATTTTTGCTGCAAACTAGACACCCTAAGCTACAATGTTCATGTTGGGCAAATTTCCATTCAGGGTCCCTAAGTATTTTTAAACATTAATTACATTAAATACATCCAGTGTGACAGAAATGAAATAATTTTTATTTAATTCCTATAGTATTTGATCTGATGCCGCACGAATCTTGGCGCAGATCGACGGCATCTGGTCATCGTCCTCACTGAGCCAACGGCTGAGATTTATTCTTCCTGGAGCGATTTCCAAGCTCTGCCGCCGGCAATCCAGCCCCTTCCCCGGCCGGCCACCGCCACCAACACCTCCGTCGAGGTGGTGGCTATCGTCAGACGGCGGCTCCGCCGCCGGAGAGGCGTTTTCCGGCGGATTAAGCAAGAATTTTTCTTGCCGAAACCAGGAGAAATCCCGGATTTGATCGGGCTCAATTGAGCCCGAAACTCAAGCCTAAGGATTCCTAGGATCTACCCGCGAGTTAAGGAGAGGAGGAGGACCTTCCTGGCGGCCTGGATGCGAGAGGAGCGGCGGGATGCCATTGGCGACGGCGGCGGCGCTCGGCTTCTGCAACTGCACAGTGGAAGGGCTCGTCTCCTCCAGGTAAGTGCTCCAAAATGATCCCCTCGGCTTCCTGATGGTGTTTAAATGGCAATTGGGGGAGGGGAGAGGCTGGTTCTTCAATGGCCATTATCTCCATTAATGGAGTGGCTCGGGTTGTGTGGAGGGGGGCTGAACCCACCCCTTGGTGGCCGGGAAACGGCTGGAATCAACTCCTCTCCCCTAGAGGAGTTGATTGCAGCCATAATGGGTGGCTGTTAGTCTCCCTTGGCCGGCCTCTCACTTCCCCCTTCTCCTTCCTCATTTCTCTCTCCTCCATTATCATGGAGAGGAGCTCCTTCTCTCTCCTAGTCACCTCTGGTTGACTAGTCAACCCCACAAGCTAAAGGCAACCCACTGGATTATGATGATCATGGGAATGGAGTTTAGCCTAAGGGAGAAGTGGCTTGAGCTTGGGTTAGCCCTTTTTGGGCTAAGTTGACTTGACCCTCAATGAGGGTTGACTTGGCCAATTTGACCATCTAGGTTGACCCCATTGGGTCCTGGGTGATTCATTGGCCTCCCTAAGGTCTATGTAGGGTTGGGTAGGGTTGACTTGGCACCTTAAAGGTCACTTGACCCTTGGTAAGGTCACTTTGACCATTTTAGGGCTAGAGTTGACTTGGGTCAACATGACCATTTGAGTTGACCCCAATGGATCCTTGGTGACCCATTGACTCCCCTTAGGGTCTAGGTAGGGTTACCCTGCACTTTGGAGGTCACATACCCTTAGTAAGGGTACTTTGACCAGATTAGGAGCTTGAGTTGACTTGGGTCAACCTGGCCTCTAGGGCTGACCCCAATGTGTCCTTAGTGACCCATTGATCCCACTTTAGGGTTAGGAGGGCATGGGTGGGGTCCTCTGGACTAGGAGTAGGTCAATTGGCCCTAAGTGGGCTAGGTTGACCTATTTAGGGCTAGGGTTGACCTTGGTCAACTGGGCCTCTTGGGTTGGCCCTAATGGGTCCTTTTGGCTCTAATGGGTCTCCCAAAATGTTTGGGAGTGTTGTGGTAGGGTCTTGGGGTCATGGTGAAGCCCCATTGTCATCCTAAACTATTGTTCAGAATTCTACTATCTGCAGACCATGGTGATCCCTACCTTGGCCTCCTATCTCTTGGCCCATTTCTGGCTTCCCAGGGTTTTGTCATGACCTAGTCATGGCCAAAACCACTCTTAGGGGTCTAGTTGGAAATGGGATGTTACATCTAGGTTCTCGCGCTCCGAGATGATGGCGTGGGGAAAGTCATGCTCTGAGAAGGTCCAGGCGCATTTGCTTCGCCCGTCCGCATCGCCACCGCCGCCGCCCATTCCGCCGAACTGCCGCCGTTTGAGCGAGACAGATCCAGAGGGAGAACGTGAGGCGTGCTTCGCGAAGAGCAGGAAATGGGAAAGTGCTGTGAAGTGGTGGGAGGATAAGAACCGGCAAGGCCTATTTATAGGGAGAAAGAAAAGGCGGGAAATTTCCCGCCGACAGGAAGGGTGCGTGTAGCAAAAATCAGGCCTGACGGTTCGACTTCCCTACGCGCAACCGCACCGCCAAGACCGTTCAGGAGCGGGTCTCGCCCGTCCGCATCCGCGCGAGGAATGGGCGGGAGAGTCTCGGCCCGCACCCGCCCAGGATTCTGAGCGAGTCGGGGAGACTCTTAGCCGGCGAGCTCCTCGGCCCGCTCCCGCTACGATCGGGATGGAGGGTTGAGCGAGTCCATCCCCTGACCTGCTCTCGCACCAGGGGGGAGGCGAGCGGAGGACGCGGGTACACTCGATCCCGCCCCGCAGAGAATAAAAGCAACAACATGGTAATTTCGACATGCATCAGAAATCAAAAATCAGGCCCATAGGCGGGCGAAGAGAGTCGCAAATCGTTACAGATACAGAATAAGTCTTTGAAATAGTAGCAACGCAGCGATATCCCGCGAACGGGGAGAAGAAAGGGTGGATCAGTATTGGATCCACTTCCATCTGCCCCGCCGTTGCGTTCCAGTTCGCGGCGGCACGCGAGGGTAGTGATAATCGCGCAGCGCCACCAGCTCCTGTTGGGCCATGCCAACTTGTTCTGAGGCACTCCTTAGGCGCTCCTCGGCCGGCGTAATGTGCACGCCTGGCGAAGTGACCTCGCCACCTTCTGCTGCGCGCGGGGCCCCCTCTAAGGCCGCGAGCCGAGCCTCGGTGTCGGCCTTGACTTGGTCGACCCTCTTCACGAGCTCCTGAAGCAGCAGAGTATGTTTCTGGAACAGCCGTGTCAACTGCCTCTTCATCCCCACCGCATCAGTCGGGTCGCCCAGGTAATTTGAAACACCTTCCACGTCAGGCGGAGGCGAGTACCCTTCGCTCATCTCAGTTTCGGAGGAAATCATGTTGTAGCCTGCAAATGGGAGATTCAGAAGGAACGAACGAGAACAAGGAAAGCACTGAGTACGAGCTTACCAGGGATTGGCACGCCATCCATACCGATGGAAGGACGAGAGGAGCCCGGCCGGCCCTGAAAGGGTTCTCCCTCGAAGGCCATAAGAGATTTCCCTAGTCCGGGGGGGGGGGCGGCGAACGAGGGATTTTCGGGGGTGGACGGTCCAGACTTGAGGGACTAGCAACCCTCTCAGACGACAAGGGAGGGGGCGATCCTCCCCACCGTCCCCCTCGTCTTCACGAGGCAGCACCTACAGGACAAAGGGTCAGAAACGTAGCAACAAGCCGGGAGGGGAGATCACGTACCTCAGAAGCGACCTCGACACCGACAGCCGAGCTGGAAACCGGAAAGTTATTCGTCGGGGGCCGCCTCACAATATTTCCATTTACCGGTCTAAAGAGAGGGCCGGGAGACCCACTCGCTAGCCAGGGGGCGGCCTCGAGGGCCTCCTCCCGCGTCTTCTGGCCCGCGGCCGCTAGGCAGGCTCGCATCTCTTCGCTGAACGGCATCAGGAAGCTGCAGTCCGCTTGGAAAAATGAGATGGTCTGAGGATACCCCCCTAAGCTTGGTGGTATATTTATAGCCAAATAGTGGGGCCCCACCAGAAGATTCCCTGCCAGCTCAGCACTGTACTCGTCGAACACGCGGGTTGGATGGTTCTTTCCGAGCTTTATCAAGCTCAAAAAGAGCGGGGATTGTGTACAACCCCGTGTTCGTCGAACGGGCCCCGCCAGGAAGATCGAGCGAACCCAGTCCCGCAACCCGCACCCAAGCAACAAGCGGACATGCGGCAAGAGGCTGGTCCGCTCCCGCTCAGTTCAGTCGAGCGAGCCGGGCGAGGCGACTCCTCGCCACCAGCCCGCTCGACCCGTGGTCTGCGACCCGCGATCCGCGAGCCGTTCTAATGTTTATCGCCATCGCCAGTCCGCTCCCTACCCGCGACCGGGCCACCCCGTCCGACTCGGCGGAATTTTGGCGAGTCGCGATGACCCGGCTCGCGCTGTCCCCAGAAGGATCCGCGAGCTGCTAGGGCCAGGTCACGCCCGCTTCTCGCGGGAGGGATTAGTGGCGAACCGACCACCTCACTCATGGATGGGGCCCAGTAGAAGCCCCGAGGAGGAATTACATGAATGCCGTCCCCATGGGTGCGAATAGCTCCTTAGAACGGCGGAGCCACGTTGTTGGCAGACCAGGCCGGACTGCGCATAGCTGTTCAGAACAGCGGAGTTTGGCTGTTGGCATACCCGACTAAGGGCTTCCTTGTAATTTCAGTTCAGCTCTTTTGGTTATTGGTAGTTCAGTTTCTAAAAAGCTATAAATAGGACCTAAGGGGTACCTCAGAAAGGACGGCATGGTCTCCCTGCTCCAGCTTTCAAGTGCTATCTGAGGGTACCTTAACTCGGCTTCTGGCTAAGGAGGGAAAGCGCTCTGAGATCTTCCGAGTTTGAGTTGGAACCTCCCTGCCGAGCCCTTGGGTCGGGATCACCTTGTCTTCTTTGTTGTTTTGCTTGCAGGAGTGAAGTCGGTGCGAGACCACCCCTTCCCCAAGGGCGAACTCCACAGGAGATCGAGGAATCAATTTCAACACCAACGTCACGTCAATTTAAGCCATTGACATTCTGGACTCACCACAACCACTTTGACGGCCAAACATATGAGCATTTTGTCTTCCCGGCATGGGTCACGTCAATTTAAGCCATGGACCGCCGAAGACACTCATCTATGCCAACGGCTCTAACCAAACGACATAAAACGGGTACGGTTCCATCTAACCCATGCTCATATCGTAACGGCAATTTACGCCATTTACGCAGGTCAAACTTTTCCGAGTCCTGTTTCCATCACAAACTTCACATAACCCGGTTATGTTCAAGTTGGCTCACAGGCCACTAAGTTGGCAAGATCACTCATCCACCCAGTTTTCCGGGTGTACCTTAGAGTTAATCCCCAAGGCTCCCTGTTGCAATCTACCACGTAGAAAACCCGAAAAACAAACATTTGCATGGAGTCTTCTCCGGTATTTATGCAATGCAACATCACTGATCCAGACCAACATGTTCGGATAGGCTTCACACATCACGCCTATGTCCGTTCTCGATTACAGACACTAAACAACGGGGACTTTACATATCTACCTGAAGGAACGCCTCCAACTCACCGCAAACACGCGAGAGCGGGCTTGCTATGCAAAAGAAGGAGAGCTTCACATGCTCAAGAAGAGAATCGTTACACTAGCGTTCTTCCTTGACGCCATGGAAATGTTCACGGATGAAAAGCACCGCAATCTCCTTGCCTTCATAGATCCGAAGTCGGCTCGCGACTTGGAGCTCTAAAACTCCTCCAAAGACTGGATCTTGACTTCTTCTTCCTCCTTTTCTCTCCCCTCTCTCTAGGATTTAGACATAGAACTTACGGCAGAAAATATGGGTTTTGAAACCTTTCTCTCGGGTATAACTCCATCAGGATAGCCACAGCCGTCAGATCCCACAAAAAGGGATGCACAGATACGATCCAGGTCTGACCTGGACGAATGGGGCTAAACACTGTATGGATCACCAATATGAGCAGGACACGTCCGCGTCAAAACTGTGTCGGAACATTTGGTCAATAGCCGCCAAAACCCCTGCGTCAACACTCCGCGTCGACCGAGTCAGACATGCCAGAATCCGCCCCGAGCTCGACGATCGTCGAACCAAGATCGTCGAACGCTGCCAGATCGTCGAACGCTGCCAGATCGTCGAACGGAGATAGTTGGCCCGATCGTCGAATGCAAAACTCTAGCCAAATCATCGAACGCGCGACCCGATCGTCGAACCCACGGCCCGATCGTCGAACCCAGAAAACTAACTGATCGACGAACACGCGGCCCGATTGTCGAACCCACGACCCAATTGTCGAACCCAGATAGGTGGCCTGATCGTCGAACATAGATAGCTGGCCCGATCGTCGAACCCAAAATATCGACAGATCATCGAACGCAGCATTTTGACCAGATCGTCGACCGCTGCTCGACGATCGTCGAACCCAAATTACTGCCTGATCGATTGCAAGATCTTTGAACTACCCCGACACGCCCTGGGACACGCCCGTGTCCCAGGCCGTGTTCTCTGCTCGACGATCATCGAACCCAAAATCGTCGAACACACGACCAAATCGTCGAACCAGATTGACACGCCCTGGAACACGCCCGTGACCCAGGCCGTGTACCTCCTGCCAAATTCCAAATTTGTCCCGAAAAGCCTCCCGTCGCTCTTTTGAGTTTCGGGGCGTTACACTTCTTAAGTCCTGGCCACTAGAATAATTTTTTCATATCACAATACATTTTTGTGCTCCCAGGGTGAATCGAGTACTTGGTATGATGATCCTCGTACATCAATTCCTCCCGCAATTTACCCACATTTGGGATGCACAGACGACTGTCCCTCCATAACAGCTCATCAACAACAACAAATTGGGAATTTGACCTATCCAAAGCCTCAACCATGGTCTGCTTCATGTTGTCATCCAAGTTCAGAGCCTGCCGAATCCTATCAGCAAGGTCATACTGCACCTTTGTCCAGTTCAATAGTGCTTTGGCACTCGTCTGCTTGTCAACACAAGAGATCTCTAATGCCTCCAAACCTCGAATCAAACGCTCGTCATGAACTGACAACCAATTGGCATGCGCGGGGGTCTTACAACTCAACGCATCCGCCACCGCATTGCCATTCCCAGACACATAATGTATCTTGAATGTGTAGTCACCCACGAACTCCATCCACCTCCACTGTTGCATATTTAGGTCTTTGAAAGGGGAAACTAGATCTGATATACTCTAAAGGGGGGTGAATAGAGTATATGGTGCTTTTAAAACACAAAGAAAAACTTTTACAAAGCTTTACAACAATTGTTGTAATGAGTGTGAGCAGGGAAGCAGAAATAAAACTAATCACAAAACTAAGCTATGCAGAGACTAAGCACAGACAAATCAAGGCCAGAAACAAAAAAAAACAAGCCACAACCAGATGACACAAGGGAATATAGTGGTTCCCCAAACTTGGGTACATCCACTCTTCTACCACCCTAGGTAGGAATCCACTGCAGGATGAGTTGATCAGGTGTCCTGGGCACCAATGAGCTTTTGATAAGGTGCTCAAAAACCAAATCAGATTTTTTGATCAGGTGTCTTGCCACCAATGAGCTTTTGACAAGGTGCTCAAAAACCAGATTCAAACTTTTGAAGGGAGTTTGAAAAACCCTTTACAGAGTGGGGGTGAGAGAGTGATGGCAGTCTTCTCTTTCTCAATCAACTGAGAAGACTAAGTGGATTGATGTCAAAGCTCCCCCTGAGTCCTTGATCTTCAGGAAGATGAGCTTTGCTGAGGGTGATAGGCCTTCAAAGATAGATCTCCAGCAAAAGATGATTTCAGCAAGCTGAAATGTTGAGTGTCTGGAGTCTTGAAATGATATTGGCCTTGAACACTTTGAGAGTTGAAGAGATCTGAAGATTTTTGAAAGCTTGATCTCTCTGATGAGTGTTCTTCAGAATTCTTGTTGACAGAATATTTTGAAAGAGTCTCTGTATTCTGAGTTGTGTGTCCTCTTTTTGTCAATCTCTTTTTTTTGTTTGTTCTTCTCTATCTTGATTCAAAAAACATTCTGTCTTTTATTCTCTGTGCCAGAATAGAATATCACTCTGTCAAAGATAGCCGTTGGTCTGCATTGATTACAGCCTTAATTGCATAATTTCTTCTGAAGGAAAGTCCACTGAATTGTTCCTTGAAAAATCCCTTGAAACTTGCTCCAGAAGTAAATGAAAACGGCTGGCAGATCTTCTGAATTAAATGCAGAATAACTTCTATCTGATTTAAATTTGAATTCTGAAAGATAACTGAAATCGTCGAACTGAGCTCTGCTATCGTCGAGCTGAGCTCAGCGAACTGGAAAATCCAAGTAGCAAGATAATCGTCGATCTGAGCTCAAAGATCGTCGAACTGAGCTCAGAGATAAGGATCCAATGCAGAGTTAAAATCGTCGACCTGAGCTCAGCGATCGTCGAATGGAGTTCGACGATATTGCGAAGTTGAGCTCAGCGATCGTCGAGTGGAGCTCGACGATATTATGAGGTTGAGCTCAGCGATCGTCGAATGGAGCTCGACGATCTGTCGAAGTTGAGCTAGACGATTGTCGACCGGAGTTCGACGAATCGTCGTGCTGAGCTCGACGATTAGACTTGTTCTACAGAAAAACTTGGTCTTTAGGGCAGCTTCCAATCCTAGACTTCTAACCCTTAGACTCAATTCTAATTGACCTATTAAGCTATACAGAAGGTCAAACACAGATTCCTAGAGACATAGTGATCCTGACCCAAATTAGTAATAGGGTGTTCCAACAATCTCCCCCTATTTGGGTTAGGATTACTATTTACAGACTTTGGAAAAATCAAATAACATCATACAATCAGAAAAACATGAAAACAATAGCAGCTAGACACAATGCAGAAACATCACAGAGAAATATATATAACATGATATCCAGACAGCAGTCAGAAAAACCAAGGATTGTCACCTTACAGAGTTACTTCTTCTCTTTGCTTTTAACCATCTTGATTTCTCTGTTAGGATTCAGGGCTTCTTGTTTGGATCTGGTGTCATCTGCTGCACCCAAATAAATTTGCTTTGAAGTCCTGGGAACTACAGCAGCAGGATGCAACTCCATGTATCTGTCTGCATCAAAGAACTTGCTGGAGGCATATCTCTCTAATTCCTTCTGTCTTTGTTCTGACATAGTAGAAATATTGGAAGTGTCTAGGCCTTGTTCTTTGGCTTTCTTTATCTGGTCTAGTGCAGCCAACTCCTTCATCCTAGCAGTCCAAGCAATAGGATTCTTCTCAGGGTCCTCAAATGGTACAGGTGGCTCATACCTGTTGGAAGAATTATCTTGAGGAGGCCTAGCAGACACTGTCTCTTTTAGCTTATAGGGGAATGGACCAGAAGATGTATCAGAAGAAACATGTCCTCCCCTGGAGTAAGGGTGCTGCCTGGAATGCCCTTTAGAATAAACTTGAGTCTCTCTTTGATTTCCCCTATATCCTCCCCTCCTAGAGTAAGAGCCCCTAGACTGGCTTTCCCTTTGATAGGTTCTAGCATGGGGTTGATAGGGAGCCTGGCTTCTAGATGGGGCTTGGCTTGCAGAGCTGCCACCTGCACCTGCATCAGGTGGAGGTGGTGGAGGAGGATGAGGGTGCTTAAACTGGGAGGAGCCCTTCTCATACTTCCTTTTCTTCTTCATTGCTTTTAGCTGATTTTTAGAGAACTGCATCCAATGTTCAGTAATTGGGCAGTTGTGCAGAATATAGTATGGAATATCATTATCATCTTTTACTTTGGCAGGTGGAACCCTTTTTATTGCCTTACTTCTTGCCTTCCTTTTCCTTGTAATGGTAGCAGAAGAATCATCAGAGGCAGTGTTGTAGTCATTAGATTCAGAGCTCTGAGCATCATATAAAGCATCAATCCTCTTCATCAAATCTTCTTTCAGTTGAACAGCAGCAGATGGGGAAGAAGCAGAGGGAGCAACAGAAACAGATACAGTAGCAGATGTAACAATAGATACAGGAGCAACAGCAGAAACAACACTGGTTACTTCAGGAATGATGGCAGCAGCAGCTTCAAAAACAACAACAAAATCTTCAGCAGGCTCAAAAACAGCAGCCTCTGTCATCAGAAAATCCTGGGATGTGGGCTCATCAGAAACAATTTGAATTTCAGCAGCAGTTGGAACATTTTCTTCAGCAGCAGCAAAGACAGTTTCAGAAGCAGATACAGCCTTTTCTTCATCAGCAGCAGCAGCAGTCATCACTGAGAGTACAAAAGAGGAAAGAGTGTTGGGGTCACAGCCAGAGAGAGGCACCAGAGCCTTGGACAGATCTTCTGGGGGCTGGACAGCATTTGGCTCTGGGAGGTAGCTGTAATATGCAGTATCAAATGCAGAGAGCAAAGACCTTAGGTCTATTGCTAAGACTGGAGTAGGAGCCTGAACTGGAGCAGCAGCAACAGGAGCAGCAGAAACAAACACAGCAGCAGCAGCAGGAGCAGAAGCAGCAGCAACAGCAGCATGAAGGCTGGCTTCATAGGGCATCTCCCCCTGCCTGGATGCAGATACCTCTGTATCAAGGCACACTGCTGGAGGTGCTGCTTGAGGAAGGAGAGAGGAAAGCCTGGCAGAGAGGGCTGCCACTGACAAGTGTAGAGGAGCCAAGGAGGTCTCCAAGAGGAGGGAGAGCCTGGGGGCAATGAGCTCATACAACTTGTCAGCAAGGGCTGAGAGATCTATTTGCTCAAGAAGAGGAGCAGAGGTAGATGGTATTGGGATGGCTGAGGAAGCTGGAAGTGGAGGGCTGAATGGTGGAATGAATGGCTCAGGAGAGGGGATTGTGGAGATGGAGGACAGGGGGATGGATATGGAGGGAGTGAATGTGGGTTGGTCAATGATGTGGTGGAGAAGATCTTGGAAAGATGTTGAAGAGGATGGTAATTCTGGAGGAGAAGAGGGGGAATCATCCATGTAGGATTCATCCAGAAGTGTGAAGGATGGTATGGATGGAGATGAGGTGACATCTGGTGGTGGATATGAGAATAATGGGTGGAATTGGTCTACTGGAGGTGATGAAATGGTTGCTGGAGATGGAATAGATGTTGGAGATGGGCTGGAGATTGTAATGGTGGATGGAGCTGGAGTGGTGGATGGAATAGGTAGGGTTGGACTTGGAGGAGGAGGAGAAGCAGCACTAGCAGCAGGCAGGTCTTCTGCAGGAGCAGAGACCTGGGGGGGAGTGACTCTTTGAGTCCTGGTGCCTGAAGGAGCAGTTGAAGAGGGCCTGCTGGGTTTGCTAATTTGCCTGTCCCACTTCCCAAATAGGGCACAGGTGAGTCTCTTGGAGGCATTGATGTGCACTCCAGAGGAGACCAGCAGAGCAGGGCACCTTGCCTGAAGGAAAACTCCAAGTATTCTTCCAAAATTTACAAAGGTTTTATTAATCTTCTTCTTTATCAGGTCAAAGAAGACCTCTCCCCAGTTTAAGCTTTTCCTATCTACCAGAGCTCCCATGAGGCAGAGCTGATGTCTGGAGATGGTATCATGTGCAGAATGCTTTGCCAACAGCACCTTGCCTACAACATCAGCTAGAAACCTGTATTCTACTGACAAGTTCCTCTTAAACAACTTGCTAGGGTTTCCCTCTGGATGACCCATCCTGGCAAGTATATCAGAAAATTCCTCTCCAGATAGTTCAGCAGTGTCTTCACCATTTCTCAAGCCAAAAACCTCTGTTAAAACTGTTGGGGTCAGAGGTACTTGGGTTCCAATAATAGATCCAACTATGGTGTTGTTGTCTAGATTGTGAGCAGTATAGACCCATTCTTTTATTTCATCTGAGGCAAGTTTGATTCTTGTGGTCATGAGGGCAGACAAATGCTGATCCTTGAATAAACTCAGGATGTCCTGGAAGATTTGATCAGTGGTGTTGAAGGAGTCCAGATCAATGTCAAATCCTGCATCAAACTTTATTGCGGCGAGGACAGCAACTGAGACGGCCATGGTACCTGCAAAAACTTAACAAACAAACCGAACAAGCGTAGAACTGTTTGGAGGGAAGAAAATTCTTGCAGAGAAATTGAAAGCGCAAGAGAGAACGACGACAAAAAATGAGTTTTATATTAGGGTTCGACGCAGAATTGGAAAGATCGTTGAACTCAGTTCGACGATCGATGCTTCGAAGGGAATCTGAAGAGACTCCAACATCGTCGATCTCCGTTCGACGATCTGGAAAGGCGTCGAGCTCCGTTCGACGATCGTTCAGTGAACAAAATCATCGAGCGCCGTTCGACGATCGTTGACCGGAAGAGATAGTTCATACTATCTGAGGGGCGCTGAACTCAGTTCGACGATTCTGGAAATCGTCGAACTCCGTTCGACGATCTTTGGGGAAATCGTCGAGCGCAGTTCAGAGATCAGAAAATCCTAGACATTAAGAAAAATCAGAATTTTGCCTAGTCTTGGTCAATTTTTAGCTTTCAAAATCTTGGGTATTAATTAAGATTTCCTCCATCTAACATTCCTAACTGATTTAGGAAGAAAGTGTGTTTCTTTTCATCCAAAGGCTTGGTGAAAATATCTCCCCTTTGTAAATCAGTTGGGATATATTGCAGTTCAATTTTATTCTTTTCAACATTGTCCCTTAAGAAGTGATGCCTAATCTCTATGTGTTTTGTCCTACTATGGAGGACTGGATTTTGAGCTATGGAAATAGCACTTGTATTGTCACAAAAGATTTTTGACTTCTCTAAGTTGTAACCATAGTCTAGGAGTTGATTTTGAATCCACAGTATTTGTGAACAACAACTACCTGCAGCCATATATTCAGCTTCAGCAGTTGAAGTTGACACAGATGTTTGTTTCTTACAAAACCAAGAGACAAGTCTATCACCAAGGAACTGACAAGTTCCACTGGTGCTTTTCCTGTCAATTCTGCATCCAGCATAATCAGCATCAGAGAATCCAGTTAACTCAAATGCTGAATCTTTTGGATACCAGAGACCTAGATTTAGACAACTTTTAACATACCTGAGAATCCTCTTTACTAATGTGAGGTGTGACTCTCTAGGGCTAACTTGGAACCTAGCACATATACATGTAGCAAACATTATATCTGGTCTACTAGCTGTAAGATACAGTAAAGAGCCAATCATTGCTCTATATGTTGTCTGATCAACAGGTTTCCCATGTTCATCAGCATTTAATACAGCATTGGTAGGCATGGGTGTTTTCATACAAGATGCCTCAGACATACCAAATTTCTTAACCAACTCATTAGCATATTTGGTTTGAGAAATAAAGATGCCTTCAGCATGTTGTTTGACTTGCAGTCCTAGGAAGAAGGATAGCTCACCCATGCTACTCATCTCAAATTTAGAATGCATTAGGTTAGAAAACCTTCTGCATAATTTTGAGTCAGTAGAACCAAAAATGATATCTTCTACATAAATTTGTACTAGTAGGGTATGGGACTTATGGGTTCTAATAAAAAGAGTTTGGTCTACTCTACCCCTGATAAAACCATTTTCCAAGAGAAAGCATGCTAGGGTCTCATACCATGCTCTAGGAGCTTGCTTGAGACCATATAATGCTTTATTTAATCTAAAAACATAATCAGGATAAGTTGGAGAGATAAAACCTGGAGGTTGTCTGACATAGACTTCCTCTTTGATGTCTCCATTTAAGAAGGCACTCTTGACATCCATCTGATAAACCTTGAAACCTTTGTGAGCTGCATAAGCTAAAAATATCCTGATGGCTTCTAATCTTGCAACAGGTGCAAAGGTCTGGTCGTAGTCAATTCCTTCTTCTTGAGAATATCCTTGGGCAACTAGCCTTGCCTTGTTCCTTATTATTACTCCTTGATCATCCAGTTTGTTCCTGAATACCCATTTTGTTCCAACAATGGAATGATCCTTAGGCTTTGGCACTAGTTCCCATACTTTGTTCCTCTCAAATTGATGGAACTCCTCTTGTATGGCAATGATCCAGTGTGGATCTTGCTCTGCATCTTGAAAGGACTGAGGTTCAATTTGAGAAAGGAAGCAGGTGTGCAACAGATTTTGGTTGACCTGATTTCTGGTTTGCACACCAGCTGAGATTTCTCCAATTATCTGGGAAATTGGATGGTCTCTTGATGTTACTAAATCAACAGGGGGTGTTGATTGTTCACCAACCTGTGTTGTTGTTTCCTCTTGTGGTACAACAACTGGCTCTTCAAGCTGAGCTTCAATGTATTGAGCATTCCCTTCATCTTCACAGCTTTCATCCTCTTGAGCAACCTGTAACTTGTTCATATCTTCAACTAGAGAGTGTTCCTGCAGAGGTTCTATGGTAGAAGAAATCTTCTCCTTGAAAGACATGTTAGTTTCATCAAAAGAAACATTAACAGATTCCTCAATTTTCAATGATGATTTATTATAGACCCTATAGGCCTTGCTGATCATGGAGTATCCCAGAAACACTCCTTCATCAGCTTTGGCTTGAAATTTTGCTAAATATTTCTTATCATTATTGTGAATATAGCAAATGCAACCAAAAATTCTGAAATAGTCAACTTTAGGTTTCTTCCCTTTGAGTAATTCATAGGGAGTTTTTCCCATCAGTTTATGTATCAGACTTCTGTTCAGCACATAGTTGGAGGTGTTCACTGCCTCTTCCCAAAAGGATAGAGGTAGATGAGCATCTGACAACAATGTAGTGGCAGATTCAATAAGGGTTCTATTTTTCCTTTTAGCTACCCCATTTTGTTGAGGAGTTCTAGGAGCTGAGAAAGTGTGCCTGATCCCTTCACTCTGACAGAACTCTTGCATAAGAAGAGAATCAAACTCTGTCCCATGATCACTTCTGATCAGGGCAATGTGAGTATTGAACTCAATCTGTATGCATTTGAGAAACTCTGTTAGACACTTAAAGTTATCAGACTTCTTCCTTAGAAAGAACACCCAAGTGAATCTAGAGAAGTCATCTACAATTACTTAAGTGTAGGATTTCCCTCCTAGGCTTTGTACTGTGATGGGTCCAAATAGATCCATGTGTAACAGATACAATATCCTAGGTGAATCACTCTTATTAAGTGACTTAAAACTGTTTTTAGTTTGCTTGCCTAATTGACAAGCCTTGCATAGTCCTTCCTTCTTGTAGGGGCCAGAAGTTAGTCCTCTAACAAGGTTATCCTTGGAGAGCCTAGCAATAGTTCTAAGGTTTAGGTGTCCTAATCTCTTATGCCATAAAACATTTGGTCTACATACTGAATTAAATAAACAGATATCTATAGAAGTTGAAAGAAAATCTACTAGGTAGATGTTACCTTTCCTTTTACCTATCAACACAGTTGTGTTGTCCTCTGACTTGATTTTGCATAAGGTTTTGCTGAAGGTCACCTGGTAGCCTTCATCACATAGCTGACTGATGCTGATTAGGTTGTGCTTCAGTCCTTCCACATATGCTACCTTCTTGAAGGTTACTGAACCAATCTGGACTGCACCATATCCTTTAGTTTGTCCAAAGTTGGAATCACCAAAGATAACTTTGGGTCCAAGCTTGGCTCTAAAGGAATTGAGGTTGTCCTTGTTCCCTGTCATGTGCTTAGAGCACCCACTATCCAAATACCATTGCTGGTTAGATGTTGGATAGGTCTTCACCTGCACATAAAGCAATTTACTTGTTTTTGACCCAGTTTACCTTGGGCCTAGGTTGATAACCTCTAAATTCAGAAATGAAGGACATCCCTGGCTGACTCTTATATCCTTCAGGATGATATCTCCTTGGAGGTATAATCCATTCAGTATAAGGGTTAAAGGTTTGGGATGAAAAACCCTCAGGATTCAATTTTGACTTGCCTTTGAAAAAATTTCCAGAGCTCTGACCTCTGTTCGACGATCTTGGAGCTGCGTTCGACGATCGTGGGTCAGATCGTCGAGCTCCGTTCGACGGTCGACTATGGCTGAGGTCAGGTATATGGGATCGTCGACCAGCGTTCGACGATCTGGGCTGAGATCGTCGATGAGCGTTCGACGATTTCTCCTGAGATCGTCGAGCTGCGTTCGGCGATCGTCGATCTTCATTCAGCGATCGTCGATCTCCGTTCGACGATTTGTGCTGGACTTTAGTTTTCTGAGGCAGATCAGAATTTTTCCTGGCAACCTCTACAACTCCCTTTCCCTTGTCAGAAATGAACTTGATAGGAGTTGTTAGAACAATAGGTTGGATGGATGAGGCACCCAAGCCCAGTGTACTGTTGAATCTTGAGTTCACTGTGCTTGTGATGTCCATCAGCTTGAGGCTTCTCCCATTGAGAGATTCTTCAAGCTTCTTGGCCTCAGAGAGCTCACTATTCAGTGTAGCTATCTGTTCCCTATAGTTCTCCAACTCCTGAGAGAGTTTGAGGTTTTCTGATTTTAAAACATTTTGTTCAGATAATTGATTTCTGAGAGAGATGATCTCTTTCTCAGACTTTAGCAGGTCTAAACATAGTGCTTTAAATTCAGATTTAAAATCTTCTAAAGTAAAATCAAAAGAGCTGATTACCTGATCTTCTTCAGGTTGAGTCTCTGAGTCTGACTCTGACTCCTCTTCCTCTGAGTTGTGTTGTGAGGCATTGATTGCCATCATGCAGAACTCCTTTTCCTCTGCATTATCCTCATCATCACTGGAGCTGGAAGAGGCTTCTGACTCCTCTTCAGTCTCACTCCAGGATTCAGCAACAAATCCTTTCCTTGTATGCTTATTTTTGCTGGAAGAGGGTTTGCTATTGCCACTCCTTTTGGAGTCTTTCTCCTTTCTTCTTTCTTTTCTGTCCCTTCTGTCCTTGTTCTTGTTTTCTGGACAGTCAGGAACTATATGCCCTGGTTTCCTACAACCAAAGCAAATAATGTCTTTGTTATTGCCAATGGACTTGTCATACCTTGGCTTGTCCTGCTCCTTGTATGATCTTCTTCTGAAGTCCTTTCTGGCCATCTTATAGAATCTTTTGGCCAGCAAGCTGAGAAGTTCATCATTGCATGTTCCTTTTTCTTCAGGCAGATCTTCAGTTGCCTTGAATGCTATAGTCTTCTCCTTTCTTGTGGCTGGTGAAGCAGCCTTCTGCTCTTCCTCTCTGTTCTTGATGAGTAGCTCATAAGATTTAAGCTTACCCAACAAGGCTTCAGTGGTGATCTCACTCAGACTTCTGGCATCTTTAATTGGCCAGATTCTTGAATCCCAGGTGCTGGGGAAGCACATTAGGATCTTGTCATTAAGTTCTGTCAGTGAGATCACTTTGTCTAATGTCCTCAGTTCACTGACAATTAGACTCAGTCTGTTGTACATGTCTCCCACTGACTCAGTTTCTCCCTTCTTGAAGTTCTCATATTGGGAGATGAGATGGGATCTTCTGTCCTTTCTCTCATCAGCTGAACCTGAAACTATTTCTGAGAGCTTGTCCCAAATCTCCTTGGCTGAATTACATTCAGCTACCTTTTGAAAAATGTCATCTGACATTGTCTGAGCTAGAATGTTCATTGCCTTGGCATCAGCTACTTTCCACTTTTTGATGTCAGCATCTGTTCCTGATGGAGGTGGAACAGCATTTGTGCTTGTGCTTTCTGGGGGTCTTGGACACACTGTCAAAACAGAATTAAAAATATCTTCGTCAATAGAATTCATGTAGAGTCTAATCCTTGCTTTCCAAAGTGCAAACTTTGACAGATTGCACACTGGAGGTCTGGTGCTAGCATAATCTTTGTTTTGGGCCATGATTTGTGCAAACGAATAATAAAATATAACAGAAGGATCTAGTTTGGGATCTTGGGGTTCAGGTGTTAGCCTGTACAACCAAACAGATATGGTATGTTTAACCAACCTCCCTCTGATACCAATTGAAAGGGGAAACTAGATCTTATATACTCTAGAGGGGGGGTGAATAGAGTATATGGTGCTTTTAAAACACAAAGAAAAAGTTTTACAAAGCTTTACAACAATTGTTGTAATGAGTGTGAGCAGGGAAGCAGAAATAAAACTAATCACAAAACTAAGCTATGCAGAGACTAAGCACAGACAAATCAAGGCCAGAAACAAAAAAAAACAAGCCACAACCAGATGACACAAGAGAATATAGTGGTTACCCAAACTTGGGTACATCCACTCTTCTACCACCCTAGGTAGGAATCCACTGCAGGATGAGTTGATCAGGTGTCCTGGGCACCAATGAGCTTTTGATAAGGTGCTCAAAAACCAAATCAGATTTTTTGATCAGGTGTCTTGTCACCAATGAGCTTTTGACATGGTGCTCAAAAACCAGATTCAAACTTTTGAAGGGAGTTTGAAAAACCCTTTACAGAGTGGGGGTGAGAGAGTGATGGCAGTCTTCTCTTTCTCAATCAACTGAGAAGACTAAGTGGATTGATGTCAAAGCTCCCCCTGAGTCCTTGATCTTCAGGAAGATGAGCTTTGCTGAGGGTGATAGGCCTTCAAAGATAGATCTCCAGCAAAAGATGATTTCAGCAAGCTGAAATGTTGAGTGTCTGGAGTCTTGAAATGATATTGGCATTGAACACTTTGAGAGCTGAAGAGATCTGAAGATTTTTGAAAGCTTGATCTCTCTGATGAGTGTTCTTCAGAATTCTTGTTGACAGAATATTTTGAAAGAGTCTCTGTATTCTGAGTTGTGTGTCCTCTTCTTGTCAATCTCTTTTTTTTGTTTGTTCTTCTCTATCTTGATTCAAAAAACATTCTGCCATTTATTCTCTGTGCCAGAATAGAATATCACTCTGTCAAAGATAGTCGTTGGTCTGCATTGATTACAGCCTTAATTGCATACTTTCTTCTGAAGGAAAGTCCACTGAATTGTTCCTTGAAAAATCCCTTGAAACTTGCTCCAGAAGTAAATGAAAACGGCTGGCAGATCTTCTGAATTAAATGCAGAATAACTTCTATCTGATTTAAATTTGAATTCTGAAAGATAACTGAAATCGTCGAACTGAGCTCTGCTATCGTCGAGCTGAGCTCAGCGAACTGGAAAATCCAAGTAGCAAGATAATCGTCGATCTGAGCTCAAAGATCGTCGAACTGAGCTCAGAGATAAGGATCCAATGCAGAGTTAAAATTGTCGACCTGAGCTCAGCGATCGTCGAATGGACTTCGACGATATTGCGAAGTTGAGCTCAGCGATCATCGAGTGGAGCTCGACGATATTATGAGGTTGAGCTCAGCGATCGTCGAATGGAGCTCGACGATCTGTCGAAGTTGAGCTAGACGATCGTCGACCGGAGTTCGACGAATCGTCGTGCTGAGCTCGACGATTAGACTTGTTCTACAGAAAAACTTGGTCTTCAGGGCAGCTTCCAATCCTAGACTTCTAACCCTTAGACTCAATTCTAATTGACCTATTAAGCTATACAGAAGGTCAAACACAGATTCCTAGAGACATAGTGATCCTGACCCAAATTAGTAATAGGGTGTTCCAACAGTCTTTTTGGTCCAACAAATACTTCAGGCTCTTGTGATCGGTATAGATATCGACCTTCACACCGTACAGGTAATGCCTCCACAGCTTCAGGGAAAATATCACGACCGCTAGCTCCAAGTCATGGACTAGATAATTCCTCTCGTGCCCCTTCAGTTGATGCGAGCCATAAGATATTACACTCTTATACTACCGTAGAACACAACCTAAGCCACTGCCCGAAGCATCACTGTAAATCTCAAATCCTTCGGTCCCACTTGGCGAATATAGAATGGGCGCCGTGGTCAACCGACTTTTCAGTTCTTCGAAAGCTTGCGCGCACTCCAGCGACCACACAAACTTTTGATCTTTGCTCGTCAAAGTTGTGAGGGGTAACGTTATCCGCAAAAAGTTCTCTACAAAGCGCATGTAGTAGCCCGCAAGTCCAAGGAAACTCCGGACTTCTGCCACTGAAGATAACACAGGCCACTCCTGTATCGCAACTATCTTCGCCGGATTTACCACAGTCCCTTCTCCACTAACTACATGACCATGGAATGCTACCGAGGATAACCAAAATTCGCATTTGGAGAATTTGGCATAAAGTTGATTCCTCCTCAATGTTTCCAACACCAAATGTAGTTGTTTGAAATGATCATCCTCTCACTGCGAGTACACCAATATATCGTCGATAAAGACTATCATGAATTGGTCCATGTATTCCTTGAACGTTCTGTTCATCAAATCTATAAACACGGATGGAGCATTAGTCAGACCAAATGGCATGACGGTAAACTCATAATGCCTATACCGTGTGTTGAAAGTTGTCTTGGGGATGTCACTTTCCCTAATACGCAGCTGATAGTATCCGGATTTCAGATCCAACTTTGTGTACACAGTCGACCCAAACAGCTGGTCGAACAGATCATCAATCCCTGGGATCAGATACATATTCTTCTTCGTCAGCTTATTCAACTCCCGGTAATCGATATAAAGCAGTAAACTTCATGCCTACTTCTTAACAAAGAGTACCGACGTGCTCCAAGGTGAAGAACTTGGACGCACATAACCTTTCTCCAACACCTCGTGCAGCTGTACTTTAAACTTTGCCATCTCCTTAGGCGCTAGCCGATACAGAGAGCGTGACAAAGGTTTTGCACCTGGCACCAGCTCAATGGTGAAGTCGATCTCTCGCTGAGGCAGGGCTCCAGGGTGATCGTCAGGGAACACATCAGGATACTCAGACACAATAAGGATACTGTCCATACTAGGCTTGGGCTTCGAAGCCTCCACTAAAGTGAAGAACAGCTCTACACCGGCACGAACTGCCTTAACCACCTGGAGAGCAGACATCAAAGTCTTGCTCGACCCTTTCATGCCCGCAAAAGTCGCCGCATGATCAATTCCCAATTTGAACTCCTTGCGGTTGCAATCAATGCATGCCCGCTACTCCGAAAGCTAGTCCATCCCAAAGATCACGTCGAACTCCACTAACGGCAGTAGCGACGCTTACAAGTCAAACTCTTGACTCTCAATCCGTATCTTTACGCCACAAACTCTATCCGCGCACATTAAGCACCCATTAGGCAACAACACATCCAATTTGTCCCTTGCCATCGAAGAAGGTACTTCGATGCGTGATACAAATCCTTCGTACAAAAAGGAATGTGAAAATCCCATATCGAACAGTGCTCTCGCCGGATAATCGAAAATCAAAACAAAGCCTACCACAAACAATCATAAGATAACACACAAAAGGTAACAAATATATAAAGCTAATCTGCTTTTATATAACTCATACCTGTCACCACGTCAGTCTGCTTTATGGCCTCCAGAAGGCCAAGATTGTACACTCTAGGCTGAGCTGAAGCATAGTGGGATGCGGTTGACTCCACCGCTTTCCCCTTTTCCTTTTATGTTGCTCCAGGCTTCCTCTCGGACTTTGGACGTCCTCTCCAACAATCTCGGAAAAAGTGCCCCGACTTCCCACAGTTCTAGCATGCGCCTGGGGTTCGGGCTGTAGTTGCCCCAGATGCACCAGAAGAAGGGGCTGGACCTGAAGATCCAGCCTTATTATTCCACCTACAGAAACCAGACTTTGAGGAGGTCGGTACCTTGAATTCCGTCTTCTTTACAATAGAGTCCTTCTTCTCTTGGACTCTCTTCAGATCCTTCTCCAACGATCAGGCCGTATTGACCAGGGTTAGTAAGCCCTGCGTCATAGGCCCCGAGAGTAGTAGCCTTAGGTCATCCCGCAAACCCTCGTAGAACCGGTTGGTTTTACGCTCCTCATTAGCCAAAGTAGAGCTAGCATAACGACCCAACCGCATAAACTCGTGGAGGTACTCATCCATGCTCCTAACTCCCTGCGTCAGTCTCTAGAACTCATTCTCTATAGCGATCCTCTGAGCTGAGGGGAGGTATCTTGCCAAGAATAACCTCGAGAACTCCTCCATCGAAACATCCGTGAGTTTCCTTCCAGCCAAGTGATACAGCTCCAACCCTTCCTACCACAACCTCGCTTCGCCATCCAATACGAAGGTGGATATGGTGGTCTTCTGCCATTCTTCCGTTTCCATGGCTGTCAAGACTCTCTTCACCCGAGAGAGCCAATATTCAGCCTGGGTTGGAGTTCCAGTTCCCGAAAACACCGGAGGGTTAAAGCTCATTACATGTTTGAGCTGCTTCTATGTCGCTCTTCTAGGTATCAACGGCTCTATCACCACTTGTTCCACCCTTCTGGTGCTTCTCGAAGAGGTACCTGCTCCCTTGCAGGGGCAGGATGTTGCACTTGCGTTCCATGCTGGGCATTTATCATCGCAAACACCACTTCAGCCACCAGTCTAATGGTTTCTGCTGAAGGAGGGGTTACAAGCACATCATTCGGTGCACTACTCTCCGCCGATTGCGGACGTTCCGACTGTCCAACACATCTCCTAGTCACCTATAATAGCAAAAACTCTTGATTAGGTGACAAACAAATTGCTAAAAGCAATCACTGGAACACTCAGGCTCCTCAAAAAAAGTATATTTTCATTCTTAAGTGAACATTCATGTGTTCTTTTCATGTTATAATGATGACGCACATACATGTGCTCACCACCCCTTAAAAGAATTCGCTCACGAATTCAAATAAGTAAGACCGAAGCCATAGTCTGATACCAAATTATAATACCGCCATCCGTCACATGGGACATAGCAGAAGGTCCGGCCGGGGCCCCATGCCATATACCACGGACAGCTAGTAGAGTTACGTATTAATACCAAAATACTGCCAAAGGAACACGCGTCCTAACACAGAGCATTCTAGTGGAAGCTTTTTTAAATAGTTATAAGAACCCAAGACACTGCATGAATGTCCACTAAGACCCATAACAGGAATGAACGTACAAATACACCAAGTACTTGGCCTTATGGTCTTACATGAATTTTACTTTGAATAATAAATGTACTCTAAACATCGGCACGCAGGCCGGCCACACATGAGTATAAATGTAAACTTTGGCTTTTGGCCTTCGAGGGCCGGTTCAGCAATATGGGCGACAGCCCACTACTTGCCAATAGGCTCCGCAGCACCTGCAATCAACATTCCACCGCAACGGTGGCAAACAAAAGCAACGGTCAGCTAAAGCTGACCAAATTATTACGACCCCACCCCTAAATCGGGGCGGCGGTGCTCCTTCCCTGCAATTTATTAGTATAATTAAACAAGATAGTGAACGTACAATTTAAGCACACTACACCACAGGCGTAGTCACGCACGACCACACAGAAAATCGTCGAACTCGTAGCAGGACACATCCATGGACACGCTCGTGTCCCAGGCCGTGTTACTCTTATCAGGCCCCAGATTGGCCTTAAGACGCTACCAGTTCATTTTCGAGTTTTGGGGCGTTACATGCGCGGTGCACGGGGGGCCCCCGTGCACCGTCACTTATATATATATATATATATATATATATATATATATATATATATATATATATATATATATATATATATATATATATATATATATATATATACACACACACACACGAGCATCTTCGCACGGGCGGCCTTCGGCCGCATCAGGCGGGCTTCGGCCGCATCAGGCGGGCTTCGCCCACCTGCGCACGTGCTTCGCCCACCTGCGCACGTGCTTCACACGTGCATGATGCTCCGGGCGGCCATTGGCTGCATAGAAGTGGGCTTTGCCCGCTTCCATATAATCCACCAGCGCAGCGCAGTACCCGCCACTCGCGACCAAGATCTTGGCGTTGAGTGCTCTCAGCGCCACGATCTTGGCGGTGAGAGCTGTAACACCCCAAAATTGTGTGCGAGTCGGTCGCGAAGAAAATGGTTTTTGGTGCCTGTATAGGGGTACACGGCCTAGGACACGGGCGTGTTCAAGGTCGTGTCTGGCTGGTGATTTTTGGCTGTTTTCAACCTGAGAAGGACACGGCCAGGAACACGGCCGGATGACACGGGCGTGTCATCTGACACGGGCGTGTGCCAACCCGTGTCCCTACCCGTGTGCAGTAGGGTTGTGTCTGTTGCCGTGGCGGTTATGCGTGACACGCCCCCGAACACGGGCGTGTCGAGGAACCAGACACGGGCGTGTCAGGTGAGACACGGGCGTGTCTTGGCCCGTGTGCCGTTTCTCAGTTCGACGATCGTGCCTGGATCGAGGCACACGGCCTGGGACACGGCCGTGTGCCAAGCCGTGTTCGGCCCAGGTCTGGAGAATTTTGTGCAAATCTGAGCCGTTCGTTTTCTTTAATTAGGATCTGACGGCCCAGATGAGATCCTGCTCTGTTAAGGCCGGGAATAGGGGGTTAATTCCTCATTTTCTCTCCAAAGCTTTCTCCTTCCAAAGTGAGAGAGAAGAGGAAGAAGAAGGAGGTTTCCGGCCGTCGGCGGAGCGTCGGAGCACCGTTTCGAAATCGGAGAGCGGATCCGTGGAGGGAAGGTCGTTGCGAAGAGTTCTGTCCGCGTAGTTTTCCCATGGCGCCAAAACGGACTACAAGGGTAACGATTCTCAACTTGGGCATATGAAGCTCTTTCTTTTGCATAGAGAACCCCACTCCCGCGAGTGTGCGGTGAGTGCGTGGTGTTCCTTGGGGTTGATGTGAATAGTCCCCCTTGTATTGCATATAGAGCCCAGAATCATAAGTACGGGCATAGGCATTGTGTGTGAAGCCTACCCGGACGGGTTTTGTCTGGATCGGTGATGTTTCATTTGATATGATTTGCCGGAGAAGACTGCATGCTTTGGGTTTTTCGAGTTTCTACGCGGTAGATTGTAGCAGGGATCCTTGGAGGTTAGCTTCAAGGCGCACCCGGAAAAATTGAGCGGAAACGTGTTCTGCTAACTTGGCGGTCTGGGAACCGGCCTTGTTCATAACTGGGTTATGAGACTGTTTTGGAAAAATTTGGGATCCGAGAGAAGCTTGGCCCGCGCGTAGGACTTAAATTGTATATGCGGCGTGAGCAACGGGCAAGTGTAATTGGACCTAGGCTATGTGGTACGGTGCGAGAAATCTGAAGACGGGCACTGGCCGTATGCATAGTCGGAGCCTTAGACGGTGGTCAGATAGGCTAAATGCTCACATGTTGTTGCCATCCTGGGGGTGGTGGTGAATGCACTGATTGGTCAGGGTTCACCATGAATGTGCCCTGAGTGCACGGGGTGTTTGGCCGTGCGAGCCTTCACATGTGGCGAAATATTATTGCGCTATATTATTTTATTGGACTAATGATGTACAGGGAAAGAGCACCGCCGTCCCGAGTAAGGGGAGGGGTCATTATAATTTGGTCGGCTTTTAGCTGACCGTTGCCTTGTTTGCCACCGTACGGTGGTATGTGCTTGCAGGTGCTGCGGAGCCGAGCGCCAAATAGCAGGCTGGAGCCCATGTTGTTGTGCTGGCCCTAGAAGGCCGTAGAATAGTTGTTTTTACATTTATCATGTGTGGCCGGCCTGCGAGCCAATATATGTAAGACACATTATATTAAATGAACATTTGTAAGGCCATAAGGTCATGTAGCTATTTCAGTGTATTTGGGGTTTCATTCCTGTTGTTGTAGATGTGGACATTCATATTTGATGGATTTAAGTTTTGGTTCTTTCAACTTTAAAAACTTCCGCTAGAATGCTCTGTGTAGGACGAGTAGTATTAATTGGATGGTTTGATTATTCATTTGGTAATCCTTCCGACTGTCTGTGGTATATGGCGTCGGGTTCCAGCTGGACCTTCTGTTATATGTCATGCGACAGATGAGGGTGTTATAATTTGGTATCATACTTCTAGTTACGGTCAGGCTTAAATGAATTCGTGGGCGAATTCTTTTAAGGGGTGGTGAACACATGTGTGAGTCATCGTTATAACATCAAAAAGAACTCATGAATGTCCACTTAGGAATGGAAAATACACTTGTTTTGTGGAATTTGAATGTTCCAATGATTGCTTTTAGCAATTTGTTTGTCGTATAATCATGTGTCTTTGCTTATATAAGCAGCTAGGAGCGGTGCTGGTCAGTCAGAGTGTCCACAATCAACGGAAAGTAGTGCACCAAGGGACGTGCCTGCTACACCTCCTTCAGCGGAAACCATCAGGATGGTGGCTGAGGCAGTGTTCGCAATGATAAATGCCCAACCTACAGGGCAAATGCATCGCGCACCTCCTGTGAATGAGCAAGAACCGGTTAGGGTGGCAGAGCCGAGAGTGGTGGAACGCGCAGCAGTAGAGTTGGTAGAGCCGAGAAGAGCTACGGAGAGGCAGCTAAAGTATGTGATGGGCTTTAATCCTCCGAGGTTCAATGGGGTTGGAACGCCAACTTAAGCTGAGGACTGGCTCTTTTCCATAAAGAGGGTCTTGACGGCCACAATAACTGAGGAGTGGCAGAAGACCACCATAGCGACTTTTCTTTTGGAAGGTGAAGCGAGGCTGTGGTGGGACGAGATGGAGTTTCATCTTCTAGTGGGTAGGCAACTTGCGGATGTGTTGATGGAAGAATTTTCAAGATTGTTCCTAGCCAGATTTGTACCCTCTGCTCCGAAGTTGGAGATGGAGAATTAGTTTCTTGGGTTGATTCAGGGATCCAGAAGCGTGGATGAATATCTGCATGAGTTCATACGGTTAGGACGCTATGCTGGTGTTATGTTTACAGAAGAAGAGAGGAAGACCAACCGATTCTATGAGGGTCTTCGCGGCGATTTACAGTTACTCCTTGCTGGGCCTAAGGCGCAGGGCTTCCTAGCCTTGGTCAATTCGGCCCGATCGTTGGAAAAGGTTGCGAAGAAAGTTCAAGAGAAGAAGGACCCAGGATAAAGGAAGACTGAGTTCAAGGTGCCAAACAACAAGTCAAGTTTCCGCAAGTGGAACAAGAAGCAGAGGACTTCGAACTCAGCCCCTTCGGCTGATGTGTCCGGGGCAACAACAAGTCGAGTCCCCGGAGCTTGCTACAACTGCGGGAAGACGTGGCATTTTGCTCGGGAGTGTTGGAGCGGACGCTCAAAGTCCGAGAGGAGACCTGGAGCGACTTATGAGGAGAAAGGGAAGGCGGTGGAGTCAACCGCGTCCCATCATGCTCCAGCCCAGCCTAGAGTCTACAACCTTGGTCTGCAGGAGGCCATAAAGCAAGCGGACGTGGTGACAGGTATGAGTTAAATTACAGTGATTTAACTTTTATAGTTGTTACCTTCGTATTCGTTAGCTTACGTTTGTTAGTGCTAGGATTTGTGTTAATCTTTGGGTTTCCAACGAGAGCCCTTTTTGATACGGGAGCATCACATTCCTTCTTGTCCGAAAAATTCATATCGCGCATCGGAGTTCCGTTCTCGATGTCTGAAAACAAGTTGGATGTGTTGTTGCCTAATGGGTGCTCAATGCGTGCGGATAGGATTTGTGTTGTGAAGATTCGGATTGGAGACCGCGAGTTTGATTTGCGGGCGTTGATTCTACCATTAGTGGAGTTCGACGTAATCTTCGGTATGGATTGGCTCTCGGAGCAGAGTGCATGCATTGATTGCAACCGTAAAGAAGTCAAGTTGGGTCTGGACACTGATCGAGAGACTACTTTTGCGGGCATGAAGGGGTCTGGGAAATTTCTGATGTTAGCCCTTCAGGTGTTCAAGGCAGTTCGGTCTGGGGCAGAACTATATGTCACTCTAGTGCAGACTTCGACGCCTAAGCCTAGTTTGGACAGCATCCCAGTTGTGTCCGAGTATCCTGATGTATTTCCAGATGATCTCCCAGGAGCCCCTCCTCAACGGGAGATAGACTTTACTATAGAGCTGGTACCAGGCTCCAAACCGGTGTCACACTCCCCCTATCGGATAGCCCCAAGAGAAATGGCAGAGTTGAAGGTGCAACTGCAAGAGTTGCTAGAGCAAGGTTATGTGCGTCCGAGTTCGTCTCCTTGGAGCGCACCAGTTCTGTTTGTTAAGAAGAAAGATGGGAGCTTGCGGCTTTGTATCGACTACCGGGAATTGAACAAGCTTACGGAGAAGAATAAGTATCCTATTCCCAGGATTGACGATCTGTTTAATCAGCTGGTTGGGTCAATAGTATATTCGAAGTTAGATTTGAAGTCCGGTTACTATCAGTTGAGGATAAGGGAGAGCGACATCCGAAAGACAGCATTCAGTACGCGGTTTGGGCATTACGAGTTCACGATCATGCCGTTTGGGTTGACGAATGCGCCATCCGTGTTTATGGATCTGATGAATAGGACGTTCAGAGAATACCTGGATCAGTTCGTGATAGTATTTATCGATGATATCCTTGTGTATTCGCGGTGCAAGGAGGATCACTACAAGCATTTACACATGGTGTTGGAGACATTGAGGAAAAGTCAGTTGTATGCAAAGTTCTCCAAGTGTGAATTCTGGTTATCCTCGATAGCGTTCCTTGGTCATGTTTTCAGTGGAGAAGGAATAGCTGTGGATCCGGCGAAGATAGTGGCGATACGGGAGTGGCCTACTTTGACTACGGTGGCAGAGGTCCGGAGTTTTCTGGGGCTTGCTGGCTACTACAGGCGCTTCGTAGAGAACTTCTCGTGGATAGCACTACCACTCACGATGTTGACAAGAAAGGATCAGAAGTTTGTATGGTCTCCGGAGTGCAAACAGGCTTTTGAAGAGTTAAAGAGGCGATTGACCACGGCGCCTATTTTATGTTCGCCAAGTGGAACCGAAGGGTTCGAGATCTATAGTGATGCTTCGAGCAGTGGTTTGGGCTGTGTTTTGCTACAACATGGGAGAGTGATAGCTTATGGTTCACGACAACTGAAGGTTCACGAGAGGAATTATCCGGTCCATGACTTAGAGTTAGCGGCCGTGACATTTGCTCTAAAGCTTTGGAGTCACTATCTCTACGGTGTGAAGGTCGATATTTACACCGATCATAAGAGTTTGAAGTACCTGTTGGACCAAAAGGATCTGAACATGAGGTAGCGGAAGTGGATGTAGTTCTTAGGGGACTACACCTTCAAGATACATTATGTGCCTGGGAAAGGAAATGCAGTGGCGGATGCGTTGAGTCGTAAGATTCCCGCACAAGCCAACTGGTTATCGGTACATGATGAGAGATTGGTCCAAGAGTTGGAGGCATTAGAGATATCTTGTGTCGATAAGCAGTCTAGTGCCGAGGCGAAACTATTTTGGACAGAGGTGCAGTGTGACCTAGCAGATAGAGTTCGGCGGGCTTTGGTTCAGGATAGCAGCATGAGGCAGATCTTGGAAGAATCTTTGGAGGGGTCAAATTCCCAGTTTGTGGCTGAAGATGGGTTGCTAAGGAAGGACGGTCGTCTATGCGTTCCTAGTGCGGATAATCTTCGGGAGGAGTTGATATATGAGTCTCATCATACCAAGTACTCAATCCACCCGGGAAGCACGAAAATGTATAGAGACATGAAGAAATTATTCTGGTGGCCGGTTTTGAAGAAGGATGTGGCACTTTATGTGGCCAAGTGTCGTACTTGTGCATTGGTGAAGGCAGAATGCCAGAAGCCGAGAGGTTTCTTGAAATCCCTTCCTATCCCAGAATGGAAGTTTGACGACATATCTATGGATTTTGTGCACGGTTTGCCGAAGTCGAAGAAGGGAAACGACACCATTTGTGTGGTCATAGATAGGTTGACAAAGGTGTCGCACTTTATCCCAGTCAGAAAGGAGGATCCGGTAGAAAAGTTAGCCAAACTCTACGTGGATAATATTGTACGATTGCATGGTGTGCCTCGCAGTATTGTTAGTGATCGTGATGGACGCTTCACGTCGAATGACTGGAGGTTAGTGCATGGTCTGTTGGGTACTAAGCTAAAGTTCAGTACAGCCTTTCACCCGCAGACAGATGGACAAACCGAGAGAGTCAACAGGACTATGGAGGACATGCTTCGCATGTGCGTCCTAGATTTCGGGAAGAATTGGGAGGATCACTTATACATGGTGGAGTTTGCATACAACAACAGCTTTCAGGCAAGTATTGGAATGACGCCTTTCGAAGCCTTGTACGGGAGGAAGTGTCGTACACCGTTGTCTTGGTTGGAGGCAGGCGAATCGAAGTTGTATAAACGTCAAGCGGTGGAAGACGCCACTTCAATGATACGGACAATTCAGGAAAGGCTGAAGATTGCTCAGGATAGACAGTCAAAGTATTACAACGCCAAACATATAAATGTGGAGTTCAACGTTGGCGACATGGTATATCTAAAAATCAAGCCATTCAAGGGTGTATCGCGGGTTCGACGCTTGAAGAAGCTGAGTCCGAGATACCTTGGACCCTTTGAAATCCTGGAGCATGTTGGCGAGGCGGCATATAGGTTGAAGTTGTCGACGGAGTTAAGTGGGCTGCATGACGTGTTCCACGTATCGGTGTTGCGTAAGGCAGTGCAAGAGCCTTCGCAGATCGTTGCGGACAGTCAGGTACCGGTTGATTATGAGTTAACAACAAGGGTCAAGCCAGTACGAATTGAAGATGTTGCAGTCAAACGACTTCGTAACAAGGAGGTCCGAATGGTTAAAGTCCGTTGGGATAATTGCGGACATGAGGAGCTTTCTTGGGAGCGAGAGCAAGCTATGTTGGAGGAATACCCCGAGTTATTCCACTCAGGTATCATTTATATTTTGTGTACCTTTGCTTAATTTCGGGACGAAATTCCTTAAGTGGGGGGATTTGTAACGCCACAAAATTGTGTGCGAGTCAGTCGCGAAGAAAAGGGTTTTGGTGCCTGTATAGGGGTACACAGCCTAGGACACGGGCGCGTTCAAGGCTGTGTCTGGCTGGTGATTTTTGGCCGTTTTCAACCCGAGAAGGACACGTCCAGGAACACGGCCGGATGACACGGGCGTGTCATCCGACACGGGCGTGTCATCCGACACGGGCGTGTCATCCGACACGGGCGTGTCATCCGACACGGGCGTGTGCCAACCCGTGTCCCTACCCATGTGCAGTAGGGTCGTGTCCGTTGTCGTGGCGGTTATGCGTGACACGCCCCCGAACACGGGCGTGTCGAGGAACTAGACACGGGCGTGTCAGGTGAGACACGGGCGTGTCTTGGCCCGTGTGTCGTTTCTCAGTTCGACGATCGTGCCTGGATCGAGGCACACGGCCTGGGACACGGTCGTGTGCCAAGCCATGTTCGGCCCAGGTCTGGAGAATTTTTTGCAAATCTGAGCCGTTCGTTTTCTTTAATTAGGATCCGACGGCCCAGATGAGATCCTGCTCTGTTAAGGCCGGGAATAGGGGGTTAATTCCTCATTTTCTCTCCAAAGATTTCTCCTTCCAAAGTGAGAGAGAAGAGGAAGAAGAAGGAGGTTTCCGGCCGCCGGCGGAGCGTCGGAGCACCATTTCGAAATCAGAGAGAGGATCCGTGGAGGGAAGGTTGTTGCGAAGAGTTCTATCCGCGTAGTTTTCCCATGGCGCCAAAACGGACTACAAGGGTAACGATTCTCAACTTGGGTATGTGAAGCTCTTTCTTTTGCATAGGGAACCCCGCTCCCGCAAGTGTGCGGTGAGTGCGTGGTGTTCCTTGGGGTTGATGTGAATAGTCCCCCTTGTGTTGCATATAGAGCCCGGAATCGTAAGTACGGGCATAGGCATTGTGTGTGAAGCCTACCCGGACGTGTTTTGTCTGGATCGGTGATGTTGCATTTGATATGATTTGCCGGAGAAGACTCCGTGCTTTGGGTTTTTCGGGTTTCTACGCGGTAGATTGCAGCAGAGATCCTTGGAGGTTAGCTTCAAGGCGCAGCCGGAAAAATTGAGCGGAAACGTGTTCTACTAACTTGGCGGTCTGGGAACCGGCCTTGTTCATAACTGGGTTATGAGATTGTTTTGGAAAAATTTGCGATCCGAGAGAAGCTTGGCCCGCGCGTAGGACTTAAATTGTATATGCGGCGTGAGCAACGGGCAAGTGGAATTGGACCTAGGCTATGTGGTACGGTGCGAGAAATCTGAAGACGGGCACTGGCCGTAGGCATAGTCGGAGCCTTAGACGGTGGTCAGATAGGCTAAATGCTCACATGTTGTTGCCATCGTGGGGGTGGTGGTGAATGCACTGATTGGTCAGGGTTCACCATGAATGTGCCCTGAGTGCACGGGGTGTTTGGCCGTGCGAGCCTACACCTGTGGCGAAATATTATTGCGCTATATTATTTTATTGGACTAATGATGTGCAGGGAAAGAGCACCGCCGTCCCGAGTAAGGGGCGGGGTCGTTATAATTTGGTCGGCTTTTAGCTGACCGTTGCCTTGTTTGCCACCGTGCGGTGGTATGTGCTTGCAGGTGCTGCGGAGCCGCGCGCCAAATAGCGGGCTTGAGCCCATGTTGCTGTGCTGGCCCTAGAAGGCCGTAGAATAGTTGTTTTTACATTTATCATGTGTGGCCGGCCTGCGAGCCGATGTATGTAAGACACATTATATTAAATGAACATTTGTAAGGCCATAAGGCCATGTACCTGTTTCAGTGTATTTGGGGTTTCATTCATGTTGTTGTAGCTGTGGACATTCATATTTGATGGATTTAAGTTTGGGTTCTTTCAACTTTAAAAACTTTCACTAGAATGCTCTGTGTAGGACGAGTAGTATTAATTGGATGGTTTGATTATTCATTTGGTAATCCTTCCGACTGTCTGTGGTATATGGCGTCGGGTTCCAGCTGTACCTTCTGTTATATGTCATGCGACAGATGGGGGTGTTACAAGAGCACTCAACGCCAAGATCTTGGCGCTGAGAGCACTTAACGCCAGCAACACTCCAAGATCTTGGCGTTGAGTGCTCTCAAAGAGAAGATCCTGGCATTGAGTGCTCTCAAAGCCAAGATCTTGGTGGGGAGTAGCACTCGACGCCAGCAGCAGTCCAAAGTCTTGGCGTAGAGTTCTCTCAACCCCAAGATCATGGCTTTGAGAGCACTTGACGCCAAGCACCACGTATCCTTGCTTGGCATCGAGTGCTCTCAAAGCCAAGATCTTGGAGTTGAGAGCACTCGACACTAAGACTTTGGACTTTGTGCTGGCGTCGAGTGCTCTCAGCGCCAATATCTTGGCGTGGCCCATGCGAAGATGCTCGCATATATATAATTACGGTGGGCTTCGCCCGCCCCCTATATATATATAATTACATTTATATATATATGTCATGCGACAGATGGGGGTGTTACAAGAGCACTCAACGCCAAGACGCATATATATAATTACGGTGGGCTTCGCCCGCCCCCTATATATATATAATTACGGTGGGCTTCGCCTGGTTAATATTTTTTAAATAATTATATTTATATTTAAATTATTCTGTTTTGATTTGTTTTGTTTTTTTTATTTTCAGTTATTTTTATTATTTTAAAGAATTTAAAATTAATTTTAAAATTATACTAAACAATTAGCCTAAAGTATAAAGTTTTGGAATTAAATTTATTGTTCCTCTGCATCCGCCTCCTTCTGTCTCATCCCGCCGCCCTCTTCCGCCTGCCCATGGAAGGTACGCTGCCGTCCGCGAAGCCCCGGTCTTGTCCGCTGGCCGCACGACCACTTCCGGTGGGTTAGCCGGGGACCGACGAACCCGACGGTGGGGGCTGCGCAGGCTGCGAGCTGCAGTGAAATTGAATTTTATTTTCTTGGTCTGACGGACAGGGCCATCGTCAGACCCTGGCGAACCCGCCTATGCGGGGCGGGCAAGCCGCCGACGGTGAAATTGATTTTAAAAATATTTTTTCTTAAAAAAACATCACATTATTGACGGACATGGGGCACTCTAGATAGGGTAAAAATCTTTATATATGAGTATAAATATATGAAATTGATAATCAACATTAAATGCGCTAATTAATTTTCCGACATCTCAATAATTGGGATTAATTAATCAGGTTCAACAGTACGGACAGGAGATTAATTGATTTCGACGCAATTCACCAGCTCGGCATCGCAAACGCTTTGTGGGGTGCAAGTGGTAGGAGCGATACCACGCTGGTGGATTGCGTCGAAGCGGGTCGATGGCCGCCCAGAACATCAAACGCCTCCCATTGATGCAGCCCGCAAAAAATGTTTGTGCACGGGACTCGTTCCTAGAAGTAGGAACGGGTGTAAATAACCTGATCGTGGGCCCCACCATCATTTCAACATTTTCCCCATTTCAAATTCCCGATTCCGGCAATTCCCGTTTTCCGAACTCGTATCATTTACCCTAGAACACTGTAACGCATTCTTCATTCACCCTGGTACTCCTTGCGCTGTGCTCGCCTCCTCTAATCTCTGCCGATGCTATAATCTCAGGCGACAGCAACACCCTCAACCGCAGATTAAATTAAACAGAACACGGAAGGAGAAGATAAAGAAGGTGAGAGGTTCTCTTGTTCAACTGTATTTCAAGTTCTTTTTTTTCAAATCCAACTGTATTTTAAGGTCGATATTGTTCAAATCCAACTGTGTTTCAAGTTCAATCTGTCTGAAATCCAACTATATTTCAAGTTCTGTGCTGTTGAAATCCAACTGTATTTCAAGTTCTGTGTTGTTGAAATCCAACTGTATTTCAATGTATATCTATCTGAAATATAGTTGTATTTCAAGTTATTTGTATTTCTTGTCCAACTGTATTTAATTTAGTCTGTACAACTGGATTTCTTTTGTTGTACTCAGATGCCGGGCAGCAAATATTTGAGTTGTCGTTGCGCAGTCTCGACTTTCGTTGCAAATGCTCGTCCCTTACTAGCTGTGATTTTAGATGATTCGAATGGTGTTCTACGGGAAGCCAATGTCTTGCCTTTATTCCCTATGCCAGCATTACCACAAAACATTCCTCTATTGTATGTCATAGTGAAGATGTACAGAAGGTACAAGAGGTGTTTTTTTATTAGGAAATCATTACCTAAAGTTAACTGTTAATGAAGTAGCGATGATTCTTGGGGTACTGAACAGGGGTAGGGAATTCCTTTTTTCTAGACTCCCTTTCATGGAGTTTTCTCACAAAGATTTGCTTAATGAAATGCATACTCTTGTAAATGAGGAATGGTCAGAGAATCTCGAGCAGAAACGAGTAAATTTACTCATTAGATATTTACTAATTGTCTTTTTATTCCCCCTTAAGACCCTCAAGATCCCAAAATGTCTGGGCGTGTTGGATAATGGCGTGGGTGCATTGAGAGATTACAATTGGCCCAATGTCATTCATGCTTTCTTGCATTTACAGCTAGACTGTCTAAGTCGGGCCAACGCTGTTCGAGAGGCTGACACATGTTTAGGCTACTTTGAAGGCTGCTCGATAGTATTATTGGTAAGAGATGCATTTATATCTGAAAAAAATGATTTAGTAATTATACGTTTCCAACTAAAATGTGTTTTTGTAGGTGTGGTTCTTTGAACACACCAGTGTGCAGAGAGTAGTGCATTTCCATGTTCGGCCTCGAATTTGTCGATGGTCAGACAAACTAAGTTACAGTGCGAAGTTCTGTTTGGACTTGCGTAGTGAGCTTATGAAACCAAATCAGGTATATTTATTTAATTTGTTTTCTCAATTATACAAAGAGCTTGTCACGCATACTACTTTTTGTTATATCTTGTAGCTTAGATTCAAGTTTAGTAGTGTAGAGGAGGTTGAGAAGCCGCTCCTAGGGTCGTCGGAGGAGGAGTCTGATTTTGAAGAAATGAAAAGCAAGAAAAAGGGAAGAGGAGTGAAGGCTGCCAGGAAGAAGATGACTGTCGTTAATGACTCCGACTTTGAGGATATTGAGAAAGAGAAGGAGAAGATGAAGTTGGAGGAGGTTACTAGAAAGGTTTTAAAAAAAAATGAAAAGATATTAATTAGGCAGGTGGATAAGGAGAAGAAGAAGAAGGAAAGGAAGAATGATAAGATAGACAAAACAAGTGAAGAGTGGAGAGGAATGGAAGCTCGCCTTTGTGGTTTTATACGAGAGGAGGTTAGTAAGGCTGAAGGATCTTTGAAGACCTTCTGTGAAACTTGGTTCAAGAGGCTGCAAGCTGACATGCCCCAATCCCATCGACGTACACCATCACCCAAACCATCTACTCCCCATCAAAAAGTGTCCCCCACCACATCCTATTTCACCCAACCAAACCTCGATCTCGCACTTATCAACCTGGAAAGCCCTGTAAAAGTAGACTGTTCGGAGCCAGTGCAAGGGCCACTGAAGACTTACAGGAAGAAGAAGGAAGTGGTCAACTCTCAATTTTACAAAGAGCTTGTCAAGGTTCCTAGCTATCCCGGCAGACCGCATATTGCACCTCGTATTCGAGATATCGTTGATTTTGTTTTTAATCGGTTTGACGAGAGGTAAATTTTGGTTGTCATGCACGTAGTCTCACACTAATAATTACTTTCCAGTCCTGTATTGACTTTAAGTATTGTTACAGCTCCAAAGTTATTTTTTCAAGCGGGAACCTTCAACTCACAAGAGGGGCAGTAGATGATCTGTTAGGAACTGGTTGGATATCTGACACTCATCTGGATGCTTATGCAGTGTTCCTCGGGTCAAAGCAAAAGCAGTCAATGGGAGGAATGAATAGTTTCATATACGTTTCACCAAATCACGCAGTATGTTTTTTGCCTGTGTCCACGTTTTAACATGATTCATGTTGTTTATTATTGTAATTTTGAACTCATATCATTTCATTGTGCAGTATTATAAGACCAACAATGTCCCAAATTGCCAGACCTTGTTGAGTCACATAACATTGACCCGTGTACAGGCAGTTGATCTAATACTTATGCCATGTCACATGTCTAGCCATTGGACATTGCTCGTTTGTCGCCTCAAGGAACATTATTGGGAGTTCTATGATTCGCTTAGGAGTAGCCGCCATCGCGCCACTCTTCAAAATTTGGTACACTCGCACCACCGTATGAAGGCTATGGTTTCATTCTTCCTGACAATTTAGCTTTCATGCAGGTTATGTGAAAGTCCACCTAGTGTCAACTATGTGCACCTATGGGGGGGGAATAGGTGACGTGTAGCGCTTTTGCGGAATTTATAATAGTACCTGCACAATAAAGATAAACAGCACAGCACACAGAAAACACAGGCAATTTATAGTGGTTCCCCGACTTGGGTACATCCACTTTCTCCCTTCGACCTATCTCCCAACAAGGGACGACTCGGTCTCTTCACCAACAGGATTGAAATCCAATCCTTGCACTAACGGAAGGAACCCTTCCACACGTAGGAGTCACCACTCCCACAAACCGGGTTGCACCCAACCCTTACAACTAGGAACCAACGTTCCTTTACAACAAAAGTAAAATGGAATGTACAAGAAATACAAACTACGTGTGGAGACAACGGTGTCCCTCTTTGTTGACGACGTGATCTTGAAGTCTACAAAGAGTCCACGAGCTTGGTCTCTCTTGGAGAGGATCTCCCCAGAACCGGCGGCGGCAAGGTTCACGGGATCGGCGGCGACGACGATGTGCGGCTGCACTTCTTTAGAGATCCAAACTTCGTAGCGAAGCTAGCTAGGTCTACCAACGGTCACACTAGGATCAATCGTCTCGATCGATTCGGATGGGGAACACTTTCCTGATCTACAAAACGAGAGACAAGAGATCTCTGGATAGACGCGTGAAACTCTAAGCTTGGCTAAGCTTCTATCGCCGGAGATCGAGAAGAAACGCGATCAACAGCGGCGACCACTTGTCGCGAGCGGTGGAGGCGGCGGCGGAGCGGAAGCGGCGATCAAGGGTTTGTCCGTGCTCGCGTATTTCTTATTTTCTTCGCTATCTTTTCTGTTCAAAGATACCCATGTATTTATACACTGTAGACACACACAATATGACCGTTGTGGGTCTCACACGTAGACACCCGAATTCCGGTTCAAAATCGTCCAGCAGCAGAGTCCGGTCCAGCAGCATCCAGAGAAAACGCCAAGTAAAATTTGTCGAGAATCGTAGGTGATTCTCGACGAATCGGCGAGAATCAGTTAGTGATTCTCGACGATTCGTCGAGAATCACTTGTGATTCTCGCTGAATCACTTGTTGATTCTCAACGAATGCAACTTGTATTCAAGATCTGCTTAACGACTGGTTCGGCGAGAATCACTAGTGATTCTCGCCGAATCTTACTTGGCACCGTTTTGAGGTAGCCTGAAAGAGTCGGCGAGAATCACTAGTGATTCTCGTCGAATTTTACTTAGACGAATTTTCGTCTTTCCACCCAAGAGCTGCTCCTTGACCCATCCTTGCTCCTTGTCTTCTCTTGCATGAACACGGCCCTGTACTTGAAAGTAAGTGCACTCCAATAGAGAGAGTACATGTAGGCCAACACACTGATCTGCTCAACGAGGGATTACGTCGTGCAGACCCGTGTATATTGACCTACTGCACCCTGACATTGGTGTGCACTTAGCGTGGAGGAACTGCAAGCACAACTTAAGAGGTTTCATCAGATACATTGTGAATTCATCTTAGCTTGACAAGTGGCTTCCTCAAATCCTGGAATTGTGGATACAATACCCAAAAATCTCCCGCTATTTGACGAAGCCAAAACCCTACTAGCTAAGATGAATAACACCAATCAAATAATAAAAACAGCATTCAGAAGTTAAACATGCAGCACAAGAGAATATAAGCAACTAGATCAGGACTTGAGTCATTCACAAATTCAAATACAAATGTATATATATATATGTATATATAATCTCAGAATTGTTCATATCATAACAATAAGCAGTAAATGTTCTTAGGAGAGAATGACAAGCTACAAGTTGTTGACTACCTTTCCTTAGCTAAGTCATCCTTGAGTTTTTGCGCCAAAAACTTCTTCCTTTGTCTCTCCATGTACTCTTTAGGCTTCGTGTTGGGTACATTGGTCAAATGTACCTGATTTGAAGAAGCCTCACCTAACTCAATGATATACATCATAATGTATTTGATGTGTGTTTAAGTTACTTGTACAGGTTAGGTATTCACTAGACTGAAGCTAAAAGTTTCTAAGTCCATGTGTCGACACCCAGAGGGAAAGTGTCGACACTTGAGAAAGCTTGTGTCGACACCCAGACAAGCAGTGTCGACACTTGGAGTCATTGTGTCGACACCTGGGAAGAAGAGTCGACACCAGTCAGAAAGTGTCGACACTTGGAGCTGTGTCGACACTCAGTGTAGAAGAATGCAGAAAAGCTGTGTCGACACTTAGCAGAAGTGTCGACACCTAGAAGAGCTAAGTCTACACCAGAAAGTGTCGACACTTGGAGATGTGTCGACACTCAGCAAAAGTCTGCAGAATCTAAGTACAAGTGTCGACACTCAACACAATGTGTCGACACTATGCAGAAGAGTCAACACTTAAATAAAGTGTCGACACCCAGCACAATGTGTCGACACTTAGCTAAAGACTCAGTATTTGAAGTAAGTGTCGACACTCAACACAATGTGTCGACACTATGCTGAAGAGTCAGTAGTTGAAGAAAGTGTCGACACTCAGCACAATGTGTCGACACTTAGCTAAAGACTCTACACTTGAAGAAAGTGTCGACACAAGGAGCTGTGTCGACACTTAGCAAAGAACAGAAAAGTTACAAAATATTCTAAGTACAAGTGTCGACACTAAAGGAATGTGTCGACACTCAGCTGAAGAAACAAAAGTGAAGACTTGTGTCGACACCAAGAAGCAGTGTCGACACTTGACAGTTTCAACACATGAAGATGTGTCGACACAAAGAACATGTGTCGACACTTAGAAGAATACAGTTAAAGAATGAAGTACAAGTATTTGTGTCGACACTCAATTTCAGTGTCGACACATGCAGAAGAATCTGTGTCGAGACATACAAGGAATTGTGTCGACACCTTGTAAACTTGTGTCGACACTTACACAACATGTGTCGACACTTAGTCTATAAGTGTCGACACTTAAGAACAGAAAGTCTCGACACTATCTGACAGTTAGAGAATTTCAAGAAGTGACTGGTTGACATGACAGCTGCCGATCCAGCCGGTCTACATCAACTGTCAGAGATATCAGAAATCTGTTATGAACCGGACCAGCCGGTTACCATGAAGGAAGCCTATAAATAGGCACCCAAAGTTTACAGACTAAGATTGATGAAGTAATATAGAAGTGGTTGAAAAAGTTTTTGATAAAGAGAGTTCAGATCTTTGTAAAAGTGGTATATTGAGTATCAACACAAGAAGATCTAGCTGTGCATCGGCAGATCTAAGAAGTTGGAGAGAGAGAGCTCCATCCAAGAATTCAGTCTTTGGAACTAAGGCTGAGAAGAAGAATTCAGAGTCATCTGGATTTCAAGAAGCAGAGGTCAAGGAACAACTGCAGAAGATTCAGACTAATTCAGTTCTAATCAAGAAGCTTTGAAGGAAGCTAAGTCAGTTTGGATCTAACTGAGTTCTTCCAAGAACTCTCCAAGAATCTCTCAACTCCTCTCTTATTTTCTGAGTTGTAGAGTTAGCTATTGTATTTCTATTTTAACTTGTAGGATCCATTGGATCTGAGAGAATTGTAAGCCTATATTATAAAGGCTGAGGGTAGGGCTTGATTGCCTGAGTGTAGGAGTTGAAGAACTCTGAGTGTAGGCCTTAATTGGCTGAGTGTAGGCCTGAGTGGCTGAGTGTAGGCCTTTTGGCTGAGTGTAAGGCTTTGGGCCTGAGGTGTAGGAACCTAGTTGGGTTCTGAGCTAGTGGAGAAGTTTGGCCGAATCTAGTACACTGCTAGATAGGCGAAGGGGGAAAGTGGATGTACCCAAAGATTGGGGAACCACTATAAATTAGTGTGTCTGCTGTGCTGTGCTGTGGATTGACTGTTTGATTTCTGTAATTGCTGTTAGCTGTAGTAATCTGTGAAATAATTGTTGTGCTGCCAACAAAGTCTTGAAAAAAGGTTTAGGTCACCTATTCACCCCCCCCCCCCCTCTAGGTGTTTAGGTACCATATCTTTCAAGTGGTATCAGAGCCAGGTTCCTCAAAAAGGACTAACTGTCTGAGGAGATCCAGTTTGGCAGATTCAGTATAAGTCAGGAAACAGTTTCAAGAAAATCAAGAAACATGGGGTCTTCAGAGAATCACAAGGAATTGGGTTCAATGAAACTGCCCATATGCAGAAAGGAGATTTTTGGAATCTGGAAAGAAAGGGTAAGGCTGTTCATGGAGGCCTCTGACCCTAGGATCTACATCACAGTCAAAGAAGGGCCTTATGTGCCCATGAAGATTTCAGTCTTGGATGCTACACAGAGAACTCCAAAGGATTTTTCTGAGATGACCAAGGATGAGATTGTCCTAGCTACAATGGACAAAAGGGCACAGAACATCATAGTTAGTGCAATTGATGATGCCACCTTCCAGAACCTTATTCACTGTAAAACAGCAAAAGAAATGTGGGATACCCTCATTGTCTACATGGAAGGTTCTGAAGAAGTAAGACAAGATAGGAAGTCCTTGCTTAATCAAGAATATGAGAGCTTTAGGCAAGGAAGAGGAGATAGCATCACTGAATGCTACAAGAAGTTTTATAGAATTGTTAATGAACTCATGTCCTATGGAAGAGAGTTCACTAACTATGAATTAAATGATAAGTTCTTAAGGTCCCTAACCAAAGATTGGGACACTAAGATCTGTGCCATCAGAGAAATGGCAAAGTTGGGAGAAATTCCTCCTCCCACACTGTTTGGCAAGTTGTTATCTTATGAGATGCAATTGTCAGTAAGAAAAGAGGAGGAAAAGTCAACAAGGACTGAACACAGGGAAAGGACTGTTGCCTTTAAGTCAGAAGTACCTAGAAAGAACAGGACTAAGTCATCAACTCCTCCTCCAGAGGTAGTTGAATCAGAATCTGATGAGTCTGTTAGCACTAAATCTACAAGCAGTGAAAGTGATGAAGATTTTGCTGCATTCACCAGACATTTTCAGAAATTCCTTAAGAAGAAACAGTGGAGGTCCAGACCTTCATATTCCAAAGGGAAAGAAGTCCAGTATCAGGAGAAGAAGCCTTCAAAGAAGGATAAGAAAAAGACAAAGACTAGTAAGGCAACTGGGTCTAAGATTGTGTGTTACTGCTGCAATAGACAGGGTCATGTTATTGCAGATTGTCCTGAAAGAAGGAAAGAATCCAGTGACAAAAAGAAGACTCACTTCAAAGGAAAGAAGGAGAAGTCCTTTGTTGCAAAGAATGAGAAGACTCTTTCAGACATTTCTTCTTCAGACACTGAGACAGATGCTGAAGCCTATATAGGGCTATTTGCTGAAGAAGAAGAAGAGTTTATGCAGATCATGGAATCAATCTATGAACAAGAAGAGTGTCAGTGCCAAGGACTGATGGCATTGACTGAAAGTACCAAAATCCTGGAGCAGCCAGGACCTAGTCAGGTACAAAGTCCAACTCAAAGTTCAGATTTCAGTTCTAGTTCAGAGTCAGATTCATCTTCATCAAGTGATGGAAGTGTTTCTGAATCTGAGGGAGATATTCATCAGCTCTTAGATGAATATAAAGTACTGTTGCAAGCCTATAAGAAAAGCAAGTCCCTTGCCAAAAGTCAGGCAAAGGAGATTGCTGATCTCAAGGCAGCTGCAACAGATTTTGAAAAACAGTATGATCAAAAACTGAATGAAGTAGCCAGGCTGAAACACATTACTGTGATTCAGATGGGTACTATTACATTTAAGAATGATCAAATTAAGAGACTGGAGATCAATCTCCAGAAGGAAAAAGAACTTGCTGCCAGGTTTTCAAAACCTAAATCAGTATTACCATTAATTGATGAATTTGTTCATCAAAAAGGCAAAGCTGGACTAGGTTTTGTTAGACCTGCAGGGACTGTACAGTCCAAGTTCAAGTCCAAGGGCAAAGCCCCAACATTCAACAAGCCTGCTGTAGTCAAGACAGCAAAGGTTGTACCTAAGCAAAGGTACAACAAGTTTGAATGCTGGTGCTGTGGCAAGGTTGGCCACTTTGCCTTGGATTGTTGGCACAATGCCAGTGCCAAGTTGAGTAGCAAGTTACCTGATGGAAAGCCAGTAGGTAGCTATGTCAAGTTGCAAACTAACAATCACCAAGGACCCAAGTTTACTTTGGGTTCTAAGGTTCATTAATTTGTTTTGCAGGTGAATCCAAGTGGCCATACCCCAACATGGTACTTGGATAGTGGATGTTCCAGACATATGACTGGAACAAGGGGACTACTGAAGGACTACATTCCAATCAAAAATGGTCCTAAAGTGACCTTTGGTGGTTTTGAAAAAGGAATCATCAAAGGGTTTGGTAACATCTCTTCAAACCTTGTTACCATTACTCAAGTGGCTTATGTTAAAGGGTTTGAAACACAACCTCATTAGTATAAGTCAGTTAAGTGATGTAGGGTATGACATCTCATTTGTTAAAAATGGTTGTCATATCAAGAGGTCAAGTGATCAAGAGATCATTTTGACAGGATATAGAAAGAGAAATGTCTATTATTTAGACATTATGATTGAGAACAATGGTTCTCATGTGTGTCTTGTAGCTGATGAGACAGTCTCTCAATGTGTCAAATGGCATAAGAGGCTTGCCCATCTTAACTACAAGACTATTAGCAAACTCTTTAGCAAAGAGTTAGTGAGGAATGGTCCTCAAGTTAAGTGTGTCAAAGATGGCATTTGCTCAGCTTGTCAAAAGGGCAAGCAGACCAAATCCACCTTTAAAGCATTGAGAACAAAGATGCTGTGAGGTGTTTATACCTCTTGCATATGGATCTCTTTGGTCCAATGCCAGTTCACAGCTTAGGTAGGAAGGTCTACACCTTTGTAGTTGTTGATGACTACTCAAGGTTTTCCTGGGTGTTCTTCTTAAAGCAGAAATCTGAAACACCTAGTGTCTTCTATAGTTTTGTTAAGCAAATTCAGAATGAATTGAACTGTACAGTGGTCAAAATTAGAAGTGACCATGGTACTGAGTTTCAGTCTGAAAGCATGACAAAGCTGTGTGAAGACTATGGGATATTTCAAGAATTCTCTTCACCTAGAACACCTCAGCAAAATGGCATTGCTGAAAGGAAAAATAGGACCTTGATAGAGGCTGGTAGAACCCTATTAAGTGATTCATCACTGCCAGAGTATTTCTGGGCTGAAGCAGTTAACACTGCATGCCATGTGATAAATAGGGCTACCATCACTAAAAGGTTAAATAAGACCCCCTATGAAGTTGTGAAAGGCAGGAAACCAAATTTATCCTACTTTAGGATCTTTGGTTGTAAATGCTTCATACTTAACAATGGAAAGTCTTACCTAACTAAGTTTGCTGCCAAGTCCCAAGAGGGAGTGTTTGTTGGGTACAACAATAATAGTAAGGCTTATAGAGTCTACAACTTGACTACACAAGTTGTAGAGGAGTCTGTGCATGTAGTTTTTGATGAGACACAACTAATTAACAATGAGTTGTCTAGCAATGTATGCAGCCCCACAGGTCTTACTAAGAAGATGGACAAGCTAAGCCATAGAAGATGTACCTGCTGCAAGACAGCAAGTAGAAGAAGATGGCTTATGTCCAGGGGGAGAACTACATGTACCAGGAGCTGAAGAAGTACAAGGAACTCAGCATGATGAAGATGCTGTAGAAGTACAACCAGAAGTAAGGATGCCTCCAGCCAACAGGCATCTAAGAGATCATCCAGTAGAGCTGATAATTGGAGATCCAAGACAAGGTGTTCAGACAAGGAGCAGAAATCAGAATGCTGTAGTATATTCAAGTTTTCTGTCTCAAATAGAACCAAAGAAATTTGAAGAAGCTATACAAGATCCACAGTGGACTGAAGCTATGCAAGAAGAACTTAATCAGTTCAAAAGGTGCAAGGTTTGGGAGCTGGTTCCAAAGCCTAAAGACCACAATGTTATAGGAACTAAGTGGATCTACAGAAATAAGTTAGATGAACAAGGGGTCATCATAAAGAATAAAGCAAGACTGGTTGCAAAAGGATATAGGCAAGAAGAAGGTATTGATTTTGATCAAACCTTTGCTCCAGTAGCCAGACTGGAAGCCATAAGGATGTTCTTGGCCTATGCAACCTATCAAGGATTCAAGGTATACCAAATGGATGTGAAGTCAGCATTCCTAAATGGTAATTTGAAAGAAGAAGTCTATGTGGAGCAGCCTGCAGGTTTTGTTGATCCAACTTTACCTCATTATGTGTATAGACTTAGGAAAGCATTATATGGGTTAAAACAAGCACCTAGAGCTTGGTATGAAACCCTATCTAGTTTCCTCATTGAGAACAAGTTCTCAAGGGGGAAAATAGATAAGACTCTATTCCTTAGGGAATCTAGAGGCAAAGTCATACTTGTCCAAATATATGTAGATGACATTATATTTGGGTCTACTGAAAGTAGCCTTTGCAAAAAGTTTGCAAAGCTTATGCAAAGTCAATTTGAGATGAGTAGTATGGGAGAACTGAAGTTTTTCTTGGGTCTCCAAGTTAAACAGACTGGAAGTGGTCTATCCATATGTCAGTCCAAGTTCACCCTAGAACTCATAAGGAAGTATGGTATGGATTCATCCAGTACCATGAAGACTCCTATGGGGTCAAGTATGTCTCTAAGCAAGGATGATGCAGGGAAACCTGTAGATGAAACCTTGTATAGAGGGATAGTTGGCTCCCTACTATACTTGACTGCAAGTAGGCCTGACATTATGTATGCTACATGTGTTTGTGCCAGGTATCAAGCCTGCCCTAAAGAGTCTCACTTGACTGCAGTCAAGAGAATCTTGAGATATCTAAAGGGCACACCTTATCTAGGCCTCTGGTACCCTAGGAATGGAGATTTTGATCTAACAGGCTATTCAGATGCAGACTTTGCAGGATGCAAAGAAGATAGAAAGAGCACTACTGGATCCTGTCAATTCCTAGGTGGAAGACTCATTTCATGGAGCAGTAAGAAGCAAACCAGTGTGGCTATTTCCACAGCTGAGTCAGAATATGTAGCTGCAGGAAGTTGCTGTGCTCAACTTCTGTGGATTCAACATCAGTTAGAAGACTATGGATTTCAGGTAAGTAGAACTCCACTTTACTGTGATTCTACTAGTGCTATTTCCATAGCTAACAATCCTGTATCACATAGTAGAACTAAACATATTGAGATTAAATATCACTTTCTTAGGGAGCATGTAGAAAGAAATGATATTGCACTTGAATATGTTAGAACTGATAATCAGATAGCTGATATGTTCACTAAGCCCTTAGAAGAAGCTAAGTTCAATAGGTTCAAAATTGAACTAGGAATGATAAACTTAGACTAAGTTTACAGAACTAAAAATTGGCTAAGTAAAAAGGTGTCGACACATAGACAAGTCTATGTCGACACAGAATAGTAAGTGTCGACACTTCAGGAAAATGGTGTCGACACATCTAGGAAGTAGGTGTCGACACTTCAGAATGTTAGTGTCGACACATGTCGAGTTGGTGTCGACACATTCAATAAGGTGTCGACACTTAAGTTTTACTCAGAATTTTCTAAGTAAAGTCTCGACTACATGTCGAGTAGTGTGGTGTCGACACTTAACCAAGTGTCGACACATAAAATCTGTTGACTAAACTTGTGTCGACACATGTGTGTCGAGACATTATAAGTCAGTGTCGACACTTATTGACAGTGTCGACACATCTTTAGAAATTCATCCCGCCTGTTCGTCTTCAAACAAGAAAAGTATAAATAGGGTTCTGTTGGTGTTTGTCGACACGCTTTCAGAGTTTCGAGACCAAACTCCTGTGTCGACATTTCTCTTCTCTAAAGACTAATTCTCAAAACCCTAATGGCTCCCAAGCTAGAAGAGAATGTTAACGAAGGCTATGAGCTCGTGCGCGGCGCATTCGACGATGGCGATCAAGAAATCAAGTCAGTGGTTAACCCTAGTCAGCAATTCAGGATTGAGAATACTTGGTTTCAGAACCAACCAAGATATGGAAGAAAGAAGTGCTTGAATTTCTTACTGGAGCAACTGTGGATGACTCTGGATACAGGATCAAATCCAGAGTGCATGGAACCAAGGTCAAGGTATCACCCAAAAGTTTGAGAAAGGTACTTCAGCTACCTAAAGTTCAAGAAGAAGAAGAAATTTCTACATCCAAGACCAGGGAAGCTTTGGTCTGGTGTGGTCTTGATCCTAAGATGAAAATAGGATCAGTTTTCAAAAGGAAGGGAATGAATAATCAAGGCAAATTCCTGTCTGAAGTTGTAGGCAAAGTTTTACTAAGCAAACCAGGAGGACATGACAGGGTGTCAGCCTCTATGTTCAGTATTATGACCAGAATCATCTTCAACCTCAAAACAGACTGGTCTATGATTGTATTTGAGAAAGTGAAGGAAAGTCTGAAGAAGCCCAATCTGGGCAGGATACTAAGTCTCTACCTGGCTGGATCAATTCCAGAGGTAATGAGCACTGCTGCTGGAACTAAAATCAATCACATGAGGAGAATGGATTCAAGGATATTCTCCAGGTGGGAAAGGGTGCTGTCAAAGGAATTGACCACCCCTGAGAAACAAGCTTCTAAGAAGGATTCCCCTCCAAGGAAGAAGAGAAAAACTGCTGTTGTGGCCCAAGTGTCCTCAAGCAGTTCTGGAAGTGAAGAACAGGTGGTGTTCACACCTGATAATCAAGAGGAGGAGATAGTAGAAAAGACCCCTGCTGCTAAAGATGTGGCTGAGACTCAGGGGGAGCTGCCTCACACTAGGGATCTAAGCCAGGGGGAGCCTCCAGCTGTAGAACACCCCTCTACACTGGAGAGTGAGCAAGCAACTCTCATTATCCAAGAGGTACTTTCTGACCTCAATACTTTAGATTTTTCTATAATAGATTCTGATTTGTCTGATATTCATCAGCAAACTCAGCAAGCAAACCAAGCACCAGATGTTGTTCTCCAAGACACATCTGCTGTAGTTAATGTACCCAGTACATCTCCTGCACAGTCACCCCCAGAATATACAATGGAAGACCTCTTTCTGAATCTAGATCAAGAGGATTTTGACATGGACAAGACTGCTGCTGATGAAGAGAAGAGTGCTGCTATTGAGGGGGAGAACTTGGATGTTCAGGAAGAGCCTATAAGGCTAGATACTGAGAAGGCACAAGATGTGCAAACTGAAAAACCCTCAAGCCCTAAGGATAGGGTAAATATAGCAAGTACTTCAGAGTCTGAGGATGATGAAGCTGAGCAAGCTAAGAAGAAGCAGTTCTTTGTTTTCAAAAGAAGGAGCCAGAGCTACAAGAAGGCTCTACAAACTGTTGCTCAACACTCCTTAGTTCAACAAGCTCCCTCCACTGATTACAGTGCTCTACTGCTTGCAATGCAAATCAAGATGGATGAACAAAGGAAAGCTATAGAAACTTATGTTGATGAAGGCAACAAGGCCATTCAATCGGATCTGGCACAGGACATCAAGTCAATAAGGTTTGAAATGAACCTTAATAAAAAGGAGATGACTGACTGTTTTCAAAAGGGTGCTAATGCAGTGGTCTATCTGGCAACCCATCAAGAGACAATAAAGACTCAAGTGTAGATGATATAGCACTAAAGAAAGGCTATGTGCTAGAAAATCAATTGAGAATGAATGATAATCTGACAGCTTCTCACAATGCAATAGTCACTGAACTGAAGAGTAAGTCTGCTGAACCTTCAACATCCTCTGCTGCTGCCAAAGCTGAATTTGATAAAGTATTTCAGGAAGAAATTGCTGCTGTAAAGACTGCCATTAAAGATTCACAGAAGGTCATTTCTGAACAGCTTACCAAGCTTAGACCTTTCTTTAAGGATGGCATAAGGTATTTGGACAGCCAAATCAGGTTTCAAAAAGATGATGTGAGAGATCATGTAGCACAAGAAGTCATAAAGGGGGAGAGGGTGTTAGTCAAAGCTAGCTCTGACCATGCCAAATGGATTTCTAATTCCATCAGAGCTACACTGGGCTATCCTCCCCTGTGTGATGATGACAATGTAGCTGAATCTGGTATTCAAAGTGCATATCTTGGAGGTGAGCAACAGGAAGTAGCTCAGGTGATCTATCCACCTCCAGATTTTGAAATGGTTCATGCTGATGTAAGCACAATGTATAGTCCAACTGCTGGTAAGCCTAATATTGTTCTGGAAAAGGTTGTTCAACCTATTACAGCAGCTATGCAAGAGGCTTTGGACAAAGAAGAAGAGACTAGGCTATCAAAGAAGAAGTTCAGGGAACTGGCTGAGCAAAAACCAGATTTTGAACAGTGGAGCCCTACTTCTAGGAACATCATTCTCACAGCCTGGAAAGCAGCCAAGGACAATGCACATGAGAGGAACAAGTGGTTCTCAGAGGCAGAATGGAGGAAGCATGAGAGTAGGCAGGAAGCCATTGTCCAACATAGAAGGAAGGCTAAGTTAGGAAAGCTACCTCCTACAGCTGTGGAGCCTAGCAAGTACTTTCCTAAGCCCTATCATTATTTTGAGAGGCAAAAAATCAAGGCTGAAGAACAGAAGAAGAAGGACTCCAAAGGGAAGAAGACTGCTGAAGCTGAGCCTGCTGCTGCTGCTGCTGTAAAGGCCAAAGTGCAAGCTGGAAAAGGCATAGTCATAAAAGAACCAGAGCAGAATTAGACTAAGATTAAACTGAAGAATGTTGTAATCTGTTACATCAAACATTTTGTGTAAATCATTGAAAATGTATTAACAACAATGTTTGAACAATTTTTGTTAAATAAATTTCATGATTGTTCAGATGAATGTGTCTAATTCTTGTTTGTTCTGTAATGCTGAATGAGTATACATGTGTGCTTTATTACATGTTTAAGTTTAACTCTGTTGACATATACCTGCTTTACATCATTTTATAATTTTTTAATTATGAGTGGTGTATATCATTGACTAAGGGTTATGACTTCTCCAAATAGGGGGAGATTGTTGGGTACATTGGTCAAATGTACCTGATTTGAAGAAGCCTCACCTAACTCAATGATATACATCATAATGTATTTGATGTGTGTTTGAGTTACTTGTGCAGGTTAGGTATTCACTAGACTGAAGCTAAAAGTTTCTAAGTCCATGTGTCGACATCCAGAGGAAAAGTGTCGACACTTGAGAAAGCTTGTGTCGACACCCAGACAAGCAGTGTCGACACTTGGAGTCATTGTGTCGACACCTGGGAAGAAGAGTCGACACCAGTCAGAAAGTGTCGACACTTGGAGCTGTGTCGACACTCAGTGTAGAAGAATGCAGAAAAGCTGTGTCGACACTTAGCAGAAGTGTCGACACCTAGAAGAGCTAAGTCTACACCAGAAAGTGTCGACACTTGGAGATATGTCGACACTCAGCAAAAGTCTGCAGAATCTAAGTACAAGTGTCGACACTCAACACAATGTGTCGACACTATGCAGAAGAGTCAACACTTAAAGAAAGTGTCGACACCCAGCACAATGTGTCGACACTTAGCTAAAGACTCAGTATTTGAAGTAAGTGTCGACACTCAATACAATGTGTCGACACTATGCTGAAGAGTCAGTAGTTGAAGAAAGTGTCGACACTCAGCACAATGTGTCGACACTTAGCTAAAGACTCTACACTTGAAGAAAGTGTCGACACAAGGAGCTGTGTCGACACTTAGCAAAGAACAGAAAAGTTACAAAATATTCTAAGTACAAGTGTCGACACTAAAGGAATGTGTCGACACTCAGCTGAAGAAACAAAAGTGAAGACTTGTGTCGACACCAAGAAGCAGTGTCGACACTTGACAGTTTCAACACATGAAGATGTGTCGACACAAAGAACATGTGTCGACACTTAGAAGAATACAGTTAAAGAATGAAGTACAAGTATTTGTGTCGACACTCAATTTCAGTGTCGACACATGCAGAAGAATCTGTGTCGAGACATACAAGGAATTGTGTCGACACCTTGTAGACTTGTGTCGACACTTACACAACATGTGTCGACACTTAGTCTATAAGTGTCGAACACTTAAGAACAGAAAGTCTCGACACTATCTGACAGTTAGGGAATTTCAAGAAGTGACTGGTTGACATGACAGCTGCCGATCCAGCCGGTCTACATCAACTGTCAGAGATATCAGAAGTCTGTTATGAACCGGACCAGCCGGTTACCATGAAGGAAGCCTATAAATAGGCACCCATAGTTTACAGACTAAGATTGATGAAGTAATATAGAAGTGGTTGAAAAAGTTTTTGATAAAGAGAGTTCAGATCTTTGTAAAAGTGGTATATTGAGTATCAACACAAGAAGATCTAGCTGTGCATCGGCAGATCTAAGAAGTTGGAGAGAGAGAGCTCCATCCAAGAATTCAGTCTTTGGAACTAAGGCTGAGAAGAAGAATTCAGAGTCATCTGGATTTCAAGAAGCAGAGGTCAAGGAACAACTGCAGAAGATTCAGACTAATTCAGTTCTAATCAAGAAGCTTTGAAGGAAGCTAAGTCAGTTTGGATCTAACTGAGTTCTTCCAAGAACTCTCCAAGAATCTCTCAACTCCTCTCTTATTTTCTGAGTTGTAGAGTTAGCTATTGTATTTCTATTTTAACTTGTAGGATCCATTGTATCTGAGAGAATTGTAAGCCTATATTATAAAGGCTGAGGGTAGGGCTTGATTGCCTGAGTGTAGGAGTTGAAGAACTCTGAGTGTAGGCCTTAATTGGCTGAGTGTAGGCCTGAGTGGCTGAGTGTAGGCCTTTTGGCTGAGTGTAAGGCTTTGGGCCTGAGGTGTAGGAACCTAGTTGGGTTCTGAGCTAGTGGAGAAGTTTGGTCGAATCTAGTACACTGCTAGATAGGCGAAGGGGGAAAGTGGATGTACCAAAAGATTGGGGAACCACTATAAATTAGTGTGTCTGCTGTGCTGTGCTGTGGATTGACTGTTTGATTTCTGTAATTGCTGTTAGCTGTAGTAATCTGTGAAATAATTGTTGTGCTGCCAACAAAGTCTTGAAAAAAGGTTTAGGTCACCTATTCACCCCCCCCCCCTCTAGGTGTTTAGGTACCATATCTTTCACTTCGGATAGTATCTGGGAGGAGGAACTTTATCTGCATCCGTGTTGTTTCTGAAGAAGATGTTTCGTTTCGCTTCATACGTCTTATGCATCTCCCATTCATACTGGCTGTATACCTCCTTTCGATTGATTTCCCCCTGTTCCTGTAGCCAGAAGGTGTCCAAGATGATATTCTTTGAAACTGGACTCCACTTTTCATTTCTTACTTCCTCCTCACTCAGTCGAGTTCTCTTTTCAGCCTGTGTCTCCTTGGAGGTCCCTTCTTGGCCTTTTCGCTTGCCCCTGGCTTTTGCTAGGGCCTCCTGGTCAAACATGCTCATCAATTTTGCTTTAGAAATAGCCCTAGCATCAGCTTCACGCATGGGAACATCAGCAGCACTTACACCTATTCCCTCAGCAGCACTTACTCCCTCAGCGGCACTTACTCCCGCAGCAGCCATAGAAGTCTCAGGAGCATGAATACCTGCAGGGTTGTCAGGCAAAACGACGCCTAACGCGCCTAACGCCTGTTGGAGCATCCACCAGCAGCTCTCATGGACAAATTTGTTTGACTGTTCGAAGTTTGTGATCATGATTTCTTGAAGCTCGGCCATCTTAGCTAGATACTCTTTCTCCCCCTTTTCGCTTCGACTGCGATGGAATTTGCATATGAGTGCAGCGAGTCATCAATATGCGTGGTAGTCTTGGAGAATTCAGTGACCAAGGCCTGCTGATTGGCGTTGAGGGTTACCATATTACCGTCAAACTTCTGAATGTTGTTTGCTACAACATGAGCATTCTGATTCACGACCGCAAGAGTATCGGTGTTCTTTTTCAATCCGGCCATAAGAAGTGTGACAGCTTCGCCGGCCGCGGTATACTTTTCTTCAAATTTCTTGTCCATCACGTCAAGTTTATGATTGATCTCCACCATATTCTTGAGCATGAGATTTTCAGATGTCTTAATCCTTTTCAGCAGTTTATTCTGCGCTTTATCAAAGGAGGCTTTAAGTTCATTCACTATGCCCTGAATGACATTTACAGTATGAGTGGCTAGCTCATCTCGTAATGGAAGAGTTGGAGGCACTTCTTGTCCTTGCTCTTCAGCAGACGCATCTGTAGAGCTGGATACAATCACAGTCTCTAATGGAGGAATGCTGGCGGCCTCTGTAGATTTGTCTGACTCCCCCTCCACTGGTGCATGCTTGTCAGATGGAGGTTCAAAAAGATCCGGAGCCTCCAATGCTTCATGTCCCTCATTCCCGTCTTCCTCTCTGTCATCATCCATGAAATCATCTTCATCAGCAGCATCTTCCGACTCGTTGTCAGCAGTCTCCAGTCCAGTAGCTTCGGCTCCTTGCTCGTTTCGGTTCGGGGCCTCCCCATGCTCCAGCTCAGGTTCACTTTCTTCATGTAGATCTGCCACAGCATCTCTGGCCAGCTGGGAGATGTCAGATACTATATCAGTATGAGGGGGTAGAGGCTCCCCCTCGATTCCTGCAGTCAAAGTATCAAGAATTTCACTGGGGGTGACTGCTGGAGATACTCCCTGTTGTTCTTCCACTGCAGTCTGCCCAATACGCCTCTCCCATCGGTCAAACACACTTGAGTCCATCTTCTTCAGGTAGTGGAGAGGAACACCTTTACTGATGTCAAACTTGTCTCCATTTAGCTGATTTAGATATAGACTTATGATGCGGCCAAAACTCGGAGAGCCCAAGGTGTCCTTTATCTTCTCGAACAGCAACTCCCCCCAGTTGAACCTTTTACGGCAGACAATAGCTATCAGGATCTTGAACATATCCGCTGAGATATGGTCATGAGAGCCCGGCTTGCAGATGAGCACCTTTCCAATTATGTCAGACAGGAGCTTCCCTTCTTCATTCATATCCTTTCTCTTTATTGACCGAGTTCCTCGTGGGAGACTGCAGAATAAGAGAGTTCTGGTTTTGTCATCGTCCTCTAGATAGTCCTCATGCTCCGAGCTAGAAAGCTGCAGGAAGCGGGTCAGCTTGCTGGCAGACATCTTGATCTTCGCCCCAGCCACCTTGCTTTTGATTAGTGAGTCGCCATTTCGGAGTCTTGCGGTAGCGAAGAACTCCAGCACCTCTTTGTCCAAGATTTTGCAAGGGTGCTCCAGGACGAATGTTAGCCCAACCTCTTCCAGCATCAGAATGATGTTGCAGAATTCGTCTGAGGCGTGAGAGAACCCAGTTCGAACAAGCTCGCAACCAGTGACCAACCCAGCAGTTGTCCTTGGAGCCATTGCAGATCTAAGGAGAGAAGCCCTATTCTACGCTTAATCAAAAATCAAAAAGGATGCGACACTAGCGATCAAGTCCAAGTAAGGGTGAGGGAGGGTTACCTAAAGGTGTAGACGGTGGGTTAGTGCGATTCAGACGAGGGACACCCGATGAGTGTACGCCGAGAAATTTCTGGAGGCAAGAATCAAAACCGGAAGAGCTTCCAAGAGCAAGGTGAGCGTCCTGCGGGAAACTTGCGGTGAGCAACGATGAAAGGGGAAGATGAATAGGAGAGATTCCAGCGGGAATCGGCGGGGGACCTTTGATGGAGATCGGTTCAGCGAGATTCTTGCAGGAGTCGGTGAGGTTCCGGCGGAGGAGTTGATTCGGCGAGCTTTCCTGCGGCTTCGGCGAGTCGGCGGGTAAGGGAAGAGGCGGCGGAGGAACTCTTGCGGGATTTGGCGTATTTCCTGTGAAGTGCGGCGGGATTTGCTCCTTCGGCGGGATTCTTATGGAAGGCGAAGGGTCGGCGGGATTCTAAGTATATAAAGGGTCGGCGAAGTGTCAGCTCATTCGACGAGTATGCTGCGGTAAGTTTCCCGTGGAAATGAAAGGTCGGCGGGATGTCTTTGCATTAACGACAGGTTATAATAGGGGTTTAACAAGTTATAACGAGATCCCTTTGCTAAGAATCGGTGGGAATTTGTCTAAATTGTAATCGAAAGGTTTCTTTGTCTAAGTTGAAATCGAACGATTTCTTTACTAGGAATCTTCAAGTTAAGAGGCATTGCAGCATTTTCGAATTCTTCTGATGTCAAGTCAATTTAAAAATTATAAATATATATATATATCTTAAAGCCAATCTATTTGGTTTTGAACGGGGCTTTTCCAAACACTTCTTGATGTCAATTGTGAGTTGTCGAGATTCACACTGACTTATCTTCGTTAACTCTTTGTTGATGTATAAAAGGTTTGTATGTATCGAGTTAACCTATCCTTAGATGAGCACACATATATGTATAAGCATAAGTATAAATGTACATATATATATAGATATATATGTAAATATGGATACAATATGACTCAAGTCCTTGAACTGATCAAAAGTACCTGGGATTATGAGAGTTAACATTTAGTCTCTCTGACTATAACATACCAGGTGCTCGATGTTAGAATGCTTATGGAGATATCACTTCTGTTATTCCAGATGCATGTTCCAATTCAGTCTTGGAACACCTACTGTCTAGTTCCCCTCATATTTACGGGAACTTAGACTACCCTGCAAGAAAGAATTACCTTACCTTAGGAACCCAAATCATATTGGGTTCTAGGTTCCTGTTAGCATAAGCACTCGACTGCCTTCCCCCAGAAAACCTGTCAGGAAGACTACCTCTGTCCCGTGAATGTGGATAAGCCCTTGCCGTTGGCACAGAGGGGTTGTGCCAACAGTCGATGGCAAAGTGTCCCACTTTGCCACAGCACCAACATGGGTGAATGTTGTATCGCCGTTTCCGACCTGATCTAGTGACTGAGGTAGTCACGGTCCTAGGTCTAAACGGGATAGAGCATGATCTCCTCACACAATTTCCTCTTCCATCGTGACACGTGGAAGGGTGGAAGGAATGCATGTTGTGAGCGTCATGAGGCCGGGAAGGTGGTGCCATTCTTTCAGGCATCCCCCTTCCTGAGGCCCCATGAAAACTTACACCATGACTTCTATCCTCCCTCTCCTGTGTCCTCGGGTGGTGAGAAGTCTTCTGTGAGCTGGAACATGCAGATTCACACCGAGTTGAGGCAGTGGCAGTGAATACAAAGGGCTCAGAATGAGCCTTAGGTATTCTCTCATGGGTGGCCACGAAGGCCCTTGCACTACGGGTGTCTCCACATGATGACAGATCACCCTTGCAGTGACCACGATTGTTCCTGTGGTCATACCTGAAGGCATGATGAGTTGCCTTCCTGCTTGGAGTGGGGGGTCGGAATACCGTTTCCCCATTTCTCCACGAATTGATAATCAGGGAGATCCACCCATTTTCTTGCTTTCTCTTTATAGCATCAACCTTGGAAAAGTTTGATACTATTCTTTTCTCATTCTCTAGACTACTCTCTAGAGCTGAGATTTTAGAGTCCTTGGCCTTGTTGGACGCCAGTTGGAGAACCAACAAGATCTTCAGTCGAGCAATCACTTGAGCTTGCTCCTTAGCAAGTAGGTTGCTTGTCTGAAGGGCTCTCTTCAGGGAATCAGCATTTTCTGAAGGAGGACAGTTCCTGTCTTCAGAAATTTCAAGAGATACGGGGCAGGACGAAGAAGTTACCTGCTCCTCAGCGATATTGTCATTAGAGCCAGTGACCATTGTGTCATCCTCATCAGAGTTGCTTTCCACGCTGGCCTCTTCAGTCTCTGACATGGACACTAGAGCTCTGATGCAGTCCGAGAGATCCTTGCCTTCATCTTCAGAAGTGAGGACCCCCACATACGCTTCATCCTCTGATTGACAGCAGATTCCAGCTTTCTCTGACCCCCCCATCAGCTCTGAGATCATCATCCACAGAGATTTAGCCGTACTACATTTTTCCAATCTAGAGCGAGAAGCTCCAGACCAGATATCCATGATAATTTGACGAATCCTCTTATCCAAATTAAAGAATGAAAGATCCATTTCCGACATCTCAGCAATGCACTTGGGCACTTGAATTCCAGAGTCGGAGGTCTTCATAGGAATAAAAGGACCCTCTTCCAGGATGAAAGATGCACGAGGATCGATGGCATCCAAGTGATACGACACTCTCATCCTCCAGACGGGATAAAACTCCTTTGTACATGCGGGGAGTCTGAGTGGCGATATCTCATAATCCAGCTCCATGCTTCTGACACTGGTGGCAGGATACTACTCAAGGTGAAAACCTTTTGATGAGCAACCTCCCTCTGATACCACTTGAAAGTCCACCTAGTGTCAACTATGTGCACCTATGGGGGGGGGGGGGGAATAGGTGACGTGTAGCACTTTTGCGGAATTTATAATAGTACCTGCACAATAAAGATAAACAGCACAGCACACAGAAAACACAGGCAATTTATAGTGGTTCCCCGACTTGGGTACATCCACTTTCCCCCTTCGACCTATCTCCCAATAAGGGACGACTCGGTCTCTTCACCAACAGGATTGAAATCCAATCCTTGCACTAACGGAAGGAACCCTTCCACACGTAGGAGTCACCACTCCCACAAACCGGGTTGCACCCAACCCTTACAACTAGGAACCAATGTTCCTTTACAACAAAAGTAAAATGGAATGTACAAGAAATACAAACTACGTGTGGAGACAACGGTGTCCCTCTTTGTTGACGACGTGATCTTGAAGTCTACAAAGAGTCCACGACCTTGGTCTCTCTTGGAGAGGATCTCCCCGGAACCGGCGGCGGCAAGGTTCACGGGATCGGCGGCGACGATGATGTGCGGCTGCACTTCTTTAGAGATCCAAACTTCGTAGCGAAGCTAGCTAGGTCTACCAACGGTCACACTAGGATCAATCATCTCGATCGATTCGGATGAGGAACACTTTCCCGATCTACAAAACGAGAGAAACGAGATCTCTGGATAGACGCGTGAGACTCTAAGCTTGGCTAAGCTTCTGTCGCCGGAGATCGAGAAGAAACGCGATCAACAGCGGTGACCACTTGTCGCAAGCGGTGGCGGCGGCGGAGCGGAAGCGGCGATCTAGGGTTTGTCCGTGCTCGCGTATTTCTTATTTTCTTCGCTATCTTTTCTGTTCAAAGATACCCATGTATTTATACACTGTAGACACACACAATATGACCGTTGTGGGTCCCACACGTAGACACCCGAATTCCGAATCAAAATCGTCCAGCGGCAGAGTCCGGTCCAGCAGCATCTAGAGAAAATGCCAAGTAAAATTCGTCGAGAATCGCAGGTGATTCTCGACGAATCGGCGAGAATCAGTTAGTGATTCTCGACGATTCGTCGAGAATCACTTGTGATTCTCGCCGAATCACTTGTTGATTCTCAACGAATACAACTTGTATTCAAGATCTGCTTAACGACTGTTTCGGCGAGAATTACTAGTGATTCTCGCCGAATCTTACTTGGCACCGTTTTGAGGTAGCCTGAAAGAGTCGGCGAGAATCACTAATGATTCTCGACGATTCGGCGAGAATCACTAGTGATTCTCGCCGAATTTTACTTAGACGAATTTTCGTCTTTCCACCCAAGAGCTGCTCCTTGACCCATCCTTGCTCCTTGTCTTCTCTTGCATGAACACGACCCTGTACTTGAAAGTAAGTGCACTCCAATAGAGAGAGTACACGTAGGTCAACACACTGATCTGCTCAACGAGGGATTACGTCGTGCAGACCCGTGTATATTGACCTACTGCACCCTGACATTGGTGTGCACTTAGCGTGGAGGAACTGCAAGCACAACTTAAGAGGTTTCATCAGATACATTGTGAATTCATCTTAGCTTGACAGGTGGCTTCCTCAAATCCATGAATTGTGGATACAATAGCCAACATTATGTGTTTATACGAGGATGCTAGTGATGCTTTGCAAGAAGCTATAACCCACTGGCCTATCAACGACGTCGATGATCTGCCACAGCAAGGCAATGGAAACGATTGTGGTGTTTTCGTGATGAAGTTCATGGAGGTGGTGTTGTCAACCAAGACAGTTACTTGGAAAGAATTAAAGAATTGGTGTGAGGAGATGCCTACATTTCGCGCTGAAATAACAGCAAACATATTCCGGGCTTTTTCAAATGTAATTGAATCTAACGACAAATGACAATGTTGTAATTATTTATAAGACTGATTATGATCCTGCACTAATCATTTGAATGCTTCTCACGTATACTTACACATGTTCTATACACTTATGCAAATACACATAATTAGAGTCTGATTATTTTGTGAAGCTTAATCATATGAATGCTGAGAATTAATCATGTCTAAAATCAACAAGCTCTTTAAGGGAAAACATTTTTGGGAATCAATGAATGCTGAAAATTAATCATGTCTACAATTAACGACAACATATCATATCACATCATATGAACCCGCTTAATCATGGTTTGAATACATCAGGGATGCTCGAAAAATTAAACGACAAATCCAAGTCAAATTCTTCTTGAGAATCAAAATCTCTATTATTGGTCGGTGGAGTTGACTGGTGCGCATGAGCTGGAGAATCCAGGAAGTTATACACCGGGATTGTTTCTGTCTTTACTTTAACTTTCTTTCCAACATTTCGAAACATAATTTTTATTAATTTTTTATGACATAAAGTAAAAACATAGAATATTTTGTAAACATTGAAATAAATTAAAACATTACTTGACTTTTTGATGTTTTTCTCCCAATGTCCTTTAAGTCTTGCGTTTGAAAAACCTTTTGGCCGCTTCTTGGGAGGGTCCCTTAAACATGATTCTTTTTTGTCGTTATGATTCGCATCTTCAATGACTAAAGATTCAACCCTACTAGCCAAATCATTCATTGCAGTCATAACAAGTTTTTTTGCTGGTTGACAACTCTCAATTTGGAGGGATAAATCATATGTAAACCTCATTAAATGATTTCTGAAAATCACATTTGATTCCTTTTGGGCCATTGAAGGCGAGTAGGGAAGGTAAATACCTCTCTTAGCATTCAAACTGAATCTTTTGAGTAAATATTGAGCGGGAACCTGCTTTACATTTCTATGTATGAATATTCGCAAAACATGCTTGCATTGAATACCTTTGGTTTCAAATCCTCGACAAGAACATTTTGCTTCACAGGTACTCGTATTGAGGTTTACGAACCAATTTTTACCATCTTGATCTTCATCACACTGTGTGGTCCCATATAAAATACTATTGTCATCGTACATCGTCTCATTAACTATGCTAACCCCAATAGCCCCCTCCATGAAGGATTTCTCAAAAATAGAAAACATCTTCCTGGTATAAACCTTTGAAACTTACTTAAGTAAGTTGCTACCTTTATATTTCAAACTAACACTCACCTTGTAACATCTCATGTTACTTCTGGACCCCTCAACTTATATTGGGTTAGGCATGGGGTGAATTTAAGGAGATCAACTAGGTTTGACCCTAGGTAGTGGGTGGTAGCCATGTGGAGCCCACTATAGGACCATAGTCAAACTAAGTCAAACTAGCCTAAGTGAGGACCCTAGCCACACCATGACCCCACCACATTGCCCTAACCCTAAAAACAATCTAAGTGCACCCTAGGACATGCCATTAGGTCAACAGTTTGACCCCAATTGACCCAAGTCAACCATGGGCTTAATTTGGTCAAACCCACACTCATAAGCCCAATTAGTCTAAGTAGGGCACCCCCTTGACCCAACCCAAGTTGGGTGGTGCCACTAGACCCATTTCCACCAAGTAGGGTCAGCCCACCCACCATGTTGACTAAGTCAACTCTCCAAGTCAACAAGTCAACTATTTGACCTAAAAGAGTGAAATGAAGACCAAGCCATCCTCCATTGGACCAAGCCCACCAAATTTGGCTCATGGCCAGCTCAAGTGAACAATACCAGCCCTACCCCTCTAAATCAGGAGAGAGAATGCATGCAAAGGGGTAGAAATGAGATTTTGAGAGAAAGAGGAGAGAGAAATGGAGATGAAAGGGAATGGTGGCCACATGGCCACCCCTTCAGCTGAAAATATCTGCCCAATACCTGCTGGCCGACCTCCTCTCATCATTCAAGCAGAAATTAGGGGCTGAGAGCCACCTGGCATGCATGGGCGGAGCAACCAAAGCTCAAATCGAGCTCACATAGGTGATATCTCCATATACAGCCAAACTCAGCCCAAACAGACTTCACCATTAGCTTCAGGAGGTGGAAAGGAGTGAAAATTGATAAGTTAATTTATATAGTTATTTTAGTTTAGTTTTTTTATAAATAAATAGTATAATTTATTTGGATTTATATTAATATATATAATAATTCATTTATTTTTATATTTCAGGTCAATATGGGCTCCAAATATCATTTTCAAGTTCATGGCAAAGATCTGAAAACATTTTGAGAAAATTAACATTTTTGGCCACGGATAGCTGAAATTCAAATGGCCATAACTTTCAAACCAGGAAGAGTTACGGGACGTGCAACCAGTCAACGGAAAGAGGACGACATCCTCTACAAATCTGGAGAATTTCACAAGTACACGCCCCAAGGACACGGGCGTGACCAGGGTGTGAACATGGGCGTGACTAGTTCAAGAAAATAATTTTCTACAGAAATCTTCTCGGGGCAATTCTGGAATATTTCCTAAGTACACGCCCCCCTGTCACGGGCGTGACCTAGGGCGAGACTAACCCGAAACTGCCGAATTGATGCCAGAATGCGCCGTTTCCAGTCGTTTGTTGACTCGGTCAGTACACGCCCTAGGTCACGGGCGTGACCTAGGGGCGTGACACTTCAGGAACTGCCAGAATTTACTCCCGCCGTTTTCAGCTTCCCGCGGTTTTTCAGAAACTGAAGTGACACGCCCTAGGTCACGGGCATGACATAGGGGAGTGACCCGCCATTTAACAAATTTTGGCGGTTTCTCCTGCAACGTTCCCGGGCTTTCAAGACGGCGGTTCGGAGCCTGACACGCCCTAGGTCACGGGCGTGACCTAGGGCGTGACCTTGCAAAAATTTTTCCTATAAATTGCAGATGAGTTCAGAAGCAGAGGGAGGAGGAGGCAAATCTAGGAGTAGCTTCAGTAGATTATTTTCCTGTTTTTTTATGTATTTTATTTATGTACTTTTCAATTTCATAGTTTAAGCTTTAATTCTAGCACTTTTTATTTTGTTTTCCATGTATCCCTATTTTCATTTTCACTTGATCATGAAAAGCTTTTCAATATATTAAACTACTTATTTTTGTCAAACTCTTTTCTTATCGTTTCGAGTTATCTTTAATTCATTAGCTTCGATTCCGATCTAAGATCCGTATCCTAAATGACCGAGAGGTTGCGGATACGGGGAGATCACTCAAGGATAAAAGGAGTTGATTGCAATCCTCGAGAGAGGACGACATAACTCTTCCGAATTGGAGTAGAATCCAATAGAGGGGTTCACCTCCTAAAGCAGGCTTAGGGGTTTCGACTGGCCGAGAGGTCTTAATCGATCAACCTAAGTTAGTCGAGAGCGTATTCTCGAGAGAGGCGTTTTCGTATTTTAGGAACCTCCACGGTCGACGCGGATAATCTATAAGTTTGCCCTTAAGATAAGTTCATTTTATTTCAAAGTTAGTCTAGATCAAGTGTGTTCTTCTATTCAATTTTTCTAGCTATAGTTTAATTTACTTATTTTAAATCTAGATAAAATAATATTAATTTGCGTGAGTAGAAGTACTTAACAGGCCCCGAGTTTAATACGACAATTTTCTATACTATATTTCGATAGGTACACTTGCCTATTTCGAGATTATAGTTTGGATACATTTTTAAAACTATAAAACTCCTCATCAAGTTTTTGGCGCCGTTGCCGGGGACATTTTGTTGATATTTTGAAAGCGCGAATTTTATTACTTTTATCACTCTCTTTCTCTAACCCCGATCATCTTTTTAATTTTCTTTTTCAAATTCATTTCTATTATGAAAATGGTTGTCTTTATTTTCTTTATTTGAGAAAATGTTATCGCAATTGGCTGCCAAAATTGCCCAACTTCAAAATCAATTTGATATTTTGAAATCCGCAAAAAAGCGTCAATCTGTTTGTTTTTATTGTCACGGTTCTCATCCAAGTGAGTTTTCTTATCATTATAATTATTATAAAAATCATTCTTATGAAAATAATTTTGATAGTAATTATGATAATAATTATTCTCACTTTTATGATAATTCAAATTTTTATGAAAATAATTTTTCTAATTTTTCCTATTGTCATGAAAATAATTTTTCAAGTGATAATGCGAATAATTATTTTGATGTAAATAATTATTCTTCCAACTCGGATGAAAACTTCTCTTTGTCGCAAGATCAACCGGAAGGTTTCCCGAGTTATGAGAATAATTATTTGGATCCAAATTTTTGTTGTTCTTCTTCCGCACCGCAAGCTTTCTCTCTTAATTTTGGGGAATCCTCTCATTTGCAATATGATTCTTCCCCCCAAAATTTGGATGAAAATTTTCTTACGTTTAGTGATTCTTCTCCTTCGGATACTGTTGCTAATGAGGAACATGACTTCTCATGTACCCCAGTAGTTGTTTATACCGAAGAAGAACAACAACTTTTATTTCAAGAGCTCGTTAGGTGTATGGATGCGCTGGATGGAGTAGATGAAGAATATGTTTCTCCTCCTACTACTCCCCATTTTCCTCCTATTAATGAATCTCCTTGCACAATTTATGATTTTCTAGCAGCGCAAATTTATGAGCATGATGCTTCCGATGATTTTATTTTAAATAAATTTTCAGACAAAAAATTAATTTTAGAAAATAAACAACCCGAGCCTAATCTTATAACTTCGCAAGAGTCTCCTCCTTGCGAAGATTTTTCTGACGCACTTCTTTTTGATTATTCTTTCCCTAACAAGTTTCAGGAAGAAGATGAGTCGTTGCAATCAAATGTTGTCCCCGACCCATTTGCCGCTCATCTAGAAAGATTCAAATCACCTCAGTTATGCATAGGTGATTTGAATCTAAATTTTCAAGTCAACTGCAAGAAGGAAAATCAAGAAGCAAGTAGAGGAGTAGCCGGGCGTGCGACTTTGGCATCTTCGCCAAAGCGAGAATTAAGGGAGTTACCCGTTCATTTCAATTTTTATTTTCCTTTCTCCTAACCCGAACCGTCTAGCTTAAAGACGGGAAAAAGAAAAGCGCTCTTGGGAGACACCCCTTGTTTATCTTTAATATTTTTTTTTTAAAAAACTTCTAATTTTTTTTATTTTATTTCTTCTTGTTTCTCCCCTCTTACTTGACTTATAAACATTGGGGACAATGTTTATTTTTAAGTATGAGGGTGGATTCATCTTTATTGTTTTTATCTAAAAATATAAAAAAAATGAAAGAATCTTTAAAAATTTTAAAAAATATAAAAATCTTTAAAAATTACAAAATTTTGTTTTTTATTTTTATTTTATAAAAAAAAAATACAAAAAATAGGAAAAAAAGAAAACAAAAATAATAAACCCCTACTTAATTTTTGTGATTTTTAGAAATTTATTTTGAGTTTATTTATAAGAATTTTTATAATTTTTGATTTTCTAAACTTTTATTTCATCAAAGTTAGTTAAAATTAATTTTTAGGTGATTTTATTTTAAGAAATAAATTTATGAAGTAAATTTGTTTAGAGAAATTTATTTTGCCTTTTTCTCTTTTATTTTAATTAGTTTCAATTTTATAGTTCTTAGTTTAACAATTTTTAGATTATAATTATCTCCACTTTGAACTTTAAGATTCTTAGGAAATTTTAATTTACTTTAGTTGCTCTCTTTTAATTTTAATTTAATCTAAATATTGTTTAGCCTTCCCTTGTTTTAATTTTTCTTGTTATATCATATGTCACGGGGATAAGAGCATAAAATTCATTATCCCCTGGTACACATATGCAAGTTTTTATTTTTGATTAGATCATATGTCATGGGAATTAAATATTCCTTGGTACACATATGCAACCCCAAAAAAAAGGTGTAAGAGGATAAAATTCATTACTCCTAAGTAATTTTGTTTGAAGAGAAAAACAAGAAGGAAAAAAAAACATCAAAAAAAAAGAAAAAAATTGTGTGGGGTGAGAGGATAAAATTCATCACCCCCAATCAAAGATCTCTTCAATTCCCATTTTCCAAACCCAAAGCTCAATATAATTGCTTTAGTTTTAAATTAAAATCGTAAGAGAGCATAAGTAGTAGTTTAAATTCTCCTCGAAGTCTCTTTTTAGTGAAATAAGTGTTTATAATTTTTAATCTAACTTTGTTTACTAAATACTTAATTTTGAGATCTAATTATTTTATTAGAGAAAATTTGCTAAATATTTATTTTTTCTCATTTTATTTTCATATTTTAGGACTTAAAAATTTGAATCACTTAAGCTAATTTTTAACTTTCTTTTGATTTAATAAATTTTTACTTCAATTAAAAAATTATATTATTTTCTTATAAATACTTCTCATAGTTTTGCTCTGGAATAGCAAAAGATTAAGTATGTGGGTATTTGATAAGTTAATTTATATAGTTATTTTAGTTTAGTTTTTTTATAAATAAATAGTATAATTTATTTGGATTTATATTAATATATATAATAATTCATTTATTTTTATATTTCAGGTCAATATGGGCTCCAAATATCATTTTCAAGTTCATGGCAAAGATCTGAAAACATTTTGAGAAAATTAACATTTTTGGCCACGGATAGCTGAAATTCAAATGGCCATAACTTTCAAACCAGGAAGAGTTACGGGACGTGCAACCAGTCAACGGAAAGAGGACGACGTCCTCTACAAATCTGGAGAATTTCACAAGTACACGCCCCAAGGACACAGGCGTGACCAGGGTGTGAAAACGGGCGTGACTAGTTCAAGAAAATAATTTTCTACAGAAATCTTCCCGGGGCAATTCTGGAACATTTCCTAAGTACACGCCCCCCTGTCACGGGCGTGCCCTAGGGCGTGACTAACCTGAAACTGCCAAATTGATGCCAGAATGCGCTGTTTCCAGTCGTTTGTTGACCCGGTCAGTACACGCCCTAGGTCACGGGCGTGACATAGGGGCGTGACACTTCAGGAACTCCCAGAATTTACTCCCGCCGTTTTCAGCTTCCCGCGGTTTTCCAGAAACTGAAGTGACACGCCCTAGGTCACGGGCGTGACATAGGGGCGTGACCCGGCATTTAACAAATTTTGGCGGTTTCTCCTCCAACGTTCCCGGGCTTTCAAGACGGCGGTTCCGAGCCTGACACGCCCTAGGTCACGGGCGTGACCTAGGGCGTGACCTTGCAGAAATTTTTCCTATAAATTGCAGATGAGTTCAGAAGCAGAGGGAGGAGGAGGCAAATCTAGGAGTAGCTTCAGTAGATTATTTTCCTGTTTTTTTATGTATTTTATTTATGTACTTTTCAATTTCATAGTTTAAGCTTTAATTCTAGCACTTTTTATTTTGTTTTCCATGTATCCCTATTTTCATTTTCACTTGATCATGAAAAGCTTTTCAATATAATAAACTACTTATTTTTGTCAAACTCTTTTCTTATCGTTTCGAGTTATCTTTAATTCATTAGCTTCGATTCCGATCTAAGATCCGTATCCTAAATGACCGAGAGGTTGCGGATACGGGGAGATCACTCAAGGATAAAAGGAGTTGATTGCAATCCTCGAGAGAGGACGACATAACTCTTCCGAATTGGAGTAGAATCCAATAGAGGGGTTCACCTCCTAAAGCAGGCTTAGGGGTTTCGACTGGCCGAGAGGTCTTAATCGATCAACCTAAGTTTAGTCGAGAGCGTATTCTCGAGAGAGGCGTTTTCGTATTTTAGGAACCTCCACGGTCGACGCGGATAATCTATAAGTTTGCCCTTAAGATAAGTTCATTTTATTTCAAAGTTAGTCTAGATCAAGTGTGTTCTTCTATTCAATTTTTCTAGCTATAGTTTAATTTACTTATTTTAAATCTAGATAAAATAATATTAATTTGCGTGAGTAGAAGTACTTAACAGGCCCCGAGTTTAATACGACAATTTTCTATACTATATTTCGATAGGTACACTTGCCTATTTCGAGATTATAGTTTGGGTACATTTTTAAAACTATAAAACTCCTCATCAGAAATCGAGTGCTGGATCATGGAAAATAATGGAGAATCAAGGAATCGGGGAGGGTCTCGCCGGCGCACCACCACCATGGCAAACCGCCGCCTGACCCGCAGCCAAGCCCCAATCCAGGTTCGTTTCACCTCACCTCTACCCGTACTAGGATCTTAGATCGATTAGGTGAGATATCGGGCTCAACTGAGCCCGATGCCATGGGAGAAAAATGTGAATTTTCCAAGCTTTATAAACCGCTCGGGTTCGCCGCCGCCGCCGTCTCCCGCCGCCCCATCACCGGGAAACGATAGCCACCACCACCGTGAAGGTGATGGCATCGTTGGCCGGAGGTGGCGCCGCCTCAGCTGGCCGGAAATCGCCAGCAAAGTTGCTCCAGGTCGGCTTGATCTCAGTCGTTGGCTGGAGGTAGGGGATAACCGGGTCCCGTCCGTTTATGCTTTAAGATTCATGCAGATTTATTAAATGAATTAATTTAAATGTGATGAATAGTATAATTTCTATCACAAAAATACAGTCATATTGCATGTCTTGGTTAGGCCTCTTACAGGCATTTCCAGAAACTGGTCTCTAAATGAAAAATGTAGGTGACTCTCGTACCTTTATTTTGCCACCTTAAATTTGTAATGTGGCGTAGTATACAGTCCTGTAGGGCATTTCTCCTAGTACTGGTCCTAGACTAGGGCAGAAATTCATTTGGGTGCCCAAGTCAAACCAGTAATCACAATGGCCCCAAATTTTGGGTACATGCATGATTAGGGCATACCTAGCCTATTCCAAAATTTAGGAATTTTTGAAACAACGTTTCCTATAGTTTTGGTCAAAATGTCGAAATGTAAATAAATGCAATTTATGGGGTTATATGACTCCTCATGGCCCCAAATTTTGGCGGTGGGTCCTTGGGAACACCATCAGTGCATGATAACAAATTCAGCACTTTTGGATCACTGCATGATGGGAAAACCACTTGCATGTGTTGGTGTTCATATTGCCTTGGGTGCTAATAGCAATAATTTAAATATTGTGCATTCAGCCTAATGGAGGCATTCAAAAATCTTGGATTTGTTTACAGTGGTTCATTAGGGTAAATTTCACCCCTCAGATTAATTATGGGATTTTTGGAATCAAAAATCCCATTAATTGGAATTTTTTTAATATAGCTCCTTTTGAAAATAAATTTGAAAAATAGGTTTTCCTCAAGCACAAATCCTCAAACTTTGCCAAGATGTGGATAGGGTTACATTTGACTTAGGAAAATTTGATCTTTCTGTTTGAAGAACTTTTGGAATAAAATATCTTAAAATGCCCATTTTACCCTTATTTCATTTATTCTTGAATTGATGGATATGCACCTCAGAAAAATTTGAAAATAATTCTAGTGCTGTAAAATTGTATTATTAGTCTTGCATAAGATTTTCAGAATTAATGGGTGTATTGATAGTTTTAAATTAATATAATGACATTTTTGGTAAATATGTAAGAATGGAAATTGATAGGCCATTACATAATAAAAGTTGATGAAACTTTGCCAATAGTCATAAATTAATGTTTTATATGTTCTGTAATTTTACTGGAATTTTGGATTACATATTACCTATACTTCATTTGGAAAATGAAAATTATGTGAATTTGGTATTAAATAAGGAATTGGTATAAATAATCAAAGGAAAATTATGAAACTCTGTAGACAGTAATATTTTATCATTATACAACTCAGGAAAAAATTACCTAGGTTAATGGATGTTAAATCATACTATTTCATGAGTAAAGTGACCTAGTAATTAATTCAAAAGATTTAATTAATGGATTATTTGGCCAAGGAAAATTATGAGAATTCATAGGATAGTTCCCTTAGCCCATACCACCCTACGATAAATATTTAGTGGCAAGATGCCTTAAGGATTGGAAGATTCCATTTTTAGGGTAATAATAGGACATGGTCTGCATATAACATAAATAGGTTTTGCCTTAGGGGTTACCAGGTGGTTGTGAGGGTTAGAGGGGCCAGTGGGTTGTTTTACACTGCGGTCTGGAGGATGACCCCCGATAATGCACATCCGACCCAACAAGACTGACGGGTTGTCAGCAAAGTACGTACGCGAGACTCTAGAGTGCACCTTGGACGTGTACAGAGGCGTATGAGAGGGGTCTAAGGCTTGGTAGTGTGCATACCGGCCTATAAGCGGAGATGCCTGCTCCGCTGCTGCCGTAGCCACAGCGGTGGTACCCGAGAGTGATGCTAGCTCTCAAAAAGTGGGAACTAAATGTCTGTGATCACAGAGTCGTTGTGTGTGAGTTGCACTTGCCTGTGCATAAAATTGCATCATAATATTCATTCATATTAGGTCATACGCTTCATAGATCCTTATCATATAAATTAGTATGGGCTCTTTTATATGATAAGTTAAATTTCCTGGAAATCCTAACTTATATATTTGTATGGGCATTTATATATGTTAGGGTACTTTTGTGATGATAGTACAGTGGTAGAATAGTTTATTTACTTGCTCTTACTACTATTCTTTACTTTCTTTACTGCACTGCTCTACTTACTTGTACTATACTTAGAACTGCTAAAGTAGATCAATATTATTTATTACAACTGCTAGTTAGATTCTGTCACCTGCTTCCACTTTTGCTACCCCTTGTTGTCTTCTGCTTCGTCCTCTCGCTCGGTGCCTAGGAGCTGCGGGGCGAGGTGCGGAGGAAACGACTTAGTCTTTTTGACTAATGGTCGGTGACCATACTATTTTTAGGAGCCCGTGGAGATGGAGCACCAGCACGTCGAGGAGGCAGGACTTGAGGAGCAGATACCGCTTCAGCAGGCTACTACCACTATTGTGCGTCCTCAGGTGGGACGAGTTCTAATGTATTAGTGTAGCTTCTGTTTTTATTTTAAGAGAGAGTGGATTTGATGTACCAGGCATAAGCCCTTATTCTCTTTCTTTTGTACTCTTCTGTGGACTATATTGGTGTACTTTTCATTTCATATATATGATGGTACTATGTGACTTGTGGACTAGTGGATTTATATACTGCTTTGCTTTTCTTCTCATATTGGCCTACAGGTTAAATGATCGTACTAGCCGGCAGGATCGGCGTGTTGCGGTGTCAGCCAACCCCTGCGTTAGTGCCACCGTAAGACGGCGGTTCTGGGCATAAGACCCGGTAGCCTCCTTGGTAAGGGGGGGGGGGGGGGTTTACAAACTGGTATCACTTGAACAACGATCATATGAGAAAGAAGTCCACAACATGGGACCACCCCCGCCCGAGCATTAGTTTGTGGACAAACTATGCAGCGGAAGCAGTGGTGTGCCCATGCGCAAAAGTCACTTAAATGGTCCACAAAGTACAATGAGTTAGGCCGGTTCTGTTTTAACATTACCTTTATGCAACCTCCACAGGTCGTCGCGCCGCAAAATGTGGCCCCTCCCCCTCCAGCTGCCACTCCATTCCTACATACGGAGATGGGGCAGACTTTGACGGCGATTCTGGATGCCTTCAGATCCCAGCAAGTCCCGGCTCCACAGCCAAATCCGGGGTCGAGTCGGCTGAGTGCATTCAAGAGCCTGTCCCCACCGACGTACCGTGGGACAGAGGATGCGGTAAAGACAGAAGAATGGCTAGAGGCCATACACGAGATCTTAACAGGCATCCGCTGCCCGGTCGGTGAGGCAGTACCTCTAGCCACCTCTACACTAGAGGCTCATGCGAAGAGATGGTGGAAATCAGTGCGGGAGTATACATATGCGGACTTTGAGCTGTCAGAGATATCATGGGAGGAGTTTGTCTATGTATTTCTGGAGCACTTCGTCTCTGCTACGGACAGAGATGCCTTGGAGGAGAGGTTTTTGAACCTCAGGCAGGGGACTAGATCGGTGATCGAGTATCAGAGAGAGTTCTCTCATTTGGCCAGGTTCGCAGGGATTCAGGATACCGATGATATAAGGTATTCCAAGAGGTTCTACCGGGGCCTCAGGGATGATTTGAGGCAGGCCTTGCTGTTCATTTCTCATGGCACATCTAGGCAGATCATCGAGATGGCAAAGAAGCTGGAGGCTGACCAGCTGATGGCGCGAGCCGGAGGGAAGAGACCATTTGATGGGTCGACAGCAGGAGAGAGCAGCAGGGGCTCTCAGAGAGGCATGACTATCGGATACAAGAAGGGTGTGGGACGTCGTCGTCCCAACTTCAGGCAGGAGCAGGGGCCTCCTCCAGCATTAGCTCCCCCACCTCTACAGATGCATGATCAGAGGAGACAGGATGACCGAGGCCACCGACAGGTAGTTTGTTACGGATGCCGCCAGCCCGGGCACATTAGGTCGGAGTGCCCGCATCGATTCCATCCTCCTCCTCCTCCTCTTCCTCCTCCAGTGGCCCCAGTACAACAGGGCTGAGGCCGAGGCCGAGGACGAGGCCGAGGCCGGGGATATCACGGCAGGAGACTCGAGCAGGAGCAGATATACGCCTTGGACCTCACAGAGCAGAGGAACCCCGAGGAGGTTATCACAGGCACTTAAAGTTAATTATTAAATTTCTTGAATTTTCAATTATATATAGTACCTGGAACTATAGGATAACAGTTAATTTTAACGTAAACAAACCTCAGGCATATTTGTGATCAGCGGCAAGCCCGCTCATACTCTCTTTGAAAGTCCACCTAGTGTCGGCAAAGTGCACCTATGGGGGGGGGGAATAGGTGACGTGTAGAGCTTTTGCGGAATTTACGAATGTACCTGCACAATAAAAATAAAAGACACAACACACAGAATACACAGGCAATTTATAGTGGTTCCCCAGCTTGGGTACATCCACTTTCCCCCTTCGACCTATCTCCCAATAAGGGACGACTCGGTCACTTCTCCAACAGGATTGAAATCCAATCCCTGTACTATCGGAAGGAACCCTTCCACACGTGAGAGTCAACACTCCCACAAATCGGGTTGCACCCAACCCTTACAACACGGAACAAAAGTTCCTTTACAACAAAAGTAAATATAGAATGTATACGAGATACAAACTTCTTTCGGAGACTACGGTGTTCCTCTTCGTTCGACGACGTGTTCGTGAAGTCAACGAAGAGTCTACAACCTTGGTCTCTCTTGGAGAGGATCTCCCCGGAACTGGCGGCGGCAACACGAGCGGCGACTAGCTTCGGGATCAGAGGCTACGATGATGAGCGGCTGCTGAAAATAGAGATCCAATCTTCGTAGCGAAGCAAACTAGGTCTACCAATGGTCATGCGAGGATCGGTCGTCTCGATCGATTCGGATGGGAGAGTTTTTCCCGGTCAACAAATCGAGAGACAAGGGATCTCTGGATAGACACGTGAGACTCAAGCTTTGCTAAGCTTCTGTCGTCGGAGATCACGAAGGATTCCCGATTGTTGACGGCGACCAACGTGCCCGAGCGCGACGGCGGTGGCGGAGAGGAATCGCGATTTTAGGGTTACGTCGCGGCTCGGTTTCTTTCTCTGCCTTTTACTGTTCAAAATACCCATGTATTTATACACCGTAGCTAACTCCAATATGACCGTTTGTGGGACCCACAATAGAAATCCCTAAATCCCGGTCCAGAAAATTGACAGCTGCAGAATCCGGTTCAGGAACATCACGAGAAATTGCTAAGTGAAAATCGGCGAGAATCGCTGGTGATTCTCGACGAATCGGCGAGAATCACCAAGTGATTCTCGACGATTCGTCGAGAATCGCTAGTGATTCTCGCCGAATCACTTATTGATTCTCAGCGATTTTCACTTAGTAATCATGAGCTGCTTAACCACAGGTTCGGCGAGAATCACTAGTGATTCTCGCCGAATCTTACTTGGCACCGTTTTGAGGTAGCCAGAAGGGGTCGGCGAGAATCACTAATGATTCTCGTCGATTCGGCGAGAATCACTAGTGATTCTCGCCGAATCGGCGAGAATCACTTGGTGATTCTCGTCGAATTTTCCTTGGACGAATTTTCGTCTTCCACCCAGGAGCTGCTCCTTGACCCATCCATGCTCCTTGTCTTCTCTTGCATATGAACGACCCTGTACTTGAAAGTAAGTGCACTCCAATAGAGAGAGTACACGTAGGCCAACACACTGATCTGCTCAACGAGGGATTACGTCTTGCAGACCCGTGTATATTGACCTACTGCACCCTGACATTGGTGTGCACTTAGCATGGAGGAGCTGCAAGTACAACTTAAGATGTTTCATCAAATACATTGTGAATTCATCTTAGCTTAACAGGTGGCTTCCTCAAATCCAGGTAATTGTGGATACAATACCCAACAATCTCCCCCTATTTGACGAAGCCAAAACCCTACTAGCTAAGATGAATAACACCTATCAAATAATAACCATAGCATTCAGAAATTAAACATGCAGCACAAGAGAATATATGCTGTAAGACTCCCCCCTCCCGGATCCCAAAACACGGCACGAAGGGGGAGTCTTATGCCCGGAACAGCCGCCTTGCGGTAGCATTAGCACACGGGCTAACCTGTACCACAAGACGCCTATTCCGCCGGCTACAACAATATCAATATATCATGCCAACCCAACCAAATAAATAAACAGAAGAAGTCAAATCCACACTAAGTTATAATGTCCAAAACATCAATAATGAGAAGCTAAACATGCTTCTACAAAATATCAGAGTACAGCTAATCATTGCCCAAACGGGCTACATCAGAGTAAGCAAAACACTAACATCAGTAACAGACGGTATCGACGGCACCGTCACATCAGGCCCTGTCTCCCTAGCCTGGCTGCCCTGCTGCGTAGTCTGCGGCTGCTCTACCTGCGGCGTGACCTCCTAAAAAGGAAGACGTAGCAACCGTTAGTCGAAACGACTAAGTGGTTTCACATCCGCTCCCCCGGCGACTCCTCGGCACCGGGCGGAGAAAAGGAACAAGAGTATAGTATATGTAACAAGTAAGCAAGTAAAGGAAGTACAAGCAGGTGGCATGGTACATGAGTATCAATGTATAACTAGCAGTTCTACAAAGCTATCAATATGTAAACTAACAATTCTACAAGATCCATCAAGGTATAATAACAAGTGTAAGAAAGCTTCAGCAGGAAAGTAACTTAACTTATAAGAATGCCCATACAAACTTATAAGTTAAGGATCGGGTTACATAAAGTAACTCATCGTATAAGAGTGCCCATACAAACTTATACGATGAGGATCTTGTTGTGCAATGATATGAAATGCTATGAATGCTATGCAATGACTCACCCATGCACACCCATGCGATTGCTATGTCGACACAGACTGTAGTTCCCACTTTTCGAGCAGGTAGCTAACCTCTCAGGCATCAGCCGCCGTGGCCAGGCGGTGACAGTAGAACGGGCACTTCTACTACTAGGCGGGTATCACACTACTTCACCTAGGCCTCCGTACGCCTCAACGCTAAGAACACAACAGCGGAGCCCATGCGTACTATGGCCCAGCGGGGTCTTGGGTAGATGTGCACCAAGAACACAGCCCGAACTGGCCTTGTGTGACCCGGAAGGGGCCTCGGAAGAAAGCACGAGGACACAGCCCAACCGTCCACATGGTCGGAGGGACCTCGGGAAGTGAACACCGAGGACACAACCCAAACCGACCAAGTCTAACTGCCAACTCCCGTCGGTGTGACGACTGGCGAGCCCGTAGACCTGCCACACTATCCTTAACCCGGGATTACGACACCGCGTGTCGATTCACACCACATGCAATCTCACACCAACGTCACTTGGAAGGGGCCTCGGAAGCAAGCACGAGGGCACCGCCCAACCATCCATCCACACCTCATCTCAACACAACCAAAACAAGTGGCGGTCAACACCGCACTCACAAACTTACACAATACTACTCATAGGGAGATGACTCTCTAAGTATTGGACTACCAAATTCAATCCACTAATCAACATACACATGGCCATAGTTTAATCTTCTATATGTCATTCCATATGAACTCTACATAAGACTTATATGATGCGCATATGTTATAGTTTAACAACATCTTATCAATTCGATTCGATTAAACATAAAGGAAACCTTCCAAACCTCAAGACATCTTGCGATAAGAAATCAGTTGTATGCATTCCAAATAATAAACACCATCATTCACACTTCTTCGGTGAGTAGCACAAATTATTTAATCTTGACAGAATTCCACCGACTCTTGTTGCACTTTATATAAAACCAGAATTCTAAGTGTATTACTAATCTGGACAGCAATTTCGACCGGAGATTCCCGAGGCTACAGGAATCCGGTGAAGTCGTGTAACCCCTCGTTGGAAAGATCGTTTCATGATCTACAACTTTCATATTCAGGTCACAACCCAGATCTGACAATAACTTATTCGAAATCGGCTTCAAAGTTCACTGCGCACAGAACACAATTTCTGTGTACAGGAATTGCCGGACAGCAAACTCGATTTGGTTTTCCCGGGGCCACAGACATCACCTGAAGTCGTGCAACCACTCGTTGGAAAGGTATTTCCAAGGGCTACAACTTTCGTGTTTAGTCGAAAGCCCAGATCTGCCATTATCCTACATAAAAAGGGCCTAGAAGATCGCTGCGCGCAGAATACAGATTCTGCGCGCATCTTAAAGAAAATGAACGGCATCGGTTCGTCTTCCTCGTCAAGGCGATCGTTCCTAAATTTTCCAGAATTATTCTCCTCCCTTATTCAACCTCAAAGGCCATAAACTCCTCACGAGACCATCCACCCATCGTCATATTGAAGAAAAAGGGGAAGGGTTGAAGAGATCTAAAATCTAGGATTCAAATCCTAGCATGGCCAAACCTAGAAAACTTCTCCTCACCATCAAGTTCTCTTGAACCGATGTCTCTCCTAATTATCTAAGATCTAGCACCAAGGGAGAGGGTAGGAAACTCACGTTGACTCCAGCGGTACCACCATTTCCGGCCATGGATCGCGTAGTTCTCCTTGGCGGCATCTTCTCTCTCGCGGCGATGGCGGATCTCCTTCGGTAAAACTTGCTCCTGCAGTTTCCCTCCCACCAGGAGCTCTCACAGGAAATAAGGAAAGAAAATGAGAGTGAAAAACGGCTAGGGTTTCTCTGCCCCTTATAAGCAAAATGTGACACGGGTAGGGACACGGCCGTGTCCGTACCCGTGTCCTGCTTCTGCGAAACGGCCGTGGCGGTTTCCATGTCGGTTCAATGTTTGACACGGGTCGGGACACGCCCGTGTCCCAACACGTGTTCACATGACACGGCCGTGTGCCTGGCCGTGTCATCGGCCGTGTGCATCTTCAGTTACATCTCGACACTTCTCGTCGAGCTCAACTCGACGCACACGGGTAGGGACACGCCCGTGTCACTACCCGTGTCACGCACACGGGTAGGGACACGGCCGTGTCACTACCCGTGTCACCATCTCGACGACTCTCGACGATTCAACACGGCTCGTCGAGATCATCTCGACGCACACGGGTAGGGACACGGCCGTGTCACTACCCGTGTCATGATCTCGACGACTCTCGACGATTCTCGACGATCTCGACACGCCTCGTCGAGATCGTCTCGACGCACACGGGTAGGGACACGGCCGTGTCACTACCCGTGTCACTTCTCTCTACACTGATTTCTCCACTTCTCCACAAGTGCAGCCCAACTCCCTGCACTTCTCAGGACTTGAGTCAACCCTCCTGACTCAAAAACTCACACACTAGGGGCCTAAAGCGATTCGGGTCGTTACAAATCCTATAAACAAAATAAAAGATTTCGTCCCCGAAATCAGGCTTAAGCTGTGTGGAGAAAACTTAACAGGAAGTTTATCACATGTTTTTAAATAAGGTTTCCTTGGGCAAACAGCTCCGGGTAGCGTTGCTGCATCAAATCCATTGGCTCCCAAGTGTACTCCTCCTTCCCATGATTCAACCATAGCACCTTTACTAAGGGAACACTTTTGCGGCGCAAAGTCCTTGTCTCGCTGTCAACAATCCGTACCGGCTCTAGTCGCACAGACCTATCTGACGCCACTGCACCATCAGTAGTGGGAATATACTGGTCGGGCCGCAACAATGCTTTTCGAAGCGACGACACATGGAACACGTCGTGGAGATTTTCTAGTTCTGGTGGTAACTCCAACTGATAGGCCAACGGGCCGATCCTTTCTAGTATAGTATAAGGCCCAACATACCTTGGGCTGAGCTTTTTCACTCCACGCACCCGCGACACTCCATGCATCGGCCGAATCTTAAGGAACACTTTTTCGCCCACCTGGAACTCCACCATCCGGTGCTTTTTATTATAATATTTCGCCTGTCGACTTTGAACCTCCAACATGTGATCCCGTATCAATCTGACCGCCGCATCAGTATCATCTATGTATTCGTTTCCCAATGCCTTCGGATCTTCATCTTGCACCCAAGACAAGGGAGTCCTGCACCTTCTTCCATAAAGGGCTTCATGGGGCGCCATACCGATGCTTGCTTGATGACTATTGTTGTAGGAGAATTCCACCAGGGGCAAGAGTCTTTCCCATGGCTCTCCTCTGTCCAACACACATAGCCTCAACAAATCCTCCAGCGTTCTGATTGTCCGCTCTGACTGTCCGTCAGTCTGAGGATGAAAAGCGGTACTAAAGGTTAGGCGTGAGCCCAAATACGCCTGCACCGCTTTCCACTCATTTGATGTAAACCGACCATCCCTATCCGAAACAATCGTCTTGGGCACGCCATGATACCGTACAAATTGCTCCACAAAAAGGCGTACCAAAACATCCACGTGTGCTTCCTTCTTCATTGGAATGAACCGGGCCACCTTTGTTAGTCGATCCACAATAACCCACACCGAATCATTCCCGGAGCGGGAACGAGGTAACCCATGAACAAAGTCCATGGAGATATCCTCGAACTTCCATTCGGGGATGGGCAGCGACTGCAACAAACCACCGGGACTCCTGCATTCAGCCTTCACTCTTTGGCAAGCTTCGCAATGTGTAACATAGTAGCGAACATCCTTCTTCATTCCCGGCCAACACATGGTCTTCCGCAGTCCGGCATACATCTTAGCAATACCCGGATGCACTGAATATTGAGAGGAATGCGCCTCTCTCAATATATCTTCCCGAATTTTGCCGCCCTTGGGAATATAAAGTCGGCCACGAAAATAAACGAGGCCGTCTTTGAGTGTGTACTCATCGGTGGTCCTATCTTCAATTGCCTTGATTGCCGGGGCCAAGGACGCATCCATTCCTTGCTCCACCCGTATCCGGTCTCGGATATCACAAACTATGCTCATGTTGGCCAAATACTCTGCATACTCTGTCGAAGGATCCTTGAATACTAGAGTAATTTCCATCTCCTCGATCATCCGAGCCAACTCCATGCTCATCAGCCGAGACTCTGGGCTAGAGCCTGGCACTTTTCTACTCAAGGCATCGGCTACCGAGTTCGCTTTCCCGGGGTGGTAGTTCATGGTGAACTCATAGTCGCATAGAAATTCCAACCACCGCCGTTGTCTCAGGTTCAACTCCTTCTGAGTGTGAACATACTTCAAGTTTTTGTGATCGGAAAAGATCTCGCAGTGGACGCCATATAAATAATGCCTCCAGACCTTCAAAGCGAACACCACTGCTCCTAACTCCAAATCATGAATCGGGTAATTGATTTCATGTTTCTTTAACTGCCTTGAAGCATAAGCGATCACATGCCCGTGCTGCATCAGCACCGCTCCCATCCCTTGATATGATGCGTCTGTGTAAACCTGAAATCCTTCCTTCCCAGACGGAAGTGCAAGGATGGGGGCGGAGGTAAGCCTATCCTTCAACTCTTGAAATGCTGCTTCACATTTAGGAGTCCACTCAAATGGCACACCCTTCTTCGTCAAGGAGGTAAGAGGAAGGGCAATCTTGGAGAATCCTTTCACGAACTTGCGGTAGTAGCCAGCAAGTCCAAGAAAGCTTCGTACATCGGCCGCCGACTTCAAGGGCGACCACTCCTTCACGGCCCGCACCTTAGCTGGGTCCACAGCTAATCCTGCTCCACTGATCACATGCCCTAAGAAGGCAACCTCCTTAAGCCAGAATTCACACTTGCTAAACTTGGCATACAAGGCGTGCTCCTTCAATTTCTTCAAAACTAAGGTCAGGTGCTCGACATGCTCCTCCTCCGTCTTTGAATAGACTAAGATATCGTCGATGAAAACGATGACGAAGATGTCCAAGTATGGTTCAAACACCTTGTTCATCAGGCTCATGAAGGCCGAAGGTGCATTCGTGAGCCCAAACGGCATTACTGTGAACTCATACAAACCATATCTCGAACTGAAGGCTGTTTTCTGAATGTCCCCCTCTTGTATCCTCAACTGATAGTATCCAGAGCGCAAGTCTAATTTAGAGAACCAATGCGCTCCCACTAATTGATCGAACAACTCGTCGATCCGAGGTAGCGGATAAGTGTTCCGCACCGTCAATCGATTGAGTTCCCGATAATCTATGCACAATCGCAGGGTTCCATCCTTCTTCTTTACGAACAATACGGGGGCACCCCACGGTGACGAACTGGGGCGAACGAACCCTGAATCTACTAGTTCTTGCAGTTGAACTCTAAACTCAGCGAGTTCTTTCGGGGCCATTCTGTACGGAGCCTTAGATACAGGCTTGGCACCTGGTACTAAATTAATCTGGAAATCGACCTCCCTATGCGGCGGTAATCCTGGTAGCTTCTCAGGAAATACCTCGGGAAAGTCCCGCACAACCCGTACATCCTTTAATTCCAACGCTTCCTCCTTCAACTCGAACCAGATCATGAAGACCTCGTCCCCCTTCATATGAGCTTTTACAACCTGGATAGAAGATAATATCATACGTGGCGCGAAGCCAATACCTTGGAAGATGACGTCAGAGTCTCCATGCCTCAAATAGATCCGCTTCTCCGCGCAGTCGATCCTCGCGAAGTGCCAGTCCAGCCATGCCATGCCCAAAATGATGTCAAACTCCGGCATTCTCAGAACCGTGGCCGGTGTATCAAAGGCCTTCCCATCAATAAATAACTCCAACTCGCACTTGGCGGTCGCGATCATCTCCGAGCCGTCCGGAAGGCGTACACGTCGGGCTATTCCCGTGAAGTAATGAACATCACCCACGTCTTTTATGAAATCTTCGGACACAAAAGAGTGTGAGGCACCGGTATCGAACAGCGCATAGGCCGTCTTCCCGCCAATAATCACGGTGCCTAAGTGTCAACGACCAAAACTTATTGCTAGTGTCTAATAAGTTCTATTCAATTCGTGTTAAACCATGCAGATATGTAAATTAATTAAATCATACCTGCAATCACATCTTGTGGGTTCCTTTCCTGCGCCATGTCAAGCGCGTACACCTGATCCCGGACCGGTCCGGGGTTTCCTCTTGGCGGTCCTCGTCCTCGACCACGCATATATCCCCGTCCTCGTGGAGCTGGTGGAGGGAGAGCAGGAGGGAGAGCAGGAGGGACGTTCCCATATAGCTGTGGGCAAAAACGTCGGATGTGGCCCGGCTGGTTGCATTCGAAGCACACCAGACCACGACGCCCTTCAGGTTGTTGAAATCGCTGAGGCTGTGGGGGTGGGGGCAACGCAGGCGGCTGCGGAACTGGATGCTCCACCCTATAGTTTCGGTGGACACGCCCTCCACCTCTTTGATAACCTCTTCCTCCTCTGAAGTCCCGTCTCCTTCTATTACTTGGGCCGGCTTCCATCACGTCCTCCGCAGGCCTCTTATTACATCCCATGTGGTCCGCCTCCAATCTTTTCGCCATATCAATGATCTCTGCCAAGCTACCATCCGCTATAAACAAAAGGGACTGCCTTAGGGGATCTCGCAGCCCTTTATAGAAGCGCTTGGCATAACCTCTGTCATCCAACTCATAAGAGTCCGCAAACCTTGCGAGATGCTGGAATTCCCGCTGGTATTCTGTAACCGACTTTGATCCCTGCTTTAGTAGAAGGAACCTCTGCTCAAGCTCATCTCGGGCCGATGTAGGGATAAAGTGCTCCAAGAAAACCTCCGAGAATTCACTCCAACTTATCTCTGTGTAGATCCGGCCTTGGAAGGTAGAGCCCATGAGGGACTTCCACCACCTCTTCGCATGTAAGTCCAAGACAGACACTGCCAATGTTACTGCCATGTTGGCCGGGCAACGGATTCCAGCCAACAACTCTTGTATCGTGTCTAGCCATTCCTCTGTACGTACGGCTGACTCCGTCCCAAGGTAGACGGGAGGGGAGAGAGCCCGAAAGGTGCTCAGCCAGTTGGAGCTCGGGGCCTGTTGTTGCACCGGAGCCTGCTGTGCCTTAAAAGCATCAAGAATGGCGGTGAGTGTTTGCCCCAACTCAGACTGTTGGAACTGAGTGGGTATGGGAGGGGTAGGAGTACCCCTCATCGGCTCAACATGCAGTGGAACCTACACGTACACGACAAATTTGTGGTCAGGTTGGCTAATCGTAGGGTCAAAGTTGGACAAACTTAATGTGAATTACATATGAGCACACCACTGCTTCCGCTAAGTCAGTTTGTCCCCAAACTGACTAACCAAACGGGGGTGGCACCATTGTTGAATGACTTCGTAGTTGAGGATCGTGGCAAACTGATACCATTTGTAAGACTCCCCCCTCCCGGATCCCAAAACACGGCACGAAGGGGGAGTCTTATGCCCGGAACAGCCGCCTTGCGGTAGCATTAGCACACGGGCTAACCTGTACCACAAGACGCCTATTCCGCCGGCTACAACAATATCAATATATCATGCCAACCCAACCAAATAAATAAACAGAAGAAGTCAAATCCACACTAAGTTATAATGTCCAAAACATCAATAATGAGAAGCTAAACATGCTTCTACAAAATATCAGAGTACAGCTAATCATTGCCCAAACGGGCTACATCAGAGTAAGCAAAACACTAACATCAGTAACAGACGGTATCGACGGCACCGTCACATCAGGCCCTATCTCCCTGGCCTGGCTGCCCTGCTGCGTAGTCTGCGGCTGCTCTACCTGCGGCGTGACCTCCTAAAAAGGAAGACGTAGCAACCGTTAGTCGAAACGACTAAGTGGTTTCACATCCGCTCCCCCGGCGACTCCTTGGCACCGGGCGGAGAAAAGGAACAAGAGTATAGTATATGTAACAAGTAAGCAAGTAAAGGAAGTACAAGCAGGTGGCATGGTACATGAGTATCAATGTATAACTAGCAGTTCTACAAAGCTATCAATATGTAAACTAACAATTCTACAAGATCCATCAAGGTATAATAACAAGTGTAAGAAAGCTTCAGCAGGAAAGTAACTTAACTTATAAGAATGCCCATACAAACTTATAAGTTAAGGATCGGGTTACATAAAGTAACTCATCGTATAAGAGTGCCCATACAAACTTATACGATGAGGATCTTGTTGTGCAATGATATGAAATGCTATGAATGCTATGCAATGACTCACCCATGCACACCCATGCGATTGCTATGTCGACACAGACTGTAGTTCCCACTTTTCGAGCAGGTAGCTAACCTCTCAGGCATCAGCCGCCGTGGCCAGGCGGTGACAGTAGAACGGGCACTTCTACTACTAGGCGGGTATCACACTACTTCACCTAGGCCTCCGTACGCCTCAACGCTAAGAACACAACAGCGGAGCCCATGCGTACTATGGCCCAGCGGGGTCTTGGGTAGATGTGCACCAAGAACACAGCCCGAACTGGCCTTGTGTGACCCGGAAGGGGCCTCGGAAGAAAGCACGAGGACACAGCCCAACCGTCCACATGGTCGGAGGGGCCTCGGGAAGTGAACACCGAGGACACAGCCCAAACCGACCAAGTCTAACTGCCAACTCCCGTCGGTGTGACGACTGGCGAGCCCGTAGACCTGCCACACTATCCTTAACCCGGGATTACGACACCGCGTGTCGACTCACACCACATGCAATCTCACACCAACGTCACATGGAAGGGGCCTCGGAAGCAAGCACGAGGGCACCGCCCAACCATCCATCCACACCTCATCTCAACACAACCAAAACAAGTGGCGGTCAACACCGCACTCACAAACTTACACAATACTACTCATAGGGAGATGACTCTCTAAGTATTGGACTACCAAATTCAATCCACTAATCAACATACACATGGCCATAGTTTAATCTTCTATATGTCATTCCATATGAACTCTACATAAGACTTATATGATGCGCATATGTTATAGTTTAACAACATCTTATCAATTCGATTCGATTAAACATAAAGGAAACCTTCCAAACCTCAAGACATCTTGCGATAAGAAATCAGTTGTATGCATTCCAAATAATAAACACCATCATTCACAGTTCTTCGGTGAGTAGCACAAATTATTTAATCTTGACAGAATTCCACCGACTCTTGTTGCACTTTATATAAAACCAGAATTCTAAGTGTATTACTAATCTGGACAGCAATTTCGACCGGAGATTCCTGAGGCTACAGGAATCCGGTGAAGTCGTGTAACCCCTCGTTGGAAAGATCTTTTCATGATCTACAACTTTCATATTCAGGTCACAACCCAGATCTGACAATAACTTATTCGAAATCGGCTTCAAAGTTCACTGCGCACAGAACACAATTTCTGTGTACAGGAATTGCCGGACAGCAAACTCGATTTGGTTTTCCCGGGGGCCACAGACATCACCTGAAGTCGTGCAACCACTCGTTGGAAAGATATTTCCAAGGGCTACAACTTTCGTGTTTAGTCGAAAGCCCAGATCTGCCATTATCCTACATAAAAAGGGCCTAGAAGATCGTTGCGCGCAGAATACAGATTCTGCGCGCATCTTAAAGAAAATGAACGGCATCGGTTCGTCTTCCTCGTCAAGGCGATCGTTCCTAAATTTTCCAGAATTATTCTCCTCCCTTATTCAACCTCAAAGGCCATAAACTCCTCACGAGACCATCCACCCATCGTCATATTGAAGAAAAAGGGGAAGGGTTGAAGAGATCTAAAATCTAGGATTCAAATCCTAGCATGGCCAAACCTAGAAAACTTCTCCTCACCATCAAGTTCTCTTGAACCGATGTCTCTCCTAATTATCTAAGATCTAGCACCAAGGGAGAGGGTAGGAAACTCACGTTGACTCCAGCGGTACCACCATTTCCGGCCATGGATCGCGTAGTTCTCCTTGGCGGCATCTTCTCTCTCGCGGCGATGGCGGATCTCCTTCGGTAAAACTTGCTCCTGCAGTTTCCCTCCCACCAGGAGCTCTCACAGGAAATAGGGAAAGAAAATGAGAGTGAAAAACGGCTAGGGTTTCTCTGCCCCTTATAAGCAAAATGTGACACGGGTAGGGATACGGCCGTGTCCGTACCCGTGTCCTGCTTCTGCGAAACGGCCGTGGCGGTTTCCATGTCGGTTCAATGTTTGACACGGGTCGGGACACGCCCGTGTCCCAACACGTGTTCACATGACACGGCCGTGTGCCTGGCCGTGTCATCGGCCGTGTGCATCTTCAGTTACATCTCGACACTTCTCGTCGAGCTCAACTCGACGCACACGGGTAGGGACACGCCCGTGTCACTACCCGTGTCACGCACACGGGTAGGGACACGGCCGTGTCACTACCCGTGTCACCATCTCGACGACTCTCGACGATTCAACACGGCTCGTCGAGATCATCTCGACGCACACGGGTAGGGACACGGCCGTGTCACTACCCGTGTCATGATCTCGACGACTCTCGACGATTCTCGACGATCTCGACACGCCTCGTCGAGATCGTCTCGACGCACACGGGTAGGGACACGGCCGTGTCACTACCCGTGTCACTTCTCTCTATACTGATTTCTCCACTTCTCCACAAGTGCAGCCCAACTCCCTGCACTTCTCAGGACTTGAGTCAACCCTCCTGACTCAAAAACTCACACACTAGGGGCCTAGAGCGATTCGGGTCGTTACATATGCAACCAGATCAGGACTTGAGTCATTCACAAATTCAAATATATATACCAATATATATATATATATATACACATATAATCTCAGAATTGTTCATATGATAACAATAATCATTAAATGTTCTTAAGACAAAGTGACAAGCTATAAGTTATTGACTATTTTTCCTTAGCTAAGTCACCCTTAGGATTTTGAGCCAAGTACTTCTTGCTTTGCCTCTCCATGTATTCTTTGGGCTTCGGGTAATACCTAGGAGGAGGAACTTTATCTGCATCCTTGTTGTTTCTGAAAAAGATGTTGCGTTTCGCTTCAAACGTTTTGTGCGTTTCCCACTCATACTGGCTATATACTTTATTTCGATTGATCTCTCCTCTTTCTTGCAGCCAGAAGGTGTCTAAGATGATGTTCCTTGAAACTGGACTTCATTTTTCGTTTCGTACGTCCTCCTCACTCATTCTGATCCTCTTTTCAGCTGGTGTCTCCTTGGAGGTCCCTTCCTGAGCTTTTCTCTTGGCCTTGGCTTTTGCTAGGGCCTCTTGATCAAACATGCTCCTCAGTTTAGCTTTGGAGAGAGCCCTAGCATCAGCTTCACTTATGGGAACATCTGCAGCACTTGCACTTATTCCCTCAGCAGCACTTACTCCCTCAGCAGCCATAGATGTCTCAGGAGGATGAATATCTACAGGATTTTCAGCCAAGGGGATGCCTAACGCCTGGTGGAGCATCCACCGGCAGCTTTCATAGACGTACTTGTTTGACTATTCGAAGTTTAGGATCATGACTTCTCGGAACTCAGCCATCTTAGCTAGATATTCCTTCTCCCCCTTTTTGGCTTCTACAGCGATGAAGTTGGCATAGGAATGTAGGGAGTCATCAATATGCTTCGTGGTCTTGGAGAATTCAGAGACCAAGGCCTGCTGATTGGCGTTAAGAGTGACCATATTACCGTCAAACTTTTGAATGTTGTTGGCGACAACATGTGCATTCTGATTTACGACAGCAAGAGTATCAGTGGTCTTTTTCAATCCGGCCATAAGGAGTGTGACAGCTTCGCCGGCCGCGGTATACTTTTCTTCAAATTTCTTGTCCATCACGTCAAGTTTATGGTTGATCTCCACCATATTCTTGAGCATGAGATTTTCAGATGTCTTGATTCTTTTCAGCAGTGTTTTCTGAGCTTTATCAAAAGAGGCTTTAAGTTCATTCACTATACCCTGAACGACATTGACAGTGTGAGTGGCTAGCTCATCTCGTAACGGAATAGTCGGAGGCACTTCTTGGCCTTGCTCTTCAGCAGACGCATCTGTAGAGCTGGATACAATCACAATCTCTAATGGAGGAATGCTGGCGGCCTCTTTAGATGTTTCAGTCTCCCCCTCCACTGGTGCAGGCTTGTCAGATGGAGGTTCAACAGGATCCGGAGCCTCAAATACTTCATGTCCCTCATTCCCATCTTCCTCTCTGTCATCATCCAAGAAATCATCTATATCAGCAGCATCTTCCAACTCGTTGTCAGCAGTCTCCATTCCAGTAGCTTCGGCTCCTTGCTCGTTTTGGTTCGGGGCCTCCCCATGCTCCAGCTCAGGTTCACTTTCTTCTTGTAGATCTGCCACAGCATCTCTGGCCAGCTGGGAGATGTCAGATACTACATCAGTATGTGAGGGTAGAGGCTCCCCCTCGATTCCTGAAGTCAGGGTATCAGGAATTTCACCGGGGGTTACTGCTGGAGATACTCCCTGTTGCTCTTCCACTGCAGTCTGCCCAATACGCCTCTCCCATCGATCAAACACACTTGTGTCCATCTTCTTCAAGTAGTGGAGAGGGACACCTTTGCTCATGTCAAACTTGTCTCCATTTAGCTGGTTTAGATATAGACTTATGATGCGGCCAAAACTAGGAGTGCCCAAGGTGTCCTTGATCTTCTCGAACAACAACGCTCCCCAGTTGAACCTCTTACGGCACACCACAGCTATCAGGATCTTGAACATATCTCCTGAGATATGGTAATGAGAGCCCGGCTTGCAGATGAGCACATTTCCAATAATATCAGACAGGAGCTTCCCTTCTTCATTCATCTCTTTTCTCTTTATTGACCGAGTTCCCCGTGGGAGACCGCAGAATAAGAGAGTTCTGGTTTTGTCCTCGTCCTCCAGATAGTCCTCATGCTCCGAGCTAGAAAGCTGCAGGTAGCGAGTCAGCTTGCTGGCAGACAGCTTGACCTTTGCCCCAGCCACCTTACTTTTGATTACGGAGTCGCCATTTCGGAGTCTTGCAGTAGCGAAGAACTCCAGCACCGCTTTGTCCAGGATTTTGCAAGGGTGCTCCAGGACGAAGGTTAGCCCAGCCACTTCCAGCATCAGAATGATGTTGCGGAATTCGTCCGAGGCGTGAGAAAACCCAGTTCGAACAAGCTCGCAACCAGAGACCAACCCAGCAGTTGTCCTTGGAGCCATTGCAGATCTAGAGAGAGAATCCCTCTCTAAGCGTTAATGAACATTCAAAAAGAAAGTGTCACTAGTGAGAGCGTCCAAGTACGGGTGAGGAAGAGGTTACCTAAAGGCGTAGACGGAAGTGAGTTGGAGAGCTTCCTACAAATCGGGAAGACCTTCGGAGGATAGGAGAGTATCCTGCGGGGTTCGGCCTTGCAAGAACCTTGCGAGAACCTGGCAGTGACAGTGACACGTCGCGATTCGACGAGAGCCTTGCGAGAATCTTACGGGAAGAAGATGGAGAGCAGGATACGTGTAGTGATGATCTTCCTGCAAGGTTCGGCGGGAATCGACGGGAGTTTGCGAAGGCGGTGCGACGAGCTTCCTGCGGGTCGGCGGAAGAGACCTTGCGATTCGGAGTGTTTTCTGCGAAGGTCGGCGAGATTCGTGTAGCGATGAGACCTTGCGGAAGTGACCTTGCGGAAGAGGCCTTGCTTCTTTGGCGGGGTTCTTAAGGAAGATGAACGGTCGGCGAGCTCCTTCGGCGGGATTCAGCGGGATTCTTAGTATATAAAGATGAAATTGAAGGATTTTCTTTACTAAGTACAAAAATGATACCAAGATTCCGAGTATATAATGGGTCGGCGGGATTTGTCTAATCCAAAATTAAAAGGTTTCTCTACTGGGAGTTTTCACGTTAGGAAGCATTGCAACATTTTCGAATTCTTCTGATGTCAAGTCAATGTAAGAATGATAAATACATATTTATTGTAAAGACATTCTATTTGGATTTGAGCGAGGCTTCTCCAAACACTTCTTGATGTCCATTGTGAGTTGTCGAGATTTACAGTGTCATATCTTCGTGAACTCTTTATTGATGTATAAAGGTTTGCATGTATCGAGTTAACCTATCCTTAAATGTGCATACATACACTAATATACACATATGTATCTGTATATGAGGATATATGTATATAGGTGTAATTGTCAATTGAAAATAACTCAAGTCTTGAAACTGATCATGAGTACCTGGGATTTTGAGAGTCATCATTTTAGTCCCACAGGTAGAACATATTAGAAGCTCAATGTGAGTATGCTCAAATTGATATCACATCTGTTATTGCAGACGATTGTCCCAATTTAGTCTTGAGCCACCTACTGTCTAGTTCCCAACATATTCACAGGAACCTAGACTACCCTGCAAGAAAGAATTACTTTACCTTAGGAACCCAAATCATATTGGGTCCTAGGTTCCTGTTAGCATAAGCACGCAACTGCCTTCCTTCAGAAGACCTGTCTGGAAGACTACCTCTATCCCGAGAATGTGGATAAGCCCTTGCCGTGGGCACAGAGGGGTTGTGCCAACAGTCGATGGCAAAGTGCCCCACTTTGTCGCAGCACCAACATGGGTGAATGTTGTATCGCCGTTTCCGACCTGATCTAGTGACTGATGTAGTCACGGTCCTAGGTCTAAACGGGATAGGGCATGATCTTGTCACAAAAATTCCTCTTCCATCGTGACACGTGGAGGGGTGGAAAGAATGCATGTTGTGAGCGTTATGAGGCCGAGAAGGTGGTGTCATTCTTTCAGGCATCTCCCTTACTGAGGCCCCATGGAGCCTGACATCATGACTTCTATCCTCTCTATCCCGTGTCCTCGAGTGGTGAGAAGTCTTCTGTGAGCTGGGACATGCAGATCCACACTGTGTTGAGGCAGTGGCAATGAATACAAAGGGCTCAGAATGAGCCTTAGGTATTCTCTCGTGGGTGGCCACGCCGGCCCTTGCACTCCGGGTGTCTCCACATGGGGACAGATCACCCTTGTAGTGACCACGACTATGCCTGTGGTTATACCTGAAGGCATGATGAGTTGCCTTCCTGCTTGGAGTGGGGGGTCGGAATACCGTTTCCCCATTTCTCCACGAATTGATAATCCGGGAGATCCACCTGTTTTCTTGCTTTCTCTTAATGGCATCAACCTTGGAGAAGTTTGATACTATTCTTTTCTCATTCTCCAGACTACTCTCTAGAGCTGAGATCTTAGAGTCCTTGGCCTTGTTGGACGCCAATTGGAGAACCAACTAGACCTTCAGTCGAGCAATCTCTTGAGCTTGCTCCTCAGCAAGTAGATTGCTTGACTGAAGGGCTCTCTTCAGGGAATCAGCATTTTCTGAAGGAGGGCAGTTCCTGTCTTCAGAAATTTCAAGAGATACGGGGCAGGATGAAGAAGTTACCTGCACTTCTGTGTTATTGTCATTAGATCCAGTGACTATTGTTTCATCCACATCAAAGCTGCTTTCCTCACTGTCCTCTTCAGTCTCTGACACGGACACTGGAGCTCTGATGCAGTCCGAGGGATCCTTGCCTTCATCTTCAGATGTGAGGACCCCCACATACGCTTCATCCTCTGATTGACAGCATATTCCAGCTTTCTCTGACCCCCCCATCAGATCTGAGATCATCATCCACAGAGATTTAGCCGTTTTGCATTTTTCCAATCTAGAGCGAGAGGCTCCAGACCAGATATCCATGATAATTTGACGAATCCTCTCGTCCAAGTGAAATAGTGATAGTTCCGTCTCTGACATCTCAGCAATGCCCATGGGCACTTGGATCCCAGAGTCGGAGGTCTTTATTGGAATAAACGGACCCTCTTCCAGGATGAAGGATGCTCGAGGATCGATAGCATCAAGGTGAAATGACACTCTCATTCTCCAGATGGGATAATAATCCTTTGTGCATGCGGGGAGTTTGAGTGGCGGTATCTCATAATCCAGATCCATGCTTCTGACACTGGTGGCAGGATTCTACTCAAGGTGTTAACCTTTGAAGAGTAACCTCGCTTTGATACCACTTGAAAGTCCACCTAGTGTCGGCAAAGTTCACCTATGGGGGGGGGGGGGGGGAATAGGTGACGTGTAGCGCTTTTGCGGAATTTACGAATGTACCTGCACAATAAAAATAAAAGGCACAGCACACAGAATACACAGGCAATTTATAGTGGTTCCCCAACTTGGGTACATCCACTTTCCCTCTTCGACCTATCTCCCAACAAGGGACGACTCGGTCACTTCTCCAACAGGATTGAAATCCAATCCCTGCACTATCGGAAGGAACCCTTCCACACGTGAGAGTCAACACTCCCACAAATCGGGTTGCACCCAACCCTTACAACACGGAACAAAAGTTCATTTACAACAAAAGTAAATATAGAATGTATACGAGATCCAAACTTCTTTCGGAGACTACGGTGTTCCTCTTCGTTCGACGACGTGTTTGTGAAGTCAACGAAGAGTCTACAACCTTGGTCTCTCTTGGAGAGGATCTCCCCGGAACCGACGGCGGCAACACGAGCGGCGGCTAGCTTCGGGATCGGAGGCTACGATGATGAGCGGCTGCTGAAAATAGAGATCCAATCTTCGTAGCGAAGCAAGCTAGGTCTACCAACGGTCATGCGAGGATCGGTCGTCTCGATCGATTCGGATGGGAGAGTTTTTCCCGGTCAACAAATCGAGAGACAAGGGATCTCTGGATAGACACGTGAGACTCAAGCTTTGCTAAGCTTCTGTCGCCGGAGATCACGAAGGATTCCCGATTGTTGACGGCGACCAACGTGCCCGAGCGCGATAGCGGCGGCGGAGAGGAATCGCGATTTTAGGGTTACGTCGCGGCTCGGTTTCTTTCTCTGCCTTTTACTGTTCAAAATACCCATGTATTTATACACCGTAGCTAACTCCAATATGACCGTTTGTGGGACCCACAATAGAAATCCCTAAATCCCGGTCCAGAAAATTGACAGCTGCAGAATCCGGTTCAGGAACATCACGAGAAATCGCTAAGTGAAAATCGGCGAGAATCGCTGGTGATTCTCGACGAATCGGCGAGAATCACCAAGTGATTCTCGACGATTCGTCGAGAATCGCTAGTGATTCTCGCCGAATCACTTATTGATTCTCAGCGATTTTCACTTGGTAATCATGAGCTGCTTAACCACAGGTTCGGCGAGAATCACTAGTGATTCTCGCTGAATCTTACTTGGCACCGTTTTGAGGTAGCCAGAAGGGGTCGGCGAGAATCACTAATGATTCTCGTCGATTCGGCGAGAATCACTAGTGATTCTCGCCGAATCGGCGAGAATCACTTGGTGATTCTCGTCAAATTTTCCTTGGACGAATTTTTGTCTTCCACCTAGGAGCTGCTCCTTGACCCATCCATGCTCCTTGTCTTCTCTTGCATATGAACGACCCTGTACTTGAAAGTAAGTGCACTCCAATAGAGAGAGTACACATAGGCCAACACACTGATCTGCTCAACGAGGGATTACGTCTTGCAGACCCGTGTATATTGACCTACTGCACCCTGACATTGATGTGCACTTAGCATGGAGGAGCTGCAAGTACAACTTAAGATGTTTCATCAAATACATTGTGAATTCATCTTATCTTGACAGGTGGCTTCCTCAAATCCAGGTAATTGTGGATACAATACCCAACACTCTTCGACACGGGTGCTTCGCACTCGTTCGTATCCGAGGCCTTCATCGACGGACTCGAAGGCGTGGAGAGGTTTCCTGGACTAGAGATGAGGGTGCGTCTACCCGATGGGTCAGAGCTGCGGATCACTACACATTGTGATATGGAGGCTGAGATTGGCGGCAAGGCATTTGAGGCGCCAACAACTATTCTGAAGCTACAGGACTTCGACTTGATTTTGGGCATGGCATGGTTACATCGGAACCATGCTCAGATAGATTGTCTGTCCAGGAGGATCACGCTAAGGCATGACGACTCTCATGTTATCATTGAAGGTATTCAGCCTATCTGCCACCTATTGTTATCTTTTGTACAGGCTGTGAAGGCCCACGAGCAGGGTGAAGAAGTTTATCTTATCTGCTTTGAGATGGTGGGAGCAGAGACGACTATTTCAGATATTCCGGTGGTCCGGGATTTCTCCGACGTATTCCGAGAGAAATTGCCCGGGCTACCACCTACTAGAGACTTGGATTTCAGGATTCAGCTAGTGCCGGGAGCGAGGCCGGTGTCCCGGGCACCCTACAGGATGGCTCCCAGTGAGTTAGCAGAGTTCAGGACTCAACTACAGGAGCTAGTTGAGTCAGGATTTGTGCGGCCCAGTTCATCGCCATGGGGAGCGCCAGTTCTCTTTGTGAAGAAGAAGGACGGGTCATTGCGACTATGCATAGATTACCGGGAGCTGAACCGGTTAACGGTCCGCAATACATATCCTCTGCCTCGGATAGATGAGTTATTTGACCAGCTGCAGGGAGCCTTCTGGTTCTCCAAGCTAGATTTGCGATCCGGTTACTACCAGCTCCGTATCAGGGAAGAGGACATACCGAAGACAGCATTCAGTTCACGCTATGGATTATACGAGTTCACGGTGATGACTTTTGGGCTCACGAATGCCCCTGCCGCATTCATGAGTCTAATGAACCATGTATTCGAGCCCTTCTTAGACCGCTTCGTGATTGTATTCATCGACGACATTCTTATATATTCTCGGACTCAGGAGGAGCATACAGAGCACCTGGCGCAGGTCTTGCAGAGGCTGAGGGAGTCCCAGATGTACACAAAATTTTCAAAGTGCCAGTTTTGGCTGCAGGAGGTGGCTTTCCTGGGACACACGATCAATGGGGATGGATTAGCAGTGGACCCAGCCAAGGTAGAGACAGTGAGGGATTGGCCACGACCGAAGACCGCATCTGACATTCGCTATTTCTTGGGACTAGCAGGGTATTATCGCAAGTTCGTGGAGGGATTCTCGAGGATAGCACTCCCCCTCACGTCCTTGACGAAGAAGGATGCAGATTTTATTTAGTCAGAGCGGTGCGAGACGACTTTTCAGGAGCTGAAGGACCGACTCATCTCATCCCCCATTCTTGCGCTTCCATCCGGGAGAGAAGGATTCCAGATCTACACGGACGCCTCTTACCAGGGGATGGGTGCAGTCCTGATGCAGCATGGACATGTTATTGCTTATGCTTCAAGACAGTTGAAGAAGTATGAGCATAACTATCCAGTACATGACCTAGAGCTCGGGGCTGTGGTATTCGCCCTAAAGATATGGAGGCATTACTTATACGGGATTCATTGTGACATCTTTTCAGATCACAAGAATCTTAAATATATCGATACACAGAAGGACTTAAACCTGAGATAGAGGAGATGGCTGGAATTCCTCTGTGACTACGATTATAAGATCCACTACCATCCGGGAAAAGCGAACACGGTAGCCGATGCTTTGAGCAGGAGGGCCGGCACTTCTGGACCGGAGCCCCGGTTGATGTCTATAGAGCTGCTACAGATGATGGAGGACATGCACATTACCATGGTATCTGAGACCGAGCCAGTAGTGTATCGAGAGTATTTGAGCTCAGTAATCAGTGACGATGATATACAGGAGCGCATCCGAACACATCAGAGGCTGGATGCTGCGTTACAGCCGATTTTTAGTGCCCTGGAGAGGGGCAAGGTTGAGGACTACACGCTATAGGATGATCTTCTTCGATTCCGTGGGCGCATCTACATACCAGCAGGGGGCAGTATCCGGGATGACATACTCAGAGAGGCTCATTGCTCTAGATATTCAGTGCACCCCGGCATCACAAAGATGTGGGCAGATTTGCGGAGGTCTATGTATTGGCCCGGGATGAAGAGGGAGATCACGGATTTTGTGACCCATTGCGAGACCTGCCAGCATGTGAAAGCAGAATGCAAGAGCCCGGGAGGTTTACTATAGCCACTGCCAGTTCCAGAATGGAAGTTCGAGGACATTGCTATGGACTTTGTACACGGATTGCCTCGCTCCCACTCTGGGCATGATTCTATATGGGTCATAGTGGATAGACTGACCAAGGTAGCGCGATTTATTCCAGTTCGGAAGGATGCCCCAGTGGCAGTTCTGGTGAGATTATTTGTGGAGCAGTTCGTCAAATATCATGGCATTCGCAGGACGATTGTTTCGGACCGTGATGGTCGGTTCACTTCGAGCGAGTGGAGGGTCGTGCATGCTTACTTGGGATCTCGGCTTACTTTTAGTACCGCCTTCCATCCGCAGATCGACGAATAGACCGAGCGGACCATCCGGACCATGGAGGACCTACTCAGACTATGCATATTGGATACGGGAAAGCCTTGGGAGAGGCTGCTGCCATTGATTGAGTTCTCGTACAACAACAGCCACCAGGCTAGCATCAGGATGGCTCCATATGAGGCACTTTATGGGAGGAGATGTCGGACACCGCTATCATGGGTTCAGGATGTGGATACCAGGGCTCTTGGATCTGATTCTATAGAGGATACTGAGGTTCAGATTCGATTGATCAGGGATCGGCTACTGGAGGCCCAAAGCAGGCAGGCAAAGTATTATGATGCTCGGCACCGGAAGGTGGAGTTCCATGTTGGAGACAGAGTATTCTTAAAGATACTTCCAGTACATGGTGTCTCTCATGTGCGGAGGCACAAGAAGCTCAGTCCACGATACATGGGGCCATACCTGATCCTGGAGCGGATCGGCCCCTTAGCTTACCGACTGCAGCTGCCACCGGATTTGGGTGCATTACATGACGTCTTCCATGTCTCTTCCTTGCGAAGAGCTCTCCTTCGGCCGGAGCAGCACATTACTACTACAGCCGGACTAGTAGAGCCTGACAGATCCGTTAGATTGGAGCCGATCCGGATTGACGATACAGCCATCCGAGTGTTGCGGAAGAAGAAGGTCCCTCTTGTGAAGGTGCTGTGGTCCAACCATGGACGGGAGGAGCACACTTGGGAGCCGAGGGATCTGATGCTGGAGCAACACCCGGAGCTATTCGCATCAGGTAATTTCAAGTTATGTTTTAAAATTTCTTAAAAATTCTTGCAAGTAGAACCTCGTAGACCCGAACTTAAATTTCGGGGACGAATTTATTTTCTTGTTTATTGCAATTTGTAACATCCCATGTTACTTCTGGACCCCTCAACTTAGATTGGGTTAGGCATGGGGTGAATTTAAGGAGATCAACTAGGTTTGACCCTAGGTAGTGGGTGGTAGCCATGTGGAGCCCACTATAGGACCATAGTCAAACTAGGTCAAACTAGCCTAAGTGAGGACCCTAGCCACACCATGTGTAACGCCCCGAAACTCAAAGGAGCAAAGGGGGACGTTTTGGGCCAGTTTGGGTTCTAGCAGAAGGCACACGGCTTGGGACACAGGCGTGTCCCAGGGCGTGTCAAGCGTGTGTCGACACTTAGCCGCGAAGTCGTCGAGTTATACTCGACGATTCGTCGAGAATGGGCACACAGCCTGCGACACGAGCGTGTCGCAGGGCGTGTCGACCCGTGTCGACACTTAGCCGTGAAGTCGTCGAGTTATACTCGACGATTCGTCGAGAATGGGCACACGGCCTATGACACGGGCGTGTCGGAGGGCGTGTCGACCCGTGTCGACGATCGTCCCGGGGAGTCGTCGAGATTCACTCGACGATCGTCGAGACAAGGAGCACGGCCTAGGACACGGGCGTGTCCAAGGCCGTGTCATCAAGTCGTCGATCTTCCCTCGACGAAATGTCCCGTGTACACGGCCTGGGGTCCAGGCGTGTCAAGGTGACACGGGCAAGGACACGGGCGTGTCCTAGGACCCGTGCAGTGCTCGGGTTGAAAACGGGGGAAAAATCATGGGGTACACGGCCGGCTACATGGCCGTGTCAGCTGGAACACGGGCGTGTCAGCTCGAACACGGGCGTGTTCGATACCCGTGTGAGGGTCCAGGAGATTCGATTTTGACGGCGAATGCGGCACACGGCCCTGGACACGGGCGTGTGCCAGGCCGTGTTAGGTCCAGATTGGGCATTTCAGCCCCGAATCAAAGCCGTTCATTTCCTTGATTGAAGATCTAACGGCTGGGGATGGTTCCTGAGAGGATATACCCGGGTTTGACTTAGAAAATCCATCACTTTCTTACCTTTTTCATCTCTCCAAACCCTTGGAGAAAGAGGAGAGCCCTTGGAGGAAGAAGAGCTAGATCCGCCATTAGAGGAGCTTCGGAGCTCCGAATCGCAAGCCGACTCCGGATCCACGGAGGCAACGCAAGTGCGGTGATTTCTATCCGATTACTTTTCGATGGCGCCAAAGAGGAACTCAAGGGTAACGATCCTCATCTTGAGCATGAATCGCTCCTTTTCTTAGCATAGGAAGCCCGCTCTCGCGAGTTTGCGGAGAGTTGGAGGCGTTCCTTCGGGTAGATATGTAAAGTCCCCGTTGTTTAGAGTCCGTATGCGAGAACGGACGTAGGCATTTTGTGTGAAGCCTACCCGGACATGTTAGTCTGGATCGGTGATGTTGCATTGCTTAAGGCCGGAGAAGACTCCGTGCTGTTGGGTGTTTTTCGGGTTTTCTACGCGGTAGATTGCAGCAGGGAGCCTTGGGGACTAACCCAAAGGTGCACCCGAAAAACTGGGCGGATACGAGATCTTGCCAACTTGGTGGCCTGAGAGCCAACTCGAACATAACTGGGTTATGTGTCTTGCGGTAGAATGGGACTCGGTGGAAGTTTGACCCGCGCAAATGGCTTAAATTGTCGTTGCGATGTGAGCACGGGTTAGATGGAACTGTACCCGCTTTATGTCGTTCGGTTAGAGAGACCTAAGGTTACGTGGCACTCGCCGTTGGCATAGATAGGAGTCTTCGGCGGTTAATGGCTTAAACTGTCGTGACCCAGGCCAGGAAGACAAATTGCTGATAGGTTTGGCCGTCTAAGTGCCGGTGGTGAGTCCGGAATGTTAATGGCTTTAATTAACGTGACATCGACCGGTTCACCGAGAATGTGCCCTGAGTGCACGGGACGTGTGGCCGTACGAGCCAACGTCTGTGATGAAATGGCTATGGTTATATGCATTGCTCGCTTGTGCTAATGAAATGCAGGGAAGGAGCATCGCCGCCCCGAGTTGGGGGCGGGATCGTTATAATTTGGTCAGCATTGCTGACCGTTGCCTTGTTTGCCACCGTGCGGTGGTTTGTTGCTTGCAGGTGCAGCTGGACCAAGCGGTCAATAGCGGGCTAAAGCCCTTTTTGCGAAGCTGGCCCTCGAAGGCCCAAGTGGAAACGTTTTCTGTTTTATTCATGTATGACCGGCCTGCGTGCCGAGGTTTGTAAATCATGTATTATTCAAGTGAAACATTCTGTAAGGCCTTAAGGCCGATTTTGGGTATTTTGTATACATTCCTAATTTTGTAATAGTGGACATTCGTGCTCTAATACTGGGTTTTTGTTTACAACATATATAAACTGCTTCCGCTAGAATGCTCTGTGTAGGACGTTGAGATTGGTTGGATGGTTTCCATACGTAACCACTCGGTCTGTCTGTGGTATATGGCGTCGGGCCCCGGCCGGACCTACTGCTATATACTATGCGATGGATAGGGGGTGTTACAATTTGGTATCAGACTACTGGTTTTGGTCGGGCTTAAACTGAATTCGTGGGCGAATTCTTTTTAAGGGGTGGTGAGCACATTGTGTGCGTCATCGTTATAATGGTAAAAGAACCCATGAATGTCCACTTAGGAATGAAAATACTCGCGTTTGAGGAACCTGCGTGTTCCTATAATTGCTGTTTGCAATGTTATGTGGTCGCTTAACGGTGTTTTGTACCACTATAGGTGACCAGAAGTGGTGTTGGGCCATCAGAACGCCGAGTTTCTGAGGCTAGCAGTGCACCGGATGTTGCTCCCGCAACACCTCTGTCGGCTGAGAATATACGTCTGGTGGCTGAAGCGGTGTTGGCCGTGATAAATGCGCAGCCTGGAAGGCAAGCGCAGCAGCCCGCTCCTGCGATGGAGCAAGTACCTCTGCGAGAGGCTGAGCCGAGGAGGGTGGAACAAGTGGTTTTGGAACCGATAGTGCCAAGGAGGGCCACTGAGAGGCAGTTGAAGCATGTAATGAGCTTTAACCCTCCGTTATTCTCGGGGTTGGGAACCCCATCTCAGGCTGAAGACTGGCTCTCTAGGGTGAAGAGAGTCATGACGGCGACGGAGACGGAGGAGTGGCAAATGACCACCATCGCTACGTTCTTGCTGGACGGTGAAGCAAGGATGTGGTGGGAAGGATTGGAGCTGCATCATTTGAGAGGTAGACAACTGATAGACGTTCCGATGAAAGAGTTCTCGGGATTGTTCTTAGCAAGATACCTCCCTTCTACTCAGAGGATTTCAATGGAGAATGAGTTCCGGAAGTTGGTACAGGGTGAGAGTAGCGTGGATGAATATCTTCACGAGTTTACGCGGTTGAGTCGTTATGCTAGCTCCAGCATCATGGATGAGGAGCGCAAGACTAATCGTTTTTATGAAGGCTTGAGAGATGAGCTGAGACTATTACTATCGGGGCCGATGACGCAGGGTTTCTTAACCTTGGTCAATACTGCCCGGTCCTTGGAGAAGGACATGAAGAATGTACAAGCGAAGAAAGGCTTGGCTGATAAGAAATCTGAGTTCAGAGTGCCGACTACTTCAAAGTCCGGCTATCAGAGGTCTTTCAAGAAGCATAGGACTTCGGGTCCAGCTCCTTCTGGTGCTTCTGGGGCGACTACGAGTCGGACCCCGGGCGCGTGTTTTACATGCGGAAAGACGGGGCACTTTGCCCGTGATTGTTGGAGCGGACGTCCTGAGTCCGAGAGGAGGCCGGGAGCCACTTATGAAGAGAAGGGAAAGGCGGTGGAGTCGACCGCATCCCATTATGCTCCGGCCCAACCAAGGGTCTACAAACTTGGCCAACAGGAGGCCATTAAACAAGCTGATGTGGTGACAGGTACGGTTTAATTTATAGCAAGTCAATTTTCGTTATATGCTTGTTATGCACATGTTACCTTACCACTACTTGTTTAGGATTTGTATTGATTTGTGAAAATCCGGCACGAGCACTCTTCGATACGGGAGCTTCACACTCCTTTTTGTCCGAAGGATTTATATTACGCATCGGGGTCCCTTTCGCGATGGCGAAGGATAAGTTGGATGTGTTGTTGCCCAATGGGTGTTCGATGCGAGCGGATAGGATCTGCGATGTTAAGATTCGTATTGGGGAGCAGGAGTTCGACCTGCGGGCGTCTTTACTTCCGTTAGTGGAGTTCGACGTCATATTTGGCATGGACTGGCTCTCGGAGCAGCAGGCCCATATGGATTGCGGTAGCAAGGAAGTCAAGCTGGGAGTAAGTCGTGAGACGACTTTTACGGGCTTAAAGGGGTCGAGCAAGACATTGATGTCTGCTCTTCAGGTGGTGAAGGCGGTTCGTGCTGGAGCAGAACTGTTCTTTACACTAGTGGAGGTTGCAAAGCCGAAGCCCGCTTTGGATTGTATTTCAGTGGTATCGGAATACCCTGATGTGTTCCCCGCAGATCTTCCTGGAGCCCCACCTCAACGGGAGATAGATTTCACGATCGAGCTAGTGCCAGGTGCAAAGCCTGTGTCACGATCTCCGTATCGGCTAGCGCCTAAGGAAATGGCGGAGATGAAAGTTCAACTGCAAGAGTTGTTGGAGCAAGGGTATGTGCGCCCGAGTTCTTCGCCTTGGAGCGCACCGGTCCTCTTTGTTAAGAAGAAGGACAGAAGCTTGAGGTTGTGTATTGATTATCAGGAGCTAAACAAGCTGACTGAGAAGAACAAGTACCCGATCCCTAGGATTGATGATCTCTTTGATCAGTTAGTCCGGTCGACGGTGTACTCGAAGTTAGATCTCAAGTCTGGGTACTATCAGCTGCGGATAAGGGAGAGTGATATCCCGAAGACAGCGTTTAGTACGAGATACGGGCATTATGAGTTTACGGTCATGCCGTTTGGGCTGACTAATGCGCCGTCAGTATTCATGGATTTGATGAACAGGACGTTCAGGGAGTACTTGGACCATTTCGTGATCGTCTTCATCGACGATATTTTGGTGTATTCGCAAAGTGAGGAAGATCACTTCAAGCATCTTCATTTGGTGTTGGAGACGCTAAGGAGAAACCAGTTTTATGCCAAGTTCTCGTAGTGCGAGTTTTGGCTATCCTCAGTGGCATTCCTCGGGCATATAGTGAGTGGAGAGGGTATTGCTGTGGATCCGGCGAAGATTGTTGCGATACGGGAGTGGCCTGAGCTTGCTACGGTAGCAGAAGTCCGGAGCTTTTTGGGGCTTGCCGGCTATTATAGGCGCTTCGTAGAGAACTTCTCACGGATAGCGTTACCTCTCACTACTTTGACGAGGAAGGAGCATAAGTTCGTTTGGACGCCGGAGTGCGCGCGAGCTTTTGAGGAACTGAAGTGTCGGTTGACCACGACGCCTGTGCTGAGTTCGCCATGTGGAACCAAAGGCTATGAGATATATAGCGATGCTTCGGGCAGCGGTTTGGGTTGCGTGCTACTGTAGCACGGAAGCGTGATAGCTTATGGCTCGAGACAGCTAAAAGTGCACGACAGGAATTATCCGGTCCATGACTTGGAGTTAGCGGCCGTGATTTTTGCCTTGAAGCTGTGGAGACACTATTTGTACGGTGTGAAGATTGATATCTACACCGATCACAAGAGCCTAAAGTACCTGATAGATCAGAAGGATCTGAATATGCGGCAGCATAGGTGGATGGAGTTCCTGGGGGACTATACATTCAAGATCCACTACGTGCCTGGCAAAGGGAATGAGGTTGCGGACGCGTTGAGTCGCCGAGCCCCAGCTCAAGCCAATTGGCTATCGGTGCATGATGAGCGGTTGGTGCGGGAGTTGGAGGCGTTGGAGATTGTTTGCGTGGATAGACAATCTAGTGTTGAAGCAGTTCTGAATTGGACTGAAGTCCAATATGACCTGGCTGATCGGATTCGGCAGGCTTTGGATATGGATGCTCATATGAAGCAGTTCATGATAGAGGCTCTGGATGGGTCAAATTCCCAATTCGTCGTGGAGGACGGATTGCTTTGGAAAGACGGCCGTCTGTGCGTCCCTTGTGTGGGCAATTTACGGGTGGAGCTGTTGTACGAGGCGCACCATACCAAGTACTCAATTCACCCGGGGAGCACGAAGATGTACCGTGATATAAAGAAACTATTTTGGTGGCCGGGTTTGAAAAAAGATGTGGTGCTATACGTAGCGAAGTGCCAAACCTGCGCCTTGGTAAAGGCGGAGTGCCAAAAGCCGGGAGGATTCCTTAAGTCCTTGCCTATTCCGGAGTGGAAATTTGACGACATCTCTATGGACTTTGTGCACGGTTTGCCAAGGTCGCAAAAGGGGAACGACGCCATTTGGGTGGTTGTTGATCAATTAACGAAGGTGTCACATTTTATTCCGCATAGGAAGGATGATCCGGTGGAGAAGCTGGCAAAGCTATATGTGGATAACATAGTGCGGCTTCATGGTGTGCCCCGCAGCATCGTGAGTGACCGAGATGGGCGGTTCACGTCCAATGATTGTAGGCTGGTGCAGCAAATGTTGGGAACTTAGTTGAAGTTCAGCACAGCCTTCCATCCGCAAACAGATGGGCATACCGAGAGGGTCAATAGAACCATGGAAGACATGCTTCGCATGTGTGTCTTGGATTTCGGAAAGCAATGGGAAGACCACCTTTATTTGGTGGAGTTCACATACAACAACAGCTACCAAGCAAGTATTCAGATGGCGCCCTTCGAGGCACTATATGGTAGAAGATGTCGCATGCCGTTGTCTTGGATAGAAACGGGTGAGTCAAAGTTGTATAAGCGATCGGAAGTAGAGGGTGCTACTTCTTTGGTGAGAACCATTCGGGAGAGGTTGCTTATTGCTCAGGACCGGCAAGCAAAGTACTATAATGCCAAGCACAGGAACGTGGAGTTCGCTGTGGGCGATTATGTATACTTAAAGATCAAGCCATTCAAGGGTGTCTCGCGGGTGCGGCGGTTGAAAAAGCTAAGCCCAAGATACCTTGGACCGTTCGAGGTTCTGGAGCGAGTTGGAGAAGCAGCCTATAGATTGAAGCTTTCAGTGGAGCTAAGTGGTTTACACGATGTATTCCATATTTCGGTGCTTCGGAAGGCAGTGCAAGAGCATACGCAAGTGATCGCAGTCGATCAAGTGCCGGTGGAAAGTGGGCTAACGACAAAGGTCAAGCCCGTGCGGATTGAAGACTCGGAGGTCAAGCGGCTACGCAATAAAGAGATCAGGATGGTCAAAGTCCGGTGGGACAATTGCGGTCGTGAGGAGCTCTCTTGGGAGCGAGAGCAGACGATGCTTGACGAATATCCGGAGTTGTTCCGCTCAGGTACAAATTTTGTTTTTGTACATGTTTTTCCCTTTATGAAATTTCGTGGGCGAAATTATTTTAAGAGGGGTAGAGTTGTAACGCCCCGAAACTCAAAGGAGCAAAGGGGGACTTTTTGGGCCAGTTTGGGTTCTGGCAGAAGGCACACGGCCTGGGACACGGGCGTGTCCCAGGGCGTGTCAAGCGTGTGTCGACACTTAGCCGCGAAGTCGTCGAGTTATACTCGACGATTCGTCGAGAATGGGCACACGGCCTGCGACACGGGCGTGTCGCAGGGCGTGTCGACCCGTGTCGACACTTAGCCGTGAAGTCGTCGAGTTATACTCGATGATTCGTCGAGAATGGGCACACGGCCTGCGACACGGGCGTGTCGCAGAGCGTGTCGACTCGTGTCGACGATCGTCCCGGGGAGTCGTCGAGATTCACTCGACGATCGTCAAGACAAGGAACACGGCCTAGGACACGGGCGTGTCCAAGGCCGTGTCATCAAGTCGTCGATCTTCCCTCGACGAAATGTCCCGTGTACACGGCCTGGGGTCCAGGCGTGTCAAGGTGACACGGGCAAGGACACGGGCGTGTCCTAGGACCCGTGCAGTGCTCGGGTTGAAAACGGGGGAAAAATCATGGGGTACACAGCCGGCTACACGGCCGTGTCAGCTGGAACACGGGCGTGTCAGCTCGAACACGGGCGTGTTTGATACCCGTGTGAGGGTCCAGGAGATTCAATTTTGACGGCGAATGCGGCACACGGCCCTGGACACAGGCGTGTGCCAGGCCGTGTTCGGTCCAGATTGGGCATTTCAGCCCCGAATCAAAGCCGTTCGTTTCCTTGATTGAAGATCTAACGGCTGGGGATGGTTCTTGAGAGGATATACCCGGGTTTGACTTAGAAAATCCATCACTTTCTTACCTTTTTCATCTCTCCAAACCCTTGGAGAAAGAGGAGAGCCCTTGGAGGAAGAAGAGCTAGATCTGCCATTGGAGGAGCTTCGGAGCTCCGAATCGCAAGCCGACTCCGGATCCACGGAGGCAACGCAAGTGCGGTGATTTCTATCCGATTACTTTTCGATGGCGCCAAAGAGGAACTCAAGGGTAACGATCCTCATCTTGAGCATGAATCGCTCCTTTTCTTAGCATAGGAAGCCCGCTCTCGCGAGTTTGCGGAGAGTTGGAGGCGTTCCTTCGGGTAGATATGTAAAGTCCCCGTTGTTTAGAGTCCGTATGCGAGAACGGACGTAGGCATTTTGTGTGAAGCCTACCCGGACATGTTAGTCTGGATCGGTGATGTTGCATTGCTTAAGGCCGGAGAAGACTCCGTGCTGTTGGGTGTTTTTCGGGTTTTCTACGTGGTAGATTGCAGCAGGGAGCCTTGGGGACTAACCCAAAGGTGCACCCGAAAAACTGGGTGGATACGAGATCTTGCCAACTTGGTGGCCTGAGAGCCAACTCGAACATAACTGGGTTATGTGTCTTGCGGTAGAATGGGACTCGGTGGAAGTTTGACCAGCGCAAATGGCTTAAATTGTCGTTGCGATGTGAGCACGGGTTAGATGGAACCGTACCCGCTTTATGTCGTTCGGTTAGAGAGACCTAAGGTTACGTGGCACTCGCCGTTGGCATAGATGGGAGTCTTCGGCGGTCAATGACTTAAACTGTCATGACCCAGGCCAGGAAGACAAATTGCTCATAGGTTTGGCCGTCTAAGTGGCGGTGGTGAGTCCGGAATGTTAATGGCTTTAATTGACGTGACATCGACCGGTTCACCGAGAATGTGCCCTGAGTGCACGGGACGTGTGGCCGTACGAGCCAACGTCTGTGATGAAATGGCTATGATTATATGCATTGCTCGCTTGTGCTAATGAAATGCAGGGAAGGAGCATCGCCGCCCCGAGTTGGGGGCGGGATCGTTATAATTTGGTCAGCATTGCTGACCGTTGTCTTGTTTGCCATCGTGCGGTGGTTTGTTGCTTGCAGGTGCAGCTGGACCAAGCGGTCAATAGCGGGCTAAAGCCCTTTTTGCGAAGCTGGCCCTCGAAGGCCCAAGTGGAAACGTTTTCTGTTTTATTCATGTATGACCGGCCTGCGTGCCGAGGTTTGTAAATCATGTATTATTCAAGTGAAACATTCTGTAAGGCCTTAAGGCCGATTTTGGGTATTTTGTATACATTCCTAATTTTGTAATAGTGGACATTCGTGCTCTAATACTGGGTTCTTGTTTACAACATATATAAACTGCTTCCGCTAGAATGCTCTGTGTAGGACGTTGAGATTGGTTGGATGGTTTCCATACGTAACCACCTGGTCTGTCTGTGGTATATGGCGTCGGGCCCCGGCCGGACCTACTGCTATATACTATGCGACGGATAGGGGGTGTTACACCATGACCCCACCACATTGCCCTAACCCTAAAAACAATCTAAGTGCACCCTAGGACATGCCATTAGGTCAACAGTTTGATCCCAATTGACCCAAGTCAACCATGGGCTTAATTTGGTCAAACCCACACTCATAAGCCCAATTAGCCTAAGTAGGGCACCCCTTGACCCAACCCAAGTTGGGTGGTGCCACTAGACCCATTTCCACCAAGTAGGGTCAGCCCACCCACCATGTTGACTAAGTCAACTCTTCAAGTCAACAAGTCAACTATTTGACCTAAAAGAGTGAAATGAAGACCAAGCCATCCTCCATTGGACCAAGCCCACCAAATTTGGCCCATGACCAGCCCAAGTGAACAAGACCAGCCCTACCCCTCTAAATCAGGAGAGAGAATGCATGCAAAGGGGTAAAAATGAGATTTTGAGAGAAAGAGGAGAGAGAAATGGAGATGAAAGGGAATGGTGGCCACATGGCTACCCCTTCAGCTGAAAATCTCTGCCCAATACCTGCTGGCCGACCTCCTCTCATCATTCCAGCAGAAATTAGGGGCTGAGAGCCACCTGGCATGCATGGGCGGAGCAAACAAAGCTCAAACCGAGCTCACATAGGTGATATCTCCATATACAGCCAAACTCAGCCCAAACAGACTTCACCATTAGCTTCAGGAGGTGGAAAGGAGCGGAAATCGAGTGCTGGATCATGGAAAACGATGGAGAATCAAGGAATTGGGGAGGAGCTCGCCGGCGCACCACCACCATGGCAAACCGCCTCCTGACCCGCAGCCAAGCCCCAATCCAGGTTCGTTTCACATCACCTCTACCCGTACTAGGATCTTAGATCGATTAGGTGAGATATCGGGCTCAACTGAGCCCGATTCCATGGGAGAAAAATGTGAATTTTCCAAGCTTTAGAAACCGCTCGGGTTCGCCACCGCCGCCGTCTCCCGCCGCCCCATCACCGGGAAACGATAGCCACCACCACCGTGAAGGTGATGGCACCGTTGGCCGGAGGTGGCGCCGCCTCAGCTGGCAGGAAATCGCCAGCACAGTTGCTCCAGGTCGGCTCGATCTCAGCCATTGGCTGGAGGTAGGAGATAACCGGATCCCATCCGTTTATGCTTTAAGATTCGTGCAGATTTATTAAATGAATTAATTTAAATGTGATGAATAGTATAATTTTTGTCACAAAAATACAGTCATATTGCATGTCTTGTTTAGGCCTCTTACAGGCATTTCCAGAAACTGTTTTCTAAATAAAAAATGTAGGTGCCTGTCTTACCTTTATTTTTACACCTTAAATTTGTAATTTGGCATAGTATACAATCCTGTAGGGCATTTCTCCTAGGACTGGTCCTAGACTAGGGCAGAAATTCATTTTGATGCCCAAGTCAAACCAGCAATCACCATGGCCCCAACTTTTGGGTACGTGCATGATTAGGGCATACCTAGCCCCTGCCAAAATTTAGGAATTTTTGAAATAACGTTTCCTATAGTTTTGGTCAAAATGTCGAAATGTAAATAAATGCAATTTATGGGGTTATATGACTCCTCATTGCCCAAACTTTTGGAGGTGGGTCCTTGGGAACACCATTAGTGCATGATAAAAATTTCAGCACTTTTGGATCACTGCATGATGGGAAAACCACTTGCATGTGTTGGTGTTCATATTGCCTTGGGTGCTAATAGCAATAATTTAAATATTGTGCATTCAGCCTAATGGAGGCATTCAAAAATCTTGGATTTGTTTACAGTGGTTCATTAGGGTAAATTGCACCCCTCAGATTAATTATGGGATTTTTGGAATCAAAAATCCCATTAATTGGAATTTTTTTAATATAGCTCCTTTTGAAAATAAATTTGAAAAATAGGTTTTCCTCAATCACAAATCCTCAAACTTTGCCAAGATGTGTATAGGGTTACATTTGACTTAGGAAAATTTGATCTTTCTGTTTGAAGAAATTTTGGAATAAAATATCTTAAAATGCTCATTTTACCCTTATTTCATTTATTCTTGAATTGATGGATATGCACCTCAGAAAAATTTGGAAATAATTCTAGTGCTGTAAAGTTGTATTATTAGTCTTGAATAAGTTTTTAAAAATTAATGGGTGTATTGATAGTTTTAAATTAATATAATGACATTTTTGGTAAATATGTAAGAATGGAAATTGATAGACCATTACACAATAAAAGTTGATGAAACTCTGCCAATAGTCATAAATTAATGTTTTATATGTTTTGTAAGTTTCCTGGAATTTTGGATTACATATTACCTATACTTCATTTGAAAAATGGAAATTATGTGAATTTGGTATTAAATAAGGAATTAGTATAAATAATCAAAGGAAAAAATTACCTATGTCAATGGACGTTAAATCATACTATTTCATGTGTAAAGTGACCTAGTAATTAATTCAAAAGATTTAATTAAGGGATTATTTGGCCAAGGAAAATTATGAGAATTCATAGGATAGTTCTCTTAGCCCATACCACCCTAGGATAAATATTTAGGGGCAAGATGCCTTAAGGATTGGAAGATTCCATTTTTAGGGTAATAATAGGACATGGTCTGCATATAACATAAATAGGTTTTGCCTTAGGAGTTACCAGGTGGTTGTGAGGGTTAGAGGGGTCAGTGGGTTGTTTTACACTGCGGTCTGGAGGACGACCCCCGATAACGCACATCCGACCCAACAAGACTGACGGGTTGTAACATCACATGTTAGTTCTGGACCCCTCAACTTAGATTGGGTTAGGCATGGGTGAGATTTAAGGAAGACCAACTATGTTTGACCCTAGGTAGTGGGTGATAGTCATGTGGGGCCCACTCTAGGACCATAGTCAAACTAGGTCAAACTAACCTAAGTGGGGACCCTAGCCACTCCATGACCCCACCACATTGCCATAACCCTAAAGACAATCTAAGTGGACCATAGGGCATGTCACCAGGTCAACACTTTGACCTAAATTGACCAAAGTCAACCTTGGGCTTAATTGGTCAAACCCACACTCATAAGCCCAATTAGCCCAAGTAGGGCACCCCCTTGACCCAACCCAAGTTGGGTGGTGCCACTAGACCCATTTCCACCAAGTAGGGTCAGCCCACCCACCATGGTTGACCAAGTCAACTCCCCAAGTCAACAAGTCAACAAATTGACCTAAAGGAGTGAAATGAAGACCAAGCCATTTTCCCTTGGAGCAAGCCCACCAAAATTGGCCCATGGCCAGCCCAAGTGAACAAGACTAGTCCTACCCCTTTAAATTAGGAGAGAGAATACATGCAAGGGGGTAAAATTGGGATTTTAAGGGTAGGAGGAGAGAGAAAATGGAAAGGGAGGAAATGGTGGCCACATGGCCACCCCATCAGATGGTTTTAACTGCCCAAAACCAGGTGACCGACCTCCTCTCTTCATTTCCAGTAGAAAATCGGGGCTGTGTGCCACTTGGCAGCTGGGCGGAGCAAACAAAGCTCAAACCGAGCTCAATTAAGGTGTATCTCCATGTACAGCCAAGTTCAGTCCAAACAGACCTCACCAGAAGCTTCAGGAGATAGAAGGGAGTGGAAATCGAGTGCTGGATCATGGAGAATGGTGGAGAATCGAGCTTTCAAGGTGGAGCTCGCCGGCGCACCACCACCACGGCAAACCGCCGCCTGACCCGCAACCAAGCCCCAATTCAGGTGCGTTTCGCCTCGCCTCTTCCTGTACTAGATTTCTAGATCCATTTAGGGAGATATCGGGCTCAATCGAGCCCGATGCCATGAGAGGAAAATGGAGAAAGCCGGGCTTTTTCTTCTTGCTCGGGTTCGCCGGAGGAGCCAACTCCGGCGGCCCCACCGCCGGGAAACGCTAGCCCCCACCTTAACGAAGGTGGTGGCGATATCCGCCGGCGGTGGTGGTGGCTCAGCTGGCCGGAAATCGCCAGCCAACATTGTCCAGGAAAACGCAATCGCAGCCGTCAATTCATTGGGGACGATGAACCGATCCCGTCGGTTAGGGCTTTAAGATTCGTGCAATGATATTTAAATGATTTATCTATTACATGATGAATAGTGTAGATTCTGTCACATTATTACAGCCACTTTGCATGTTATTTTTAGGCCTCCTAGAGGCATTTCCAGAACTTAGTCTCTCAATGAAACTTGTAGCTGATGGTCTTATCTTTAATTGACCACCTTAAAGATGTGATTTGGTGTAGTGTACAGTCCTGTAAGACATTTCTCCTAGGACTGGTCCTAGAGTAGGGCAGAAATTAATTTGGATGCCCAGGTCAAACCATTAGTCACCATAGCCCCAAATTTTTGGCACATGCATGATTAGTGCATACTTAGCCCCTGCCAAAAATTAGGAATTTTTAGAGAAAAGTGTCATATAGTTTTTGCCAAAATATCAAAATAAAAATAAGTGAAATATATGGAGTTTTACACCTCCCCATGGTCCCAAATCTTGGTGGTAGGTCAATGGGGACATACTTGGTGTATGATAAAACTTCCAGCATCTTGGGCTCACTGCATGTTGGAGAATCCACTTGCATGTGTTAGCTCATGTTTTGCCTTGGTGTGCAAATAGCAAAAACTCAAATATGGTGTATTTAGCCCAATGGTGACATGTAAAGATCTTGGAATTATTTAAAGTGGTTCATTAGGGTAAATTTCATCCCTCAAATTAATCATGGAATTTTTGGAATCAAAAAATTACATTTATTGGAATTTATTTTAAATATAGCTATTTTGGAAATAAAATTGGAAAATAGGTTTTCCTCAAGTACAAATCCTACACTTTTGCCAAAGCTTAGATAATGTTACATTTGACTTAGTAAAAATATGATCCCTCTGTTTTGAAGAGCCTTTGGATTAGATATCTTAAATTGCCCATTTTACCCTTATCATATTTAATTCTTGAAATGATGGATATGTACCTCAGAAAAATTTGGAATTTATTCTACTGCTATAAAATAGTATTATTAGCTTTGTATGAATTTCTCAGAATTAATGGATGCATTGTTAGTTGTTAAATTAATACAATGGCATTTTTGGTAAATATGTTATATTGGAACTTTATAGGCCATTACACCATAACAAATTGATGAGACTCTGCCAATAGTCATAAATTAGTTTTCTAAATGTTCTGTAATTTTCCTGGAATTGTTGATTACATATTGCCTATACTTCATTTGGAAAATGGAATTTATGTGAATTTGGTATTAAATAAGAAATTGGAATAAATAATTAAAGGAAAATTATTAAACTCTGTAGGCAGCAATAGTTTATCATTATACAACTCAGGAAAAATTGCATAGGTCAGAGGATGTTAAATCATACTACTTCATGTGTAAAGTGATCTAGTGTTTAAATTAAAAGATTTAATTAAAGGACTATTTGGCCAAGAAAAATTATGAGAATTCATAGGGTAGTTCCCTTAGTCCATACCGCCCTAGGATAAATATTTAGAGGCAAGATGCCTTAAGGTTTGGAAGATCACATTTTTAGGGTAATCATAGGACATGGTCTGCATATAACGCAAATAGGTCTTGCCTTAGGGGTTACTAGGGGATTGATTATCATCAGAAATAAGAGAGTTCAACATGAATAGCCCTGGTGGGTAGAATTGTCTTAGTAAGGGATCAAAAATGCAAGTCTTAGTTAGCAATTGGAGTGGGGGTCGGCGGAAGACCGTCGGTTTCCCGGTAACACCTTAAGTCACTAGGGTTGTACTAGAGCAATAAGGAGAGCTGGGGAGAGAAATGGGTAGCTATCAACTAAAATAAGTATCCTTGCGAAAGGGAACGCTGGGCGTAATCCCAACACAGTTCCTAGTGCCCCTTGAGAGCCCTTCACAGGGAATACCGGGGGCAGTCCTGGGATTAACCTTAAATCTCTAAGTATAACAATCCGTAGACAAGAGTAGTCTAATAGGTTAGGACATTGTTGTACCTTCTCGCCCGTGTAGGGTTGGAGAGATTCATGATATATGCTCACCCGTTTTGGGGTTTGAGGGAGTTGGTATAAAGGCACTAATGTGCGTTCTCACCCGTTTTGGGGTTTGAGGGAGTTGGTATAAAGGCACTAATATGCGTTCTCACCCGGGTTTGGGTTTGAGGGATTCAGGACGGGTTTGGTCCTGCGAGCGGGAGGCTCGGAATGAATTACTTGCATGTGCATAAATATCGTGGCGGGGCATGCGGTACTGGCCGTTCGTCACACCGATGGCAGTACGGTGCACCAGACGGTTGTGAGAGTTAGAGGGGCCAGTGGGTTGTTTTACACTGCGGTCTGGAGGACGATCCCCGATAACACACGTCCGACCCAACAAGACTGACGAGTTTGTCAGCAAAGTACGTACGCGAGACTCTAGAGTGCACCTTGGACGTGTACAGAGGCATATGAGAGGGGTCTAAGGCTTGGTAGTGTGCATACCGGTCTAGAAGCGGAGACGCCCGCTCCGCTGCTGCCGTAGCCACAGCGGTGGTACCCGAGAGTGATGCTAGCTCTCAAAAAGTGGGAACTAAAGGTCTGTCATCACAGAGTCATTGTGTGTGAGTTGCACTTGCCTGCGCATAAAATTGCATCATATCATTCATTCATATTAGGTCATACGCTTCATAGATCCTTATCATATAAATTAGTATGGGCTCTTTTATATGATAAGTTAAATTTCCTGGAAATCCTAACTTATATATTTGTATGGGCATTTATATAAGTTAGGGTACGTTTGTGATGATAGTATAGTGGTAGTTTAGTTTATTTACTTGTTAATACTACTGTGCTTTACTTTCCTTTACTGCACTGCTCTTACTTACTACATGTACCATACTTAGAACTGCTAGAGTAGAACTACATTACTTATTACAACTCTAGTTAGATACTGTCACCTGCTTCCACTTTGCTACCCCTTTTGTTGTCCTCCGCTTCGTCCTCCCGCTCGGTGCCTAGGAGCTGCGGGGCGAGGTGCGGAGGAAACGACTTAGTCTTTTTGACTAATGGTCGGTGACCAACTATTTTTAGGAGCCCGTGGAGATGGAGCACCAGCACGTCGAGGAGGCAGGACATGAGGAGCAGATACCGCTTCAGTAGGCTACTACCACTACTGTGCGTCCTCAGGTGGGACGAGATCTGATGTTCTAGTATAGCTTCCGCATTTATTATTTTGTGAGAGTGTGATTTTGATGTACTGGACATAAGCCCTTTTTACTCTTTCATTTGTACTCTTCTGTGGACTATAGTTATGTACTTTTCATTTCATTTATATGATTGTACTATGTGGCTTGTGGACTGATGGTTTCATATGCAGTTTTACTTCTTTCTTCTCATATTGGCCTACAGGTTAAATGATCGTACTAGCCGGCAGAATCGGCGTGTTGCGGTGTCGACTAACCCGTGAGTTAGTGCCACCGTAAGACGGCGGTTCTGTGCATAAGATCTGGTAGCCCTCCTTGGTAGGGGGGGGGGGGGGGGGGTGGGGTCTTACAAACTGGTATCACTTGAACAACGATCATATGAGAAAGAAGTCCACAACATGGAACCACCCCCGCCCGAGCATTAGTTTGCAGACAAACTATGCAGCGGAAGCAGTGGTGTGCCCATGTATAAAAGTCACATAAATGGTCCACAAAGTACAATGAGTTAGGCCAGTTCTGTTTTTAACCTTACCATTATGCAACCTCCACAGGTCGCCGCGCCGCAAAATGTGGCTCCTCCCCCTCCAGCTGCCACTCCATTCCTACATACGGAGATGGGGCAGACCTTGACGGCGATTCTAGATGCCTTCAGATCCCAGCAAGTCCCGGCTCCACAGCCAAATCCGGGGTCGAGCTGGCTGAGTGCATTAAAAAGCCTGTCCCCACCGACGTACCGTGGGACAGAGGATGCAGTGAAGACGGAAGAATGGCTGGAGGCCATACACGAGATCTTAGCAGGCATCAACTTCCCAGTCAGCGAGGCAGTACCTCTAGCCACCTCTGTAACACCCCAGTTTTTGCAAGAGGTTCAGTCTGCAGTGCTAAAAATTTTTGGGTTCTGGCAGGAGGCACACGGCCTGCGACACGGGCGTGTCGCAGGGCGTGTCTAGGCCGTGTCGACACTCGGTCCAAGTGTCGACACTTTGTGCTCGACAGAGTGCCGAGAGTGAGGCACACGGCCTGCGACACGGGCGTGTCGCAGGGCGTGTCGAGGCCGTGTCGACACTCGGCCCAAGTGTCGACACTTTGTGCTCGACAGAGTGTCGAGAGTGAGGCACACGGCCTGCGACACGGGCGTGTCGCAGGGCGTGTCGAGGCCGTGTCGACACTTGGCCCAAGTGTCGACACTTTGTGCTCGACAGAGTGTCGAGACTGGGGCACACGGCCTGTGACACGGGCGTGTCACAGGGCGTGTCCCGCTTGGTCGACGATCTTCGCTCGACGTTTTTCCGCAGTGTCGACACAAAGCCTGTCGACGGGTGTCGAGACTTGGCACACGGCTTGGGACACGGGCGTGTCCCAGGCCGTGTCACCTCTCGGGTTGGTGTTGGGGCCGTGTCGTTGGAGACACACGGCAGGCCACACGGCCGTGTCACTGGGGACACGGGCGTGTCGGATTGAACACGGGCGTGTCGAATGCCCGTGTCTGATTCCAGGCGCGTCGATTTGAGACGGCGAATGAGGCACACAGCCCTGGACACGGGCGTGTGCCAGGCCGTGTTCGGCCCAGGTCTTTTATTTTCCAGGCGAATCGCGGCCAGTCTTTTTCTGGTTTTGGGATCTAACGGTTCAGGCCATCTCCTGGGGAGTTAAGACCGAATTCAGGGTTGGAAACCCTCATTTGTTTTCCAAGTTTCTCTTTCTAAGATCTTGAGAAAACCTAGAGCAAGGAGGAAGAAGAAGGTCTTGGGCTGTAGGAAGGGTTTCGGTGCTCCAAATCGCGAGCCGAGTCCGGATCCGTGAAGCTTAGACCGTTGCGAAGATTTCCATCCGGCTATTTTGCCATGGCAAGAAAGAGGAGTCGGAAGGTAACGACATCTCTCCTCTCGGTCTTTAGGATGCACGTTTTAGCATCATCTAGTTTTCTTTTCTCTAATTTTTGGGCACCAAACTCTCAAATGAGAGGGGTTTTGGCTTGCCAAGTTTCAAGAGAAACTTCCGGGTCGATTGAGTCCGTCCCCGGCATATCTTTGCATTAGAGATCCGCTTCGCTAGTGGATTAGGCATGGTGGGTGAAGCCGTAGTCGCGACCGTTAGTCCGACTCGGTGATGTTGCATATGAACTTAGGGATTCGTAGAGATTTCCGATGCGGCAAGATGCCGTTTGTGTTGTGGTGGTGATTGTCCCGTTTGCTTGAAAAGAGTACATGTAGTCGAACCCGGACAAGGTTAGCTCCTCGTGGTGGTAGATGGTTTCCTTGACAAGGTTAGCTCCGTATGAGAATGGAGATGGTTTCCTTGGTGGACAAGGTTAGCTCCGCACGAGTTGGAGATGTTTTCCTTGGTGCGCGGGAATGCTGCGGTACAAAGAGGGATTGCGATGTGTTTAGTCTTGGTTGTGTTGTGCCAAGGCGTGGCTATGTCTCCGTGGTCGGCTGGCTATCCCGTGACATGTGCGTCATGTGTGGAGAGTGTCCTGGCGAGACTAGTCCCCTTCAGTGAGACTGACGAGAATGCCAAGCTTGGGGCAAGCCCGGGCAAAGAGGCCATGAGCGGGTGGGGTCCAGCAAGGCTTCTTAGAATCGGTCGGTCTGTGTTTGTTGGAATCCTGACATGAGACGTCAGAGCTTGCAGGAAAGCCCGGGGCTAAGCCCACGAGCGGGTGGGGCCTTGGCAAAAATTCCTTGTGGCGGTCTGTGCGCCGTTTAAGGGAGAGGTGACTCCCTTAGTGTTTGCGGCTTTATGCCAATTGGGGAAATGTGAGTACCCAAGTGATGTGTTGTTGTGCTAGATGCATACGCTGTAGGGTACCTTGGGTGAAGCCCGGGTGTTGCATTCATGTTGCATAGTAGGCCTTTTCTTTATATGCTCAACCAGTAGAGAACATGTTTGTTGATTGAGACATCCAAGCTTGTTTTAATGCTTTTCTATTTATAGAAATTTATATTGCATATGAAGTGCTGACTTGCAGGTTGGAGGGTTCCCCGGGGTCCGTTAGGGGCGGCCGGGAGGAGATGTGTTGTTACACAGTTTGAGGTCAGCCTTTGCTGACCCACGTTACTAATATTTTTACAGGGCAAGGATCGCATGCAGGAGCTAGCACGCCGGCCAAAAAGGCCTAAGCCCATGAAGTGTTTTCTCTTTTGTAGCACTACTTTTGATTGATGTATGTTTGAGACTATTTTGTCCGGCTTGAATGCCGAGGTAGATTAGGAGTGCTGAGCACATTCATGTTTGATGGACTGTTCACTTTTGGATTTTTGATGTAAGGCCTTAGGGCCATTTGTTTACTCTTTTGGTTAGTGGATAACTTCTAGATGTGCTTGGTTTTCCGCTGTGTTGTGCAAGTGTTTTGAGTTTGGGTAGCTATATCAACTTTTAATACTAAAGCTGTGGCGTTCGTATGTTATGGGGCCCCGGCCGGACCCATATTATACGTCCATTACAGGGGAGGTGTTACAATTTGGTATCAGAGGCAGGTTAGATTCAAGGTCAGTGCGTAGAGAAGTTATCCACATAAGAGTAACGCGGGACAATGAGTGTCCTTATGTTTTAGTCTTGAGATTGGAGACTAATCCCTTATTTCTTGTCTTCCTGAAGAGTGCAAGCAACGAGGCGGGCACTTCAAGAGCAAGGGATGATCTCTCGGCGAGCAGTGCTACTGCTCCAGGTCTTTTGGGCACGGGTGTAGACCCGGCCGACTTCTGCCGCATGCTTGCAGAAGCGATGGTGGCAGCTCAAGCTGCAGCAGCGGCTCAGGTGGCAGCCCCTGCCACACCAGATACGGCAACGGCCGTGCCAGGAGCAGAAGCCAGGCGAGTGGAGCCTTTGGCGGAGAGGGTAGTTGTCGGACATGGAGACCGACACATGAAGTATTTCCTGAGTTTCCATCCCCCGTCTTTCAAGGGTGTTGGAACGCCAACGGATGCGGAGGACTGGTGGGTTCGCATTCAAGAACTGTTGAGGGCGGCAGAGACGCCAGAGGAAAAGAAAGCTGAGTATGCGGCGTTCATGTTGGAAGGAGACGCCAAGTTGTGGTGGGTGAGCCATAGCGGCCGCCAGTTTCCGGGACGCACCCCGTCAGTGGAAGAGTTCGGGGACGCTTTTCTTAAGAGGTATATCCCAGTTTCAACACGATTGGCCCTGCAGAGGCAGTTTCTGCATCTAATGCAGCGAGACAAGACAGTGGATGAGTACGTGCAAGAGTTCACCCGTTTGGGTCGTTATGCGGGAACGACAATGGCGGATGATGTAGAGAGGGATAACCTCTTCTACCAAGGGTTGAGGGAAAATCTGAGACAACCCCTCATCTCCATGAAGAGGGCGGGATTTAATGAGCTAGTTGAAACCGCCAGGAGTTTGGAGAATGATTTGGAGCGAACCCAACGCCGTAAGGGTTTTACTCCCAAGCAAGGGGAAGGGAAGCCTTCCCAATCTCATGGAAAGTCTGATGGGAGTAGGTGGAGGAAGAAGCCTTACACTTCCAGATCTGGTGAGAGGAGCAACTGGACGCCTGGGGGTTCCCACTCTAGGGGACCGCCGACGTGCTACAACTGCGGGAAGGTTGGGCACATAGCCCGTTCTTGTCAGCAAGGGGGAGCGGGGCAAGAGTCAAAGCAGGAGCAGTCTGTGCGCTCGGGCCCTAGTGCTGCAGAGAAAGGAAAGATGGCGGAGTCGAGCGCTTCTCGGTTCCAACCGGTGCAACCAAGGGCTTACAACCTTGGACAGCAAGAAGCGATCCGCCAAACTGATGTGGTGACAGGTATGAAGAGAATTTAAGTTTAAATTTTATGCTTCATCCTTTTAGACTTTTGTGTAATGTCTATGTTGTAGGCTTCGTGTTAGTTTCCGGATACCCCGCTAAGGTGTTGTTTGATACGGGAGCATCGCACTCCTTTCTTGCGGAGAGCTTCATCCGGAGAATAGGAGTTGAGTCTTTCTCGTCGGGAGCAGAGCTGAAAGTGCGCATGCCCAATGGGTCATCTATGACCACCGGGGCTAAAGGGCGCATTTGTTGGGAGCTAGACGGAGCTGTCTTCGCTCTAGAAGCGGCAGTGTTACCATTAGTAGAGTTCGATGTCATTTTGGGTATGGACTGGCTTGCAGAGCAGCGCGCCAGTATTGATTGCCTTTCTAAGGTGGTGACCTTAAGGAGTAAAGGGCAATTAGAAGTCAAGTTTGAGGGCCTTGGTGGAGTGGCCTGTTCCCTGATATCGGCCATGCAGCTGGTGCGGGCGGTTAACCAGGGTGGTGTAGCGCTTGTAGCGTTATTGGAGGTTCGTCTCTCCCAACTGTCGATTGAGGAAGTGCCTGTGGTGGCAGAGTTCAAGGATGTGTTTCCGGATGAACTTCCTGGAGCGCCTCCTCGGCGGGAGATCGACTTCTCGATCTAGTTAATGCCGGAGGCTAGACCGGTGTCACGTCCCCCTTTTAGGATGGCACCTAAGGAGTTAGCGGAACTTAAGGTACAGTTACAGGAACTGTTGGAGCAAGGTTATATTAGACCCAGTTCTTCACCGTGGAGCGCACCGGTGTTGTTTGTTAAGAAGAAAGACGGTAGCATGCGCCTGTGCATAGACTACCGAGAGCTTAATAAGTTGACCGTTAAGAATAAGTATCCGATCCCTCGGATAGACGACCTGTTTGACCAATTGGTGGGGTCAGTGGTATATTCGAAGTTGGACTTGAAGTCGGGATACTATCAGCTACGAATTCGGGACGAGGACATACCCAAGACTGCTTTTGGTACAAGGTATGGGCACTTTGAGTTTACGGTGATGCCGTTCGGGCTGACAAACGCACCATCGGTGTTCATGGATCTGATGAATCGGGTATTCCGGGAATACTTGGATTCTTTTGTGGTTGTTTTCATTGATGACATTTTGGTGTATTCCAAATCGGAAGTGGAGCATGAGACCCACTTGAGAATAGTTTTGCAAGTGTTGAGGGAGAACGAGTTGTATGCAAAATTCTCCAAATGCGAGTTTTGGTTGGAGAAGGTGGCATTTCTGGGCCACGTGATTAGTGGTGATGGGGTGGCAGTGGATCCAGTGAAGGTGGAGGCCATCAGAGATTGGCCGGTGTTGAGGACCGTGGCGGAAGTCCGAAGTTTTCTTGGACTAGCGGGTATTATAGGAGATTCGTGGAGAATTTCTCGAAGATAGCTCTACCCCTCACCTCTCTCACTCGCAAAGACCATAAATTTGTGTGGACCCAAGAGTGCGGTCAAGCATTTGAGGCCCTGAAGGAGAGGCTTATGATGGCTCCGATCCTGAGTTTACCGCAAGGGACCGATGGATTTCAAATTTTCAGTGACGCATCGGGATGCGGTTTGGGTTGCGTGTTAGTGCAGCATGGTAAGGTGATAGCTTTTGGGTCTAGACAGCTGAAGCCTCATGAGAGGAATTACCCCGTCCATGATTTGGAGCTGGCGGCGGTAATCTTCGCACTGAAAATTTGGCGGCATTATGTTTATGGCGCAAGGGTGGAGATCTTCACGGACCATAAAAGCCTGAAGTATCTCTTAGATCAAAAGGACTTGAATATGCGGCAACGCAGATGGATTGAGTTTCTTGGAGACTACGAAGTGGCGATTCAGTATACGCCGGGTAAGGCCAACGTGGTGGCGGATGCATTGAGTAGAAAGTACTCGGGGCAAGGAAATTGGATCGAAGCTCATGATGAGCGGTTGGTTCGGGAGTGGGAGTCCCTTGGGTTGGAATGTGTTGCGAAAGGCGAGTCTAGCGTGGCTCGGTTGAACTGGATTGAAGTGCAAAGCGACTTGTCCGATCGTATTCGGGAAGCGACTCGGTTGGATGTGGAGTTTCAACCTTTTGTGTTGGAGGCTCAAACGGGCGAGAGCAGCACCTGGGAGATGATTGATGGGATTCTGAGGAAGGGCGGAAGGGTTTGTGTACCGCAGTTTGGCAAGCTCCGTGAGGAGTTGATGTTTGAGGCTCACTTCTCAAAGTACTCCATTCACCCGGGCAGTACAAAGATGTACTTGGATATGAAGAAATCCTTTTGGTGGCCGGGGTTGAAGCGAGATGTGGCTTTGTATGTGAGTCGTTGCCAAACATGTGCCTTGGTGAAGGCCGAATGTCAGAAACCGGGCGGGTTCCTGAAGCCCCTTCCAATTCCTGAGTGGAAATTTGAGGACATTTCCATGGACTTTGTGCATGGTTTGCCTAGATCGCAGCATGGTAATGATGCTATTTGGGTGATCGTAGATCGCCTAACCAAGGTGGCTCACTTCATCCCGAACCGTAAAGAGGACAGCGTGGAGAAGCTGGTGGAGTTGTATGTTCGCAACATGTGCGACTGCACGGAATTCCGAAGAGCATAGTCAGTGATCGCGATGGACGGTTTACGTCCAAGGACTGGAGACTTGTTCAGAAGAGCTTGGGCACGAAGCTAAAGTTCAGTACGGCGTTCCACCCTCAAACCGATGGGCAAACGGAGAGGACGAACCGTACTATGGAGGATATGTTGAGGATGTGCGTTCTTGATTTTGGCAAGAGGTGGGAGGATCACCTCTTCATGGTAGAATTTGCGTACAACAACAGTTTTCAAGCTAGTATAAAGATGGCGCCTTACGAAGCTTTGTATGGGAGGCGGTGTCGAACGCCAATGTCTTGGGTAGAGGCGGGAGACACCAAACTTTTGGGAAAGGATGCGGTAGTTGACGCTTGTGAGATGGTACGGACCATCCAAGAGTGTATGAAGGTGGCTCAAGACAGGCAAGCGAAATATTTTAATGCTCGTCACCGAAAGTTGGAATTTGCAGTTGGTGATTGGGTTTATCTGAAGGTCAAGCCGTTCAAAGGCGTCTCACGGGTTCGCCGACTCAAGAAGTTGAGTCCAAGGTTTTTGGGGCCTTTTGAAATTGTTGAGCGGGTAGGAGAAGCAGCCTATCGGTTGGCGTTGTCCGCAGATTTGAGTGGATTGCATGACGTCTTCCACGTCTCCGTGTTGAGGAAAGCCTTGGCGGAGGCTAGCGTGGTGATTGAGCAGGAATCGGTGCCGATTGAGGAAGACTTGAGGACGCGAGTCCTTCCAATCGCTATAGAGGATTCGGAGATTCGGCAGTTGCGGAATAAAGAAGTTAAACTGGTGAAAGTTCGTTGGGACAACTGCGGTCGTGAGGAGTTCTCTTGGGAGCGAGAACGGGCCATGTTAGAAGACTATCTGAAAGATATGGTACCTAAACACCTAGAGGGGGGGGGGTGAATAGGTGACCTAATCCTTTTCTTACTTTTGTTTGGCAGTCAACAGTTTATAACACAGATTTCTGAATAAGTTATCACAGCACACAGCAATTCTCAACACAGTACAATCACAGCACAGAATACACAAGATTTTATAGTGGTTCCCCAATCTTTGGGTACATCCACTTTCCCCCTTCGCCTATCTAGCAGTGTACTAGATTCGGCCAAACTTCTCCACTAACTCAGAACCAAACTAGGTTCCTACCTCAGGCCCAAAGCCTTACACTCAGCCAAAAGGCCTACACTCAGCCACCCAGGCCTACACTCAGCCAATTAAAGGCCTACACTCAGAGTTCTTCAACTCCTACACTCAGGCACCAAGCCCTACCCTCAGCCTTTATAAAATAGGCTTACAATCACTCAGATCCAATGGATCTTACAAGTTTAAAATAGAAATTACAAATTCTAACTCTACAACTCAGAAAGGATGAGAGGAGTTGAGAGTTTCTTGAAGAGTTCTTGGAAGAACTCAGCTTGATCCAAACTGACTTAGCTTTCTTCAAAGCTTCTTGAGTAGAACTGAATTAGTCTGAATCTTCTGCAGTTGATCCTTGATCTCTGCTTCTTGAAATCCAGATGACTCTGAATTGTTCTTCTCAGCCTTAGTTCCAAAGACTGAATCCTTGGTTGGAGCTCTCTCTCTCCAACTACTTAGATCTGCAGTTGGACTGCCTGATCTTCTTGTGTTGATCCTCTATGTATCACTTCTTGATTTAATCTGATCAACTACTTCAATTATTCTCACAACAAGTAATGATTGTGAACAACTTAACCACTTAACAACTTGACTTCTATTCTGTAAACTGTGGGTGCCTATTTATAGGCTTCCTTCATGGTAACCGGCTGATCCGGTTTATAACAGACTTTTGACTTCTCTGACAGTTGCTGTAGACCGGCTGGATTGGCAGCTGTCATGTCAACCAGTCACTTCTTGAAATTCTCTAACTGTCAGTTAGTGTCGAGACTTTCTGTTCTTAAGTGTCGACACTTATAGACCAAGTGTCGACACATGTTGTGTAAGTGTCGACACAAGTCTACAAGGTGTCGACACAATTCCTTGTATGTCTCGACACAGTTTCTTCTGCATGTGTCGACACTGAAATTGAGTGTCGACACAAGTACTTGTACTTCATCCTTTAACTGTATTCTTCTAAGTGTCGACACATCTCCTTTGTGTCGACACATCTTCATGTGTTGAAACTGTCAAGTGTCGACACTGATTCTTGGTGTCGACACAAGTCTTCATTCTTGATTCTTCAGCTGAGTGTCGACACATTCCCTTAGTGTCGACACTTATACTTAGAATATTTTACAACTTTTCTGTTCTTTGCTAAGTGTCGACACAGCTCCTTGTGTCGACACTTTCTTCAAGTGTAGAGTCTTCAACTAAGTGTCGACACATTGTGCTGAGTGTCGACACTTTCTTCAAGTGTTGACTCTTCTGGTTGTGTGTCGACACATTGTGCTGAGTGTCGACACATTCTTCAAATACTGAGTCTTTAGCTAAGTGTCGACACATTGTGTTGAGTGTCGACACTTACTTCCAGTGCTGAGTCTTCTGCATAGTGTCGACACATTGTGTTGAGTGTCGACACTTGTACTTAGATTCTGCAGACTTTTGCTGAGTGTCGACACTCACTTCAAGTGTCGACACTTTCTGGTGTTGACTCAGCTCTTCTAGGTGTCGACACTTCTGCTAAGTGTCGACACAGCTTTTCTGCATTCTTCTACACTGAGTGTCGACACAGCTCCAAGTGTCGACACTTTCTGACTGGTGTCGACTCTTCTTCCCAGGTGTCGACACAATGACTCCAAGTGTCGACACTGCATGTCTGGGTGTCGACACAAGCTTTCTCAAGTGTCGACACTTTGCCTCTGGGTGTCGACACATGGACTTAGAAATTTTCAGCTTCAGTCCAGTGTATACCTAACCTGCACAAGTAACTCAAACAAACATCAAATACATTCTGATGTATATCATTGAGTTAGGTGAGGCTTCTTCAAATCAGGTACATTTGACCAATGTACCCAACAATCTCCCCCTATTTGGAGAAGTCATAACCCTTAGTCAATGATATACACCACTCATAATTAAAAATTATAAAATGATGTAAAGCATATAAATGACAACAGGGTAAACTTGAACATGTAATAAAGCACACATGTATACTTATTAAAACATTGCAGAACAATTAAGAAACACACATATTTCAGAACATTCATACTATATTTAATATACTGTTCCAATAATGTTCCTTATACATTTTCAATGAAGTATTACAATGTTTTTCACTTAACAGATTACAACAAGCATCAAGTTAATTCCTAATCTAGTGCTGATCAGGTTCTTTAATAACAATGCCTTTTCCAGCTTTAACTTGAGCTTTCACAGCAGCAGCAGCAGCAGGCTCAGCTTCAGCAGTCTTCTTCCCTTTAGAGTCCTTCTTCTTCTGTTCTTCAGCCTTGATCTTTTGTCTTTCAAAATAATGATAGGGCTTAGGAAAGTACTTGCTAGGCTCCACAGCTGTTGGAGGTAGCTTTCCTAACTTAGCCTTCCTTCTAAATTGGACAATTGCTTCTTGCCTACTCTCATGCTTTCTCCATTCAGCCTCTGAGAACCACTTGTTCCTCTCATGGGCATTGTCCTTGGCAGCTTTCCAGGCTGTGAGAATTATGTTTCTAGAAGTAGGGCTCCATTGTTCAAAATCTGGCTTTTGCTCAGCAATTTCCCTAAACTTCTTCTTTGACAGCCTAGTTTCTTCTTCTTTGTCCAAAGCCTCTTGCATTGCAGCTGTGATAGGTTGAACAACCTTTTCCAGAATAATATTAGGCTTGCCAGCAGGTGGACTATACATTGTGCTAATATCTGCATGAATCATTTCAAAGTCTGGAGGTGGATAGATTACATCAGCCACTGCTTGTTGCTCACCTCCAAGATATGCATTTTGAATACCAGATTCAGCCACTTCATTGTCATCACACAGGGGAGGATATCCAAGTGTAGCCCTGATAGAATTGGAAATCCATTTTGCATGCTCAGAACTGGCCTTGACTAACACTCTCTCCCCCTTTATGACTTCTTGTGCCACATGATCTCTCACATCATCTTTCTGAAATCTGATTTGGCTATCCAAATACCTTATGCCCTCTTTAAAGAAAGGTCTAAGCTTTGTAAGCTGTTCTGAAATGACCTTCTGTGAGTCTTTATTGCAGTCTGTACAGCAGCAATCTCTGCTTGAAATATCTTATCAAAATCAGCTTTGGCAGCAGCAGAGGAGGTTGAAGGTTCATCTGACTTATTCTTGAGTTCAGTGACTATTGCATTGTGAGATGCAGTCAGATTATCATTCATCCTTAACTGATTCTCCAGCACATAGCCTTGCTTGAGTGCTATATCATCCACTTTCTCTTTAATTGTTTCTTGATGTTTAGCCAGATATACCACAGCATTAGCACCCTTGGTAAAACAATCAGTCATTTCCTTTTATTAAGGTTCATTTCAAACCTTATGGACTTGATTTCCTGGCCCAGATCAGATTGTAGTGCTTTGTGCCCTTCATCAACATAAGTTTCTAAGGCTTTCCTTTGTTCATCCATCTTGATTTGCATTGCAAGCAGTAGAGCACTATAATCAGTGGATGGAGCTTGTTGAACTAAGGAATGTTGAGCAACTGTTTGTAGAGCCTTCTTATAGCTCTGGCTCCTTCTCTTGAATACAAAGAACTTCTTTTTCTGAGCTTGCTCAGCTTCATCATCTTCAGATTCAGATGTACTTGCTATATCCACCCTATCCTTAGGGCTGGATGGTTTTTCAGTATGCACATCTTGTGCCTTCTCAGTATCTAGCCTTATAGGCTCTTCTTGAATATCCAAAGTCTCCCCCTCAGCAACAGCATCCTTCACTGCATCAGCAGCAGTCTTTTCCATATCAAAATCTTCTTGATCTAAGTTCAAAAAGAGATCTTCCATTGTATATTCTGCTGGAGACTGTGCAGGAGATGTACTTGGTTCTTCAACCACTGTATCAGGTATCACAACAGATGTGTCTGGAAGAACAACATCTGGTTCTTGGTTTGCTGGCTGATTTTGCTGATGGACATCAGACAATTCAGAATCTATTACAGAAAAATCTAATGTATTAAGGTCAGTAAGTACCTCTTGGATGATGAGAGTAGCCTGCTCACTCTCCAGTGTAGATGGATGTTCTACAGCTGGAGGCTCCCCCTGGATATCAGCTGGCTCCTGAGGAGCAGGTGACTTTTCTGCAGTCACATCTACTGGACTTTCAGGAGTGAAGACCACATGTTCTTCACTGCCTGAGCTGCTTGAGGACTCTTGAGGCACAGCAGCAGTCTTCCTCTTCTTCCTGGGAGGAGAGTCTCTCTTAGAAGCTTGTTTCTCAGGGGTGGTCAATTCCTTTGACACCAGCACCCTTTCCCATCTAGAGAATATCCTGGAGTCCATTCTCCTCATATGATTGATCTTAGATCCTGCAGCAGAGCTCATTACCTCTGGAATTGATCCAGCCAGGTAGAGACTTATTATCCTGCCCAGATTGGGCTTCTTCAGGCTTTCCTTTACTTTCTCATAAACCACCATTGACCAATCTGTCTTCAGAGTGAAGATGATTCTGGTCATGATATTAAACATGGAGGCTGACACCCTGTCATGCCCTCCTGGTTTGCTTAGAAGAACCTTGCCTACAACTTCAGACAGAATTTGCCTTGATTGTTCATCCCCTTCCTGTTGAAGACTGATCCCACTTTCATCTTTGGATCCAGTCCACACCAAGTAAGAGCTTCCCTGGTCTTAGAAGCAGTTACTTCCTCTTCTTCTTGAATCTTAGGTAGCTGAAGTACCTTTCTTAAAGACTTGGGTGATAGTTTGACCTTGGTGCCATGCACCCTTGACTTAATCCTGAAGCCTGAGTCATCTATGGACGCACCAGAAAGGAATTCAATGACTTCCTTCTTCCAGATTTTCGTTGGTTCTGAAACCAAGAACTCCAATCCTGAATTGGCAATTAGGGTTATCACTGATTTGAATTCCTGATCACTGTCGTCGAAGGCGCCTCGCACGAGCTCATAGCCCTCGTTGACGTTCTCTTCCAGCTTGGGAGCCATTAGGGTTTGAAGATTTAGTCTTGAGATGAGAGAAATGTCGACACAAGAGTTTAGGTCTCGAAACTTTGAAAGCGTGTCGACAATCAAAGACAGAACCCTATTTATACCTTTCTTGTTTGAAGACGAACAGGCGGGATGAATTTCTAATGATGTGTCGACACTGTCAATAAGTGTCGACACTGACTTATAATGTCTCGACACACATGTGTCGACACAAATTTAGTCAACAGATTTTATGTGTCGACACTTGGTTAAGTGTCGACACCACTATACTCGACATGTGTCGAGACTTTACTTAGAAAAATTCTGAGTAAAACTTAAGTGTCGACACTTTATTGGATGTGTCGACACCTACTCGACATGTGTCGACACTAACATTCTGAAGTGTCGACACTAACTTCCTAGATGTGTCGACACCATTTTCCTGAAGTGTCGACACTTACTATTCTGTGTCGACATAGACTTGTCTATGTGTCGACACCTTTTTACTTAGCCAATTTTTGTTCTGTATACTTAGTCTAAGTTTATCATACCTAGTTCAATTTTGAACCTATTAAACTTAGCTTCTTCTAAGGGCTTAGTGAACATATCAGCTATCTGATTATCTGTTTTAACATATTCAAGTGCAATATCATTTCTTTCTACATGCTCCCTAAGAAAGTGATATTTAATCTCAATATGTTTAGTTCTACTATGTGATACAGGATTATTAGCTATGGAAATAGCACTAGTAGAATCACAATAAAGTGGAGTTCTACTTACCTGACATCCATAGTCTTCTAGCTGATGTTGAATCCACAGAAGTTGAGCACAGCAACTTCCTGCAGCTACATATTCTGACTCAGCTGTGGAGATGGCCACACTGGTTTGCTTCTTACTACTCCATGAAATGAGTCTTCCACCTAGGAATTGACAGGATCCAGTAGTGCTCTTTCTATCTTCTTTGCATCCTGCAAAGTCTGCATCTGAATAACCTGTTAGATCAAAATCTCCATTCCTAGGGTACCAGAGGCCTAGATAAGGTGTGCCCTTTAGATATCTCAAGATTCTCTTGACTGCAGTCAAGTGAGACTCTTTAGGGCAGGCTTGATACCTGGCACAAACACATGTAGCATACATAATGTCAGGTCTACTTGCAGTCAAGTAAAGTAGGGAGCCAACTATCCCTCTATACAAGGTTTCATCCACAGGTTTCCCTGCATCATCCTTGCTTAGAGACATACTTGACCCCATAGGAGTCTTCATGGTACTGGAGGAATCCATACCATATTTCCTTATGAGTTCTAGGGTGAACTTAGACTGACATATGGATAATCCACTTTCAGTCTGTTTAACTTGGAGACCCAAGAAAAACTTCAGCTCTCCCATACTACTCATTTCAAATTGACTCTGCATAAGCTTTGCAAACTTTTTGCAAAGGCTACTTTCAGTAGACCCAAATATAATGTCATCTACATATATTTGGACAAGTATTACTTTGCCTCTAGATTCCCTAAGGAATAGAGTCTTATCTATTTTCCCCCTTGTGAACTTGTTCTCAATGAGGAAACTAGATAGGGTTTCATACCAAGCTCTAGGAGCTTGCTTTAACCCATACAATGCTTTCCTAAGTCTATAGACATAATGTGGAAGAGTAGGATCAACAAAACCTGAAGGCTGCTCCACATATACTTCTTCTTTTAAATTACCATTAAGGAATGCTGACTTCACATCCATTTGGTATACTTTGAATCCTTGGTAGGTTGCATAGGCCAAGAACATCCTGATGGCTTCCAGTCTGGCTACTGGAGCAAAGGTTTGATCAAAATCAATACCTTCTTCTTGCCTATATCCTTTTGCAACCAATCTTGCCTTATTCTTAATGATGACTCCTTGTTCATCTAACTTGTTTCTGTAGATCCATTTTGTTCCTATCACATTGTGATCTTTAGGCTTAGGAACTAAGTCCCAAACCTTGCACCTCTTGAACTGGTTTAGCTCTTCCTGCATAGCTTCAGTCCACTGTGGATCTTGTATTGCTTCTTCAAATTTCTTTGGTTCTATTTGAGACAGAAAACTTGAATATACTGCAGCATTCTGATTTCTGCTCCTTGTCTGAACACCTTGTCTTGGATCTCCAATGATCAGCTCCACTGGATGATCTCTTAGATGCCTGTTGGCTGGAGGCATCCTTACTTCTGGTTGTACTTCTTCAGCATCTTCATCATGCTGAGTTCCTTGAACTTCTTCAGCTCCTGGTACATGTAGTTCTCCCCCTGGACATAAGCCATCTTCTTCTACTTGCTGTCTTGCAGCAGGTACATCTTCCATGGTTAGCTTGTCCATCTTCTTAGAAAGACCTGTGGGGCTGCACACACTACTAGACAACTCATTGTTAATAAGAAGTGTCTCATCAAAAACTACATGCACAGATTCCTCTACAACTTGTGTAGTCAAGTTGTAGACTCTATAAGACTTACTATTACTGCTGTACCCAACAAACACTCCCTCTTGGGATTTGGCAGCAAACTTAGTTAAGTAAGACTTCCCATTGTTAAGTATGAAGCATTTACAACCAAAAATCCTAAAATAGGATAGATTTGGTTTCCTGCCTTTCACTACTTCATAGGGGGTCTTGTTTAACCTTTTAGTGATGGTAGCCCTATTTATCACATGGCATGCAGTGTTTACTGCTTCAGCCCAGAAATATTCTGGCAGTGATGAATCACTTAATAGAGTTCTACCAGCCTCTATCAAGGTTCTATTTTTCCTTTCAGCAATGCCATTTTGCTGAGGTGTTCTAGGTGAAGAGAATTCTTGAAATATCCCATAGTCTTCACATAATTTTGTCATGCTTTCAGATTGAAACTCTGTACCATGGTCACTTCTAATTTTGACCACTGTACAGTTCAATTCATTCTGAATTTGCTTAACAAAACTGTGGAAGACACTAGGTGTTTCAGATTTCTGCTTTAAGAAGAACACCCAGGAAAACCTTGAGTAGTCATCAACAACTACAAAGGTGTAGACCTTCCTACCTAAGCTGTGAACTGGCATTGGACCAAATAGATCCATATGCAAGAGGTATAAACACCTCACAGCATCCTTGTTGTCAATGCTTCTAAAGGTGGATTTAGTCTGCTTGCCCTTTTGACAAGCTGAGCAAATGCCATCTTTGACACACTTAACTTGAGGACCATTCCTCACTAACTCTTTACTAAAGAGTTTGCCAATAGTCTTGTAATTAAGATGAGCAAGCCTCTTGTGCCACTTGACACATTGAGAGACTGTCTCATCAGCTACAAGACAAACTGGAGAACTATTGTTCTCAACCATAATGTCTAAACAATAGACATTTCTCTTCCTATAACCTGTCAAAATGATCTTTTGATCACTTGACCTCTTGATATGACAACCATTTTTAACAAATGAGATGTCATACCCTACATCACTTAATTGACTTATACTAATGAGGTTATGTTTCAAACCTTTAACATAAGCCACTTGAGTAATGGTAACAAGGTTAGAAGAAATGTTACCAAACCCTTTGATGATTCCTTTTTCAGAACCACCAAAGGTCACCTTTGGACCATTTTTGATTGGGATGTAGTCCTTCAGTAGTCCCCTAGTTCCAGTCATGTGTCTGGAACATCCACTATCCAAGTACCATGTAGGGGTATGGCCACTTGGATTCTCCTGCAAAACAAATTAATGAACCTTAGAACCCAAAGTAAACTTGGGTCCTTGGTGATTGTTAGTTTGCAAATTGACATAGCTACCTGCTGTCTTTCCAACAGGTAACTTGCTACCCAACTTGGCACTGGCATTGTGCCAACAATCCAAAGCAAAGTGGCCAACCTTGCCACAGCACCAACATTCAAATTTGTTGTACCTTTGCTTAGGTTCTGACTTAGCTGTCTTAACTACAGCAGTCTTGTTGAATGTTGGGGCTTTGCCCTTGGACTTGGACTGATCCTGAACAGTCCTAGCTGGAATAACAAAACCCAGTCCAGTCTTTCCTTTATGATGAACAAAATCATCAATCAAGGGTAGCACTGATTTAGGTTTTGAATACCTAGCTGCTAGCTCTTTCTCCTTCTGAAGATTAATCTCCAGTTTCTTAATTTGATCATTCTTAAATGTAATAGTACCCATCTGAATCACAGTAATGTGTTTCAGCCTGGCCACTTCATTCAGTTTTTGATCATAATTCTTCTCATAATCTATTGCAGCTGCCTTGAGATCAGCAATTTCCTTGGCCAAATTTTTGGCTAGGGTCTTGCTTTTCTTATAGGCTTGCAATAGTACTTGATATTCATCTAGGAGTTGATGAATATCTCCCTCAGACTCAGATATATTCTCATCACTTGATGAAGAATAATCTGACTCTGAACTAGAACTGGAATCAGAACTTTGAGTTAAACCTTGTACCTGACTGGGTCCTGGCTGCTCCAGGTTTTTGGTATTTTCAGTCAAAGCCATCAGTCCTTGGCTTTGACAGTCTTCTTGCTCATAGATAGATTCCATGATCTGCATAAACTCTTCTTCTTCCTCAGCAAATAGCCCAATATAGGCTTCAGCATCTGTCTCAGTGTCTGAAGAAGACATATCTGAAAGAGTCTTCTCATTCTTTGCAACAAAGGACTTTTCCTTCTTTCCTTTGAAGTGAGTTTTCTTTTTGTCACTGGATTCCTTCCTTCTTTCAGGGCAGTCTGCAATAACATGGCCCTGTCTATTGCAGCAGTAACAAATTATCTTGGATCCAGTTGCCTTACTAGTCTTGGTCCTTTTCTTGTCCTTCTTTGAAGGCTTCTTTTCCTGATACTGACCCTCTTTCCCTTTGGAAGATGAAGGTCTAGACCTCCACTGTTTCTTCTTAAGGAACTTCTGAAAATGTCTGGTGAATGCAGCAAAGTCTTCATCACTTTCACTGCTTGTAGATTTTGTACTTTCTGACTCTTCAGATTCTGATTCAACTACCTTAGGAGGAGGAGTTGATGACTTGGTCTTGCTCTTTCTGGGTACATCTGACTTAAAGGCAACAGTCTTTTCTCTGTATTCAGTCCTTGTTGACTTTTCTTCTTCTTTTCTCACTGACAATTGCATCTCATAAGATAACAACTTGCCAAAAAGTGTGGGAGGAGGAATTTCTCCCAACTTTGCCATTTCTCTGATGGCACAGATCTTGGTGTCCCAGTCTTTGGTGAGGGACCTTAAGAATTTATCATTCAACTCATAGTTTGTGAACTCTCTTCCATATGACATGAGTTCATTTACAATTCTATAAAATTTCTTGTAGCATTCAGTGATGCTATCTCCTCTTCCTTGCCTAAAGCTCTCATATTCTTGATTAAGCAAGGACTTCCTATCTTGCCTTACTTCTTCAGAACCTTCCATATAGACAATGAGGGTGTCCCACATTTCTTTTGCAGTTTTACAGTGAATAAGGTTCTGGAAGGTGGCATCATCAATTGCACTAACTATTATATTCTGTGCTCTTTTGTCCATGGTTGCTAGGACAATCTCATCCTTGGTCATTTCAGAGAAATCCTTTGGAGTCCTCTGATTTGCATCCAATACTGAAATCTTCATGGGCACATATGGCCCTTCTTTGACTGTGATGTATATCCTAGGGTCAGAGGCTTCCATAAAAAGCCTAACCCTCTCTTTCCAGATCCCAAATATCTCTTTTCTGCATATAGGCAGTTTCATTGAACCCAACTCCTTATGATTCTCTGAAGAACCCATGTTCTTGATTTTCTTGAAACTGTTTCCTATTTCCTGACTTATACTGAATCTGCCAACTGGATCTCCTCAGACAGTTAGTCCTGATTTTGAGTAACCTCGCTCTGATACCACTTGAAAGATATGGTACCTAAACACCTAGAGGGGGGGGGGGTGAATAGGTGACCTAATCCTTTTCTTACTTTTGTTTGGCAGTCAACAGTTTATAACACAGATTTCTGAATAAGTTATCACAGCACACAGCAATTCTCAACACAGTACAATCACAGCACAGAATACACAAGATTTTATAGTGGTTCCCCAATCTTTGGGTACATCCACTTTCCCCCTTCGCCTATCTAGCAGTGTACTAGATTCGGCCAAACTTCTCCACTAACTCAGAACCAAACTAGGTTCCTACCTCAGGCACAAAGCCTTACACTCAGCCAAAAGGCCTACACTCAGCCACCCAGGCCTACACTCAGCCAATTAAAGGCCTACACTCAGAGTTCTTCAACTCCTACACTCAGGCACCAAGCCCTACCCTCAGCCTTTATAAAATAGGCTTACAATCACTCAGATCCAATGGATCTTACAAGTTTAAAATAGAAATTACAAATTCTAACTCTACAACTCAGAAAGGATGAGAGGAGTTGAGAGTTTCTTGAGGAGTTCTTGGAAGAACTCAGCTTGATCCAAACTGACTTAGCTTTCTTCAAAGCTTCTTGAGTAGAACTGAATTAGTCTGAATCTTCTGCAGTTGATCCTTGATCTCTGCTTCTTGAAATCCAGATGACTCTGAATTGTTCTTCTCAGCCTTAGTTCCAAAGACTGTATCCTTGGTTGGAGCTCTCTCTCTCCAACTACTTAGATCTGCAGTTGGACTGCCTGATCTTCTTTTGTTGATCCTCTATGTATCACTTCTTGATTTAATCTGATCAACTACTTCAATTATTCTCACAACAAGTAATGATTGTGAACAACTTAACCACTTAACAACTTGACTTCTATTCTGTAAACTGTGGGTGCCTATTTATAGGCTTCCTTCATGGTAACCGGCTGATCCGGTTTATAACAGACTTTTGACTTCTCTGACAGTTGCTGTAGACCGGCTGGATTGGCAGCTGTCATGTCAACCAGTCACTTCTTGAAATTCTCTAACTGTCAGTTAGTGTCGAGACTTTCTGTTCTTAAGTGTCGACACTTATAGACCAAGTGTCGACACATGTTGTGTAAGTGTCGACACAAGTCTACAAGGTGTCGACACAATTCCTTGTATGTCTCGACACAGTTTCTTCTGCATGTGTCGACACTGAAATTGAGTGTCGACACAAGTACTTGTACTTCATCCTTTAACTGTATTCTTCTAAGTGTCGACACATCTCCTTTGTGTCGACACATCTTCATGTGTTGAAACTGTCAAGTGTCGACACTGATTCTTGGTGTCGACACAAGTCTTCATTCTTGATTCTTCAGCAGAGTGTCGACACATTCCCTTAGTGTCGACACTTATACTTAGAATATTTTACAACTTTTCTGTTCTTTGCTAAGTGTCGACACAGCTCCTTGTGTCGACACTTTCTTCAAGTGTAGAGTCTTCAACTAAGTGTCGACACATTGTGCTGAGTGTCGACACTTTCTTCAAGTGTTGACTCTTCTGGTTGTGTGTCGACACATTGTGCTGAGTGTCGACACATTCTTCAAATACTGAGTCTTTAGCTAAGTGTCGACACATTGTGTTGAGTGTCGACACTTACTTCCAGTGCTGAGTCTTCTGCATAGTGTCGACACATTGTGTTGAGTGTCGACACTTGTACTTAGATTCTGCAGACTTTTGCTGAGTGTCGACACTCACTTCAAGTGTCGACACTTTCTGGTGTTGACTCAGCTCTTCTAGGTGTCGACACTTCTGCTAAGTGTCGACACAGCTTTTCTGCATTCTTCTACACTGAGTGTCGACACAGCTCCAAGTGTCGACACTTTCTGACTGGTGTCGAATCTTCTTCCCAGGTGTCGACACAATGACTCCAAGTGTCGACACTGCATGTCTGGGTGTCGACACAAGCTTTCTCAAGTGTCGACACTTTGCCTCTGGGTGTCGACACATGGACTTAGAAATTTTCAGCTTCAGTCCAGTGTATACCTAACCTGCACAAGTAACTCAAACAAACATCAAATACATTCTGATGTATATCATTGAGTTAGGTGAGGCTTCTTCAAATCAGGTACATTTGACCAATGTACCCAACACTATCCAGAACTATTTTTGTCAGGTACAATTTAAGTTTTGTACCTCTTTTGTTTTGAAATTTCGGGACGAAATTCTGTTAAGTGGGGGAGAGTTGTAACACCCCAGTTTTTGCAAGAGGTTCAGTCTGCAGTGCTGAAAATTTTTGGGTTCTGGCAGGAGGCACACGGCCTGCGACACGGGCGTGTCGCAGGGCGTGTCTAGGCCGTGTCGACACTCGGTCCAAGTGTCGACACTTTGTGCTCGACAGAGTGTCGAGAGTGAGGCACACGGCCTGCGACACGGGCGTGTCGCAGGGCGTGTCGAGGCCGTGTCGACACTCGGCCCAAGTGTCTACACTTTGTGCTCGACAGAGTGTCGAGAGTGAGGCACACGGCCTGCGACACGGGCGTGTCGCAGGGCGTGTCGAGGCCGTGTCGACACTTGGCCCAAGTGTCGACACTTTGTGCTCGACAGAGTGTCGAGATTGGGGCACACGGCCTGTGACACGGGCGTGTCACAGGGCGTGTCCTGCTTGGTCGACGATCTTCGCTCGACGTTTTTCCGCGGTGTCGACACAAAGCCTGTCGACGGGTGTCGAGACTTGGCATACGGCTTGGGACACGGGCGTGTCCCAGGCCGTGTCACCTCTCGGGTTGGTGTTGGGGCCGTGTCGTTGGAGACACACGGCAGGCCACACGACCGTGTCACTGGGGACACGGGCGTGTCGGATTGAACACGGGCGTGTCGAATGCCCGTGTCTGATTCCAGGCGCGTCGATTTGAGATGGCGAATGAGGCACACGGCCCTGGACACGGGCGTGTGCCAGGCCGTGTTCGGCCCAGGTCTTTTATTTTCCAGGCGAATCGCGGCCAGTCTTTTTCTGGTTTTGGGATCTAACGGTTCAGGCCATCTCCTGGGGAGTTAAGACCGAATTCAGGGTTGGAAACCCTCATTTGTTTTCCAAGTTTCTCTTTCTAAGATCTTAAGAAAACCTAGAGCAAGGAGGAAGAAGAAGGTCTTGGGCTGTAGGAAGGGTTTCGGTGCTCCAAATCGCGAGCCGAGTCCGGATCCGTGAAGCTTAGACCGTTGCGAAGATTTCCATCCGGCTATTTTGCCATGGCAAGAAAGAGGAGTCGGAAGGTAACGACATCTCTCCTCTCGGTCTTTAGGATGCACGTTTTAGCATCATCTATTTTTCTTTTCTCTAATTTTTGGGCACCAAACTCTCAAATGAGAGGGGTTTTGGCTTGCCAAGTTTCAAGAGAAACTTTCGGGTCGATTGAGTCCGTCCCCGGCATATCTTTGCATTAGAGATCCGCTTCGCTAGTGGATTAGGCATGGTGGGTGAAGCTGTAGTCGCGACCGTTAGTCCGACTCGGTGATGTTGCATACGAACTTAGGGATTCGTAGAGATTTCCGATGCGGCAAGATGCCGTTTGTGTTGTGGTGGTGATTGTCCCGTTTGCTTGAAAAGAGTACATGTAGTCGAACCCGGACAAGGTTAGCTCCTCGTGGTGGTAGATGGTTTCCTTGACAAGGTTAGCTCCGTATGAGAATGGAGATGGTTTCCTTGGTGGACAAGGTTAGCTCCGCACGAGTTGGAGATGTTTTCCTTGGTGCGCGGGAACGCTGCGGTACAAAGAGGGATTGCGATGTGTTAAGTCTTGGTTGTGTTGTGCCAAGGCGTGGCTATGTCTCCGTGGTCGGCTGGCTATCCCGTGACATGTGCGTCATGTGTGGAGAGTGTCCCGGCGAGACTAGTCCCCTTCAGTGAGACTGACGAGAATGCCAAGCTTGTGGCAAGCCCGGGCAAAGAGGCCATGAGCGGGTGGGGTCCAGCAAGGCTTCTTAGAATCAGTCGGTCTGTGTTTGTTGGAATCCTGACATGAGACGTCAGAGCTTGCAGGCAAGCCCGGGGCTAAGCCCACGAGCGGGTGGGGCCTTGGCAAAAATTCCTTGTGGCGGCCTGTGCGCCGTTTAAGGGAGAGGTGACTCCCTTAGTGTTTGCGGCTTTATGCCAATTGGGGAAATGTGAGTACCCAAGTGATGTGATGTTGTGCTAGATGCATACGCTGTAGGGTACCTTGGGTGAAGCCCGGGTGTTGCATTCATGTTGCATAGTAGGCCTTTTCTTTATATGCTCAACCAGTAGAGAACATGTTTGTTGATTGAGACATCCAAGCCTGTTTTAATGCTTTTCTATTTATAGAAATTTATATTGCATATGAAGTGCTGACTTGCAGGTTGGAGGGTTCCCCGGGGTCCGTTAGGGGCGGCCGGGAGGAGATGTGTTGTTACACAGTTTGAGGTCAGCCTTTGCTGACCCACGTTACTAATATTTTTACAGGGCAAGGATCGCATGCAGGAGCTAGCACGCCGGCCAAAAAGGCCTAAGCCCTGAAGTGTTTTCTCTTTTGTAGCACTACTTTTGATTGATGTATGTTTGAGACTATTTTGTCCGGCTTGCATGCCGAGGTAGATTAGGAGTGCTGAGCACATTCATGTTTGATGGACTGTTCACTTTTGGATTTTTGATGTAAGGCCTTAGGGCCATTTGTTTACTCTTTTGGTTAGTGGATAACTTCTAGATGTGCTTGGTTTTCCACTGTGTTGTGCAAGTGTTTTGAGTTTGGGTAGCTATATCAACTTTTAATACTAAAGATGTGGCGTTCGTATGTTGTGGGGCCCCGGCCGGACCCATATTATACGTCCATTACAGGGGAGGTGTTACAACCTCTGTGCTAGACGCTCATGCGAAGAGATGGTGGAAATCAGTCCGGGAGTCTACTTATGCGGACTTTGAGCTGTCAGAGATATCATGGGAGGAGTTTGGCGATGTGTTTCTGGAGCACTTCATCTCTGCTACGGACTGAGATGCCTTGGAGGAGAGGTTTTTGAACCTCAAGCAGGGGACTAGATCGGTGATAGAGTATCAGAGAGAGTTCTCCCATTTGTCCAGGTTCGCAGGGATTCAGGATACCGATGATGGGAGGTATGCCAAGAGGTTCTACCGGGGCCTCCAGGAAGATTTGAGGCAGGCCTTGCTCTTTATTTCTCATGGCACATCTAGTCAGATCATTGAGATGGCAAAGAAGCTGGAGGCTGACCAGCTGATGGTGCGAGCCGGAGGGAAAAGACCATTTGAGGGGTCGACATCAGGAGAGAACAGCAGGGGCTCTCAGAGAGGCAGGACTATCGGATAAAGGAAGGGTGGGGGACGTCGTTGTCCCAACTTCAGGCAGGAGCAGGGGCCTCCTCCAGCATTGGCTCCCCCACCTCTACAGATGCATGATCCGAGGAGATAGGATGACCGAGCACACCGACAAGTGGTTTGTTACGGATGCCGCCAGCCCGGGCACATTAGGTCGGAGTGCCCACATCGATTCCATCCCCCTCCTCCTCTTCCACCTCCAGTGGCCCCAGTATAGCAGGGCCGAGGACGAGGCCGAGGACGAGGCCGAGGACGAGGCCGAGGCCGGGGATATCACGGCAGGAGATGCGAGCAGGAGCAGATATATGCCTTGGACCTCACAGAGCCGAGGAACCCCGAGGAGGTTATCACAGGTACTTAAAGTTAATTATTGATTTTCTTGAATTTTCAATTATATATATAGTACCTGAAACTATAGGATAACAATTAACTTTCACGTAAACAAACCTCAGGCATAGTTATGATCAGCGGCAAGCCCGCTCATACTCTATTCGACACGGGTGCTTTGCACTCGTTCATATCCGAGGCCTTCATCGACGGACTCGAAGGCGTGTAGAGGTTTCCTGGACTAGAGATGAGAGTGCGTCTACCCGATGGGTCGGAGCTGCGGACCACTGCACATTGTGATATGGAGGCCGAGATTGGAGGCAAGGCATTTGAGGCGCCGACAACTATTCTGAAGCTGCAGGACTTTGACTTGATTTTGGGTATGACCTGGTTGCATCAGAACCATGCTGAGATAGATTGTCCGTCCAGGAGGATCACGCTAAGGCATGGCGACTCTTATGTTATCGTTGAAGGTATCCAGCCTATCTGCCACCTACTGTTATCTTCTGTACAAGCTGTGAAGGCCCATGAGCAGGGTGAAGAAGTTTATCTTGTCTGCTTCGAGATGGTGGGAGCAGAGACGACTATCTCAGATATTCCGGTGGTCCGGGATTTCTCCGACGTATTCCCGGAGAAATTGCCCGGAATACCACCTGCTAGAGACTTGGATTTCAGGATTCAGCTAGTACCGGGAGCGAGGCCGGTGTCCCGGGCACCCTACAGGATGGCTCCCAGGGAGTTAGCAGAGTTCAGGACTCAACTATAGGAGCTAGTCGAGTCAGGATTTGTGCGGCCCAGTTCATCGCCATGCGGAGCGCTAGTTCTCTTTGTGAAGAAGAAGGACGGATCACTGCGACTATGCATAGATTACCGGGAGCTGAACCGGTTAACGGTCCGCAATACCTATCCTCTGCCTCGGATAGATGAGTTATTTGACCAGCTACAGGGAGCCTTCTGGTTCTCCAAGCTAGATTTGCGATCCGGCTACTACCAGCTCCGTATCAGGGAAGAGGACATACCGAAGACGGCATTCAGTTCACGCTATGGATTATACGAGTTCACGGTGATGCCTTTTGGGCTCACGAATGCTCCTGCCGCATTCATGAGTCTAATGAACCGTGTATTCGAGCCTTTCTTAGACCGCTTCGTGATTGTATTCATCGACGACATCCTTATATATTCTCGGACTCAGGAGGAGCATACGGAGCACCTGGCTCAGGTCTTGCAGAGGCTGAGGGAGACCCAGATGTACGCAAAATTTTCAAAGTGCCAGTTCTGGTTGCAGGAGGTGGCTTTCCTGGGGCACACGATCAGTGGGGCTGGATTAGCAGTGGACCCAGCCAAGATAGAGACAGTGAGGGATTGGCCATGGCCGAAGACCGCATCTGACATCCGCAGTTTCTTAGGACTAGCAGGGTATTATCGCAAGTTCGTGGAGGGGTTCGCGAGGATAGCACTCCCCCTCACGTCCTTGACGAAGAAGGACACATATTTTGTTTGGTCAGAGCGGTGTGAGACGGCTTTTCAGGAGCTGAAGGACCGACTCATCTCATCCCCCATTCTTGCGCTTCCATCCGAGAGCGAAGGATTCCAGATCTACACGGACGCCTCTTATCAGGGGATGGGTGCAGTCCTGATGCAGCATGGACATGTTATTGCTTATGCTTCGAGACAGTTGAAGAAGCATGAGCATAACTATCCAGTACATGACCTAGAGCTCGGGGCTGTGGTTTTCGCCCTAAAGATATGGAGGACTTACTTATACGGGATTCATTGTGACATCTTTTCAGATCACAAGAATCTCAAGTATATCGATACACAGAAGGACCTAAACCTTAGACAGAGGAGGTGGCTGGAGTTCCTCTATGATTATGATTACAAGATCCACTATCATCCGGGAAAAGCGAACACGGTAGCAGATGCTTTGAGCAGGAGGGCCGACACTTCTGGACCGGAGCACCGATTGATGTCTATAGAGCTGCTACAGATGATGGAGGGCATGCACATTACCATGGTGTCCGAGACCGAGCCAGTAGTATATAGAGAGTATTTGAGCTCAGTGATCAGTGGCGATGATATACAGGAGCGCATCCGAGCACATCAGAGGCTGGATGCTGCGTTACAGCCGATTTTCAGTGCCTTAGAGAGGGGCAAGGTCGAGGACTACACGCTACAGGATGATCTTCTTCGGTTCCGTGGGCGCATCTACATACTAGTAGGGGGCAGTATCCGGGATGACATACTCAGAGAGGCACATTGCTCGAGATATTCAGTGCACCCCGGCATCACCAAGATGTGGGCAGATTTGCGGAGGTCTATGTATTGGTCCGGGATGAAGAGGGAGATTAAGGATTTTGTGACCCATTGCGAGACCTGCCAGCGTGTGAAGGCAGAATGTAAGAGCCCAGGAGGTTTACTACAGCCACTGCCAGTTCCAGAATGGAAGTTCGAGGACATTATACAAGGATTGCCTCGCTCCCACTCTAGGCATGATTCTATATGGGTTATAGTGGATAGATTGACCAAGGTAGCGCGGTTTATTCCAATTCGAAAGGATGCCCCAGTTGCAGTTCTGGTGAGATTATTTGTGGAGCAGTACGTCAGATATCATGGCATCCCCAGGACGATTGTTTCGGACCGTGATGGTCGGTTCACTTCGACCGAGTGGAGGGCCGTGCATGCTTACTTGGGATCTCGGCTTACTTTTAGTACCGCCTTCCATCCACAGACCGACGGACAAACCGAGCGGACCATCCGGACCATGGAGGATCTGCTCAGACTATGCATATTGGATACTAGGAAGCCTTGGGAGAGGCTGCTGCCATTGATTGAGTTCTCGTATAATAACAGCCACCAGGCTAGCATCAGGATGGCTCCGTACGAGGCACTTTATGGGAGGAGATGCCGGACACCGCTATCATGGGTTCAGGATGTGGATACCAGGGCTCTTGGATCTGATTATATAGAGGATACTGAGGCTCAGATTCGATTGATCAGAGATCAGCTACTAGAGGCCCAGAGCAGGCAGGCAAAGTATTATGATGCTCGACACCGGAAGGTGGAGTTCCAGGTTGGAGACAGAGTATTCTTGAAGATACGTCCAGTACACGGTGTCTCTCGGGTGCGGAGGCACAAGAAGCTCAGTCCACGATACATGGGGCCATACCTGATCCTGGAGCGGATCGGCCCCTTGGCTTACCGACTACAGCTGCCACCAGAGTTGGGTGCATTACATGACGTCTTCCATGTCTCTTCCTTGCGAAGAGCTCTACTTCGGCCGGAGTAGCACATTACTACTACAGCCGGACCGGTAGAGCCTGATAGATCAGTGAGATTGGAGCCGATCCGGATTGACGATACGGCCATCCGAGTGTTGCGGAAGAAGAAGGTCCCTCTTGTGAAGGTGCTGTGGTCCAACCATGGACGGGAGGAGCACACTTGGGAGCCGAGGGATCTGATGCTGGAGCAGCACCCGGAGCTATTCGCATCAGGTACTTTCAAGCTATGTTTTTTTTAAAATTTCTTAAAAATTCTTGCAAATAGAACCCCGTAGACCCGAACTTAAATTTTGGGGATGAAATTATTTTCTTGTTTATTGGAATTTGTAACATCCCATGTTACTTCTGGACCCCTCAACTTAGATTGAGTTAGGCATGAGTGAGATTTAAGGAAGACCAACTATGTTTGACCCTAGGTAGTGGGTGATAGCCATGTGGGGCCCACTATAGGACCATAGTCAAACTAGGTCAAACTAACCTAAGTGGGGACCCTAGCCACTCCATGACCCCACCACATTGCCCTAACCCTAAAGACAATCTAAGTGGACCCTAGGGCATGTCACCAGGTCAACACTTTGACCTAAATTGACCAAAGTCAACCTTGGGTTTAATTTGTCAAACCCACACTCATAAGCCCAATTAGCCCAAGTAGGGCACCCCCTTGACCCAACCCAAGTTGGGTGGTGCCACTAGACCCATTTCCACCAAGTAGGGTCAGCCCACCCACCATGGTTGACCAAGTCAACTCCCCAAGTCAACAAGTCAACAAATTGACCTAAAGGAGTGAAATGAAGACCAAGTCATTTTCCCTTGGACCAAGCCCACCAAAATTGGCCCATGGCCAGCCCAAGTGAACAAGACTAGTACTACCCCTTTAAATCAGGAGAGAGAATACATGCAAGGGGGTAAAATTGGGATTTTAAGGGTAGGAGGAGAGAGAAAATGGAAAGGGAGGAAATGGTGGCCACATGGCCACCCCATCAGATGGTTTTAACTTCCCAAAACCAGGTGGCCGACCTCCTCTCTTCATTTCCAGTAGAAAACCGGGGCTGTGTGCCACTTGGCAGCTGGGCGGAGCAAACAAAGCTCAAACCGAGCTCAATTAAGGTGTATCTCCATGTACAGCCAAGTTCAGTCCAAACATACCTCACCAGAAGATTCAGGAGATTGACGGGAGTGGAAATCGAGTACTGGATCATGGAGAATTGTGGAGAATCGATCTTTCGGGGTGGAGCTCACCGGCGCACCACCACCATGGCAAACCGCCGCCTGACCCGCAGCCAAGCCCCAATTCAGGTGCGTTTCGCCTCGCCTCTTCCTGTACTAGATTTCTAGATCCATTTAGGGAGATATCGGGCTCAATCGAGCCCGATGCCATGAGAGGAAAATGGAGAAAGCCGGGTTTTTTCTTCTTGCTCGGGTTGGCCGGAGGAGCCAACTCCGGCGGCCCCACCGCCGGGAAACGCTAGCCCCCACCTTAACGAAGGTGGTGGCGATATCCGCCGGCGGTGGTGGTGGCTCAGCTGGCCGGAAATCGCCAGCCAACATCGTCCAGGAAAACGCAATCGCAGCCGTCAATTCATTGGGGACGATGAACCGATCCCGTCGGTTAGGGCTTTAAGATTCGTGCAATGATATTTAAATGATTTAATTATTACATGATGAATAGTGTAGATTCTGTCACATTACTACAACCACATTGCATGTTATATTTAGGCCTCTTAGAGGCATTTCCAGAACTTAGTCTCTCAATGAAACTTGTAGCTGATGGTCTTATCTTTAATTTGCCACCTTGAAGATGTGATTTGGTGTAGTGTACAGTCCTGTAGAACATTTCTCCTAGGACTGGTCCTAGAGTAGGGCAGAAATTAATTTGGATGCCCAGGTCAAACCATTAGTCACCATGGCCCCAAATTTTGGACACATGCATGATTATGGCATACTTAGCCCTTGCAAAAATTAGGAATTTTTAGAGATAATTTTCCTATAGGTTTTGCCAAAATATCAAAATACAAATAAGTGAAATATATGGAGTTTTACACCTCCCCATGGTCCCAAATCTTGGTGGTAGGTCAATGGGGACATACTTGGTGCATGATAAAAATTCCAGAACCTTGGGCTCACTGTATAATGGAGAATCCACTTGCATGTGTTAGCTCATGTTTTGCCTTGGTGTGCAAATAACAAAAACTCAAATATGGTGTATTTAGCCCAATGGTGACATGTAAAGATCTTGGAATTATTTATAGTGGTTCATTAGGGTAAATTTCATCCCTCAAATTAATCATGGAATTTTTGGAATCAAAAAATTCCATTTATTGGAATTTATTTTAAATATAGCTATTTTGGAAATAAAATTGGAAAATAGGTTTTCCTCAAGTACAAATCCTAACCTTTTGCCAAGGCATAGATAATGTTACATTTGACTTAGGAAAAATATGATTCCTCTGTTTTGAAGAGCTTTTGGATTAGATATCTTAAATTGTCCATTTTACCCTTATCTTATTTAATTCTTGAAATGATGGATATGTACCTCAGAAAAATTTGGAATTTATTCTAATGCTATAAAATGGTATTATTAGCTTTATATGAATTTCTCAGAATTAATAGATGCATTTTGAGTTGTTAAATTAATACAATGGCATTTTTAGTAAATATGTTATAATGGAAGTTTATAGGCCAATACACCATAACAAATTGCTGAGACTCTGCCAATAGTCATAAATTAGCATTCTAAATGTTCTGTAATTTTCCTGGAATTTTTGATTACATATTGCCTATACTTCATTTGGCAAATGGAATTTATGTGAATTTGGTATTAAATAAGAAATGGGAATAAATAATTAAAGGAAAATTATTAAACTCTGTAGGCAGCAATATTTTATCATTATACAACTCAGGAAAAATTTCCTAGGTCAGAGGATGTTAAATCGTACTACTTCATGTGTAAAGTGACCTAGTGTTTAAATTAAAAGATTTAATTAAAGGACTATTTGGCCAAGAAAAATTATGAGAATTCATAGGCTAGTTCCCTTAGTCCATACCACCCTAGGATAAATATTTAGAGGCAAGATGTCTTAATGTTTGGAAGATCACATTTTTAGGGTAATCATAGGACATGGTCTGCATATAACACAAATAGGTCTTGCCTTAGGGGTTACCAGGGGATTGATTATCGGCAGAAATAAGAGAGTTCAACATGAATAACCCTGGTGGGTAGAATTGTCTTAGTAAGGGATCAAAAGTGCAAGTTTTAGTTAGCAACTAGAGTGGGGGTCGGCGAAAGACCGTCGGTTTCCCGGTAACACCTTAAGTCACAAGGGTTGTACTAGAGCAATAAGGAGAGCTGGGGAGAGACATGGGTAGCCATCAACTAAAATAAATATCCTTGCAAAATGGAACGCTGGGCGTAATCCCAACACAGTTCCTAGTGCCCCTTGAGAGCCCTTCACAGGGAATACCGGGGGCAGTCTTGGGATTAACCTTAAATCTCTAAGTATAACAATCTGTAGACAAGAGTAGTCTAATAGGTTAGGACATTATTGTACCTTCTCGCCCGTGTAGGGTTGGAGAGATTCATGATATATGCTCACCCATTTTGGGGTTTGAGGGAGTTGGTATAAAGGCACTAATGTGCGTTCTCACCCGTTTTGGGGTTTGAGGGAGTTGGAATAAAGGTACTAATGTGCGTTCTCACCCGGGTTTGGGTTTGAGGGATTCAGGACGGGTTTGGTCCTGCGAGCGGGAGGCTCGGAATGAATTACTTGCATGTGCATAAATATCGTGGCAGGGCATGCGGTACTGGCCGTTCGTCACACCGATGACAGTACGGTGCACCAGACGGTTGTGAGAGTTAGAGGGGCCAGTGGGTTGTTTTACACTGTGGTCTGGAGGACGATCCCCGATAACACACATCCGACCCAACAAGACTGACGGGTTTGTCAGCAAAGTACGTACGCGAGACTCTAGAGTGCACCTTGGACGTGTACAGAGGCGTATTAGAGGGGTCTAAGGCTTGGTAGTGTGCATACCGGTCTAGTAGCGGAGACGCCCGCTCTGCTGCTGCCATAGCCACAGCGGTGGTACCCGAGAGTGATGCTAGCTCTCAAAAAGTGGGAACTAAAGGTCTGTGATCACAGAGTCATTGTGTGTGAGTTGCACTTGCCTGCGCATAAAATTGCATCATATCATTCATTCATATTAGGTCATACGCTTCATAGATCCTTATCATATAAATTAGTATGGGCTCTTTTATATGATAAGTTAAATTTCCTGGAAATCCTAACTTATATATTTGTATGGGCATTTATATAAGTTAGGGTACGTTTGTGATGATAATATAGTGGTAGTTTAGTTTATTTACTTGTTCATACTACTGTGCTTTACTTTCCTTTACTGCACTGCTCTTACTTACTACATGTACCATACTTAGAACTGCTAGAGTAGAACTACATTACTTATTACAACTCTAGTTAGATACTGTCACATGCTTCCACTTTGCTACCCCTTTTGTTGTCCTCCGCTTCGTCCTCCCGCTCGGTGCCTAGGAGCTGCGGGGCGAGGTGCGGAGGAAAGGACTTAGTCTTTTTGACTAATGGTCGGTGACCAACTATTTTTAGGAGCCCGTGGAGATGGAGCACCAGCACGTCGAGGAGGCAGGACATGAGGAGCAGATACCGCTTCAGCAGGCTACTACCACTACTGTGCGTCCTCAGGTGGGACGAGATCTGATGTTCTAGTATAGCTTCCGCATTTATTATTTTGTGAGAGAGTTATTTTGATGTACTGGGCATAAGCCCTTTTTACTCTTTCATTTGTACTCTTCGGTGGACTATAATGATGTACTTTTCATTTCATTTATATGATTGTACTATGTGGCTTGTGGACTGATGGTTTCATATGCAGTTTTACTTCTTTCTTCTCATATTGGCCTACATGTTAAATGATCGTACTAGCCGGCAGAATCGGCGTGTTGCGGTGTCGACTAACCCGTGAGTTAATGCCACCGTAAGACGGCGGTTCTGGGCATAAGATTCGGTAGCCCTCCTTGGTAGGGGGGGGGGGGGGGTCTTACAAACTGGTATCACTTGAACAACGATCATATGAGAAAGAAGTCCACAACATGGAACCACCCCCGCCCGAGCATTAATTTGCGGACAAACTATGCAGCGGAAGCAGTGGTGTGCCCATGTACAAAAGTCACATAAATGGTCCACAAAGTACAATGAGTTAGGCCAGTTCTGTTTTAACCTTACCTTTATGCAACCTCCACAGGTCGCCGCGCCGCAAAATGTGGCTCCTCCCCCTCCAGCTGCCACTCCATTCCTACATACGGAGATGGGGCAGACCTTGACGGCGATTCTAGATGCCTTCAGATCCCAGCAAGTCCCGGCTCCACAGCCAAATCCGGGGTCGAGCTGGCTGAGTGCATTCAAAAGCCTGTCCCCACCGACGTACCGTGGGATAGAGGATGCAGTGAAGACGGAAGAATGGCTGGAGGCCATACACGAGATCTTAGCAGGCATCAGCTGCCCAATCGGCGAGGCAGTACCTCTAGCCACCTCTGTGCTAGAGGCTCATGCGAAGAGATGGTGGAAATCAGTCCGGGAGTCTACTTATGCGGACTTTGAGCTGTCAGAGATATCATGGGAGGAGTTTGGTGATGTGTTTCTGGAGCACTTCGTGTCTGCTACGGACTGAGATGCCTTGGAGGAGAGGTTTTTGAACCTCAAGCAGGGGACTAGATCGGTGATAGAGTATCTGAGAGAGTTCTCCCATTTGGCCAGGTTCGCAGGGATTCAGGATACCGATGATAGGAGGTATGCCAAGAGGTTCTACCGGGGCCTCCGGGACGATTTGAGGCAGGCCTTGCTGTTTATTTCTCATGGCACATCTAGGCAGATCATTGAGATGGCGAAGAAGCTGGAGGCTGACCAGCTGATGGTGCGAGCTGGAGGGAAAAGACCATTTGAGGGGTCGACATCAGGAGAGAACAGCAGGGGCTCTCAAAGAGGCAGGACTATCGGATAAAGGAAGGGTGGGGGACGTCGTCGTCCCAACTTCAGGCAGGAGCAGGGGCCTCCTCCAGCATTGGCTCCCCCACCTCTACAGATGCATGATCCGAGGAGACAGGATGACCGAGCACACCGACAAGTGGTTTGTTACGGATGCCGCCAGCCCGGGCACATTAGGTCGGAGTGCCCGCATCGATTCCATCCCCCTCCTCCTCCTCCACCTCCAGTGGCCCCAGTACAGCAAGGCCGAGGACGAGGCCGAGGACGAGGCCGAGGACGAGGCCGAGGCCGGGGATATCACGACAGGAGACGCGAGCAGGAGCAGATATATGCCTTGGACCTCACAGAGCCGAGGAACCCCGAGGAGGTTATCACAGGTACTTAAAGTTAATTATTGATTTTCTTGAATTTTCAATTATATATATAGTACCTGGAACTATAGGATAACAATTAACTTTCACGTAAACAAACCTCAGGCATAGTTATGATCAGCGGCAAGCCCGCTCATACTCTATTCGACACGGGTGCTTCACACTCGTTCATATCCGAGGCCTTCATCGACGGACTCGAAGGCGTGGAGAGGTTTCCTGGACTAGAGATGAGAGTGCGTCTACCCGATGGGTCGGAGCTGCGGACCACTGCACATTGTGATATGGAGGCCGAGATTGGCGGCAAGGCATTTGAGGCGCCGGCAACTATTCTGAAGCTACAGGACTTTGACTTGATTTTGGGCATGGCCTGGTTGCATCGGAACCATGCTCAGATAGATTGTCCATCTAGGAGGATCACGCTAAGTCATGGCGACTCTCATGTTATCGTTGAAGGTATCCAGCCTATCTGCCACCTACTGTTATCTTCTGTACAGGCTGTGAAGGCCCATGAGCAGGGTGAAGAAGTTTATCTTGTCTGCTTCGAGATGGTGGGAGCAGAGACGACTATCTCAGATATTCTGGTGGTCCGGGATTTCTCCGACGTATTCCCGGAGAAATTGCCCGGACTACCACCTGGTAGAGACTTGGATTTTAGGATTCAGCTAGTACCGGGAGCGAGGCCGGTGTCCCGGGCACCCTACAGGATGGCTTCCAGGGAGTTAGCAGAGTTCAGGACTCAACTATAGGAGCTAGTCGAGTCAGGATTTGTGTGGCCCAGTTCATCGCCATGGGGAGCGCCAGTTCTCTTTGTGAAGAAGAAGGACGGATCACTGCGACTATGCATAGATTACCGGGAGCTGAACCGGTTAACGGTCCGCAATACCTATCCTCTGCCTCGGATAGATGAGTTATTTGACCAGCTACAGGGAGCCTTCTGGTTCTCCAAGCTAGATTTGCGATCCGGCTACTACCAGCTCCGTATCAGGGAAGAGGACATAGCGAAGACGGCATTCAGTTCACGCTATGGATTATACGAGTTCACGGTGATGCCTTTTGGGCTCACGAATGCTCCTGCCGCATTCATGAGTCTAATGAACCGTGTATTCGAGCCTTTCTTATACCGCTTCGTGATTGTATTCATCGACGACATCCTTATATATTCTCGAACTCAGGAGGAGCATACGGAGCACCTGGCGCAGGTCTTGCAGAGGCTGAGGGAGACCCAGATGTATGCAAAATTTTCAAAGTGCCAGTTCTGGTTGCAGGAGGTGGCTTTCCTGGGGCACACGATCAGTGGGGCTGGATTAGCAGTGGACCCAGTCAAGATAGAGACAGTGAGGGATTGGCCACGGCCGAAGACCGCAACTGACATCCGCAGTTTCTTGGGACTAGCAGGGTATTATCGCAAGTTCGTGGAGGGGTTCTCGAGGATAGCACTCTCCCTCACGTCCTTGACGAAGAAGGACACAGATTTTGTTTGGTCAGAGCGGTGTGAGACGGCTTTTCAGGAGCTGAAGGACCGACTCATCTCATCCCCCATTCTTGCGCTTCCATCCGGGAGCGAAGGATTCCAGATCTACCCGGACGCCTCTTATCAGGGGATGGGTGCAGTCCTGATGCAGCATGGACATGTTATTGCTTATGCTTCAAGACAGTTGAAGAAGCATGAGCATAACTATCCAGTACATGACCTAGAGCTCGGGGCTGTGGTTTTCGCCCTAAAGATATGGAGGCATTACTTATACGGGATTCATTGTGACATCTTTTCAGATCACAAGAATCTCAAGTATATCGATACACAGAAGGACCTAAACCTGAGACAGAGGAGGTGGCTGGAGTTCCTCTATGATTATGATTACAAGATCCACTATCATCCGGGAAAAGCGAACATGGTAGCAGATGCTTTGAGCAGGAGGGCCGGCACTTCTGGACCGGAGCCCCGATTGATGTATATAGAGCTGCTACAGATGATGGAGGACATGCACATTACCATGGTGTCCGAGACCAAGCCAGTAGTATATAGAGAGTATTTGAGCTCAGTGATCAGTGGCGATGATATACAGGAGCGCATCCGAGCACATCAGAGGTTGGATGCTGCGTTACATCCGATTTTCAGTGCGCTAGAGAGGGGCAAGGTCGAGGACTACACGCTATAGGATGATCTTCTTCGGTTCCGTGGGCGCATCTACATACCAGCAGGGGGCAGTATCCGGGATGACATACTCAGAGAGGCACATTGCTCGAGATATTCAGTGCAACCCGGCATCACCAAGATGTGGGCAGATTTGCGGAGGTCTATGTATTGGCCCGAGATGAAGAGGGAGATCACGGATTTTGTGACCCATTGCGAGACCTGCCAGCATGTGAAGGCAGAATGTAAGAGCCCGAGAGGTTTACTACAGCCACTGTCAGTTCCAGAATGGAAGTTCGAGGACATTGCTATGGACTTTGTACACGGATTGCCTCGCTCCCACTCTGGGCATGATTCTATATAGTTTATAGTGGATAGATTGACCAAGGTAGCGCGGTTTATTCCAGTTCGAAAGGATGCCCCAGTTGCAGTTCTGGTGAGATTATTTGTGGAGCAGTACGTCAGATATCATGGCATCCCCAGGACGATTGTTTCAGACCGTGATGGTCGGTTCACTTCGAGCGAGTGGAGGGCCGTGCATGCTTACTTGGGATCTCGGCTTACTTTTAGTACCGCCTTCCATCCGCAGACCGACAGACAGACCGAGCGGACCATCCGGACCATGGAGGATCTGCTCAGACTATGCATATTGGATACTGGGAAGCCTTGGGAGAGGCTGCTGCCATTGATTGAGTTCTCGTATAATAACAGCCACCAGGCTAGCATCAGGATAGCTCCGTACGAGGCACTTTATGGGAGGAGATGCCAGACACCGCTATCATGGGTTCAGGATGTGGATACCAGGGCTCTTGGATCTGATTATATAGAGGATACTGAGGCTCAGATTCGATTGATTAGAGATCGGCTACTAGAGGCCCAGAGCAGGCAGGCAAAGTATTATGATGCTCGGCACCGGAAGGTGGAGTTCCAGGTTGGAGACAGAGTATTCTTGAAGATACGTCCAGTACACGGTGTCTCTCGGGTGCGGAGGCACAAGAAGCTCAGTCCACGATACATGGGGCCATACCTGATCCTGGAGAGGATCGGCCCCTTGGCTTACCGACTGCAGCTGCCACAGAAGTTGGGTGCATTACATGACGTCTTCCATGTCTCTTCCTTGCGAAGAGCTCTACTTCGGCCGGAGCAGCACATTACTACTACAGCCGGACCGATAGAGCCTGACAGATCAGTGAGATTGGAGCCGATCCAGATTGACGATACAGCCATCCGAGTGTTGCGGAAGAAGAAGGTCCCTCTTGTGAAGGTGCTGTGGTCCAACCATGGATGGGAGGAGCACACTTGGGAGCTGAGGGATCTGATGCTGGAGCAGCACCCGGAGCTATTCGCATCAGGTACTTTCAAGCTATGTTTTTTTTTAAAATTTCTTAAAAATTCTTGCAAATAGAACCCCGTAGACCCGAACTTAAATTTCGGGGATGAAATTATTTTCTTGTTTATTGGAATTTGTAACATCCCATGTTACTTCTGGACCCCTCAACTTAGATTGGGTTAGGCATGAGTGCGATTTAAGGAAGACCAACTATGTTTGACCCTAGGTAGTGGGTGATAGCCATGTGGGGCCCACTATAGGACCATAGTCAAACTAGGTCAAACTAACCTAAGTGGGGACCCTAGCCACTCCATGACCCCACCACATTGCCCTAACCCTAAAGACAATCTAAGTGGACCCTTGGGCATGTCACCAGGTCAACACTTTGACCTAAATTGACCAAAGTCAACCTTGGGCTTAATTGGTCAAACCCACACTCATAAGTCCAATTAGCCCAAGTAGGGCACCCCCTTGACCCAACCCAAGTTGGGTGGTGCCACTAGACCCATTTCCACCAAGTAGGGTCAGCCCACCCACCATGGTTGACCAAGTCAACTCCCCAAGTTAACAAGTCAACAAATTGACCTAAAGGAGTGAAATGAAGACCAAGCCATTTTCCCTTGGACCAAGCCCACCAAAATTGGCCCATGGCCAGCCCAAGTGAACAAGACTAGTACTACCCATTTAAATCAGGAGAGAGAATACATGCAAGGGGGTAAAATTTGGATTTTAAGGGTAGGAGGAGAGAGAAAATGGAAAGGGAAGAAATGGTGGCCACATGGCCACCCCATAAGATGGTTTTAACTGCCCAAAACCAGGTGGCCGACCTCCTCTTTTCATTTCTAGCAGAAAACCGGGGCTGTGTGCCACTTGGCAGCTGGGCGGAGCAAACAAAGCTCAAACCGAGCTCAATTAAGGTGTATCTCCATGTACAACCAAGTTCAGTCCAAACAGACCTCACCAGAAGATTCAGGAGATAGAAGGGAGTGGAAATCGAGTGTTGGATCATGGAGAATGGTGGAGAATCGAGCTTTCGGGGTGGAGCTCACCGGCGCACCACCACCACGGCAAACCGCCGCCTGACCCGCAGCCAAGCCCAAATTCAGGTGCGTTTCGCCTCGCCTCTTCCTGTACTAGATTTCTAGATCCATTTAGGGAGATATCAGGCTCAATCGAGCCCGATGCCATGAGAGGAAAATGGAGAAAGCCGGGCTTTTTCTTCTTGCTCGGGTTCGTCGGAGGAGCCAACTCCGGCGGCCCCACCGCCGGGAAACGCTAGCCCCCACCTTAACGAAGGTGGTGGCGATATCCGCCGGCGGTGGTGGTGGCTCAGCTGGCCGGAAATCGGCAGCCAACATCGTCCAGGAAAATGCAATCGCAGCCGTCAATTCATTGGGGACGATGAATCGATCCCGTCGGTTAGGGCTTTAAGATTCGTGCAATGATATTTAAATGATTTAATTATTACATGATGAATAGTGTAGATTCTGTCACATTATTACAGCCACTTTGCATGTTATTGTTAGGCCTCTTAGAGGCATTTCCAGAACTTAGTCTCTCAATGAAACTTGTAGCTGATGGTCTTATCTTTAATTTGCCACCTTAAAGATGTGATTTGGTGTACTGTACAGTCCTGTAGGACATTTCGCCTAGGATTGGTCCTAGAGTAGGGCAGAATTTAATTTGGATGCCCAGGTCAAACCATTAGTCACCATGGCCCCAACGTTTGGACACATGCATGATTAGGGCATACTTAGCCCCTGCCAAAAATTAGGAATTTTTAGAGATAATATTCCTATAGTTTGTGCCAAAATATCAAAATACAAATAAGTGAAATATATGGAGTTTTACACCTCCCCATGGTCCCAAATCTTGGTGGTAGGTCAATGGGGACATACTTGGTGCATGATAAAAATTCCAGCACCTTGAGCTCAGTGCATGTTGGAGAATCCACTTGCATGTGTTATCTCATGTTTTGCCTTGGTGTGCAAATAGCAAAAACTCAAATATGGTGTATTTAGCCCAATGGTGACATGTAAAGATCTTGGAATTATTTACAGTGGTTCATTAGGGTAAATTTCATCCCTAAAATTAATCATGGAATTTTTGGAATCAAAAAATTCCATTTATTGGAATTTATTTTAAATATAGCTATTTTGGAAATAAAATTGGAAAATAGGTTTTCCTCAAGTACAAATCCTAAACTTTTGCCAAGTCATAGATAATGTTACATTGGACTTAGGAAAAATATGATCCCTCTGTTTTGAAGAGCCTTTGGATTAGATATCTTAAATTGCCCATTTTACCCTTATCTTATTTAATTCTTGAAATGATGGATATGTACCTCAGAAAAATTTGGAATTTATTCTACTGCTATACAATGGTATTATTAGCTTTGTATGAATTTCTCAGAATTAATGGATGCATTGTTAGTTGTTAAATTAATACAATGGCATTTTTGGTAAATATGTTATAATGGAATTTTATAGGCCATTACACCATAACAAATTGCTGAGACTCTTCCAATAGTCATAAATTAGTGTTCTAAATGTTCTGTAATTTTCCTAGAATTTTTGATTACATATTGCCTATACTTCATTTGGAAAATGGAATTTATGTGAATTTGGTATTAAATAAGAAATGGGAATAAATATTTAAAGGAAAATTATTAAACTCTTTAGGCAGCAATAGTTTATCATTATAAAACTCAGGAAAAATTGCCTAGGTCAGAGGATGTTAAATCATACTACTTCATGTGTAAAGTGACCTAGTGTTTAAATTAAAAGATTTAATTAAAGGACTATTTTGCCAAGAAAAATTATGAGAATTCATAGGGTAGTTCCCTTAGTCCATACCACTCTAGGATAAATATTTAGAGGCAAGATGCCTTAAGGTTTGGAAGATCACATTTTTAGGGTAATCATAGGACATGGTCTGCATATAACTCAAATAGGTCTTGCCTTAGGGGTTACCAGGGGATTGATTATCGGCAGAAATAAGAGAGTTCAACATGAATAACCCTGGTGGGTAGAATTGTCTTAGTAAGGGATCAAAAGTGCAAGTCTTAGTTAGCAACTGGAGTGGGGGTCGGCGGAAGACCGTCGGTTTCCCGGTAACACCTTAAGTCACTAGGGTTGTACTAGAGCAATAAGGAGAGCTGGGGAGAGACATGGGTAGCCATCAACTAAAATAAATATCCTTGCGAAAGGGAATGTTGGGCGTAATCGCAACACAGTTCCTAGTGCCCCTTGAGAGCCCTTCATAGGGAATACCGGCGGCAGTCCTGGGATTAACCTTAAATCTCTAAGTATAACAATCCGTAGACAAGAGTAGTCTAATAGGTTAGGACATTGTTGTACCTTCTCGCCCGTGTAGGGTTGGAGAGATTCATGATATATGCTCACCCATTTTGGGGTTTGAGGGAGTTGGTATAAAGACACTAATGTGCGTTCTCACCCGTTTTGGGGTTTGAGGGAGTTGGTATAAAGGCACTAATGTGCGACACTCGTCGACAGCCTTTGTGTCAACACCGCGGAAAAACGTCGAGCGAAGATCATCGACCAAGCGGGACACACCCTGTGACACGCCCGTGTCACAGGCCGTGTGTCCCAGTCTCGACACTCGACACTCAATACTCATCGAGTAAACATCGTCGACTAAAGATCGTCGACAGTCACACACGGCCTTGGACACGCCCGTGTCCTAGGATGTGTGCCTTGTCTCGATACACTGTCGAGCGAAAGTGTCGACACCACGGGCCGAGTGTCGACACGGGATTGACACGCCCTGCGACACGCCCGTGTCGTAGGCCGTGTGCCCTAGTCTCGACACATTGTCGAGCGAAAGTGTCGACACCCCGAGCCGAGTGTCGACACGGCTCGACACGCCCTGCGACACGCCCGTGTCGCAGGCCGTGTGCCCCCTTCCAGAAACCAAAAATTTCTAGAAACGTAAATCGACCCTCTTTCAAAACTGGGGTGTTATAGGATGTACCCAGATTGGTTGGGGAACCACTATAGCTCCTTGTGTCATCTGGTTGCTTATTTTCTTTTGTTTTCTGGCTGTGGTTTGTGATTGTTTTGTGCTTGATTTATTTTATTTGCTTCCCTGTTCACTTAGGTATACAACAATAGTTGTAAAAAGTTTTTAGTGAGCACCATACTCTATTCACCCCCCTCTAGAGTATAGCAGATCTAACCTACACTTTCAATTGGTATCAAAGTGAGGTTGGTTAAAATACCACACCTTAGTGGTTGCACAGGCTAACACCTGAACCCAAAGATCCCTCTAGTTAGATCTGCTTGTTTTAAGTTTGTTACTAGATTTATTTCTTCACAGAACATGGCCCAAAACAAAGATTATGCTAGCAACAGACCTCCAGTGTGCAATCTATCTAAGTTTGCACTTTGGAAGGCAAGGATTAGATTGTACATGAACTCTATTGATGAAGACATTTTTAATTCTATTTTGACAGTGTGTCCAAGACCCCCAAAAAATACAAGTACAAGTGTTGTTCCACCTTCATCAGGAACATATGCAAAAATCAAGAAATGGAAAGTAGCAGATGCTAAGACAATGAATATCTTAGCCCAGACTATGTCTGATGAAATATTTCAAAAAGTAGCTGAATGCAACTCAGCAAAGGACATCTGGGACAAGTTATCTGAGATAGTCTCAGGATCTACTGATGAGAGAAAAGATCGAAGATCTCATCTTATAACCCAATATGAGAATTTCAAGAAAGGAGAAGCTGAGTCAGTAGCAAATATGTATAATAGACTCAGTCTCATAGTCAATGAGCTGAAAACATTGGATAAAGAGATCTCACTGACTGAACTCATTGACAAGATCCTAATGTGCTTGCCCAGCACTTGGGACTCAAGGATCTGGCCAATCAAGGATGCCAGAAACCTAAATGAGATCACAACTGAAGCTCTCTTGGGCAAGCTCAAGTCTTATGAGCTGCTCATCAAGAATAGAGAAGAAGAGCAGAAGGCTGCTTCACCAGCTAACAAAAAAGAGAAATCAATAGCATTCAAAGATATTGAAGATCAGCCTAAAGATAAGGTCACAGGCAATGAAGAGCTGCTAAGCCTACTAGCCAAAAGATTTTACAAAATGGCCAGGAAAGATTTCAGGAAAAGATCATCCAGAGGGCATGACAAGCCAAGGTATGACAAATCAAATAACAAAGAGATTATTTGTTTTGGATGCAGGAAACCAGGCTACATGGTGTCTGACTGTCCAGAAAATCAGTATAAGGACAAAAAGGACAGGAAAGAAAGAAGAAAAGACGAAGACTTCAGGAAGAACAGCAATGACAAACCATCCTCCAGTAAGAACAAAAATATAAGGGGTTTGTTGCTGAAACTTGGAGTGAGACAGAAGAAGAATCTGAAGCTTCATCCAGTTCTAGTGATGATGAAGATGCTGCTGATGAAAAAGAATTCTGCATGATGGCTATCAATGCCTCACAACAAAATTCTGATACAGAAGAATTAGAGTCAGAATCAGAGACTCAATCTGAAGAGGACCAGGTAATAAGTTCTTTTGATTTTAATTCTGAGGACTTCAAGTGTGAGTTTAAAGAACTGTGTTTAGATTTATTAAAATCTGAGAAGGAAATCATTTCTCTCAGAAATCAGCTATCTGAACATAGCACTTTAAAATCAGAAAACCTCAAACTCTTTGAGGAGTTGGAATGCTATAGGGAGCAGATAGCTTCACTGAAAAGTGAACTATCAAAGGCCAAAAAGTTTGAAGAATCCCTTAATGGGAGAAGTATCAAACTAATGGACATCACAAGCACAGTGAACTAAAGATTCAATAGTACACTGGGCTTGGGTGCGTCATCTAGCCAACACATAGTATTAACAACACCAATCAAATTTATCTCTGATAAAGGTAAGGGAGTTGTGGAGGTAGCTAGGAAGAATTCTGACTTACCTAAGAAAACAAAAGTTCAACAAAAAATGTCGAACGGAGCTCGACGATCGCCGAATGGAGCTCAATGATCTCTGGCTGAATCATCGAACTCAGGTAGACGATTTCTGAACCCTGAAATCTGCCACAGTCGATCTTCGAACGGAGCTCGACGATCTGACCCAATATCGTCGAACTCAGCTCAGCGATCATCGAGCAGAGATCAGAGTTTTGAAAGTTTTTTCAAAAGAAAATCAAATTTCAAACCTAGGGGTCCTACATCCCAAAGATTTAACCCTTATACTAAATGGATAATACCTCCAAGGAGATATCATCCTGAAGGTTATAAGAGTCAACCTGGGATGTCTTTTATTTCTGAATTCAAAAGTTATCAACCTAGGCCCAAGGTGAACTGGGTCAAAAACAAATAAATTATTTTATGTGCAGGTGAAGACCTATCCAACATCAAACCAGCAATGGTATCTGGATAGTGGGTGCTCAAAGCACATGACAGGAAACAAGGACAATTTCACATCCTTCATAGCCAAACTTGGACCCAAAGTAATATTTGGTGATCCAAACATTGGACTAACAAAAGTATATGGTGCAGTCCAGATTGGCTCAGTCACATTCAAGAAAGTAGCTTATGTGGAAGGACTGAAGCACAACTTAATCAGCATCAGTCAACTGTGTGATGAAGGCTACCAAGTGACTTTTAGCAAATCCTCATGCAAGATCAAATCAGAGGACAACACCACTGTGTTGATAGGTAAAAGGAAAGGTAACATCTATCTTGTGGATTTTCTTTCAACCAAGGTAGATATATGCTTGTTTAATTCTATTTGTAGACCTAATGAATTATGGCATAAGAGATTAGGACATATAAACCATAGAACCATTGATAGGCTATCCAAGGACAACCTTGTTAGAGGACTACCTTCTGGCCCCTACAAGAAGGAAGGACTTTGCAGGGCTTGTCAATTAGGCAAGAAAACCAAAAATAGCTTCAAGTCACTTAATAAGAGTGATTCACCTAGGATTTTGTATCTGTTACACATGGATCTCTTTGGACCCATTATAGTACAAAGATTACGAGGGAAATATTATACTTTAGTAGTTGTAGATGGCTTCTCTAGATTCACATGGGTGTTCTTTCTGAGGAAGAAGTCTGATAACTTTAAGTGTTTGACAGAGTTTCTCAAATGCATACAGAGTGAGTTCAACACTCACATTGCCCTGATCAGAAGTGATAATGGGACAGAGTTTGATTCTCTTCTTATGCAAGAGTTTTGTCAAAGTGAAGGGATCAGTCACACTTTCTCAGCTCCTAGAACTCCTCAACAAAATGGGGTAGCTGAAAGGAAAAATAGAACCCTTATTGAATCTGCTACTACATTGTTGTCAGATGCTCATCTTCCTCTATCCTTTTGGGCAGAGGCAGTGAACACCTCAAACTATGTGTTGAATAGAAGTTTGATACATAAGCTGAAGGGCAAGACTCCCTATGAATTACTCAAAGGGAAGAAACCTAAAGTAGATTACTTCAAATCTTTGGTTGTATTTGTTACATTCATAATAATGACAAGAAATACTTAGCAAAATTTCAAGCTAAAGCTGATGAAGGAGTGTTTCTGGGATACTCCATGATCAGCAAAGCTTATAGGGTATATAATAAATCAACTCTTAAAATTGAAGAATCTATTCATGTATCTTTTGATGAGACTAACATGTCATACAAGGAGAAAGAGATTTCTACCATAAGCTCTTTGCAGGTTCCACTACTGTGTGAGTCTATGGATGGACTGAACCTTACCCAAGAGGTATCAAACCATCCTACTCCACAGGTTGCTGAAGATAGTGAAGAGGAAAGTTAAGAGGAAGTGGCTGAACTTCCCCCAACAGTTAGTATCATTCCCCAAGAGGAATTAAATACTGAAGCTGTTGCTCAACCAACACCATCAACTGATCTTGTCACACTTAGAGATCACCCCAGATCTCAAGTGATTGGAGACATTTCAGCAGGTGTACACACAAGGAATCAACTCAACCAAGACTTGATGCATGCCTGTTTTCTCTCTCAAATTGAACCTCTCACCATTCATGAGGCAGAGCAAGATCCCCACTGGATTAGTGTAATGCAAGAGGAAATAAATCAATTTGAGAGATGTAGAGTTTGGGATTTGGTTCCAAGACCCCATAACTACCCTGTTATTGGAACCAAATGGGTCTACAGGAACAAGTTGGATGCTCAAGGAAACATAGTGAGTAACAAGGCTAGGCTTGTTGCTCAAGGCTACAGACAAGAGGAAGGAATAGAATATGACCAAACCTTTGCCCCTGTTGCAAGGTTAGAGGCCATTAGGATATTCCTTGCCTATGCAGCTCACAAGAGATTAAGGTCTACCAGATGGATGTCAAAAGTGCCTTTCTGAATGGAGTACTTCAAGAAGAGGTTTATGTAGAACAACCTCTAGGTTTTACCTCTCCAACTCAACCCTCTTTTGTTTTTAAATTGCATAAAGCTCTCTATGGTTTAAAGCAAGCTCCAAGAGCTTGGTATGAGACTCTAACAAGCTTTCTTTTAGAGCATGAATTTACAAGAGGAACCATAGATAAAACACTTTTCACTAGACATCATAAGGACCAAATATTGTTAGTATAAATATATGTGGATGACATTATTTTTGGGTCTACTGTTCCCAAATTGTGCAAGAAGTTTGCTGACCTCATGCATTCAAAATTTGAGATGAGTAGCATGGGTGAGCTTTCTTACTTCCTTGGTCTCCAAGTGAAGCAGTTCCCAGATGGTATCTTCCTCTCCCAAGCTAAGTATGCTAAAGTGCTCATCAAGAAGTTTGGGATGGGTGATGCTTCAGGGATGAAAACCCCTATGACTACAAATGCTGTTGTGGATTCTGATGCAGCAGGGAAACCAGTGGATCAAAAAAATTATAGGGCAATTGTTGGATCCCTATTATACCTAACAGCTAACAGACCTGATATAATGTTTGCCACATGCCTTTGTGCTAGGTTCCAAGTGAACCCTAAAGAATCTCACCTTATTTTCCTAAAAAAAATTTTGAGATATATAAAGAGTTGCCCTAGTATAGGACTCTGGTATCCTGCAGAGTCATAGTTTGAGTTAACTGGATACTCAGATGTTGACTATGCTGGATATAGAGTGGATAGGAAAAGTACCTCTAGAACATGCCAGTTTCTTGGTATGAGACTTGTCTTCTGGTTTTGTAAAAAGCAGACATCTGTGTCTACATCAACTGCAGAAGCAGAATACATGGCTGCTGGTAGTTGCTGTTCACAAATGCTATGGATACAAAACCAACTTTTAGATTATGGTGTCAACTTAAATAATTCAACATTATTTTGTGATAATACTAGTGCTATTGCTATAGCACAGAATCCAGTTCACCATTCTAGGACAAAACATATTGAAATAAGACATCATTTCATTAGAGATAATGTGGACAAAAAAAAATTAACTTGATCCATATTCCTACTGATCTACAGAGAGCAGACATTTTCACCAAGCCATTAGATGAGAAAGCCCACCTGTTCTTTATAAATCAACGGGGAATGATTGATGGAGAAGAGTTAACCTAGTTTCTGTCTGCATTCGACGAATTTTCCAGAATTCGTCGAACGGAGTTCGACGAATTAGGGAAAGTTTGAGAGATTCTCGTCGAACGGAGATCGACAAATTCTCTGTGTGGGGAAACGATTTTCGTCGACCAGAGATCGACGAACTTTGCTTCAGAAGACATTTCGTCGAACGGAGTTCGACGAACTATTTTTGGTTCTTCTGGATGAGATCGACGAATTATCTGTCTATAATTTATTTCGTCGAGATCAGTTCGAAGAATTTTTTTTATTTTTCGTGGAACGGAGTTTGTCGATTCATATTCTGAAAATCGTATATCTAGGTTTTCTTCGACCTCTATCCCGCGCTTTCAGTTCCTTTACTCTTGATCGCAGTTTCTCTCTGTGTCTTTCTTGCAGGACATCAATGGCGATTCCCTCAGGTGCTTTGGTTGCAATGAAGTTTGACACTGGATTCGACATGGATTTTGAGTCGTTTCAACATTCTGACCCCATCTTCCTATACATCTTGGAACTACTGGAAGAACTCAATTTAAAGGATTTCATGACCAGGCGCATTAAACTTCATGGAACGGAAATACGAGAATGGGTATATACATCTACAGTTTCTGAAGAAGATGTTTTGACCGACAATATAGGGAACACTGCTGTTTCCCTCTCTCCCGCAGTTCTCTCTGAGATATTTAAATTAGTGAACGGAGAAGACAATCTGGAAATGGATTCTGAGGAATTCAATGATATACTGAAACTGATGGGTTTCTCTGGTAACAACCCTAATAAGTTGTTGAAAAAGCAATTATCTGCCGCCTACCAATTTCTGGCAGATATTACGGGAAAGATACTTATGGCCAAGCACTCTGCTCATAACTATATTACCCGTCACCAATTTCTAATAATGTGTGCAGTAGTGAATAAGCGACAGGTTGATTGGAGTAAGGTGTTCTTTGAATTGATCAAGAAGAAGAACATCAAGAAGGAAGTCTGCTTTGGCAGAATTTTGGGAATATTTCTCAAAGAGAAGGCTGCTGAATGTATGGTCTCCCCGACCATCTTAATAAACGCCAACAAGTGCCTCACTTGCGCTCTATTTGGCAGGTGGGAGAGGACCATCTCCAAGCCCTCAAAGGCTTCTTCCTCTTCCCTCCAAACTTCTGAGAGCACAAGGGCTGTAAAGGCCACTCCCCACCCTGCTGAAGAGGTTCCTCCATCTCAACCATCTCTTCCAGCACCTCTTCCTCCAAAGAAGCCTCCTCATGTACCTACCACTCCTTCATCTCCACCACTTGACATGAAAATCAATTCATCTTCACCTCCATCTTCCCCTCTGCAAGTTCATCAACAACTCACTCCTCCAGATTCCCCTCATGAGACAATACTTCCTACACCTCCACAGTCTCCTCTTCCCCCACACTTATCCACCATCCCATCTTATAATATACCATCAGATACAATCATGCAAGCTTCCCCCACTCCATCTGTTATTCCTCCTTCCATTCCATCCCCATCCCCTTCCCCATTTGATCCATCTACCCTCATTTCTTTGTCACACCTCTCATCCAATCTCTCATCCAAGAGGCCATTATAACTCTTGTGACCTCCATTAATTCCTTATCTGCCCAGATCTCTCTTCTATCTGCTGTCCCCTCTTCATCTAGGGGCCTGGCTCCAGGTATTCCTGAACCCAGATAGGGGGAGATGCTCAGTGATGAAGTTACAGCAGATGCAGATACAGCAACAGCAACAGCAGTCACAACAGTTCCCTCTCAAGCTAATACAGATTCAGATGAGGATACAATAATTTTGACAGACTTTAATGCTGAGATGTTTGAGTTAATTCAATTTATGGATACTGACATTGATTTGGATGACTCAGTTGCTCAAATATCTCCTGTTGGTGATTTCTATTTAAATCCCATAGTGAATTTATCAGTTTTGTTGAGAAATTTTGATACTGTACATATGCAATTCTCTCTAGTAGATTTCTCTAAGCCATATTTGGCTATGGTACCATATACCTCTCCAGCCAGTCCAGCAGTTGCCAAGCAACTCTGTGACAATTTTGCTCTCTCTGCCTCTAGCTCAAAAGTCATTCCAAAAGATATATCAGTGCCAGTTTCAGCACCAGATTTTGTTATGGATGACTCTCCAATGCCTACTCTAGATGAGCTTATTCAGGCAGATATTGAAGAAGTGAATAAGGCAGTAGCTGATAGCTTTGTCTATTTTGTTTCTGAATCTTGTACAGATACTTCTTCTCTTGTTGCTGAAACCATTATTCCTGAACCTTCTGCCCCTCCTCTAGAAAAAGTTGTTGTTTCTGATAAAGCCTTAAAAGCATTGGATGCATTGTATGATACCCCTTAGGATTCAGAGTCTGATGATGATGATAATGATTCTGATGAGGGTGCAGCTAGTAAGAAAAAGAGATTGTTGGCAAAGAAGAGAAAGGCTGCTCCTCCTCCAGCTCCCAAGCCAAATCCCAATGCATACACTCCCTGCTATATTCTGCACAATGTGACTCCATATAAGGGAATACCAGCATGGATGTGGCTCTCCAAAAACCAGCAGAAAGATAGAAAGAGAAGCAGGAGATACTCCCCTCCTCCAGTGCACAGATACAGGAAGGATCCTCCTCCTCCTCCTCCTCCAGCAGCTGGTGCCAGTGGCTCTAGCTCCCAGAGATCTGCCCCAATGCAAACTTATCAGAGACAGTCAGGGAGATCTTCTGGAAGCAACCAGCAGAGGCCATCCTCCTCAGGAAGTCAAAGTAAGTAGCAGCAACAACAACAACAAAGTTCTGAAGTTCATAAAGCTGAAAGCCCAAAAAGACCTCTCTCTCCTCCAATTCCTTTTGAAGATCCAGAGACTGCTAATACTGCAAGAATGGCTAGGTACCAAGAATTGATTGGACTATCTTTGATAAATAAAGCCAAAGCAGAAGGAAAAGATATCTCTGGTCTTTCAACCAAGTCAAAGTATAGAAAGGAAGAGCTGAAAAGGTTTGACAAAGGCAACAAACTGTTTAATGTTGATGATTATATGAAACTTCATCCAGAAGCAGTTGTCCCCAGGGCTACATCATTGAAAATTATTGGGGCAGCTGATATGACCATGACAGTGGCTCAAGCTCAAAATCCTAACAGAGAAATTATTTTCAAGAAGCCAGGAGAAAAAAAGCAGAAGACAAACCTCAGCAGAAGAAGCCAAAGAAGTAATTTTCTTGGTGTTTCAATTTCTATCTGTTATTTGTTTTTAAACTATGCTATCTGATTAACAAAGCTGTGTGTATATATATATCTATTGCATGTGTTATAATTCTCTACCAGATATCTCCTTTCTTGCTTTATTTTTCTGTTTTGAGTCTCTGTTAGTGACCTCACCCAAATAGGGGGAGATTGTTGGATCCCTAGTTGATTTGGGCTAGATTCACTGACTTAAGATGTGACCCATCATGTATAGCCAGGGTCAATTTGTGTCCTAGAGTCTAGGTTAAGTCCTTAGGCTCAACTCCAGATGGACCAGCTTTCAACAAGACCCTCAGAGACTCCAGACTCACAAGTTTTCAAGACCAAGTAAAGTGAGTTCGACGTTCGTCGAACTCAGCTCGACAAAAAGAGTTCTGCGCTCGACGATCATGAGACAATTCTTAGTGCTGAGCTAGACGATCTATGTTCTCTATTCGACGAAGATAGCTTCTACATCAAGCCAAAGTCAAGACAACTTCAAATTTTTTTAAGTCCAGCTTCAAGCTTCGGTCGACGAATTATATTCTGAGCTCGACGAACTTGAACCTCAAGTTCTCAGCTTCTCAGGTCGATGAAGTCAGCTTCTCAGGTCGATGAATGCTAAACTCTACTCGACGATTTCTGGACTCAGAAAATTTGTGTCGACATTTAGGGTTTGTGTCGACACCAGACGATTTGTGTCGACACCAGGATTTCAGTCGACACCACCTTATGTCGACACCACAGGACTTGTGTCGACACCAAGATCAATCTGTCGACACCAACTTATGTCGACACAGCATTTCAGCAGATGCAGGATATTTTGTCTAAGTCCAGAACTTTTCTCAGCTCGACGAATTTGATTCTCAGCTCGACGAATGAAGACTGTCTATCAGATGAATGAAGATTGTCTGGTCAACGAACTCTATCAAGCTCAGCTCGACGAACACAAGTTCAGCTCGACGAATTGTGTTCTTCGTTCTATGAATCCAGATTAGGTTTTCTTCAAGGTTCCCGTCCCGTTTCTTGGCGCTGATTCCTGAACATTTAATGTCAGATCTTCTCGGAATGTTACCGTTAGAACCCGCATTGACTATGGACGATTACATGCAGTTTTTTCCATGGGACAGTTAGGAAAGTCATTGATTGCTGATTCTTTCCAAGGCTTACTGTAATTACTGCTCGACATTCAAAAGTTTGAATATTTCTCAGTCAGAGACATACAGACACAGAGATACTCAAAAAAGAAAATAGAGACACACGGTAAGAGAACACAATCAAGCAGTGACAGAGTTCAAGAATCACAGTACATCAAACAATCTGATAGACACTCTGAAGTTGTAGAGAATAAAAAACATTCTCAAATCTAAGGTTCTTGACAGCAATCATCCTTGACTAGAGAACTTTTTCAAGAAGAAGAAGAACAATCAAATTCAATCAAGAGTCTTCTTCTTTCTATTCTCAGGATAACTTCAAAGGACAACAGAACTTTATCAGTCAAGAGAAGTTCCTGAAGCAGTTCTGGTCCATGCATTCTAGGTCATTGAAGGCCTATCACCCTGTAGCAGTGCTCCAGCATTTCTGACCAATTCAAGATCTCAGGGGGAGCAAGATCTGCTACAATCAATCCATAAGTCTTCTCTCTGACTGTTGACAGAGAAGACACGGTCACCCTCTCTCCAATTTCTGTACAGGGTTTTAAATCTCTTCAAAATTATTCTGGTTGCAAGTCTTCTTCCAAAAGACTTGAGGGTTTGGTTTTTGAGCATCTTATCAAAAGCTCATTGGTGCCCAGGACACCTGATCAACTCATCCTGCAGTGGATTCCTACCTAGGGTGGTAGAAGAGTGGATGTACCTAGATTGGTTGGGGAACCACTATAGCTCCTTGTGTCATCTGGTTGCTTATTTTCTTTTGTTTTCTGGCTGTGGTTTATGATTGTTTTGTGCTTGCTTTATTTTATTTGCTTCCCTGTTCACTTAGGTATACAACAACAGTTGTAAAAAGTTTTTAGTGAGCACCATACTCTATTCACCCCCTCTAGAGTATAGCAGATCTAACCTGCACTTTCAGAGTAGACTACACTCAACGCTTTTGTACTTAGCCAAATTTTTGGCAATCTAACAGTTAAGCTGAGATAGACTCAAGATATTTGTTATATGGCGTTGAGTGAGCAGTCCACACTCAACGCCTATGGACTTAGGCAAATTTCTACTAGACAATATTGAATCCATACCTCTGGAGTTGAGTGAGCTTGCTACACTCAACGCCTGTGGACTTAGTCGCTTTTTGTTATGTCCAACAACCACTTATTGTGTCCACATATCCAATCAATAGGAAATGGACTAACTTGCACTCAAGACCTCAACTGCACATCAAATACAGTTGATGTGTGTGACATTGACCTTTTTGACTTCTCATAAATCTGGGAAATTAGGAACAATGGACCAAATAGGCGCCATCTGTATGCTAGCTTGATTGCTATTGTTGTAGGCAAACTCAATCATATAGAGGTGATATTCCCCCTTTTGCCTAAATCCAAGGTGCACATCTGGAGCATATCCTCTATTATTCTGTTGGTCCTCTCGGTCTGACCATCAATTTTCGGATGAAAGGCTGTACTAAACTTCAGTCGAGTACCCAACAGCTGGTGGATTTTCCTCCAATGAGCAGAAGTAAAGCGCCCATCTCGGTCACTGACGATGCTACGGTTCACACCGTGCAATCGTATTATATTATCCACATACAACTTAGCCAATTTTTTCACTGAATCGTCCTTCTTGTTCGGTATGAAGTGAGTTACCTTTGTCAATCAGTTAATGATCACCCACACGACATTATTCCCACTCTACGATTTTGGCAACCCATGCACGAAAACCATAGAGATATCATCGAACTTCCACACCGGAATTGGTAACGACTTCTGGAAACCTCCAGTCTTTTGACATTCAACTTTTACTAAGGCACAAGTTTGACACTTTGTCACGTAAAGAGCTATGTATTTCTTCAAACCAGGCCACCAGATCATCTTTTTCATGTCCTTATACATGTTGTGTTCCCTGGGTGAATTGAGTACTTCGTGAAGTGTGCCTCATACATAGATTCCTCACATAGTTTTCCCACATTAGGAAGGCATAAACGGCCGTCTTTTCTCAAAAGGCCATCTTCCATGGAGAATTATTAATTTGACCCGTCCACTACATAGTGTTTCATACTTTTATTGAGTTTCGTTGCTTGCCGAACCATGTCCGCAAGGTCATACTGTACCTTCGTCTAGTTCAGGCGCGCATTTGCAGTGGCATTCTTATCAACACAAGAAATGTCTAAGGCCTCTAACTCCTGGATCAGACGCTCATTATGCACCTGAACATAACTATCCCTTGTTGGAGTCCTGCGACTCAAGGCATCTGCGACCTCATTTCCCTCCCAGGAGTGTAATGAATCAGGAAGGTGTAGTCCCCGAGGAAGTCCATCCATCTCTGCTGCCTTATGTTCAGATCTTTCTGATCTAACAAATTCTTAAGGCTCTTATGGTCCGTGAAGATGTCAACTTTCATAGTATATAATTAATGATGCCACGGTTTAAGTGCAAAAATAACACCCGCCAACTCCAAGTCGTGGAGTGGAAAATTTCGCTCATGCACTTTTAACTGACATGAGCCATAAGCAATATCTTTTCCGAACTAAAGAAGAATGCAACCTAAGCCGCTCCCTGAAGCATCACTATAAATCCCGTTGTTGTCTGTAACACATGGCGAACTAAAGATAGGCGCCGTGTTCAGATGACTCTTTAGCTCCTCAAAATCTTGCACGCACTAAGAAGACCAAATGAACTTCTGATGTTTCCTCGTCTGTGTGGTGAGAGGCAAGGCTATCCGCGAAAAGTTCTCTACGAGGCGAGTGTACTAGCCCGCAAGTCCAAGGAAGCTCCTGTTTTCAACTATGGTAGACAGCATAGGCCACTCCCGTATCACAACTATCTTCACCAGATCCACCGCTATACCTTCTCCACTAACCACATGGCCCAGAAAGGCCACTAACGATAGCCAGAACTCACACTTTTAGAACTTGGCATAGAGCTCGTTTATTTTCAGGGTGTGCAACACCATCCGCAAATGGTTCTCATGATCTTCTTCAGACTGTGAGTACACTAAAATGTCATCAATAAAGAAGATTACAAGTAAGTCCAAGTACTCTCGAAAGGTTCGGTGCATTAGGTCCATGAACACCAATGGAGCATTAGATAGCCCAAATGACATTACCGTGAACTCGTAATAACCGTAGCGTGTTCCAAACGCTGTCTTGGGAATGTCACATTCCCAAATTCTCAACTGGTAATAGCCAGACTTCAGGTCTAGCTTTAAGTATACCGTTGATCCCAATAGCTGATCGAACAAGTCATCAATCCATGGTATCAGATACTTGTTCTTCTCCGTCAGATTATTCAGTTCTCGATAGTCAATGCATAGCCGCAAGCTTAATTCTGTCCTTCTTTTTCACAAAGAGGATCAATGCACTCCAAGGTAACATACTTGGGTGTATATAGCCTTGCTCCACCAACTCTTGCTATTGAACTTTTAATTCCGCCATCTCCTTTGTCGCCACTCGGTACCGTGAGCAGGCCACATGCTTCGCACCTAGCACCAACTCAATAGCAAAGTCAATCTCCCGCTGGGGTGGTAACATAGGAAGATCCTTAGGGAATACATCAGCATAATTCGATACGATAGGAACTTCACTCAAACGAGATTTTGGCTCACGACCTCGAATAATGTGAAGAATAACTCCGCGCATTTCCGAATAGCCTTGACTACATGGAGAGCAGACATCAATATCTTGCTCGATCCTCGTATACTAACAAACTTAGTCTCTCATTCGGTATTCTGTCCCAATGAGACTTCCTTAGAGTTGCAATCTATATAGGCACACTGCTTCGAGAGCCAGGCCATACAAAATATTACATCAAACTGTGATATCAGCTGTAAAGATGCTTCCAAACCAAAGTCATGACTTCCTATCTGCACCTCGACACAAAACTCTCTACCAATATTCACAATTTATTCTTAAGGCAATGCCATTCTAATCTTATATATGATATAAACATAATCACAAAGGGAATACATTATGCCCAATCAAAAGACTTCTTGATTAGTCACCACAATAGGTTTGGACTTGCAATTTATGCATTGTTTCAAAAAGTAGAACTTAGAGCTATTATTGCAATTTATTTAGGTACTCATGGAATTCCATTTCAGTTTGCTATCGTCGAAGGGCCACTTCAGCAGTCCCGGTCAATATGTCCCTCTTTACCAAACGAGTAGCAGGCACACAGAGCTTGCCTTGAAGCTGCTCCAGACTTAGGCTTCATTGCCTTCGGGGCACTGCCACGATAGTTTCGGGCGAGATGTCCTTTCTTTACACAAGTATAACAAAGTTAAGCTTGACTCTTTGACACTCTAGCCTTCTTATCAACCCTTGGGCGACCCTGCTAATAGTCTCGAGCCATATCACCCACCATGCCACAAGAATAACATATAAGAGTTGTTCTCCCAAACATTATTCCGAGCTTAAGAGAAGAATGAGTTGGTGCAGAAGTTTCAAACTTCTTATTCCACCGTCGATACCCAGACTTTGAAAAACTAGGTACTTTGAACTCTAACATCTAGTGGACTTTTGCTAAGTCCATATCCAACAATCTAGCTGACTCTATCGAAGTTTGGAATCCAATTAACTTAGGACCCATCAACAGAATGCGTAATTCGTCATGCAACCCATCATTAAAGAGTTTGATCTTAGTTTCATCAGTTTCAAACACAAACTCTGCATGTTGTCTCAGCACAACAAATGCATGCAAGTACTCCTCAATTGTATGCAGTCGTTGCATCAAACACATATTCAACAGTTGTGACGATGCTCTTCCCCTTTCAATCTACTCAAATAAACCAACCGGCATTGATGCCACAAGAGGAATAGGGGCTGCACATGCCTTTTAGGTTGGGCATTGACCATTGCAAAGACCACATCAGCTATACTCTAAACCAACTCTATAGAAGAGGAGGTTTTGTCTCCTCAGTGGATTCATAACTCTCCAATGAGCGTTGGGGTTCCTGCTGCCCCACACCACTTTGAGTTGCCTATAATCGTGAAATACATAATTAAGCAACACACAATATTGCTAAAAGCAATTATAGGAACATGCAAGTTCCTTCAACATGTGTATTTTCATTTCTAAGTGGACATTCTTGAGGTAATTTTGTTATAAAGATAAGCACAAACTCGTGCTCGCCATCCCTCAAAAGAATTCGACCACGAATTTGTAGGAGGAAGACCAAGACAAGTTGATACCAAATTGTAACACCTTCGTCTATCACTTGAAATATAATAGAGGGTCCGGCTGGCACCCCACACCATATTCCACAAATAGGCAGCAAGATTACATGTTAAGATCAAAAACTACTCGAATCCTAACTCAGAGCATTCTAGCAGAAGCTTTAAAGTTGCATGAACTCATACCAATTGAATGTCCTCTATATATAAACTGTTGGATCTTACGGTGCCCTTAGCGGGGGGGGGGGGGGGGGATGAATAAGGGTTCTTTTTAATTTTCTTAAACAATCTAAGCAACCTTTACAAGATGAATAACAACAAAGTAATAGAAGAGTGCAAACGAATACTAGCTAGAAATAATAATGATATATTTCAAAAGAGTTAAATTGCATGCAAAGTGTCTATATAGAGCTTGAGACAAAGGCTTATGAAATAAATAATTTTCTAGTGTATTCGCCGGTTCTTCTACCAAGAACCGGCATGCTAAAGCGTATCTATCCCTAGATCTTGCTACTAGCCTCCCCTAGATCTAACCCCGATCTAGATGCTGCACACAAGGCAACGATTTCTCCCTAAGCCACACAAGGACCTGGACGCCACTCACAAGGCAACGATTTTCCCCTAAGCCACACAAGGACCTAGACGGCACAAGGCGACAATTTCCCTTCCGATTACAATGAGAACATAAATGAAAAATAACAAAAAGAAATTGAGCACTTTAGGCTAGACACTCCCTTCAAACAAAGCGCTGAAGATGCCGATGAATCCTTGCAAGTGATGCTTTGAATGCTTCGCACGTGCCGTCAATATTCTGCGCTATTTGGCCTTCTTAGGAGAATGGAGTATCTCTGAGTTCTGGAGCCCTCTGGATCGTCTTTGAAGGTAAGTGCACTCCAGGTAATGAAATTCGTAAATTTCTCAGAAAATGAGAGGATTTTATATTCTGGCGCTATCGCCGGGCGATACTGGGTATTGCCATCTGGCGATAGCGGTAAACGCTGGCACGTGTCCCACGAACTCCTCATTTTCGCATCGCACAAACGTTGAGCGCTGAATCGTGCACTATCGCTACACGATCCCGGATATCGCCATTTGGCGATAGCGAAATAATAGTGGCCACGATTTCGTCGAGCATCGAGCGAAAATGCGTCGAGTGGCGCTAAAGCCTGTGGCGATACCACTATCGCCTAGCGATATATCCAAACCATGATTTCGTCAAGCATCGAGCGGAATTGCGTCGAGTGGAATTCCGTCGAGTGTCGAGTGTCGAGTGGCGCTATCGCCTGTTGGAGATACCCACTATCACCTCGCGATATCTGCCGAGCTCAATTCTGATCCGATTCATCATCAAAAAGATATGAGATATTAAACTGTGTCACCTGCACACTAATAACATCCAAATATCAAATACAAACAAGATTTGTTATTAGCAAACTAGGAAGCATGGAATGCATGCTCCAACAATCTCCCCATTTTGATAATAACAAATTCATTAAGAAAGAAATCATGAATGTTAAAAAAGTCCACCCTATTTGAGTATCAAGACAAAACAAGTGTATGTGCACAATGGCTCTTGGATGAAACACTCCCCCTACATGTGATCTCCCCCTAAATGCCAAAACCACTAGATTTCTCAATTTATTCTCCCCCTTTTGTTATTAGCAAAAGTGGGTAGGGATGAAAATATACCTTTTAAGATTGATTAGGGATAACTTATTGGAAGAATAACCATGATCGAGCAATAGGATAATATATGCACTTGTTCTATAATTATCCTGCTACAGAAATATTTCCTATGAAATTTACAATGTACTCCCTCTAAAATTTTTAAGTGCATGGAAGTTATTCTATCCTTTCAAAATGGGGTAGAGGTGAGTGTATACTAATTGTTAAAAATAAGCACGGTGGAACCTAAAGTAGTAAAGAACATAAATGAAATGATAGGGTAAACATTTTTATTTGAAGATACCACTTGTTAAAAAAGAAATCATAAGTAAGCGGAAGTAATGAACACATCGCAAAGTATAATAAGCATTCTTCAAAATAAACATCTTTTTAGAAATAAAGAATATATAAAAGCTAATGAGTTTTAAAACTGAAAATTAGATGTTTGAGTTAAAGTTTCAGGAAATGCTATTCCATTGAGATATACTTGCAAGCATGGTTTGAAAATATCAAGAAAAGATATAAAACTACAATGTAATAAAATTTGCATTTCAAGTAAACAAAAACATTGAAGTGGTAATGCTTTACTATCTAGTGCATTTACTTAAGTTTGTAGAGAATTGTGTAGATATGCATTAGGATCCAATTCTCATGAGTAGAAGTTTTATATGTGATAATAATGTGTACAAAAGTGTTTTGATAAAGTATACAAATGTATTGATCAAAATGAATGGAATATATAATAAAATAATACAACATTAAAATACACAAATTAAATTACTTCCATGATATTTCAATGCACATACATAAAAATTACAACTACCAAGGTGCTTCGCACATACAATGCTCATTAAGACTTATCAGTGAGCGAAGTAGTGCTTGGGGGGATTACTTTTATTCTTTTTAACTTTGTTTTTATTTTTGTGATCCAGTGTACTAAGAGAAGTGGTCAATATTTTTGTTTATTACAAGACACTTTACAATCCTTTCCAAGGTGCTAAACCTCACAATGCTTATTAAGACTTATCAGGAGGGTGAGTAGTGCTTGATGGAGTTCTCCTTGTCATTTATTCTATGCTTTTTATGCTTGTGACCAAGGATTCCGAATTCACTTGTTTTACAAACAATATCATTTAAAATTTTTAAACCACTTTTCTCTAATGAATAAGTGCATGAAAAATAAAGAATTGAAATAAACAATTCAATGTAGTGTAGATAATCTATTTATGCATTTTAATTATTATGTTATTACACTACACAACTATTCAAGTATAAGATTAAAAACACATGTAGGTTATCAAAATAAGTGAGTGTGTAAAGTCATTATCAAACACAAAATATTACTCATACTTAGAGGCATGCTAAATAATTCTACACATATTTTCTACAATCGATTTCATTGCACATAACAAGATAATAATCAAGACATGACATAAACAATAATGTTTTAAGAAATGTGAAAACTAAATTAAACATTGTATTTAATTTTTAATTGATATAATTAATCATCCTTGATAATGACAAGCAGTAGCAAGTAGTTTGTATAATTTTTTTCACCATATGCCAAAAAATGTTATTTTTCAAAATACTTATGTTGTTCAAAAACATGAATGCCCAAATTGTATATAATATGGAAAACACAAGATGACATGTTCGAACAAAAGATATAATATGCATGACATAAATAAAAATAGAATTTCTAATAATGTTCATTCAGTGATAGTGATGTAGTATGTCCTAGATTAAATACCCTAACTATATGTCTACAACCTAGCCCCGTACTAAGTGACAGATGGACATGAGGAGCTGCACACATGCTGTAGGTTGGGATGTTAATCCCATATGCATACAAAAGATAACTCTCAACCTAGCACTCTTTACCCCCAGTGCCTCGCAAGGCCCTACTGAAACCCTCCCCGATTAAGGACAAGACATGACATAAAGGTTAGGTCTCTAATGCACACAATCCTATGCCCTCGCTAATATGAGACACAAACTATGAGTAAATAATCATGGATATACTATGCGTTTAATCAAAAGAATGATTTCATAAACTATGGGTTTATTTGATATTTAAAATTATAGTAGATTTTAAACCACATATTTATTATGAATTTAACTTTTAATTTTTCAACTTTTTATTTTTGAACTTTTAGTTTTTCAACTTTTAATTTATTTAATCATGATAATAGAAAATAACTAGCATGAATATTAATATTCAATGTGTGGATAATAATATTCATTATGTGATAATGTTCATTATGTTATAATATGCGCATTTAATTCCATTTTTAGAATAATTTCATTAAACTTTATAGTATCACATAAGAAATTCAGTACTCAATTTATAATGAAAATATAAGATAATAATAGGCAATGAATTTGATAAGTATGAACGATGGAAAATAAGATAGATAAGTCACTTGAAATTTGAAAATAATATGACTTGTTATTCAATTTTATTCAATTTTATTCAATTTGATTTATCAGAGAATTTAGACTTAATATGTGAAAGTCATATATCAAAATATATAAAGTGACCAAAATACATGCTGGCTCAAAAACAAAAACAAATTTCACAAAAAAAATATTTATTTTAGCATATTGCGAAGTAGATTTTTATGTATTTCATACTAGATTGATTTCTACTTCACACAAGTGATTGTACACTATTGAATAAGAGATTTAGGTATCCAAAGTGAACCAAGTGTGATGGTTCTTTTGGGCACCCAAATATAGCGTGTTGAATTATGGGGAGAAAGTGATGAATGGATCATTTCAAGTCGAGTTAATGTTTCATTTTTTAATTTTGGGTCTCCATTTATACTTTGGTTGAATATATTTCAAATTTCCATAGTCATGAAAATGATGCTTATAATTATAGCGATTTGTAAAGTATTATTAATAGAAAATTTGTGAACATTTAATTTAGAGTTGTGAGAAAATTAATTTTGTGAAAAATAATGATAGTTGTTTGAAAAATAATGAATTGAAGATTTATGTGTTTTGAGATTATTTTTAAATTATAATTGAGTTGTTTTTCATTTTCACTCTTCCTTTTATACATACTTTTACTTAAAATACTAGTAGAAGTCTTACATAATTTTGAAGATAAACTAGAAATAAAAGAGTTTTTATTACTTGAAAATTGTTTCACAAACAAATTTAATAATTCTAATTTATTCAATATAACATTGTTTTCTTTTATCAATTTTTCATTATGCTCTTTTGAAATTAAAAGCTCTTTTTCAAATTTCTTGAATCTTTCTTTAAGATTATTGCAATCATAACAAGGTGTAGAACTTTCAACTATAGAGCATGAAAGAGAATTTGATACATCAATATGTGATTCTACTTTAGCGTTTGCTTTTAAACTTATATTTTCTAAACGTAATTTTGAATTAACAATTTTCAATTCCTTAATTCTACGTTTAGCAATTTCAAGCATGTGATATGTATAAATAGAATTTGAAACAAAAAGAGAAGAATTAGATTTTCTTACAACACTTTTGGATGAGACATGATTTGAACATATAATTCCTTTGACATCTTCATCATCATCTTCCATTGATGAGATTTCATATTCCCTTCCGTTTGATGTGTTGTCATCATTTGATTATAATGGTGTGTTGTTGCATTCTTCTTTCTTAGATGAATTTGATAGATCTTCCTCCAAACATGATTCCTCATCGATTTCTTCGCTTGAATCCTTAGGAAATTGCTCTTGTTCATTATATTTGGAAAGAAGACTATAAGAATTCTCAAGATATTTCCAAACTTCATAAGCTGTAGGAAATGTATAAATAAGTCTGAAAATATTTTGAGCTAGTGCACAAAATAAAATATTTAATGATTTAGCATTTAAAATCATTTCATTTCTATTTAAAATAATTGGGGGCTTTTTAATTGTAACATTCCAAACTTCAATATTTAAGGATTTAAGAAATTTTTCCATTAAAATTTTCCATTTTTTATAGTTTTCACCCATAAACAATGGTGGTGCTAAAGCTTTTTCATTTAATAAAATTTCGTCCCATCTAGTGGTCGCGAGATCATGAAGCGCCCTTATTCCTAGTTGTGAAGCCATTTTGGAACAACCTACCTCTGATACCAAGTGTTGGATCTTACGACGCCCTTAGAGGGATGGGGGGGGGGGTGGGGGTGGGGGTGAATAAGTGTTTTTTTAATTTTCTTAAACAAACTAAGCAACCTTTACAAGAAGAATAACAACAAAGTAATAGAAGAGTGCAAATGAATACTAGCGAGAAACAATAATGATATATTTCAAAAGAGTTAAATTGCATACAAAGTGTCTCTATAGAGCTTGATACAAAGGCTCATGAAATAAATAATTTTCTAGTGTATTCGCCGGTTCTTCTACCAAGAACCGGCAGGCTAAAGCGTATCTCTCCCTAGATCTTGCTACAAGCCTCCCCTAGATCTAACCCCGATCTAGATGCTGCACAGAAGGCAACAATTTCTCCCTATGCCACACAAGGACTTGGACGCCACTCACAAGGCGGCGATTTTCCCCTAAGCCACACAAGGACCTAGACACCACGCACAAGGCGGCGATTTCCCTTCCGATTACAATGAGAAAATAAATGAAAAATAACAAAAACAAATTGAGCACTTTAGGATAAACACTCCCTTCAAACAAAGCGTCGAAGATGCCGATGAATCCTTGCAAGAGATGCTTTGAATGCTTCGCACATGCTGTCAATCTTCCGTGCTATTTGGCCTTCTTAGGAGTATGAAGTATCTCTGAGTTCTGGAGCCCTCTGGATCGTCTTTGAAGGTAAGTGCCCTCCAGGTAATGAAATTCGTAAATTTCTCAGAAAATGAGAGGCTTTTATATTCTGGCGCTATCGCCGGGCGATACTGGGTATCGCCATCGGGCAATAGCGGTAACCGCTGCCACGTGTCCCATGAATTCCTCATTTTCGCATCGCACAAACATTGAGCGCTGAATCGTGCACTATCTCCGCACGATACTGGATATCGCCATCTGGCGATAGCAAAATAACGGTGGCCACCATTTCGTCGAGCGTCGAGCGGAAATGCGTCGAGTGGCGCTATCGCCTGTGGCGATACCCACTATCGCCTGATGATATCTCCAAGCCATGATTTCGTCGAGCATCGAGCAGAATTGCATGGAGTGTCGAGTGTCAAGTGTCGAGTGTCGAGTGGCGCTATCGCCTGTTGGCGATACCCACTATCACCTGGCGATATCTCCCGAGCCCAATTCTGATCCGATTCATCATCAAAAAGATATGAGATATTAACCTGTGTTACCTGTACACCAATAAAATCAAAATATCAAATATAAAAAAGTTTTGTTATTAACAAACTAGTAAGTATGGAATGCATGCTCCAACATAAACCATACCATTTAAATATACATCAGGAATGTACATTCAAAATACACAAAATATTAAGGCCTTACACCTGTTTCCTTTACAAAAATGTTTTAATACATCGACATGCAAGCCAACCACACATGAGAAACAACTATTATTCGCCTTTGGGCCTTCGAGGGCCAGCCAATTGCAGCATAAGGGACTCCAGCCAGCTACTTTCCACTTGGCTCTCCTGCACCTGCTTAGCATGACCCACCAAAATGTTGCAAATAAAGCAACGGTCAGCATTAGCTGGCCAATTTATAACAACCCCACCCCTCATTCGGGGTCGCGGTTCTCCTTCCCTGCAAGCAGCATATATATATATTTAGAAATAGGAACATACAACTTAAGCACCATTTGCTACAGCTGCAGGCTCGATCAGCCATACGCCTCGTGCACTCAGGGCACATTATCAGTGTGCCGAGATTTCAGGCCCCACCACCATTCATAAAATGGTTCCTTTGGAAATATATATAGGAACATACATATATTTGGAAATAGGAACATACAACGTAAGCACCATTTGCTACAGACATAGGCTCGATCAGCCATACGCCTCGTGCACTCAGGGCACATTATCAGTGTGCCGAGATTTCAGGCCCCACCACCATTCATAAAATGGTTCTTTTGAGCATTTCTCTCTTTTCTTCCAATGTTACAACAAAGTCAAAGGGTTATCTAGTGACTCACTACAAGTCAATCTCCATAGGGTGGGTGCAGGTTATCAAAAACCCGTTGCTTAAACCGTCATGCGCCGAAAGCCAAAACCTTCATGACCGTAACATGACGTGGGTTTGTCATCCCCCATGCCCAAGCAGAACTATTTAAGTTCTCACTAATATACCCCGCAGGTCTCCAAGAGATAGGCTTCACAACCAATGACCCACAGGTCTCCACGAGATAGGCCTCACAAACATAGCTCACTGGGAGTTGACGCCGACAATACTCACTGTCACCTGATGATATCCAACAGTTTTGCAAATCATGGAGTTTCTTGGTTATTTTCCTAAAGAGCATCTACAGTACTTCCTACAATTCCCATTTCACAAGCATAACTCACAGACTACGTAAACTACTTATTTATACACAGAGTCTTCTCCTGTACACAAAATAAAACATCTCCAATCTAGACCAACCTGTCTGGATCGGCTTCACACAGCATACCTATTCCGTACTATAAATTTTCGGATCATATACAAATGTCATATGGGATCACAATGGTGAACCCATTGGAAACCGCCATTTCTTCACCTTTTCGTGAGGGGTTCCATGCATGTATGCAACTTGAGGACTTCACTTGTACAAGGAGAAAATCGTTACCCTTGTAATCCATTTCGGATCCATGATGAAGCTTTTTGTCCAGTTAGAATGGAGCACCTCTCTTTCCTCTTCGGTGACCTAGCCTCGAATTTGTATTCCGTTCACTGGATCTCCTTTACCATGATTTCCAAGCTCAGCTTCAGCCCTTAGCTCCAACCCTTAGCACTTTCTCTCAATATTTTCGATGAAAGAAGAAGAGAGGGTGAGAAGAATAGAATGAATTCTCATTCCTCTACTCCTCTACACAAGTGGCCTTGGGATTAATCCCAGCCACAGGATGATTTCATCAAAAGGGAGCAAAGGACACGATTTCGGTTGAATAGTCAACATTAACGCTATCTCCTGACGATATCCGCCATCACATGGGCGATATCGTCGATAGCTGCTTTGGCCCCCATCAACCACCACTCTTCGGTCTCCCCCGGTCATCTGATACGTGTCCACACATTTGTGGTAGTATCGCCTGGTGATATCCACTATTGCTATTCTGATAGCTCACTCAACGCTTGACGACATCGAGTGCATTGAGTTCACTCAACGCTTTAAGGTGTCAAGAGCGTTGACAGCTGGGGCTATCGCCGCACGATACCTACTATCGCCATATGATAGTCTCTTACTCAATGATTCGTCGTAAGGCATCGAGTGTGTTGAGATCACTCAACGCTTTATGGCATCAAGTGCTATTTCTATCGCCGCCAGCGATACCCACTGCCGCCCGACGATAGCACGGCTCGTAGTTTATGGAGGACACAGATGCTCAGGTGAGGTTGATTCAAGATAGGATGCTGGAGGCCCAGAGCAGACATGCCAAATACTATGATGCACGACATCATAAGGTGGAGTTACAGGTGGGAGACCGTGTTTTCTTGAAGATACGGCTGATGCATGGAGTTTCGCGGGTTCACGGTTGGAAGTAGCTCAATCTGAGATACATGGGACCATAGAGGATCCTGTAGTGGATCGACCCCTTGGCTTACAGGATGTAGCTATCGCCGGAGTTAGCGGGATTACACGACGTCTTCCACGTCTCCTCACTTCTGAGGGCTCTACTACGCCATGAGTAGCTGATCTCCACTACGTATAGCCCAGTGGCCTCAGATCAATCAGTCAGCATGAAGCTGGTCAGGATCGACGATATAGTTGTGCGAGTCCTATGACACAAGAAGGTTTCACTAGTTAAAGTTATGTGGAGGAATTATGGATAGGAAGAGCACATCTGGGAGCCACGAGACTTGATGCAACAGAGGTACCTGGATTTCTTCGAGTCAGGTATACCTTTAAAATACTAGGGAAGTTCCATACTTTAATCTTAATTAAAACCACGTAGGCCCGACCTTAATTTCGGGGACGAAATTTTTATTTTTATGTGTTGGCATTTTAACATCCCTCAAACTTCTAGAACCCTAGGAGTGGTTTTGTCATGACTAGATCATGACAAAACCCTAGGATGCCCTAGGTGACCAAATGAACTTAGGCAAAAAGGTGAAAACTACCTTGGGCTGCAAATAGTAATTTTCAATTTCCCACCATAGGGCTTGACTTTAGTGTTTCAACTTGACTCTAGGACCCTTTAAGAGGACCCTTGGGTCACCAAGGACCCATTGGGGTCAACCCAAAAGGCGCAAGTTGACCAAAGTCAACCCAAACCCTAATTAGGTAAAACTAAGATCACACATAGTCAATTGACTACCCCTTAGCCAAAGGGACCCACCTAGACCTTCCTAAGCCCTAAGGGAGGCCAATGGGTCACCAAGGACCCATTGGGGGTCAACCAAAGGTGGTGGTGGCATTGGCCGGCCGGGGAGGCGCTCAGGTGGCCGGGAAATCTCCTCCCAAAATGTCTAGGATGGGACAATCGGGACCGTTGGCTCAAGGAGGAAGATGAGCGGATCCCTTTGGTTTCAGCTTTAAGATTCGTGCCGAGTTAATATAATAATTCCTTTTATTTCATTTTCTGGTATTCAAATATGCAGTGGCTATATTAATTTATTAAAAATACTTAGACCCTTGAAGTCTACTTTATTTTAAAATTGATTTCAACCAATTTGGGTAATTGGTCTGACCACAGCCCTCAAAATGGTGCAGACTATACATAGGTCTAGTCAGAGATTAAATTGAGTTCCCCCACTAAACCATTTGTCAAAATGACTTGAAATTTTGAAGGGGCGCCCCTCTTATATATACCTAAAACATATCCAAAAATGGAAATTTTTGGAAAATATTTGCCTATAGTTTTAGTAAAACTTTAATAAACCATGTATGATTTAATTGGAGGATCTAATGATCCCAAAAGTGCACAAAAGTTTGGTGGCTGTCTCTTAGGGTCATAACATGACTCTGATAAAAAATCTCAGCCTAATTGGGTTTGATTTGAATAGGTTTTGGTGTGACCAAAGTGTGACCCCTTAAGGGTAAATTAGGGCAAAAATGTGCTTGGGGCATAAAGGGGCCAATTCTCTCCCAAAGGGGATGGAACTTTGGCCAGAGCTCTAAGGTCAGTAAAAACACCCTCCCATGTAGTTTGATATGGATTGGGGTGGATTTGACCTATGACTCTAGTTCAAACCCTAAGGTTGAACTTTGGGGGTTGGTGAAAGACAAGTAGTGATATGTCCTTGTATGGACTTGGAGATTTGTCCATGTATTCATAAGGTGATAATTAACCCTAGGAAGCATTGTTAGGACTTCTAGGAGCTTCATCCCTCTTGAAGTGACTTAGGACAAAATAGTGCAATCTTGTTCATGATTTTATTACATATTCATATTACTTTCAATAATCCTAAAATTTTAGGAGTGGTCATATATTGATGAAACAAAGCTATGAAAATTTTAGTGAGAATTTTAGGTCAGAACTTATGGTACTTCATTCACATCCTTTTTAGTTGCCCTATCAATTCAAGAATTTATTTTGAGCTATCCATTCACTGAAAGCATATGAAACTTAGTTAGAGAACTTTTTAGGACATCCTTAGGATCTGAGAATTCTTACATAAGTTTTAGGAAAATGTTCTTAGTGCTTACTTCATAAGTCACTAATTAATGATTGGTTTTAAATGATTTATTTATGTGACTAAATGATCTTAGAAAATTGTTATTTTTGGTCAGAAGGCTTTTATGGTCATTTTAAAGTTCTGGTGATTTTATCATGATTTTTGGATGAATAATTTTGGTACTTCCTTCTTTACTCTACTATTGTGAATAATTAATCAATAATTTTTTTGGGGGTTAAAACCTCTCTGTAAAATTATGAATCTTAGTACTTAATGATATTTTGATGATATGCACCTGACATAGTTTTTCTAAGGCCATATCTAGAAAGAAAAGTGTACTTGTAGTTCAAAAGCTTTCTTGGCCTAATTTTGCAGAAAAGTTAGAAAATGCTAAATTAATTAGGAAAATTACAAGTTTATGTATTTTGTCCAATTATGTCATTATGGACCCCCAGTATTGATTCTAGGTCTCTTGGAAGAATATTTGAAGGGGGTCAACACTCATGCTCATCATATAGCTTAGGTTGGTGTACATATAGTAAAATTGTAGAATCATGATAACATGTGGGATGGTCATTGGAAGTTGGGTTAATAGGATGGTGATTTGGTAAGGTGAGACATAGAGCTTCATTAGGAGACATGATGAAGAGGGTGTTGGTTTGGCTAGTGTTAAGTGGTGCTCGGCATCGACGAAAGATCGTCTTTCCTAGGGATAGAGAGAGTCAAAATACATTAGGGTTAGATTTAGTATAACATAAAATTGGATTGGGACCTGGGTAGATACCAATAATAGTAAGTGACTTACAAAAGCGAGCTTTGGACTTCAGCCCATCGTAGTTCCTAGTGCCCCCGAGAGACCTTCACAATGAATGCCCTGGCTAGTCCGAAGTTAATCTAAACCGTAAGACTAAAATGAATACAATAGTAATTAGTAATAAACTAGGAGTTCACTTTCACTCACCTCGATAATTCGGGAGATTAGTTTGGCTAGGTTGCCTGAGCGATAGGCTCGCTAGTTGTGGAAACAGATAGGTTATTCTAGGGAGCGGACGGCTCGGAAACTCATGGTTGCATGTGCATAAAAGTGGTGGGTGTTTAGTATTTGACGGTCATTCACACCGACATCAGTACGCTGACTCGCCGGGTGTGGTGGACACTTAGCCAAGGGAAAGTCTGGCGGTGGGTCAGCATAGTATGCGGATACCCGGGTTGTGTCGTTCAGGGGCGTATGTGAGGTCTAGGCCTGGTAGTGTGAATACCCGTCTAGGACTGGGGTGGCCCGACCCACTATCTCTGTTTGCTACGGCGGAGGCTCCTGGGAGTGATGCTAGCTTCCAAATAGGAGGAACTAAAGGTCTGTTCTCATAGAGTTGTGTGCGTGTGTTGCTTTTGTATGAATCATGACATAACATTTCACTTCACTCATACTTGCATACAACCTGACACCCCATCGTATAAATTGGTATGAGACTTTTTGTACGATCGGAGCTTTGCAAAAGAGCCCTTAACTTATAAGTTTGTATGTGCATTCATATACGTTAAGTTTACTTATTTCTTAGCTTAATCTTCATATACTTACTGCTCTGTTTTACTTGATTACTCTATTGTTTAAATTAGTATAGAGCTGTTAGCTTGCTTTACTTTCATAGCTCTATAGATTCACTATATGCCTGCTAGAATAGGTCCACGGTCATTTACTTTTGACCACTCTCCACCTTCATAGCTTTCCTATCATTCCTACCGCACGGTGCCTAGGAGCCATTGGGGGAGGTGTGGGGGAAATCAGACTTAGTATTTTGACTAATGGTAGGTGGACGAAACATTTAAGGGGCTCCGAATGGGTGACAGGGACCAACATTAGGAGATGCAGCACCTGCGGAGCACAGTGCATATGGAGGTGGGCCAGTCTAGTACGGGAGCACCAATTTCTGGCTCCCTGAGTGATAGTTTTTCTTAGCTTCTGCGAGAGGGTTTTAGTGAGGATTTGCTGTACCCGACATAAGATCGTTTATATTCCATACCTTTATTATCATGTGGACATTGCTGACTTTTATCGTATGTTTTATATGATTGTGGACTTTACTTAATCTGGTTTCACTTCTACTTCTTGATGATCTTCGTTGCCGACAGAATCAATATTTTGTAGTGGCGACCTTCCTGTGTGTCGGTGTCACCGCAATGCGGCAGTTCTGGGCGTAAGACCTGGTAGCATATAAAAGGAGGGTCTTACAAATTGGCAGCAGAGGAAACATCAATCCAAAGAGAAGAAGTCCACAAAACCACGGGCCACCCCACATGAGCTTAGTTTAAGGACAAACTAGCAGCAAAATAATGGTGCACCCATAAAGGAGAATCACATGCAAAAGTCCACTTTTTGTTAGTTCCACTGGTACATTAACTAACAGTTGGAATTTTCCTTGTAGCCTGCTACGAACCCTACTCCTCTGCAGGGTACACCCAGGAATAGAAAATGGTTCCAACCCTGCCAGCTTGAACTACGTTCCAATAGACGGAGATGGGGCAGACACTAATAACCATTTTGGAGACTTTTACGGCTCAGCAGGCTCCAGCCCCACAGCCAAATCCCGGGGCTAATTGGCTAAGTGCCTTCTGCGGGCTTTATCCTCTATCCTACCTTCGCACAGAGTTAACAGTTCATACTGAGGAGTGGCTGGACATTATGTACAAGATGCTGACCGGGATTCGATGCCTGACAGAGGAGGCAGTGGCTTTGGCAGTTTCCTTCTTGGAATCACACGCAAAGAGATGGTGGAAGTCACTATTAGAAACCACCTTCGCTGGAGTGGAGTGCGCAGACATTTCTTGGGAAGAGTTTAGAGCAGCTTTGTTGGAGCATTTTGTACCTCAGTCAGCGAGGGATGAGCTGGAGGACAGGTTTCTGCAGTTAAGGCAGGGCAACAGGACGGTGTTAGAGTACTACCAGGAGTTCATACATCTAGCCCACTTTGTGGACTCATATCAGCTGGACGATGCGGGCTACGCTAAGAGATTATACAAGGGCTTTCATGATGATATGAGGCAGACCATCCTCTTTATCTTTGATGGGAGCTTGTCTAGGATCTTGGAGATGGCCAAGAAGCTGGAGGCGGACCAGCTTACAGTTCGGGGCCAAAAGAGACCGAATAACTACCCAGTGATCGGTGGCAGGAGATACCAGCCCAGAGGTCGTCTCATAGGGGAAAGAACGAATGGTGATCAACCCTTCCAGGAGGACAAACAGGAGTAGAGGAAACTAGTGGTGTTGGCTCCTCAACCATTACAGATACATGAAATGCCGAGGGTAGTAGAAGAGGCAAAAATATGTTTCCGATGCAACCAACGGGGGCACTTCAAGAGGAACTACCCCATGAGGGAAGCACCCCCACAAGCATTTCAGGATGCCCCACCTGCACGGCAGTTTGGTGGTCGAGGATGCGACCGAGGACATGGATTTCAAGGTGGTGACCGCAGGCAGGATAGAGGGCAGGTGTATGCCTTGGACTTAGCTCATCCTCAGAACTAGGATCAGGTGAAAGCCGGTACGCCCATTATTTAAAAGTTTTCTTCCCTTTCTAGAAGTTAGATTACATGAATAGAAAACTGTAGAACTAGAAAGGAATCAGAAACTAGATAACTAAGAAGAATAATTTTAATTAACTCATGGATAGTGATGGTGTGTGTGGCAAGCGTTCCCATACCCTATTTGACACTGGAGCATCACACAATTTTGTCACAGTGGAGTTCATCAGAGACCTGGACCAAATCGATAACTTTGAGGGAGTCGTTCGGAGGGTGCTCCTCCTCAATGAGATAGAGATCCAGTCTACGGCTAAGTGCATTCTGAGAGTGACCATCGATGGTGTGGTCTTTGAGGCCCCGACAATGATCCTGAGGATGCGAGATTTTGATCTCGTCCTGGGAATGACATGGCTCACCTATAACCATGCACAAATTGATTTCCCAGCAAGAAGGGCCGCGCTGAGATACAGTGACAATTACCCGAGCTTCGAAGGTATTGTCCCAGTTTCCCGTCTTCTACTCTCTTCTATTCAGGTTGTTAAGGCCCAGTTGCAGGGAGATGAAGTCTATCAGGTCCTATTTGAGATGGCCGAGGCCAAGGACTCTATTACTAATATCCTAGTAGTGCGGGACTTTGCTGATGTGTTCTCGGAGAAACTACCAGGATTGCCGCCACACCGAGAGAAGGATTTCTAGATATAGCTAGTGTCAGGGGCTAAGCTGGTATCCAGAGCTCCTTATCAGATGGCTTCGAAGGAGTTAATGGAGTTTCGAAGCTAGCTACAGGAGCTAGTGGAAGCCGGATTTGTCCGGCCAAGATCTTCGCCATGGGGAGCCCCAGTGTTGTTCGTGAAGATCGAAGAAGGATGGGACGCTCCGACTGTGCATCAATTATATAGCACTAAACAGGTTGACGGTCTGGAATACCTACCCACTACTGAGGATTGACGAGCTGTTTGACCATTTGGAGGGAGCTCACTAGTTTTCAAAGTTGGATCTGAGGTCTGGATACTACCAGTTGCGGTTTCAGGAAGAATACAACCCGAAGACAGCTTTCAGTAGCAGATATGGGTTGTACGATTTCACCGTGATGCCCTTCGGGCTCACGAACGCACCATTCGCATTCATGAGTTTAATGAACCTGGTATTTGAGCCCTATCTGGATGTTTTCGACATATTATTTATTGACGATATCCTCATTTACTCAAGGACTGAGGAGGAGCATGCTCGACACCTGGCATAGACATTGGAGAAGCTCAGGGAGTACAATTTGTAGGCGAAGTTCAGCAAGTGCCAATTTTGGCAGAAGGAGGTGGTTTTCCTGGGCCATATTATCAACGGAGCAAGTGTAGCAGTGGATCTGATAAAAGTTTAGGCATTACAGGATTGGCTGCCGCTGAAGATGGCCATTAACGTAAGGAGTTTCCTAGGACTTGCCGGTTACTACAGGAAATTCATAGAAGGATTCTCCCGAATAGCTCTCACACTTACATCCCTGACGAAGAAGGAGATGTAGTTTGTTTGGATGCCGCAGTACGAGGCTGCCTTCCAATAGATGAAGGGTTGGCTTAGCTCGGCTCCTATCCTTGCCCATCCATCTTGGAAGGAAGGATTTTAGGTTTATACTGATGTGCTGTACCAAGGGATGGGTGTCGTTCTGATACAGAACAGGCACGCAATTGATTTTGCCTCCAGACATCCGAAGAAACATAATTAAAACTACCCGGTGCACGACCTGGAGATGGGAGCGGTTATCTTCACCCTGAAGTTTTGGCGGCATTATCTCTATTGAGTCCACTGTGATATTTTCTCAGATCATAAGAACTTGAAATTCTTGGATATGTAGAAGGAGCTGAACATTTTATAGAGACGCTGGGTAGAGTTTTTATCAGACTATCAGTACACCATGCACTATCATCCCAGGAAAGCAAACATGGTAGCAGACGCTCTAAGTCGGAGAGCCAATACACTAGGAGCAGGACCTCAGCTGATGGCTATAGAGCTGGTGTAGATGTTGGAAGAGATGCAGATAACTCTGGTATTCGAGGATGATCCAGAGCTTTACAAGGAGTACCTGGAATCGATAAGCACCACTGACGACATACGAGATCACATCCGGGACGGGTAGAGGTTGGATGCGAGGATGGAGTCGATATTTAGGGCTTTGGAGGAAGGCACGACAGGGGATTACTCTTTGAGAGATGGGCTGCTTTGCTTTAGATGCAGAGTTTACATACCGGTAGGAGGCCAAATTCGGGAGGCTATCATGACAGAGGCACAATGCAGCAGATTTTCGGTGCACCCGGGGATCACGAAGATGGCTGCGGATCTGAAGAGGACGATGTATTGGCTGGGCATGAAGAAGGATATTACATACCTTGCTATGTATTGTTAGTCTTGCCAGCTCGTAAAGGCGAAGTGCAAGAGTCCGGCCGGATTATTACAGTCACTTCCGATGCTGGAGTGGAAGTTCAAGGTCATAGACCTGAATTTTTTACATGGGTTGCCCCGATCCCATGCGGGGAACGACTCGATTTGTATGATCATCGATAGATTGACGAAGGTGGCTAGGTTTATCCCGATATGGAAGGATGCTCCGGTTGGTGATCTGGTGCGAAGGTTTGTGAAGCAGTTTGTCCGCTACCATGGAGTGCCCAGGACGATTGTGTCAGATCTGGATGGACGGTTTACATCCAAGGAGTGGAGGTCAGTTCAGGCCTACATAGGCTCTCGGTTGACTTTCAGCATAGCTTTCCACCCTCAGATGGACGGGCAGATGGAGCGCACCAACCAGACACTAGAGGATCAAATAACCATACTTTGAGCGGAGTATTCCCTTCTACATCATATCGGCGCCGCACCCGCCACTCGCCGCTCCCTGGAGAAAAATCAAATAACCATAAGGCTCCGGGGGGCACGATTGACGGGTGCGGCGGGGAGATGGTAGATTGCGTGGAATCGGGCGATGCCCGCTTCTATGCGACCGAAGACCACTCGAAGCATCAAGCATCAGTGAAGTCTGTGCGCAAGTGGGCAAAGCCCGCCTGATGCTGCCGAAGGCCGCCCGAGAGCATCGAGCACGGGTATAGCCCATACTAAGATGCTCGTATATATATGATATTATTATACAAAAAAAATTATACATAGATGCCCGAGAGCTTCGAGCACGGGCGTAGTCCGTGCAGAGCCAGGCGAATCACCGCCTGGATGCGACCGAAGTCCGCCCGAGAGCATCGAGCACGTACGTAGCCCATTCGCAAATTCTCATATATTATTTTAAAGTTTTTGAGATTTTTTAATTAAATTCTAATTATTTTAAAATTATTATAAATAATTTCAAAATGATTAGTGATTAGATTTTTTATTATATATATTTTTATTAATTTTCTATTAAATATTTATAAATTATTTTTATTTATTTTAATATACCTATGCTCCTAAGTTTATTTTTTTAATTAACCATGCCTGCAGCTCCTCCCCATGCCGCCCTCTCCCACATCGCCGCCCTCTGGCCCTCACCACTCCTGTCGCTGCCAATTTCTTATGCCTCCTCCGCCATCACCATCGCCTCCATACCCCTAGCCATACCCACCTCATCAGCTACCTCCGTTTAGGGCTTCCACAGCTCGGTAGCTGCCGCCACCCATTTCCGCCGCGTCCTCCTCCACCGGACCACTGCCACCGCATCCTCCTCTATCTGACCGCCGCTTAGCTCTCTATCTCCCGTACACCCCACCAGCAGCGATGGTGTTGCACGATGGCGAAACCGCTGCCACTTAGCTCTATACCCTGCATGTTGGAGAAACCCCGCCTGCACGACGATGATGGTGTTGCAGCTTTCTTTTTATTTTATCGCGAACACCGGCTGGGTGGGGGAGGGGCAAAACCGAAAGATTGAATGTAACAAACATGAAAGGACACTGTAACAACAATGTTTTTGTAATGCATAGGTCCAGAGAAGACATGCCAAATACTACGATGCTCGATATCGTCAGGTGGAGTTCCAGGTGGGAGACCGGGTTTTCTTGAAGATACGGCCGATGCATGGAGTCTCGCGAGTTCGCGGGCGGAAGAAGCTCAGTCCGAGATACATGGGACCATACAGGATCCTAGAGCGGATCGACCCCTTGACTTGCAGGCTGGAGATACCGCTGAAGTTCGCGGGTTTGCACGACGTCTTCCACGTCTCTTCACTTCAGACGGCTCTGCTATGCCCCGAACAGCTGATCTCCACTATGGATGGCCAAGTGGCCTCAGATCGATCAGTAAGCATGGAGCCGGTCAGGATCGACGATACAACGGTATAAGTCCTACGGTACAAGAAGGTTCCGCTAGTCAAAGTTATGTGGAGGAATCATGGATAGGAAGAGCACACCTGGGAGCCATGGGACCTGATGCAATAGAGGTACCCAGATCTCTTCGAGTCAGGTATACCTTTAAATTACTAGGGATGTTACATATCTTAATTGAGACTCCGTAGGCCCGACCTTAATTTCGGGGACGAAATTTTAATTTTTTTGGATTGAGATTTGTAACATCCCTCAAACTTCTTGACCCCTAGAAGTGGTTTTATCATGACTAGGTCATGACAAAACCCTAGGATGACCTAGGTGGCCAAATGAACTTAGGCAAGAAGGTGAAAACTACCTTGGGCTGCAAAAAGTAATTTTAAAATACCCACCATAGGGCTTGACTTTAGGGTTTCAACTTAACTCCAGGACCCCATCATAACACTCCTAATGTAATGCCCCCACTCATCACGTGGTATATAATGGTGGGTCCGGCTGGGGCCGCAAGACATATGTCACAGACAAGCGGCAGAATTACTTGTGGAAATCAAAATCTACTCGCATCCTAACACAATACATTGTAGCGCAGCATTTTAAGTTACCATGAACTCAAGTCAAAGTCCACTACGATATAAACTCCATATTTATATCAACATCATGAATGTATATAACTCACATACTCTGGCCTGAAGGTCTTACATGTTTCTCTTTACACAAATACATTTTCATACATCGACAGATAGACCGGCCACGCATGAAATCCAAACACGCTTCGCATGGACTTCAAGAGACTTTAACAATAGTCCATCCATTCCACTCATTTCATTTCAAACAACAGCACCTGCAAACACTTATCCACCCAATAGCGACAAACAAAGTAATGGTCAGCTTTAGCTGACAACTTATAACGACCCTACCCCTTACCCGGGGCAGTGGTTCCTTCCCTGTATGCATTGCCATAATCATATGAATCAGCACTACCAATCATAATCATATCACAAATGCTGGTATCCACCAGACGCTCCGTGCACTCAGGGCACCATCTTGGTGTACCGGGTATCCCAGTCGTACATCGCCGATCAGAGGTTCATCACTTGTTGGTTGGGCGGTTCAATCCTAGTCCACCAGCACACAAGGTGGCGACATCCCGTCCATACCACTCAGAGGTACTAACCTCACAGCATCTACACACAACCAGAGAAGATTGACCCACACCATGTGGTATGGCAGCCAGGTCTATCGAGGCTCCCCCAACACTACCACCCATCGAGCCCTCAACTATATCCGATCGACCCACACTATGTGGTGCAGCAAGTAGGGTCCACCTCACATACTCCCAGACATTGCCACCCATCAATCCTCACTAATACAGATCAACCCACACCATATGGTGTAATAAGCAATGTTCATCCCGCATTTCCCCCAGCCATTCTACCCATTGATCTCTAAACATAAATAAGAGCTTATTCAAAGTCTCCTTACATCCATAATCCGCATCCAATCTTACATTCATTCGACAACACATAAACCTTTCATCACATCAAATCCACAGAGTCATCTCCGATTTACCCATGATCATCACCAATCCAGACTACCCATCTAGATGGGCTTCACACAACATGTCTATGCCGTACTCCACACTTCCGACCCTAGATGCAAACTCAACCACGAATCGCTTACGAAATCCACCTCTTGGTGGAGGATCCCACACACATGCATAAAGAAAGGACTTCGATGTCCAAGAAGGAGATCGTTACCCTTGAAGATTGCTTCGGCGCCATGAAGCAGCTGGATGGAAGTCACAGCCTCGGCTTTGCCTTCACGAATCTCCTCTCGGATCTTCGCTCCGCACTCCGCAGCTCCTCCAGCAGCTGGTTTCCCTCCTCCTTTCCTTCCCTTGCTCTCCCTTTCTCTATCTCTCTATTGAAATGAGATGGAGAAGAAGAAGGTGAAGATGAAGAGGATTTATCCCCATTCTCCAGCCTTTATCCACATGGAGAAGCCTGAACCACTGGATCCAGAGTAAGGGAAACGAATGGCCCGGATTTACCCAAAAATACCCTGAACATGGCCTGACACGCCCTGTGAAACGCCCGTGTCACAGGCCGTGTCACTTAAGCGGTAGTCAACCGACTCAAATCCAACCAGTACACAGTCGTGTGGCACACCCGTGTCACACTCTACATGCCCGTATCATGTCTGACACGCCCTTGACCAGTAGCCGTGTACTTTACACATCACAGGCCATCTATCCCGAGAAGGACACGGCCACGGTACACGACCGTGTCCAATGCCATGTACCCTAGGACACACCCATGTCCCGCATCACACGCCATCCCGCCTGAAACCCACAAGGGACACGACCTGTGACACGCCCGTATCACAGGCTGTGTACTCCCTTTGCTCGACACTCGACGATCGTCGAGCACATTTCATCGACCGTAGAGGGGGGGGGGGGGACACGCCCTCTGACATGCCCGTGTCGCCGAGCGTGTTCCATCCAAAAACTTCATCGACCGAATTTCTTCGACAACTTGACCAACTACTCAACCCAAGCACGACACGCCCTATGACACACCCGTGTTTCAGGCCTTGTCATCCAAGCTTTACCCAAACTGGGCTTTGGGGTGTAACAATCCTCCCCTCCTTTAAAAAATTTCGTCCCCGAAATTTGGCTCAACTCCAATCTGCTACAATATCACTCAATGTTGCACCAATCGCAACCAAGCACTCGAATACGCGAGCTGGGTTAGAGCTCATAGGCCACAAATTATCTCACCCTGAAGCATTGCATAAGCTAAACAATTCATACAACACATACATACATCCCTACTCCCCAGTTGTGCACATTCCTCATAACATTCATCGAAACACCTCATATATATATCATGATTAATCGATCACTAAGAGATTTCAAGTGTGCACCACCATGTGATATAGATATACAATCGTATCATTATTTAGATTCCCATCATCACATATATGCACAGTAGTAGTCACATCACCCAAGTGCTGTACATCACTATTTTATATGTCCTTCCGCTCAGCCGCCTGATTTTGTAAATATCATTTTATAGGCTCTTGAAGCCCCAAATTGAACACTCACGACAGAATTTCACCAACTGAGCTTTGCGACTCTTGCACTTCCAAATTATGTAATCGAGGTTGCGTCCGGGATGCAGATGACTCGGCCACTGCTTTACCCTTTATAAGACGCACCTATCTTTTTCTCACTCCCTGCAGGGGTATTCCAACAAAATTTTGTGATATGTCCTTGCTTCCGACAATTATAACATATACGTGTATAAACACGTCCCTGCCCATAGGTCTCCCCCGAAGAAACAGTCGACGGAGCTGAATCAATATACCAAAACCTTTTCTTCTCTCATTTTCTAAACTCTGATGGCTCTGACTGCGGCACTTTGAATTTTGGCTTCTCCACTGCCAGTCTCTTCTTCTCTTGTACCCGTTTCAAATCCTTTTCCAATGCACGGGCCGTATCAACCACTGCTTGGAAGCCTTGGTTCACCGAACTCGGGAGTGCCAACTGTAACTCATCCCGCAGTCCCTCATAAAAATGATTTATCTTTCGCGCTTCCTCCACGAAGGTAGACACTGCATATCACCCTAGTCTGGTAAACTCATGCAGGTATGTATCAATATCAGTCTCACCCTGCACTAGATGTTGGAATTTGTTCTCCATCGCAATCCGCTGCGACACCGACAAGTACTTGCCGAGAAACAATCGAGAGAATTCATCTATTGAGACCTCCGCTAAACCTCGACCTGCCAAGTGATGTACCTCAATATCATCCGACCACAGTCTCGCATCTCCATCCAACAGAAAAGTGGCTAGGGTGACTTTTTGTTCTTCTGCAGTCCTGATTGCAGTTAGGATCCTCTTTACTTGAGCCAACCAATCTTCTGCCTGCGTTGGGGGAAAGCACTCCACCAAACGTAGGTGGATGAAACTCCATAAAGTGCTTCAAGGACTCATCCATTTCTTGCTCGTCCAACGCAACTACAGTACGCTCTTGCCTTGCATCAGGCAATACTGGCACCCCTGCAGGCCTTGCCTGCCCAGTCGGCTGTGCCTGTAACACTGCTAGAACCATTTCCATCACCACCCGTATGGTCTTAGCCGAAGGAGGCGTAGGCGCTTCAACGGGTGCTGCACTCTCATCGGATCGCTGGCGCTCCGAATGCCCAACACCACTCCTCGCCACCTAGCAATGTACAAAACACCATTAGTCAGCCATGTCATAATGGTACTTATATATTGACTACACACTCATGCCCCTTACGTGTATGATATACATTCCTAGTGGACATTCGTGAGGTCAATTATATTGTCGCCTCACAAACAATCTCAACATGACTCTGATACCACTTTGTAACGCCCCCACTCGTCACGTGGCATATAACGGTGGGTCCGGAAGGGGCCCCACGCCATATGTCACAGACAAGCGATGAAATTACTTGTGGAAATCAAAATCTAATCGCATCCTAACTCAATACATTCTAGCACAACATTTTAAGTTACCATGAACTCAACTCAAAGAATGTCCACTACGATATAAACTCCACATTTATATCAACATCAGAAATGTATACAACTCACACACACTGGCCTGAAGGCCTTACAAGTTCCTCTTTACACAAATATATTTTCGTACATCGGCACGCATGCCGGCCACACATGAAATCCAAACATGCTTCGCATGGCCTTCAAGGGCCTTTAACAGCAGTCCATCCATTCCTCTTATTTCATTTCAAACAGCAGCACCTGCAAACACATATCCACCCAAGAGCGGCAAACAAAGTAACGGAAAGCTTTAGATGACCACTTATAACAACCCTACCCCTTACCCGGGGTAGTGGTTCCTTCCCTCTATGCATTTCCATAATCATATGAATCAACACTACCAATCACAATCATATAAAATATGCTGGTATCCACCAGACGCTCCGTGCACTCAGGACACCTTCTTAGTGTACCGGGTATCCCAATCGTACACCGCCTATCAGAGGTTCTTCACTTGTTGGTTGGGCGGTTCAATCCTAGTCCACCAGCACATATGGTGGCGACATCCTGTCCATACCACTCAGAGGTACTAACCTCACAACATCTACACACAAGCAGAGCAGATTGACCCACACCATGTAGTGTGGCAGCCAGGTCTATCGAGGCTCCCCCGGCATTACCACCCATCGACCCCTCACCTATATCCGATCGACCCACACTATGTGGTGCAGCAAGTAGGGTCCACCTCACATCCTCCAAGACATTGCCACCCATCGATCCTCACTAATACGGATCAACCCACACCATGTGGTGTAATAAGCTAGGTTCATCTCGCGTTTCCCCCAGCCATGCTACCCGTTGATCTCTCAATATAACCAGGAGCTTATTCAAAATCTCCTTCCATCCATAATCCACATCCAATCATACATTCATTCCACAACATATAAACCTTTCATCACATCAAATCCACAGAGACTTCTCCGGTTTACCCATGATCATCACCAATCCAGACTACCCGTCCAGACGTGCTTCACACAGCATGTCTATACCGTACTCCACACTTCCGGCTCTAGATGCAAACTCAACCCCAGATCGCTTACAAAATCCACCTCTTGGTGGAGGATCCCACGCAGATGCATAAAAAAGGACTTCGATGTCCAAGAAGGAGATCGTTACCGTTGAAGATCGCTTCGTCGCCATGAAGTAGCCGGATGGAAGTCACCGCTTTGGCTTTGCCTTCACGAATCCAGTCTCGAATCTTCACTCCGCACTCCGCAGTTCCTCCAACAGCTAGTTTCCTTCCTCCTTTCCTTCCCTTGCTCTCCCTTTCTCTACCTCTCTCTTGAAATGAGATGGAGAAGAAGAAGGTGAAGATGAAGGGGATTTATCCCCATTCTCCGGCCTTTATCCACATGGAGAAGCCCGAACCACTGGATCCAGAGTAAGGGAAACGAATGGCCAGGATTTACCCAAAAATACCCTGAACACGGCCTGACACGCCTTATGACACGCCCATTTAACAGGCCGTGTCACTTAAGCGGCAGTCAACCGACTCAAATCCAACCAGTACACAGCCGTGTGATATACCCGTGTCACACTCTACATGCCCGTGTCATGCCCGACACGCCTGTGACCAGTAGCCATGTACTCCACACATCACAAGCCATCTATCCCGAGAAGGACACGGCCACGGGACACGCTCGTGTCCAATGCTGTGTACCCTAGGACAGACCCATGTCCCGCATCACATGTCATCCCTCCTTAAACCCACAAGGGACACGCCCTGTGACACGCTCGTGTCACAAGCCGTGTACTCCCTTTGCTCGACACTCAACGATCGTCGAGCACATTTCGTAGACTGGGTAGGGGGGAGGGACACGCCCTCTGACATGCCCGTGTCGTCGGGCGTGTTCTCTCCAAAAACTTCGTCAACCACTCGACCAACTACTCAACCCAAGCACGACACGCCCTGGGACATGCCCGTGTCCCAGGCCGTATCACCCAAAATTTACCCAAACTGGGCTTTGGGGTGTTACACATAACCCTTTAGGAGGACCCTTGGGTCACTAAGGATTCATTAGGGTCAACCCAAAAGGGGCAAGTTGACCAAAGTCAACCCAAACCCTAATTAGGTCAAACTAAGGTCACACTTGGTCAATTGACAGCCCCTTAGCCAAAGGGATCAACTAGACCTTCCTAAGTCCTAAGAGAGGCCAATGGGTCACTAAGGACCAACAAGAGAGGCTAAGTTGACCCAAGTCAACCCTAGCCCTAAAATGGTCAAAGTGCCCTAACTAAGGTCAACCGCCCTACAAGGTGCCCAACTGACCCTACCCAGACCTTCTTAGCCCTTAGGAGTGGCCAATGGGTCACTAAGCACCCATTGGGACCAAACCAAAAGGCTAATTTGACCCAAGTCAAGCTCAAGCCAAATCCACTCAGGCTAAGCCCAACTAGGGTGACCCACTAGACTCATGAGGTTTAGAATTACCCAAATGCCACCAATTTTCTGGAAGTGATGACTAGGAGAGAGAAAGCTATATTTTTCCCTTTAATAGAGGAGAGATAAAGAGAGGAGAAAGAGGCCATTCATGGCTTGAAGGACAAGGGCCTTCTCACTTCACTCCATTGATTTGATTCATCTCAACCATCAGTGCTGAGAAGATCAAGAGACTTTCTAGGCACTTTCAGTGGCGGGATGCAGTGGACCAAACTTGGCTAAAAACCACCACCCAAGGCCATTAATGGCATTGAAGCCATGACCCATCCTCTCCCCCAATTGAGCAGCTTAAAAGATTCCCCAGACCTAGGGCAGCCATTTCCAACATTCCATTGAAGAATTCGAGCCCTTCTGCTATACTATTATAGAGCACCCACAAGCTCAAAGTCTGGCAATGGAGGCACGGCGGTCGGCTCGACTCCAACTCTCCCAAAAGATCCTATCCCTCTTCTCTCTTCTAGTGGATAGATCTCAGTCTATTGGTTGCAAGTTTTGGGGCCAATTGGACCTAGATCTGGGTGGCCAAAAGCTTGGTTTTTTGAAGCTTTTAATCCAATCCTAAGGCCGGATTCTGGCCACCTCCGGCCGGCCTACCACCGCCTATCGCCGACCGCCACCTCAATGAAGGTGGTGGTGGCATTGGCCGGCCGGGGCGGGGTTCATGTGGCCGAGAAATCACCTCCCAAAATGTCTAGGATTGGACAATCGGGACCGTTGGCTCAAGGAGGAAGATGAGCGGATCCCGTAGGTTTCTGCTTTAAGATTCGTGCCAAGTTAATATAATAATTCCTTTTATTACATTTTCTGGTATTCAAATATGGAGTGGATATATTAATTTATTAAAAATACTTAGACACCACTACCGTGAAAACAAATAACATAAAAGTTGTATCCCTTGAAGTTTACTTTATTTTAAAATTGATTTCAACCAATTTGGGTCATTGGTTTGACCACAACACTCAAAATGGTGCAGACTATACATATGGCTAGTTAGAGATTAAGTTGAGTGCCCCCACTAAACCATTTTTCCAAATGACTTGAAATTTTGAAGGGGCACCAGTCTTTTCTATATCTAAAACATATCCAAAATGGAAATTTTTGGAAAACAATTGCATATAGTTTTTGTAAAATTTTAATAAACAATGTATGATTTAACTTTAGGATGTAATGACCCCAAAAGTCCACAAACTTTTGGTGGCTATATGACTCTGATAAAAAATCTCAGCTCAATTGGGTTTGATTTGAATAGGTTTTGGTGTGACCAAAGTGTGGCCCGTTAAGGCTAAATTAGGGCAAAAGTGTGCTTGGGGCATAGAGGAGCCAATTCTCTCCCAAAGGGGTTGGAACTTTGGCCAGAGCCCCAAGGTCAATAAAAACACCCTCCCATGGAGTTTTAGATAGATTGGGGGTCGATTTTCCCTAGGACTCTAGTTCAAACCCTAAGGTTGAACTTTGGGGGTTTGTGAAGGACAAAGAGTGATATGTCCTTGTATGGACTTGGAGCTTTGTCCATGTATTTATAATGTGATAATTAACCCTAGGAAGAGTTGTTAGGACTTCTAGGAGCTTCATCCCTCTTGAAGTGACTTAGGACAAAATAGTGCAATCTTGTTCATGACTTTATTACATATTCATATGACTTTGAAAAATCCTAAAATTTTAGAAGTGGTCATATATTGATGAAACAAAGCTCTTGAAATTTTAGTGAGAATTTTAGGTCAAAATTTATGATACTTCATTCACATCCTTTCTAGTTGCTCTATCAATTCAAGAATTTATTTTGAGCTATCCATTCACTGAAAGCTTATGAAACTTGGTTGGAGAACTTTTTAGGACATCCTTACGATCTGAGAATTTTTGCAGAAGTTTTAGGAAAATGTTCTTAGTGGTTACTTCACAAGTCACTAATTAATGATTGGTTTTAAATGATTTATTTATGTGACCAAATGATATTAGGAATTGTAATTTTTGGTCAGAAGTCTTTTATGGTCATTTTAAAGTTCTGGTAATTTTATCATGATTTTCGAATGAATAATTTTGGTACTTCCTTGTTTACTCTACTATTGTGAATAATTAATCAATAATTTGTTTTGGGGTTAAAACCTCTCGGGAAAATAATGAATCTCAGTACTTAATGTTATTTTGATGACATTCACTTGACATAAGTTTTTAAGTATCTAGAGAGAAAAGTGTACTTGTAGTTCAAAAGCTTTCTTGGCCTGATTTTGTAGAAAAGTTAATAAATACTAAATTAATTAGGAAAATTACAAGTTTGTGTATTTTGTCTAATTATGTGATGATAGACCCACAATATTGATTCTAGGGCTCTTGGAAGAATATTTGAAGGGGGTCACCCATCATGCTCATCATATAGCTTAGGTTGGTCTACATATAATAAAATTGTAGAATCATGATAACATGTGGGATGGTCAAAGGAAGTTAGGTTAATAATATGCTTATTTGGTAAGGTGAAACAGAGAGCTTCATTAGGAGACATGATGAAGAGGGTGTTGGTTTGGTTAGTGTTAAGTGGTGCTTGGGATCGACAAAAGATCATCTTTCCTGGGGATAGAGAGAGTCAAAATACATTAGTGTTGGATTTAGTATAACATTAAATGGGATTGGGACCTTGGTAGATACCAATAATAGTAAGTGCCTTGCGAAAGGGAGCTTTGGGCCTCAACCCATCGTAGTTCCTAGTGCCCCCGAGAGCCCTTCACAAGGAATTCCCTGGCTAGTCCGAGGTTAATCTAAACTGTAAGGCTAAAATGAAAACAAGAGTAATTAGCAAATAAACTAGGACTTCACTTTCTTTCACCCCGATACTTTGGGAGGTTCGTTTGGCTAGGTTGGCTGAGTGGTAGGCTCGGTGGTTGTGGAAATAGATAGGTCAGTCTAGGGAGCTGACAGCCCGGAAACTCATGGTTGCATGTGCATAAAAGTGGTGGGTCTTCAGTATTTGACAGTCGTTCACACCGATGTCGGTACGCTGACTCAGCGGGTGTGGTGGACACTTAGCCAAGAGAAAGTCTAGCGGTGGGTCAACATATTACGTGGATACCATAATTGTGTCCTTCTCGGGCGTATGTAAGGGCTAGGCCTGGTAGTGTGAATACCTATCTAGGACTGCGGTGGCCCGACCTACTGTCTCTATTTGCCACTGCGGAGGCTCCTGAGAGTGATGCTAGCCTCCAAATAGGGGGAACTAAAGGTCTGTGTGTATAGGGTTATGTGCATGTGTTGCATTTACATGCATCATGTCATAACATTTCACTTCACTCATACTTGCATACAACCTGACACCCCATCACATAAATTAGTATGAGACTTTTTATACGATGAGAGCCTTGCAAAAGACACCTTAACTTATAAGTTTGTATGGACATTCATATAAGTTAAGTTTACTTATTTCTTAGTTTTATCTTCATATACTTACTGCTCTATTTTACTTGATTACTCTATTGTTTGCCTTAGTATAGAATTGTTAGCTTGCTTTACTTTCACAGCTATGTAGATTCACTATATGCCTGCTAGAATAGGTCCACTGTCATCTGCTTTTGACCACTCTCCACCTTCATAGCTTTCCTATCATTCCTCCCGCATGGTGCCTAGGAGCCACTGGGGGAGGGGCGGAGGAAATCAGGATTAGTCTTTTAACTAATGGTCAGTGGAACAAATATTTCAGGGGCTCTGGATGGGAGACAGGGACCAGCAACAGGAGATGTAGAACCAGCGGAGAACGATGCACATGGATGTGGTCCAGTCTAGTACCGGAGCACGAATCTATGGCTCAGTGAGTGGTAGTTTTTCTTAGCTTTTGCGAGAGGATTGTAGTGAGGATTTGCTGTACCGTGCATAAGACCATTTATATTTCGTACCTTTATTATCATGCGGACATTGCTGTGACTTTTATCGTATGTTTTATGTGATTATGGACTTTACTTAATCTGGTTGCACTTCTACTTCTTCATGATCTTCGTCGCCGACATAATATGCATTTTATAGTGGCAACCTTCTCGTGTGTCGGTGTCACCGCAAAGCGGCGGTTCGGGGCGTAAGAACCGGTAGCATAGCAAAAAATAGGTGGTCTTACATGATTGTTCAAATCAGAGATAATCCAGAGGACAAGGATGAAGAAGATTATGCGGGTGAAGAAAAGATGGATACCACAACTGAGGGGGAGAAAGAGCAGTTAATTGAGGATATAGAGGATAATATTCTTGATCACCTTTTTTATTCCGATCATCAAGTTGAGGGTGAGCTTTATAAAGAGGGCCCTACTCAGGGATAAAGTTTCCATATATCCCAAGTGGCTAAGACATCAACTCCAATTCATTTGGATGATGAAGGGGACCATGGGATAAAATCAAATCTCGTTGATATTGATACACAACAAATGCTCGATTCTCTTCCATCCACCAGTACGTCTGACAGTTCCGTACTCTCTGCAATTAAAGCTCTACTAGATTAGCAAGCTACAACACTAAAAGTTATATTGATTATTCAATAAAATGAGTTAAAGTTGAGGTTTAATCTAAGGTTCAGAAAGTCAAGACTGAGATCATGGTTGATCAAGATTATCTGAAAGGTTAAACAAGCCATATCAACAGAGAAATTACAAATTTGTTTTACTTAGCTGCAAGCACAGTCATGCAAAATGTCACCACTCTGAAATCAATGGCTGATAGCCTAAAGGATATTGCACTAGACTTAAATATTGTAAAGAACTGGGTAAGCCAAATTGATGAAGTAATCAAGGAGGGTGTTGATCATGTTGAACAATATATCTACTCCATATAGGTCCAGGCTATAGAAATGGCAATTGAACACAATAATAAGATTATTGATGATATTGAAAATGTGTTTTGAAGAATGTCTAGCAGATTTGAAGCTAATACCCTACATCTAGACTATAGAATCCTTGAAGAAGCTAGAAAGGGGGATAAATTCAATGTTGAGCAAGCCCTAAGGGTCCTTTAAGGAATAAGTATTTCCCTAAATGTGCCACTGCTGGAAAAAATAGGCCAAAAGATTTTGATTTTCCAGCAATAGAAAGAGTTGCATAAGATGCACAACTAGCTACAAGGAAGAAAAGATATGGTCTGATATTACATGAAGATTTCATGTCCAAAAGGAGACCTGAACATGCTAATGATACGGATTTTAAGTACTGGAGTGATCACTGATGGATATTATAAACATTATCTGGATTAACCATGAACAGACAATAAAGGACATTGACAAAGTGTTTCCTTCGGAAGAATGGATAAATCATTTAGCGAGGAGGTCTCTAAAGGAGAGGATTTTCAAAGAAAACTTGGTGAGGCGGAATAACCCAAGAAGGATACCCTACAAGTACATTCCCAAACCCTTTTTGTATTTCAAAGACAAGACAATAAAGTCAAACAAGTTGAGAGAAGGGATACTTCTCAAGGAGAAAGTTCAAGTTCTGCTCCCAAATGGAAGTGGATAGAATCTGCAAGCATGTCAGAGGATAAGCATCCAATTCTCTATAATCTAAAAATTATTTTGATGTAGTTATGATAAAACCATGCAATGGACTTATGTATCTCATCTGGACATCTTATTTTATATTTTAATATGAAATGTTGTGTGCATATATGCTTGTTACTTTAATGTTCATGATAATATTTAATTTGATAGTTGTCGGTAATAATATTTTTACTGATGATGCCTGTGTTGAAAATTTGATCTGTTATATTATTGTCAAATATTGATTTATTGGTTAATGCAGCTTAGAATCAAAATGTGTTCTTCCTTCTTCAAATAGGGCGAGACTGTTGGGAATATTGCCCTGAATATTCCTAGATTTGTAGAAGCATCACCTACAATGGTTAGTGCATATTGTATTTGATAGTACATTTACTTAATATATATGCAAGATTATTGACTCTATAATTGGTTTAGAGTAAAGATGTGTTATACCGTTGAGCTGGTATACACGTGTCAACTGTTTCATTAATATACCACTGAGTAGCTATATCAGTTGTCAAATGTATCATTGACATACCGCTGATAATAAAGTCCCGTCATAGAAATACCGTGGAGAAGCCACTAAAAGATGCAGAACTCAACATCAAGACAGATAATGCTGAGAATAAAGTCTCCACTCAATGATATAATGGAGAAGATTCAAAATGTTACTCTTGATCCTGTATAGACTGGTGGGATAAAAATTTGGTGGTGGCACAAAAAGTTAGGATAGACTATTTTATTCTTTTCCATGCTGTTGAACAGATGTTTTCTGAGGCCATTACAAATTGTCAATGAGTATAAAGAGGAACTTTTAGGGTAATGGAAAAGGGAACTTACACAAAGTGAAAATCTAGAGAAGCTCAATGATGACATGAAAAAAAGAAGAAGATAGTTCTTGCTTAACACTTCCAAAAGGACAAGAAGAGTCATTCATTTGACTCAAGATAGATCTTCCATCTGCTAGAGAAGAATATCAAGGTGGAGCAATCCCTAACCTATGCAATCTGAAGATTACTCTGTTCATGTACCAACTCCAGGTCTTACCGTTAAAGCAAGAACAACATAAGTGCTAAATCTTTAAGGTCTATTTTTTGACTTCTATTATAATAATTAATTATACTTTTCTGTAAGTCTTTTGTGCTTGATTTGTAGGGCCTTTGTGCCTGAGTTGTAGGGCTGCACTCCCAACTTGAGATGTAGGATTTTTGTATAAATCTGAGGTAGGAATTGAAGATAAGTCTGATGTAGGAAACTAGGAGAGTTTTTGAGTTATAGGAGTTCGAGGACTCTGAGGTAGGGTTATGTGCCTGAGGTAGGGCATCTTGAGAAGCCTAAATGTAGGGCCTGGGTACCTAAAGTAGGGTATTGGAGGAGACCTGAGAAATCCCAAAGGATTTGAGTTGTATGATCTTTGAGCTGAGTATTGGAGGAGATTGCCTACTCTAGCTCATTGCTAGATAGGTGTGAAGGGAAATTGAATATACCTAGACCTTATGAAACCACTATAAATCATTGTGTTCATGTTGTGTATGTGTTTATATTTATATATCTACTAAAAGTTGAAAAGAACTAATTAAAGTACATGCCACCTATTCAACCCACCCACTCTAGGTGAGTTAGACTACCACTAACAACAAACTATCTTTAAGTGTGCTATAGAAGAACTTACCAAGAGATCACCCATCGTAGAACTACTCTAGCCCAAGCATGCTTTACTTTGGAGTACTATCAATTCTCATCACCAATTAAGCTAAAACTCAATTAGTGATGAGAAGTGAAAGTACTCCATAGTCATGCTTGCTCAGGCTATAGTAGTACTGAGATGGGTGACCTCCTGGGTACTCCCCATGCTACACTCTTAACTGGAGAGTTTCACTCATCTAAGGGAAGATGTGACCACCAACAACCCGCCAGTAGGTTGGAGAAGGGTTAGGGTGCTTGGGCTGCAGCCCGGTAATGTACTATGCGCGACACACCCGAAACGGTCCAGTTGGGACCGGGGGTGTTACCTGATAACATACTATATATGGCACGCCCGTAAAGGACAAGTGGGGCCCAGGGGCATTACCAAGTAACGTACTTTGGTCACGGTCGTTATGTTATGTCTTCTTGGTTTTTGTCATATGAGGTTCAGACTTTTTCAAATAGGGGGGAGATTATTTGAAATATTGTCCACAAGATTACTAGTTTAATGAAGGCCTCAAGATGAAAACTAACATCTTATATTTGATGTATATTTTAGTTTTGGTGTGACAGGGCTAACAAAAGTGCATGGCTAATGTAGTGTTATCCTTATGGTTACCCAAATAGGGTTTTGCCCTAGTAACTCACAAGGAGAAAAACTCATGTAGACCTCTATCCTAATTCTATATTAGACATGTATCTATCATGATGATAGACACTAAAGTTAAAGGAATTCGAATGTAGGAACTTAAATTTTACTAAGTCAAAAATTGAGTGTATAGGATAGAAGGCAAAGTGTTTTGTTGACTGCCTCATTTAAATGCTTTAAGGAAACTGTATAGTACATCGATTGTGTGACTAAAGAAAAGTATGACTGCATCGATTTGAAGCCAAGTCAGTTATTGACTGCATCAACTGCAGGCTTCATGAAGATTACCGACCACATCGACTACAGGTTTTATGAAGTTTATCAACTGCAACATTTAGAAGGCCTTATATAAACTATCGACTGCATCGACTGCATCATATAAAAGACTATAAATATTGTCGACTGCAATAACTACACAGTGATAAGAAGATTTCAACAGAGTTAAATGGCTAAGGTATATGTGTATTTAGTCAAGTACTTATGTTTTTTATTGTGAATGAAGATCCACATATATGTGTATATGTGGATTTCCTATTCTAGCTCATTGCTAGATAGGTGTAAATGAAAATTGAATGTACCTAGACCTTAGGGAACCACTATAAATCATTTTGTTCATGTTTTGTATGTGCTTTTTATTTATATATCTGCTAAAAGTTGAAAAGAACTAATTAAAGTACATGCCAACTAATTAAGTACATGTCAAGTACATGACCCCCGCTCTAGGTGAGTCAGACTACCACTAACAACAAACTATCTTTAAGCGTGCTATACAGAACTTCCCAAGATGTCACCCATCCTAGTACTACTCCAGCATGCTCGGGTTGGAAAGAGTTTGATAAATAAATGGTTTGGGAAAATTAGTCAATAATTGATTTGATACGATTTGGTTCTACAAATGATATTATTGTGAAATCCAGTAGGGATATGCTTCATTATAATCAGGATAATGACATAAGTTCTGGAAAGAGGGTGTGATGTCCTATAATTGAATGTATAACCCGTAGCTATGTTATCATGCTTGATGTGTATGTGAAGTATCATTATATTATAGTGGTTATCATATGGTGTTACACTTGTTGTGAATGCTTGATCATGTTGAAAGGAATAGGATGTGGTTAATACATGGCCATGTGATATGATGATTAATGGATTGTGTGTAGTAGTCCACTGCTTAGAGTTGTGTCTCCCTAAAGGTAATAGTGTGGGATTGGTATGCTGTATAGGGTGGCTTGCAACCTATGTAAATGATGAACCATTATGTGGTATGGAAATGTGAAACGGTTGGAAGTGCGTGTGTGTTTCCTGCACTGGAATGATGTGTTGATAAGGGACTCAGTGTGAAGCCCTTGCATACTGTTGAGCACATGATGTGAATAATATAAGGGACGCAGTATGGAGCCCTTAAATGTGAAATTGCATGCGGTGTGAGTTGACATGCAGTGTCATAATCCTGGGTTAAAGATAGTGTGACAAGTCTACGAGCTCGCCAGTCGTCACACTGACGAGAGTTGACAGATAGACTTGGACAGTTGGGCCTTGGTCCTCGGTGCTTACTTCCCAAGGCACCCTCTGTACCAGTTGACAGTTGGCCTTCGTCCTTTTGGTGATAAATTCCCAGAGGCACCTTCTGTGCCATGTTGAAAGGGCATCGTATGGATATGTTCTTGGCGCACACCTACTTAAGACCCCTCTGAGCCATAGTACGCATGCGAGCTCCGCTATTATGTTCTTAGCATTAAGGTGTATGGAGGCATAGGCTTGGTAGTGTGGATGCTCGCCTATTAGTGGAGAAGACTGCTCCACTGTCACCGTCTGGCCACGACATATGATGCCTGAGAGGTTATCTAACTGCTCGAAAAGTGGGAACTATAAGTCTGAGTCGACATAGCAGTGTGTGTCTGTGTGTGAGCATGGGTGAGTCATCACATTACATTCATGTAATTGCATTGCACCACATAAGATCCTTATCATATAAGTTTGTATGGGAACTCTTATATGAAGAGTTACTTTACTGTTAAGCCGATCCTTAACTTATATGTATATATGAGCATTCATATAATTTGAGTTACTTTCCTGTTATAGTATCATACTTGTACACTGCTGTTGATAGTAGAACCGCTAGTGTAGATTGATATACTCACTTGTTTTACATGTTAGATACTCTGATATTGATTAGTCTTATACCACCTGCTTGTACTTATGCTTACATATATATACACAAGCAGTCGTGCACGGGGGACCCCGTGTGGGCAACATTCGTCGTGGGTGCAACATTTGTCGAGGGGGTGACATACGTCGTAGGTGCGACATTTGTCGATGAGGCGACATTCGTCGTGGGTACGAAATTTGTTGAGGGGGCGACATTCGTCGTGGGTGCGGCATTTGTCGAGGGGGAAACATTCGTCGTGTGAGCGACATTTGTGGGGGAGGCGACATTTGTCGTAGGGGCGACATTTCTCGAGCGGGGGACATTTGTTGGGGGGACAATATTTGTCGGGGGGACCACATTTGTTGTTGGGGCGACATTTCTCGAGGGGGCAACATTTGTTGTGGGCGATATTTGTCGAGGGGGCAGAATTTGTCGTGGGGGCGACATTCGTCGTAGGGGCGACATTCGTCGTGGGGGAAACATTCGTCGTGGGGGAGACATTCGTCGTGGGGGCTACATTCGGCGGGTGCGACATTCATCGTGGGGCCGACATTCGTCGTGGAGGCGACATTCGTCTGAAAAGTTAAATCCTAATCAAAAGTACCCCGTGCGTGGAACATTCGTCGTGGGGGCGACATTTGTAGTGGCGACGACATTTGTCATCGGGGCATCACTTGTCATGGTGGCATCACTTGTCGTGGTGGCTACATTCGTTGTATGTGTGTGTGTGGGGGGGGGGCGACATTTGTCGTGGGGGCATCACTTCATCGTGGGGGTGACATTCACCGTGGGGGCAACATTAGTATGAACAACTAAATCATGTTTTTGTCCTAACTATTAATCATGTTTGCTCAGTAGTTATCGTTGAAGTCGAAGCCCTTCCTCGTTTACGCTGGAATGGCTCACCCTGGTTTAGCAGTAGGAACATAGTATTGTACATTACAATTCAAAAAAACCAGTGTATGAGTTGTTAGAAGGGTTGAAAGGGCTACGACTAAGATTAAAAGCAGTGCATGAGTAGTTAGAAGGGTTGAATGGGCCACGACTAAGATTAAAAGAACATATTATCGGACATTCAGACATTAGGGCTTATTACTCTACTGTACACAGCCTAAATTTCAGGATATTAAAGTGTCACTGTCATATGAAAAGGAAATCAAATGAGAGCAGAGGGGAGAGATAGAACACACTTTCAATGAGAGCAGAACTTGAGGAATACGCAGCTCTGGCCTCGCAAGTTCTGTAGGATGCGCAGAGCATTGAGTTAAACTAAAAAATACAAAATGAAATTTAAATCCCACTGCAGATTGCTGAAAAGGTAAGGAGATTAAAAAACCAGCATAAACTGTATGATGAGTTGTTATTATTAAAATAAGATACAAATATATCAGCATAAACTGATAGAAAATTATATCTCCAAATATATCAGCACACAAATACAACTGATATGATTTCCCCAAATATATCAACATACAAATACAAATGATAAAAAATTATGAGCTCACAGCATAAACTGATAGAAAATGATGAACTCACAACATCAAATGAGTATTAAAATCTTAATTAGCATCAAACAAAAAAAATAGAGAGTAGCATACATACAATGATTTAAATTGAGCAATCATACAATGATTTCCCATTTATGACAGAGAGGACAATGAGTTCTCCACTGTTTTAGTTAGCTATTTAGCTTGCAGCACAAATTGAAGATCCAAAGTTCAAGTGAAAATTACAGATATACCTGTGTGCTGAAGATGCGAAGCCAAGAACAAAAATAGGGTGGTGGTTGTTTAAAAATACCCAAAATGCAAGATAAAAGTCTGCATATGATGACAAATGTAAACACAATTTGATGAACTCAATAAAAAATACTCATAAAGTTGACCACAACAGAACTAAACTGAACAGTTTGCTCAGCTTTTTTTTATAACCTTGATTAAGGCTAATAATTGAACCAACGAAGAACTTTATGTTTGTTAGGAGGTTATGAACTATATGTTGGGCCTTGAAAGAAACCAAAATCAAATGCTTACTCATTATATATAATATTAAACTGAATCATATCAAATGCTTACTCAGTATATATATTTAAACTGAAAACAGAAACTAAACTCGTATGCATATGCAATCACGATTTAAATGCGAGTGCGAGTTGCGAGCCTATTTATTGGCAAATCACGATTGAAATGACAAACAAATCGGAGAAGCTAAACTCATATGCAATCACAGAAAAGTGTCGATGAGAGGGAGAGGTAGAGAGGCAGAGGAAGTTACCGAAAAGTAAGTTTTAGGAACCACAAAGCTGCGAGCCCATTCTGTGTTGCGGGAATGGCAGACATGAAACCTGAGAAGAAATGAACAGTAAGATGGTTGGAGGGAATGATCATATAAAGCAAACAACTTAGCATGGCTTAAGCATGTCCTTAGGAGCTTGAAACAAACTAATTTAACCCCTCCAAGCTTATCACAGAATCATCTTCTAATTTAACCCCTCCAAGCATTTAATCAAATATTTACTAAAGAATAAAAACCTCAACTTATATGAACCATCACGGGTGTTTATAGAACTTACTAAACATGCACATAATCATATATGGTATAAACATATAAGATATTTTTAAAGTTTTTTCTGCAGTAGTTGATTAAATGTTCAGCAGTTTTTAAATGTAAGCATATAAGATATTTTTGAATGTCAACATACATCACCATCTTCATTTTGGCTCAATAGTTGGTTGTTACCCAAGAAACTGCTAACATTAGAGATATTAGAAACACACTAAAATTGAGCATGAATGGGGTTAATAAAAGAAACTGCTAACATCTGAGGTTAAATTATGATTTTATACCATGATTGCATATGCTATTTTCAACACGAATGTGGTTAATAAAAGAAACTGCTAACTGCTATTTTCAGCACGAATGGGGTTTAATTATGCAATCAGCAAATGCAATCAACAACACAAATGGGGTTAATAAAAGAAACTGGTAACATATGTTATTGTCTTATTGCCAATATTCAGCATATACAATCGAAGCAGCGATGAAGGAGCAGTGCAGGAGGGCAGCGACAGTAGGGATTTACCAGAGAAGAAGAACTGGATAAGGGGCACTGCAAGAGGGCAACGATCAAAGCAGCGAAGCGATCGAAGCAGAGACGACGTAGGGCTTGCGAACACAAATGGTGTTAATAAAAGAAACTGCTAACATATGTTATTGTCTTATTGCCAATATTCAGCATATACAATCGAAGCAGCGATGAAGGAGCAGTGCAGGAGGGCAGCGACAGTAGGGATTTACCAGATAAGAAGAACTGGATAAGGGGCACTGCAGGAGGGCAGTGATCAAAGCAGCGATCAAAGCAGCGAAGCGATCGAAGCAATGACGACGTAGGGCTTGCGATGGCGTAGGGCTTGCGACGACACACGACTGCGACGGGCTTGCAAATGACGGAGGTGTACGCGATCATCGACTGCGTAGGGCTTGCGACGGCTTAGGTCTTGCGACGATACATGACTGCGATTGGCTTGCGAGCGACGGCGTAGGGCTTGCAGAAAGAGGAGGAGATGTTGCGAATGACGGAGGTATCGGGATTTTGACGGAGCTTGCGATTGACGGAGCTTCCCTACCTGCTCGCAGAAGAAGAAGTCGGGTTTCGCGACGGGCTTGCGAGGGAGCTGCCCTACCTGCGCATAAGAAGACCGGTATCGGGATTTAGTCGCGGGAGGAGGAGAAACGGTGACGTGAAGTCGCGGGAGGAGGAATCGCGATGCCCTAGCTGCGTAGAAGAAGAAGAGGGATATCGGGAAGAAGAAATCAGTCCTCGCGATTTTGAGCTCGCTGAACAGTGCCGGGTGCGAGGACTTATGTATTAATTAAGCGTTAATTCTGCTAAAAGACCAAAATACCCCCAATTGAACTCACAAAAACAGTTTTTATAAGGGCATAATAGGATTTAAATGTTACACCATGCCCTGATTAGGGGTTTCCTTATAGTATAAAGATATATTGTACCCTTCTCCTTTCTCCGCCCGTTGCCTAAGATTCGTTGGGGGGTCGGATGTGATAGCTACTTCATCTTATGACTAACAGTTACTTTGACTTCCTTTTAGGAGGAAACCTGTTGGATCCCTAGTTTGATTTGAGCTAGGTTCACTAAGTTAGGATCTTGTGACCCATCATGTATAGCCCGGATCATAGTTGTGTCCTAGAGTCTAGGACAAGTCCATAGGATCAACACTGCATGGACCAGCGATCATCAGACTGCCAGAGACTCAAGACTTAAAGATTTTACAAACTCAGTAAAATGAGTTCGACGTTCGTCGAACTCAGGTCAACGATAGTCGTGCTCAGCTCGACGATCTCAGAGAAAATTCTCTGAGCTGAGCTCGACGAACTTGATTCTCAGGTCGATGATCTTTGGACTCTACCTTCAGCATTCCAAGTCCATACTTTATTCTCTAGACTCCAGTCGACGAACGTAGTTCTCTAGTCTACGATTTCTGGGTTCTCTACTTCCACTTATTAATCCCACAGTAGATTTAGCACATTTGTTGAAAAGTTTTGATACTGTATTTTTGAGCTTCCTTCCAGCAGATTATACTAAGCCATCTTTGGCTATTGTCCCCTATTCTTCACCAATAAGTCCTACAGTTGCCAAACAACTCAAAAAAAGTTTTGCTGCTCCAGAGCTCACAGTCATTCCATCCCCTCCAGAAACGTTTTCTACACTAAGCTTTGTGATGGATGACTCTCCTATGCAAGATCTTGATGCTTTGATCTTGGCTGACATTGAAGAAGAGAATAAGGCAGTTGATGAAAGCAATGTCATAGTCAGCTCTCCAGCTCCAGCTCCTATTGTAGTTTCTCCACCAGCTCCATCTCAGACTGAGAAGCATATTATTTTTACTAAGGACCTAAAAGCTTTGAATGATCTATATGATAATCCTCAGGGATCTGATGATGATGAGGAGGAGTAGGATGAGGATTCAAATGAGGATCCAAAGAAGAAGAAAGTATCTAAGAAGAGGAATGCACCTCCTCCTCCTGCTCCTAAACCAAATCCAACCAATGACACTCCCTACTATATCCTTTAGAAGATAACTCCATATAAAGGGATGCAAACTTGGATGTGGTTATCCAAGAATGAATAGAAAGAGAGGAAGAGAAGCAGATGATATTCCCCTCCATCAACTCATAGATATAGAAAGGACCCTCCTCCACCTCTTCCTCCAGCTGCTGGTGCTTTAGGCACAACTTCTCAAAGTACTACCCAATTTCAAACTTATCAAAGACATCAGGGTAGGTCCTCATTTTCAGAAAGTAGCCAGCAAAGACAGTATCCATCAGGGAAGCAACACCAATCTCAATAACAGCAGCAACATCAACAACAAAAACAGCAAAAAGTTCCTGAACATCAACAAGCTGAAAGCTCTAACAGACCTCCTTCTCCACCTGTACCTTTTGAAGATCCAGAAACAACAACAACTGATAGGATGGCAAGGTTCCAAGAACTTGTTGGCCTTTCTATGATCAACAAAGCCAAAGCTGAAGGAAAGGATCCCTCAGAATATACAATAATTTCAAAGTACAGGAAAGAAGAGCTCAAAAGGTTTGAAAAAGCTAACAAATTTTTCAATGTTGATGATTACATGAAATTGCACCCAGAAGCAGTAGTCCCCAGAGCCACATCTTTGAAGATTATAGGGGCTGCTGATATGACCATGACCAAAGTGCAAGCTGCTGATCCCAACAGGGAAATTATTTTTACTAAGCTAGGCGACAAGATCAAAGAAGAGAAGCCAAAAGAGAAGAAGCAAAAGAAATGAGTTTTGAACTATTTAATTTTTATTATATTTATAACTGCTTTCATATTTCTGAACAAAGCTTATCTGTATATATATATCTGCTGCATATGTTCATTTTCTCTGCGAGATATATGTTTTTCCTGCTTTGTTTATTTTTAGTTTAGTCAGAGTCTGTAATTTGTGACCTCACCCAAATAGGGGGAGATTGTTGGATCCCTAGTTTGATTTGGGCTAGATTCACTAAGTTAGGATCTTGTGACCCATCATGTATAGCCAGGGTCATAGTTGTGTCCTAGAGTATAGGCCAAGTCCTTAGTATCAACATTACTTGGACCAGCCATCATCAGACTGCCAGAGACTCAAGACTTAGAGATTTTCCAAACTCAATAAAATGAGTTCGATGTTCGTCGATCTCAGGTCGACGATAGTCATGCTCAGCTCGACTATCTTAGAGAAAATTCTCTGAGCTGAGCTTGACGAACTTGATTCTCAGGTCGACGATCTTTGGACTCTACCTTCAACATTCCAAGTCCAGACTTTATTCTTTAGGAACGAATCGACGAACGTAGTTCTCTGGTTAACGATTTCTGGGTTCTCTACTTCAACTTATTAATCCAGAAGCCTCTCAGTTTTATAAGTCCAGGATCATCTTCAGTCGACTAATTCAAGATTCTTAGCTCGACGAACTTCGACCACTTTGGCAAGAGTTATGAAGTAGCAGTTAGTGGTCCTCAGCTCGACAAAACAAATTCTCAGTTCGACGATTTTTGGATACTTCAACACTTCACACCAGAAGCAATTGTGTCGAAACTTGGGAAAGATTGTGTCCACACCAGAAGACACACATAACATCTGTCGACATCAACTGTGTCGACACACAGGACTTGTGTCTACACACTTCAGATTTCTGTCAACATAACAACTATGTCGAGACAAGAAGCAATTGTATCGACACACAGGACTTGTGTCGACACATCCGACAAAGCCAGTTATCAGCTCGACGAGCTCCATACATAGAAAAGGAAAAGTTTCTAAAGAATGCAGTTCTGTTTTAGCTCGATGATCTTGGAACTCAGCTCGATGAACAGAAGTCATCTGGTCGGCGAACACAACTTCTCAGCTCGACGAACTATGAATCAGCTCGACGATTTCTGTTATCTGTTCGATGAATCCAGACTTAGTCATTTCCATCCTTCTGTCACCTTCTTACTGCAATAATTATTATATAATTAATGTTCAAATATTCTCTGAATATAACTGAAAGTGCAAGTTAGATCTGATATACTCTAGAGGGGGGGGGGGGGTGAATAGAGTATGGTGCTCACTAAAAACATTTCACAACTTTTGTTGTATTCCTAAGTGAACAGGGAAGCAAATAAAATAAAGTAAGCACAACAACTATCTAAACAGAGATCAACACAGAACAATCACAGAGCAAAGCCAGAAAACAAAATAAAAGAAAAGAGTAACCAGATGACACAAGGAGCTATAGTGGTTCCCCAATCAATCTGGGTACATCCACTCTTCTACCACCCTAGGTAGGAATCCACTGCAGGATGAGTTGATCAGGTGTCCTGGGCACCAATGAGCTTTTGATAAGGTGCTCAAAAACCAAATCTCAAGTCTTTTGGAAGGAGACTTGCAACCAGAATAATTTTGAAGGGATTTAAAACCCTGTACAGGAATTGGAAAGAAGGTGATAGTGTCTTCTCTGTCAATAGTCAGAGAGAAGACTTGTGGATTGATTGTAGCAGATCTTGCTCCCCCTGAGATCTTGAGTTAGTCAGGAATGTTGGAGCACTGCTTCAGGGTGATAGGTCTTCAATGACCTAGAATGCCTGGACCAGAAAAGCTTCAGGAACTTCTTCTGACAGATAGAACTTTGTTGTCCTTTGAAGGTGTCCTGAGAATAGAGAGAAGAAGACTCTTGATTGAATTTGATTGTTCTTCTTCTTCTTCTTGAAAATGTTCCCTAGTCAAGGCTGATTGCAGTCAAGAACTTTTGATTTTAGAATGATTGTTCTTCTCTGCAACCTCAGAGTGTCTGTCTGATTGTGTGTATATGCTTGTTGTACTGTGTGTCTGTCACTTTGTTACTGCTTGATGCTTTTCTTTCTATGTCGCTCTATGTCTGACTAAGGAACATTCAAAATTTTAATGTTGAGCAGTAATTGTAGTCGGCTTTGCAAAGAATCAGCAGTCAATGACTTTCCTAACTGTCCCATGGAAAAACGGCATGTAATCGTCCATAGTCAATGCGCGTTCTAACGGTAACATTCCGAGAAGATCTGGCAATAAATGTTCAGGAATCAGCGCCAAGAAACGGGACGGGAAACTTGAAGAAAACCTAGTCTGGATTCGTCGAGCGAAGAACACAATTCGTCGAGCTGCACTTGTGTTCGTCGAGCTGAGCTTGAGTTTGTCGAGCTGAGCTTGAGAGAGTTCGTCGACCAGACAATCTTCATTCGTCAAACAGACAGACTTCATTCGTTGAGCTGAGAAAAGTTCTGGACTTAGGCAAATACTCTCCATCTGCTAAAATGATCTGTCGACATAAGTTGGTGTCGACAGATTGATCTTGGTGTCGACACAAGTCCTCTGGTGTAGACATAAGCGGGTGTCGACTGATATCCTGGTGTCGACACAAAACCTCTGGTGTCGACCTAAGCTGGTGTCGACACAAACCCTAAGTGTCGACACAAATTCTCTGAGTCCAGAAATCGTCGAGTAGAGTACAACATTCGTCGACCTGAGAAGCTGACTTCGTCGACCTGAGAAATTGACAACTTGAGGTCCAAGTTCATCGAGCTCAGAATATAATTCGTCGACCGAAGCTTGAAGCTGGACTTAAAAAAAATTGAAGTTGTCCTGACTTTGGCTTGATGTAGAAACTGAGTCTTCGTCGAACAGAGAACACAGATCATCGAGCTCAGCACTGAGAATCGTCTCACGATCGTCGACCGCAGAACTCCTTTCGTCGAGCTGAGTTCGACGAACATCGAACTCACTTTACTTGGTATTGAAAACTTGTTAGACTGGAGTCTCTGAAGGTCTTGTTGAAAGCTGGTCCATCTGGAGTTGAGCCTAAGGACTTGACCTAGACTCTAGGACACAACTTGACCCTGGCTATACATGATGGGTCACATCCTAAGTCAGTGAACCTAGCCCAAATCATCTAGGGATCCAACAATAACCGTTAAAAGGAACATTTATTATGGTCTTCTCCAGGATTATTGCTTGCCGTTTTTCTATGGGACAGTTGGGGAAATAATTCAATGCAGTTTATTCTCAAGGACGTCAACATTGATTGTGGAGGAATTCAAATTTCGAAAGAGAATTTCTTGATAGAAAATATAAAAGAAATTTCCTCTCCTTCCTGGACAAGAAGAGGACATACACAAGAAGAGAATATAGAAGAGAAAGACACACAGACAGTCAGTAACACAATCATTCTGAATCAAGGAATTCTCTGCTCTTTCTTTCACAGAACTCTGATGCAGAGAAGAAGCCCTAGACCAGAAGAACATCAACTATATGAAGAAGAAGAACAATCAATCAAAAATCAAGAGTCTTCATTCTTCAACTCTCTAGGGCACTTCAAAGGACAACATCAATTCCATCTGTCAAGAAGTTCCTGAAGATCTTTTCTGGTGAAGGCTGATAAATATTGAAGACCTATCATCCGGAAGCAAAGCTCCAATTTTTCCTGAACCATTCTACATCTCAGGGGGAGCTCTTTGCTAATATCATTTTCACTTTAGTCTTCTCAGTTGTATATTGAGAAAGAGGATAATATCATCTCTCATCCCCCACTGTATAAAGGTTTATAAATCCATTCAAAAGTTATTCCTAGTTGTAAGTCACCTAACCAAAAGACTTGAGGTTTGGTTTTTGAGCACCTGATCAAAATCTCATTGGTGTCAGGCACCTGATCAACAATCTGAGTGGATATCTACCAGGGTGGTATAAGAGTGGATGTACCCAGGTTGGGGAACCACTATAATTTCTTGTATTGTCTGGTTGCCCTTTATTTTTGTTCTTGATGTGTTTTTGCCTTTTTAGGATTGCCGTGTTTATACTTTATTAATTTTATTATATAGTTTTTAGTTACAGCAAAAGCTGTAAAGTTTTCTAAATAATTTAAGAATAATCTATTCATCCCACCTCTAGAGTATTTCAGATCTAACACCTCACTTTCAATTGGTATCAGAGCAGGATTCCCTTGGTTGTGCAAGCTAACCCTTGAACCAAAGATCCTGAGTTAGATCTGTCTTTTCATTCCCATTATATTTATTCTCACACAGCATGGCACATAACAAAGATTATGCAAGCACTAGACATCCAGTATGCAATCTGAATAAGTTTGCCATCTGGAAGGCAAGAATCAAATTGTACATGAACTCTATTGATGAGGATATCTTTAATTATATTTTGACAAGTCCTCCTCAAGCCACTGCCTCTATATCTACAGCAGCTTCAGCACAAATGCAGTTCCACCACCTGAGTGGACTGAAGCTCAGAAGAAGGCCAAAATTGTAGATGCCAAGGCCATGAATATTCTGGCCCAAACAATGTCTGATGACATTTTTCAAAAGGTGGCTGAATGCACATCAGCCAAGGCCATCTGGGATTCTCTAAATCAAATGGTGGATGGATCTGCAGATGAAAGGAAGGACAGGAGATCCAATCTCATATCCCTATATTAGAATTTCAAGAAGGAGGAAGCAGAGACAGTAGCTGATATGTACAACAGGTTAAGCTCAATCATCAATGAGCTAAAAACCTTGGACAAGGACATCACCCTCACTGAGGTGAATGATAAGATCCTTATTTGCTTCCCAAGCTCATATGATTCAAGGATCTGGCCCATCAAGGAGGGCAGAAGCCTAAATGAGATTTCCACTGAATCTCTTTTAGGAAAGCTTAAGTCCTATGAACAACTGATCAAATCTAGAGAGGCAGCTGAGCAAAGAACACGTCCTCTAGCAAGAAAAAACAAAGCATTGCATTCAAGGCTGCTAAGGAGACAGAGACTTCAACCATAAATGAAGAGCTGATGAGTCTTTTTGCCAAAAGATTCTACAAAATGGCAAGGAAAGACTTCAGGAGAAAGTCATCAAGGCAGGATGACAAACTAAGGTATGACAAAACACCAACTAAATAAGTGATGTGTTTTGGTTGCAGGAAACCTAGACACTTCATCTCTGAGTGTCCAGAGAATCAGAAGAAGGAGAAGAGAAGAGAGAAAGATACCAGAAGACAGAACAACAACAGGCCTTCCTCCAGCAAATATAAGAAGAAGGAGAAAGGCTTTGTGGCTTAATCCTGGAGTGAAACTGAGGATAAATCATCATCTTCTAGCTCCAGTGAAGATAAAGAACAGGCAAGGGCCAAAGAGGTTTGCCTCATGGCCATTGATGCCTCCAGGAGCCATTCAAAAGAAGAAGATTCAGACAATGAAGCAGTTTCAGATTCTGAAGCTGACAAGGTATTATCTTCCTTTGATTTCAGTTCTGATTCATTTAAATCTGAATTTAAAACAATCTGCATAGACTTAATTAACTCAGAAAAAGAAATTAAGACTCTTAGCGAAAAATTAGGAAACCTAGAGAATGTTAATTTAGAAAATAATAGGTTAAATGATGAATTAACCTTAGCTAATGAACAAATTATATTGTTAAGGACTGAGCTATGTGAGGCTAAATAACTTGAGGAATCTATCAATGGGAGAAGCCTCAAGCTGATGGACATCACAAGTACTGTAAATGCCAGATTGAATGCTAAGCTAGGATTGGGTGCATCATCAAGTTTGCCCCCCCATTATCAAGAAGAACATTCTGACAACCCCTATCAAATTTGTTTCAGCTAAAGGAAAAGAAATAATGAACAATAAACAAACCTTAGAAGTTGTTCCAAAATCAATAGGTCAAAACAATAAAAATCAGAAAAGCACAAGTAAAAATAAAGTTCAACAAATTTTGTCGAACTCAGATCGACGAAATGGGGGCAGTTCGTCGAACTCAACTCGACGAATGCTGAACACAAATATTAGCTATAATCATTCGTCTAACTGCAATCGATGAACTCTATATGGTTCGTCGAGTAGAGGTCGACGAATGTGGGGCACAGAAAATGAACATGTTTATTCTCTGTGCAGAGATAACGATCTCATCCCAATTCGTCGAACTCTGGTCTATGAACTTACAACAATTCGTCGAATCCAGAAAGACTTAATAAAAATGATAACTATAACAACAACTCTAATAATTCTAGGAAACCATTTAATCCTATAGCTGATTGGGTAATACCACCTAGAAGATATCACCCACTAGGATATAAATCTCAACCTGAATTTTCTGTTATATCCAGTTTCTCTTACCAGCAAAACGAAGGACCCAAGGTAACCTGGGTCAAGAACAATTAATTATTTTTCATTACAAGTGAAGATCTGTCCAGTAAATTATCAAACATGGTACCTGGACAGTGGATGCTCCAAGCATATGACTGACAGCAAGGACATCTTACACAACTACAAGTCCAAGCTGGTACCAAAGGTTATCTTTGGGGATTCAAAATGTGGCCAGTCTGAAGGTTTTGGAGAAGTAAAGATTGGAGAAGTCACATTCAAGAAAGTGACTTATGTTAGAGGACTCAAGCATAACCTCATCTCTATAAGCCAGTTATGTGATGAAGGTTATCAGGTACACTTTAACTCATCTTCTTGCACTATTGCTAATAAAGAAAAATAAACTGTTTTAATTGGGAATAGACAATATAACATATACTTAGTTGATTTTATTTTTGCCAATTCGGATATCTGCTTACTTAATATAACTAGTAATCAAAATGATTTATGGCATAAAAGGCTAGGTCATGTAAACTTGAAAAACATTGCTAGGCTATCAAAAGACAATCTTATGAGAGGTCTACCTTCTGGTCCCTACAAGAAGGAAGGTCTCTGAAGGGCTTGTCGACTAGGCAAGCAAACTAAATCTATTTTTAAATCTGTTAATAAAAGTGATTCACCTAGGATATTATACTTTCTACACATGGATCTCTTTGGACCCATTGTTGTATAAAGCCTAGGAGGGAAATCCTACACCTTAGTTATTGTAGATGACTTCTCAAGGTTTACTTGGGTGTCCTTTCTGAGATCTAAGTCAGATACCTTTAAGGTTCTTACAGATCTTTTCAGGACCATACAGATTGAGTTCTCTACTCATGTTGCATTGATCAGAAGTGATCATGACACAAAGTTTGAGTATCTTCTTATGCATGAGTTCTGTGAGAAGGAAGGTATCAGACACTATTTTTCAGCTCCTAGAACTCCCCAACAAAATGGGGTAGCTGAGAGGAAAAATAGGACACTAATTGAAGCTACATGTACATTACTTGCAGATGCTTACATGCCACTAACCTTTTGGGCAGAGGCTGTAAACACTGCAAATTATGTCCTAAACAGAAGCCTGATACATAAACTACAGAATAGGACTCCCTATGAATTACTTAAAGGGAAGAAACTTGAAATCAACTATTTTAAAGTATTTGGATGTATATGTTATATTCACAACAACAATAAAAGATACATTAAAAAGTTTGTTGCTTGCAAACTGGAGGTCTGGTGCTTGCATAGTCTTTGTTCTGTGCCATTGCTGTGTATATAATATAAATAAAAATAAAGATAAAAGATGAAATCTGATCTAACACAGGATCTTTGGTTCAAGGGTTAGCTTGTGTACACCAAGGAATCCAAACTCTGATACCAATTGAAAGTGAGCTGTTAGATCAGGAATACTCTAAAAGAAATTTTCTCTTCTTTTCTGCAATATAGAATAGAAGGGTAGACGAGAGATTGACAAACAACATAGACATAATCAGTCTGCAACAAGAAAAACTCTGCTCTCTCTTTCTGAGCTCTGATACCAATTGAAAGTGAGCTGTTAGATCAGGAATACTCTAGAGGGGGGGGGGGGGGTGGATAGAGTATTCAGGGTTTATAAAATTTTCTTCTGATTTAATCTAGTGCAGGAACAAAATTAAAACAACAATCCTAACAAACACCCACAACACAAAAAATAAAAGAAAAGAGCAATCCAGACAACATAAGAATTTATAGTGGTTCTCCTAAACTTGGGTACATCCACTCTTCTACCACCCTGGTAGGAATCCACTCAATATTTTGATCAGGTGCTCAAAAACCAATACTCAAGTCTTTTGGTCAGGTGACTTGCAACCAGGAATAACTTTTGAAGGGAGTTATAACCCTTTATATAGTGGGCGGTGAGAGATGATTGTGTCTTATGTTTCTCAATATACAACTGAGAAGACTGGTGGATATTTGATTTTAGCACAAGCTCCCCTGAGATATAGAATGGTTCAGGTAGAATTAGCCGTGCTTCAGGGTGATAGGCCTCTAGTAGTACAACCTTGATCAGCAGCTGTTCAAGAACATCTTTGATAGATAATGATGTAGTTGTCCTTTGAAGTATCCTGGAGTGTTGAAGACAGAAGACTCTTGATTTTGATTAGTTGTTATTCTTCTTCAGATAGGTGATGATCTTCAAGAATATTGCTTCTTATTGTGTCAGAATTATGTGTTGACAGACAACAATGAATCTCTTATTTCAGACTGACTATTTTCTGTATCTATCATCTCTCTGTATTGTATATCTTGTTCTGTCTGTCTACAGGAAGAAGAGAGAAAATATCTTTTATATTACCTGTCAAAAATGGTCTTTCGAAATTTTGAAATCCTCTGCAATCAATGCTGACGGCCTTGAGAATAAACGATATTGAATTATTTCCCCAACTGCCCCATGGAAAAACGGCAGACAATAATCCTGAAGAAGACCATGATCAATGCTCTGTCTAACGGTTATATTCCAGAGAATATTTGAGCATTAATTACTTAGGAATTATTGAGTAAGAAGGGGACAGAATGATGAAAAATAACTAAGTCTGGATTCTTCGAACTGATAACATAAATCGTCGAGCTGAGTTCACAGTTCATAAAGCTGAGTTGCTGTGTTCGTGGACCAGATGACTTCTGTTTGTCGAGCTGAGTTCCAAGATCATCGAGTAGAGAGCAGAACTATATCCTCTAGAAACTTTGCCATTTCTGTGTATTGAGTTCGTCGAGCTGATAATTGGTTTCGTCGACTGAAGTTCAATAAAATATTTCTGGACTTAGAATAATTTCAGATGCTTCTGGATGAAAGTGTTGAAGTGAAGTATCCAGAATTCATTGACCTAAGAATTGGTTTCATCGAGCAGAGGACCACTAACTGCTGCTGGATAACTCTAGCTATTGTGGTTAGATGTTGGGTACATTGGTCAAATGTACCTGATTTGAAGAAGCCTCACCTAACTCAATGATATACATCATAATGTATTTGATGTTTGTTTGAGTTACTTGTGCAGGTTAGGTTTTCGTTTTCACTTGACTGAAGCTAAAAGTTTCTAAGTCCATGTGTCGACACCCAGAGGGAAAGTGTCGACACTTGAGAAAGCTTGTGTCGACACCCAGACAAGCAGTGTCGACACTTGAAGACTTGTGTCGACACCTGAGAAGAAGAGTCGACACCAGACAGAAAGTGTCGACACTTGGAGCTGTGTCGACACTCAGTGAAGAAGAATGCAGAAAAGCTGTGTCGACACTTAGCAGAAGTGTCGACACCTAGAAGAGCTGAGTCTACATCAGAAAGTGTCGACACTTGGAGTTGTGTCGACACTCAGCAAAATTCTGCAGAGACTAAGGACAAGTGTCGACACTCAACACAATGTGTCGACACTCAATCAGCAGAGTCAACACATGAAGATGTGTCGACACTCAGCACAATGTGTCGACACACACTCAAAGGAGTCAACACTTGAAGTAGGTGTCGGCACTCAGCACAATGTGTCGACACACAACCAGAAGAGTCAACACTTGAAGAAAGTGTCGACACCCAGCACAATGTGTCGACACTTAGTTGAAGACTCTACACTTGAAGAAAGTGTCGACACAAGGAGCTGTGTCGACACTTAGCAAAGAACAGAAAAGTTTACAAAATATTCTAAGTACAAGTGTCGACACTAAGGGAATGTGTCGACACTCAGCTGAAGAAACAAAATTGAAGACTTGTGTCGACATCAAGAAGCAGTGTCGACACTTGACAGTTTCAACACATGAAGATGTGTCGACACAAAGGAGATGTGTCGACACTTAGAAGAATTCAACAAGTTACAGAAGATCAAGTACTTGTGTCGACACTTAATTTCAGTGTCGACACTTGAAGAAGAATCTGTGTCGAGACATACAAGAAGTTGTGTCGACACCTTGTAGACTTGTGTCGACACTTACACAACATGTGTCGACACTTGGTCTATAAGTGTCGACACTTAAGAACAGAAAGTCTCGACACTATCTGACAGTTAGAGAATTTCAAGAATTGACTGGATGACATGACAGCTGCCGTTCCAGCCGGTTTACAGCACTTGTCAGAGATGTCAGAAGTCAGTTATGAACCGGACCAGCCGGTTACCATGAAGAAGGCCTATAAATAGGCACAGACTGTTTACAGAAACTGTTGTTGTTGATAAGGTGTTAATAAGAAGTTGTTGAAGCTATTTGAAGTAATTGATCAGATTAATCAAGTAATCAGAAAAGTGGTACACAGAGTATCAACACAAGAAGATCTGGCAGTCCAAATGCAGATCTAAGAAGTTGGAGAGAGAGCTCCAATCAAGAAATCAGTCTTTGGAACTAAGGCTGAGAAGAAGGATTCAGAATCATCTGGATCTCAAGAAGCAGAGGTCAAGGATCAACTGCAGAGGATTCAGACTAATTCAGTTCTACTCAAGAAGCTTTGAAGGAAGCTAAGTCAGTTTGGATCTAGCTGAGTTCTTCCAAGAACTCTTCAAGAAACTCTCAACTCCTCTCTTATTTTCTGAGTTGTAGAGTTAGTTATTGTAATTCAATTTTAACTTGTAGGATCCATTGGATCTGAGTGAATTGTAAGCCTATATTATAAAAGCTGAGGGTAGGGCTTGGTTGCCTGAGTGTAGGAGTTGAAGAACTCTGAGTGTAGGCCTTAATTGGCTGAGTGTAGGCCTGGGTGGCTGAGTGTAGGCCTTGGTGGCTGAGTGTAAGGCTTTGGGCCTGAGGTGTAGGAACCTAGTTGGGTTCTGAGATAGTGGAGAAGTTTGGCCGAATCTAGTACACTGCTAGATAGGCGAAGGGGGAAAGTGGATGTACCCAAAGATTGGGGAACCACTATAAATTTGTGTGTCTGCTGTGCTGTGGATTAGCAGTTTATATTTTGTTATTGCTGTTAGCTGTAGAAATCTGTGAGATAACTGTTTTGCTGCCAACAAAGTTTCAAAAAGGTTTAGGTCACCTATTCACCCCCCCCCTCTAGGTGTTTAGGTACCATATCTTTCAAGTGGTATCAGAGCCAGGTTCCTCAAAAAGGACTAACTGTCTGAGGAGATCCAGTTTGGCAGATTCAGTGTAAGTCAGAACACAGTTTCAAGAAAATCAAGAACATGGGTTCTTCAGAGAATCACAAGGAATTGAGTTCAATGAAACTGCCCATATGCAGAAAAGAGATCTTTGGGATCTGGAAAGAAAGGTTTAGGCTATTTATGGAGGCCTCTGACCCTAGAATCTACATCACAGTCAAAGAAGGGCCATATGTGCCCATGAAGGTTTCGGTTTTGGATACTACACAGAGAACTCCAAAGGATTTCTCTGAGATGACAAAGGATGAAATTGTCCTAGCCACTATGGACAAGAGGGAACAAAACATTATAGTAAGTGCCATTGATGATGCCACTTTTCAGAACTTAATTCACTGTAAAACAGCAAAAGAGATGTGGGATACTCTCATTGTCTATATGGAAGGTTCTGAAGAAGTTAGGCAAGATAGGAAGTCCTTGCTTAATCAAGAGTATGAGAGCTTTAGGCAAGGAAGAGGAGATAGCATCACTGAATGCTACAAGAAGTTCTATAGAATTGTTAATGAACTCATGTCCTATGGAAGAGAGTTCACTAACTATGAATTGAATGATAAGTTCTTAAGGTCCCTAACCAAAGATTGGGACACCAAGATCTGTGCCATCAGAGAAATGGCAAAGTTGGGAGAAATTCCTCCTCCCACACTGTTTGGCAAGTTGTTGTCTTATGAGATGCAGCTGTCAGTGAGAAAAGAGGAGGAAAAATCAACAAGGACTGAGCACAGGGAAAGGACTGTTGCCTTCAAGTCAGAAGTACCTAGAAAGGGCAGGACTAAGTCATCAACTCCTCCTCCAGAGGTAGTTGAATCAGAATCTGATGAGTTTGTTAGCACAAAGTCTACAAGCAGTGAAAGTGATGAAGACTTTGCTGCATTCACCAGACATTTTCAGAAATTCCTGAAGAAGAAACAGTGGAGGTCCAGACCTTCATTTTCCAAAGGGAAAGAAGTCCAGTATCAGGAGAAGAAGCCTTCAAAGAAGGACAAGAAAAAGACAAAGACTAGCAAGGCAACTGGGTCTAAGATAGTGTGTTACTGCTGCAATAGACAGGGTCATGTTATTGCAGATTGTCCTGAGAGAAGAAAAGAATCCAGTGACAAAAAGAAGACTCACTTCAAAGGAAAGAAGGAGAAGTCCTTTGTTGCAAAGAATGAGAAGACTCTTTCAGACATTTCTTCTTCAGACACTGAGACAGATGCTGAAGCCTACATAGGGCTATTTGCTGAAGAAGAAGAAGAGTTTATGCAGATCATGGAATCAATCTATGAACAAGAAGAGTGTCAGTGCCAAGGACTGATGGCATTGACTGAAAGTACCAAAATCCTGGAGCAGGCAGGACCTAGTCAGGTACAAAGTCCAACTCAAAGTTCAGATTCCAGTTCTAGTTCAGAGTCAGATTCATCTTCATCAAGTGATGGAAGTGTTTCTGAATCTGAGGGAGATATTCATCAGCTCTTAGATGAATATAAAGTACTGTTGCAAGCCTATAAGAAAAGCAAGACCCTAGCCAAAAGTCAGGCAAAGGAGATTGCTGATCTCAAGGCAGCTGCAACAGAATTTGAGAAGAAATTTGATCAAAAGCTTAATGAGGTAGCCAGGCTGAAACACATTACTGTGATTTAGATGGGAACTATCACCTATAAAAATGATCAAATTAAGAGACTGGAGATCAATCTTCAGAAGGAAAGAGAGCTAGTTGCTAGGTTTTCAAAACCTAAATCAGTGCTACCCTTGATTGATGAATTTGTTCATCATAAAGGAAAGGCTGGATTGGGTTTTATTAAACCAGCTAGGACTGTTCAGGATCAGTCCAAGTCCAAGGGCAAAGCCCCAACATTCAATAAGCCTGCTGTAGTCAAGACAGCCAAGTCTGTACCTAAGCAAAGGTACAACAAGTTTGAATGCTGGTGCTGTGGCAAAGTTGGCCACTTTGCCTTGGACTGTTGGCACAATGCAAGTGCCAATGGGAGTAGCAAGCTACCTGGTGGAAAGCCAGTAGGTAGCTATGTCATGTTGCAAACTAACAATCACCAAGGACCCAAGTTTACTTTGGGTTCTAAGGTTCATTAATTTGTTTTGCAGGTGAATCCAAGTGGCCATACCCCAACATGGTACTTGGATAGTGGATGTTCCAGACATATGACTGGAACAAGGGGACTACTGAAGGACTACATTCCAATCAAAAATGGTCCTAAAGTGACCTTTGGTGGTTCTGAAAAAGGAATCATCAAAGGGTTTGGTAACATTTCTTCAAACCTTGTTACCATTACTCAGTGGCTTATGTTAAAGGGTTGAAACACAACCTTATAAGTATAAGTCAGTTAAGTGATGTAGGGTATGACATCTCATTTGTTAAAAATGGTTGTCATATCAAGAGGTCAAGTGATCAAGAGATCATTTTGACAGGATATAGAAAGAGGAATGTCTACTGTCTAGACATCATGGTTGAGAACAATGGTTCTCCTGTTTGTCTTGTAGCTGATGAGACAGTCTCTCATTGTGTCAAGTGGCACAAGAGGCTAGCTCATCTTAACTACAAGACTATTAGCAAACTCTTTAGCAAAGAGTTAGTGAGGAATGGTCCTCAAGTTAAGTGTGTTAAAGATGGCATTTGCTCAGCTTGTCAAAAGGGCAAGCAGACCAAATCCACCTTTAAAAGCATTGAGAACAAAGATGCTGTGAGGTGCTTATACCTCTTGCATATGGATCTCTTTGGTCCAATGCCAGTTCACAGCTTAGGTAGGAAGGTCTATACCTTTGTAGTTGTTGATGACTACTCAAGGTTTTCCTGGGTGTTCTTCTTAAGGCAGAAATCTGAAACACCTAGTGTCTTCTACAGCTTTGTCAAGCAAATTCAGAATGAACTAAATAGTACTGTGGTCAAAATTAGAAGTGACCATGGTACTGAGTTTCAATCTGAAAGCATGACAAAACTATGTGAAGACTTTGGGATTTTTCAAGAATTCTCTTCACCTAGAACACCTCAGCAAAATGGCATTGCTGAGAGGAAGAATAGAACCTTGATAGAGGCTGGTAGAACCCTACTTAGTGATACATCACTGCCTGAGTATTTCTGGGCTGAAGCAGTTAACACTGCATGCCATGTGATAAATAGGGCTACCATCACTAAAAGGTTAAATAAGACCCCCTATGAAGTTGTGAAAGGCAGGAAACCAAACCTATCCTATTTCAGGATTTTTGGTTGCAAATGCTTCATACTTAACAATGGGAAGTCTTACTTAACTAAGTTTGCTGCCAAGTCCCAAGAGGGAGTGTTTGTTGGGTACAGCAATAATAGTAAGGCTTATAGAGTCTACAACTTGACTACACAAGTTGTAGAGGAGTCTGTGCATGTAGTTTTTGATGAGACAAAACTTATTAACAATGAGTTGTCTAGCAATGTATGCAGCCCCACAGGTCTTACTAAGAAGATGGACAAGCTAACCATAGAAGATGTACCTGCTGCAAGACAGCAAGTAGAAGAAGATGGCTTATGTCCAGGGGGAGAACTACATGTACCAGGAGCTGAAGAAGTACAAGGAACTCAGCATGATGAAGATGCTGTAGAAGTACAACCAGAAGTAAGGATGCCTCCAGCCAACAGGCATCTAAGAGATCATCCAGTAGAGCTGATTATTGGAGATCCAAGACAAGGTGTTCAGACAAGGAGCAGAAATCAGAATGCTGTAGTATATTCAAGTTTTCTGTCTCAAATAGAACCTAAGAAATTTGAAGAAGCTATACAAGATCCACAGTGGACTGAAGCAATGCAGGAAGAACTTAATCAGTTCAAAAGGTGCAAGGTTTGGGACCTGGTTCCTAAACCTAAAGATCACAATGTGATAGGAACAAAGTGGATCTACAGGAATAAGTTAGATGAACAAGGAGTCATCATTAAGAATAAAGCAAGATTGGTTGCTAAAGGTTATAGGCAAGAAGAAGGTATTGATTTTGATCAAACCTTTGCTCCAGTAGCCAGACTGGAAGCCATAAGGATGTTCTTGGCCTATGCAACCTATCAAGGATTCAAGGTATACCAAATGGATGTGAAGTCAGCATTCCTAAATGGTAATCTAAAGGAAGAAGTATATGTGGAGCAGCCTTCAGTTTTTGTTGATCCTACTCTTCCACATCATGTCTATAGACTTAGGAAAGCATTGTATGGGTTAAAGTAAGCTCCTAGAGCTTGGTATGAAACCCTATCTAGTTTCCTCATTGAGACCAAGTTCTCAAGGGGGAAAATAGATAAGACTCTATTCCTTAGGGAATCTAGAGGCAAAGTCATACTTGTCCAAATATATGTAGATGACATTATATTTGGGTCTACTGAAAGCAGCCTTTGCAAAAAGTTTGCAAAACTTATGCAAGGTCAATTTGAGATGAGTAGTATGGGAGAACTGAAGTTTTTCTTGGGTCTCCAAGTTAAACAGACTGAAAGTGGTCTATCCATATGTCAGTCCAAGTTCACCCTAGAACTCATAAGGAAGTATGGTATGGATTCATCCAGTACCATGAAGACTCCTATGGGGTCAAGTATGTCTCTTAGCAAGGATGATGCAGGGAAACCTGTAGATGAAACCTTGTATAGAGGGATAGTTGGCTCCCTACTATACTTGACTGCAAGTAGACCTGACATCATGTATGCTACATGTGTTTGTGCCAGGTATCAAGCCTGCCCTAAAGAGTCTCACTTGACTGCAGTCAAAAGAATATTGAGATATCTAAAGGGCACACCTTATCTAGGCCTCTGGTACCCTAGGAATGGAGATTTTGATCTAACAGGCTATTCAGATGCAGACTTTGCAGGATGCAAAGAAGATAGAAAGAGCACTACTGGATCCTGTCAATTCCTAGGTGGAAGACTCATTTCATGGAGTAGTAAGAAGCAAACTAGTGTGGCTATCTCCACAGCTGAGTCAGAATATGTAGCTGCAGGAAGTTGCTGTGCTCAACTTCTGTGGATTCAACATCAGCTAGAAGACTATGGATTTCAGGTAAGTAGAACTCCACTTTTCTGTGATTCTACAAGTGCTATTTCAATAGCAAATAATCCTGTATCACATAGTAGAACTAAACATATTGAGATTAAATATCACTTTCTTAGGGAGCATGTAGAAAGAAATGATATTGCACTTGAATATGTTAAAACTGATAATCAGATAGCTGATATGTTTACTAAGCCCTTAGAAGAAGCTAAGTTCAATAGGTTCAAAATTGAACTAGGTATGATAAACTTAGACTAAGTTTACAGAACTAAAAATTGGCTAAGTAAAAAGGTGTCGACACATAGACAAGTCTATGTCGACACAGAATAGTAAGTGTCGACACTTCAGGAAAATGGTGTCGACACATCTAGGAAGTTGGATGTCGACACTTCAGAATGTTAGTGTCGACACATGTCGAGTTGGTGTCGACACATCCAATGAGGTGTCGACACTTAAGTTTTACTCAGAATTTTCTAAGTAACGTCTCGACTACATGTCGAGTAGTGTGGTGTCGACACATAACCAAGTGTCGACACATAAAATCTGTTGACTAAACTTGTGTCGACACATGAGTGTCGAGACATTATAAGTCAGTGTCGACACTTATTGCCAGTGTCGACACATCTTTAGTAATCCATCCCGCCTGTTCGTCTTCAAACCAGAAAGGTATAAATAGGATTCTGTCTTTGTGTGTCGACACGCTTTCAGAGTTTCGAGACCAAACCACTGTGTCGACATTTCTCTTTCCTAAAGACTAATTCTACAAACCCTAATGGCTCCCAAGCTCGAGGAGAACGTCAATGAAGGCTATGAACTGGTTCGTGGCGCGTTCGACGATGGCGATCAAGAAATCAAATCGGTGGTAACCCTAGTCACCGATTCTGGATTGGAGTACTTGGTTTCAGAACCAACCAAAATATGGAAGAAGGAAGTTCTTGAATTCCTTACTGGAGCTTCTGTAGATGACTCAGGTTACAGAATCAAATCACGAGTGCATGGAACAAAGGTCAAGATTTCACCCAAAACTCTGAGAAAGGTACTTCAGCTACCTAAAATTCAAGAAGAAGAGGAAGTGACTACATCTAAGACCAGGGAAGCACTTACCTGGTGTGGTCTAGATCCTAAGATGAAGATAGGATCTGTATTCAACAGGAAAGGAATGAATAACCAAGGAAAATTCCTGTCTGAAATTGTGGGGAAAGTTATACTCAGCAAGACTGGAGGGCATGACAGGGTGTCAGCCTCCATGTTCAGTGTTATGACCAGAATTATCTTCAACCTAAAAACAGACTGGTCAATGGTTGTGTATGAAAAAATTAAGGAGAGTCTGAAGAAGCCCAATCTGGGCAGAATACTAAGTCTCTACCTGGCTGGTACAATACCAGAGGTAATGAGCAATGCTGCTGGTAGCAAAATCAATCACATGAGAAGGATGGATCAAAGGATATTTTCCAGGTGGGAAAGAGTGCTGTCAAAGGACATGCCTTCCCCAGAGAAGCAAGTTCCTAAGAAAGATTCACCTCCAAAGAAGAAAAGGAAGATAGCTCCTGTGACACAGGAGTCCTCCAGCAGTTCAGGTAGTGAAGAACAAGTTGTTTTCACTCCTGATAGTCAAGTAGAAGTGGCTGCAGAGAAGTCTCCAGCTCCTCTAGAGACAGCTAAAATCCAGGGGGAGCTGCCTACAGCTAGCCCCATGCATAAGGATCCAAGCCAGGGGGAGCCTCCAGCTGTAGAACAACCCTCTACACTGGCGAGTGAGCAAGATACAATCATTATCCAAGAGGTACTTTCTGACCTCAATACTTTAGACTTTTCTGTAATAGATTCTGATTTGTCTGATGTCCATCAGCAAACTCAGCAAGCAAATCAAGAACCAGATGTTGTTCTCCAAGACACATCAGTAGTACAAGAAGTAGTTCCTGATAAAGTAGTTGATGAACCCAGTACTTCTCCTGCACAGTCTCCAGCTGAATACACAATGGAAGATCTATTTCTTAATTTAGATCAAGAGGATTTTGATATGGACAAGCATGCTGCTGCTGAAGAGAAGGGTGCTGCTGCTGAGGGGGAGACACTGCAAGTTCAGGAAGATCCTATAAGGCAAGAAAGTGAGAAAGCACTTGATGTGCAAGCTGACCAACCATCAAGCCCTAAGGACAGGGTAAATATAGCCAGTACTTCAGAGTCTGAGGAAGATGAGATTGAACAAGCTAAAAAGAAGAAACTCTTTGTATTCAAGAGAAGAAGTCAGAGCTACAAGAAGGCTCTACAAACTGTTGCTCAACAATCCTTAGTCACACAAGCTCCATCTCCTGATTACAGTGCCTTAATGGTAGCCCTGCAAATCAAGCTGGATGAGCAAAGGAAGGCTATCGAGACTTATGTTGATGAAGGGCACAAGACCCTACAATTTGATCTGGCACAGGACATCAAGTCAATAAGGTTTGAAATGAACCTTAATAAAAAGGAGATGAATGAATGCTTCCACAAGGGTGGAAATGCAGTGGTGTTTCTGGCAACACATCAAGAGAAGATAAAGGAAAAAATAGATGATATAGCATTGAAGCAGGGCTATGTGCTGGAAAATCAACTAAGGATGAATGACAATCTGACAGCTTCTCACAATGCTATAGTCACTGAACTAAAGAATAAGACTGCTGAACCTTCAACATCATCTGCTGCTGCAAAGGCTGAATTTGATAAAGCTTTTCAAGATGAAATTACTGCTGTCAAGACTGCAATCAAGGATTCATAGAAGGTCATTTCTGAACAACTTACCAAGCGTAGACCTTACTTTAAGGATGGCATCAGGTACTTGGACAGTCAGATCAGATTCCAAAAGGATGATGTGAGAGACCATGTTGCACAAGAAGTCATAAAGGGGGAGAGGGTGTTAGTCAAAGCTAGCTCTGACCATGCCAAATGGATATCTAACTCCATCAGAGCTACACTGGGCTATCCTCCCCTGTGTGATGATGATAATGTTGCTGAATCAGGAATTCAAAGTGCATATCTTGGAGGTGAGCAACAGGAAGTAGCTCAGGTGATCTATCCACCTCCAGATTTTGACATGGTTCATGCAGAAGTAAGCACAATGTATAGCCCCCCAGCTGGAGAGTCCAAAGTTGTTCTGGAAAAGGTTGTTCAACCTGTTACAGCAGCTATGCAAGAGGCTTTGGACAAGGAAGAAGAGACAAGGCTGTCAAAGAAGAAGTTTAGGGAACTAGCTGAGCAAAGCCAGATTTTGAACAGTGGAGCCCTACTTCTAGGAACATCATTCTCACAGCCTGGAAAGCAGCCAAGGACAATGCTCATGAAAGGAACAAATGGTTTTCAGAAGCAGAATGGAGGAAGCATGAGATTAGGCAGGAAGCCATTGTCCAGCATAGAAGGAAGGCTAAGTTAGGAAAGCTACCTCCTACAGCTGTGGAGCCTAGCAAGTACTTTCCTAAGCCCTATCATTACTTTGAGAGGCAAAAGATCAAGGCTGATAAGCTAGATCTCAAAGGAAAGAAGACTGCTGATACTGAGCCTGCTGCTGCTGCTGCTGTAAAGGCTAAAGTCCAACCTGGAAAAGGAATATTTATAAAAGAACCTGATCAGAATTAGACTAAGATTAGACTAAGAAACATTGTTGTAATCTTTTACATATGAAATATTTTTGTAAAACAATGGAAATGCATTAAAACAATGTTAGAACAATTTTTGATAAATATATCTCATGATTGTTCAGAAGCATGTGTCTATTTTTTGTTTGTTCTGCAATGTTTAATGAGTATACATGTGTGCTTTATTACATGTTTAAGTTTACCCTGTTGACATATACCTGCTTTACATCATTTTCTAATTTTTAATTTTAAGTGGTGTATATCATTGACTAAGGGTTATGACTTCTCCAAATAGGGGGAGATTGTTGGGTACATTGGTCAAATGTACCTGATTTGAAGAAGCCTCACCTAACTCAATGATATACATCATAATGTATTTGATGTTTGTTTGAGTTACTTGTGCAGGTTAGGTTTTCACTTGACTGAAGCTAAAAGTTTCTAAGTCCATGTGTCGACACCCAGAGGGAAAGTGTCGACACTTGAGAAAGCTTGTGTCGACACCCAGACAAGCAGTGTCGACACTTGAAGACTTGTGTCGACACCTGAGAAGAAGAGTCGACACCAGACAGAAAGTGTCGACACTTGGAGCTGTGTCGACACTCAGTGAAGTAGAATGCAGAAAAGCTGTGTCGACACTTAGCAGAAGTGTCGACACCTAGAAGAGCTGAGTCTACATCAGAAAGTGTCGACACTTGGAGTTGTGTCGACACTCAGCAAAATTCTGCAGAGACTAAGGACAAGTGTCGACACTCAACACAATGTGTCGACACTCAATCAGCAGAGTCAACACATGAAGATGTGTCGACACTCAGCACAATGTGTCGACACACACTCAAAGGAGTCAACACTTGAAGTAGGTGTCGACACTCAGCACAATGTGTCGACACACAACCAGAAGAGTCAACACTTGAAGAAAGTGTCGACACCCAGCACAATGTGTCGACACTTAGTTGAAGACTCTACACTTGAAGAAAGTGTCGACACAAGGAGCTGTGTCGACACTTAGCAAAGAACAGAAAAGTTTACAAAATATTCTAAGTACAAGTGTCGACACTAAGGGAATGTGTCGACACTCAGCTGAAGAAACAAAATTGAAGACTTGTGTCGACATCAAGAAGCAGTGTCGACACTTGACAGTTTCAACACATGAAGATGTGTCGACACAAAGGAGATGTGTCGACACTTAGAAGAATTCAACAAGTTATAGAAGATCAAGTACTTGTGTCGACACTTAATTTCAGTGTCGACACTTGAAGAAGAATCTGTGTCGAGACATACAAGGAGTTGTGTCGACACCTTGTAGACTTGTGTCGACACTTACACAACATGTGTCGACACTTGGTCTATAAGTGTCGACACTTAAGAACAGAAAGTCTCGACACTATCTGACAGTTAGAGAATTTCAAGAATTGACTGGATGACATGATAGCTATCGTTCCAGCCGGTTTACAGCACTTGTCAGAGATGTCTGAAGTCAGTTATGAACCGGACCAGCCGGTTACCATGAAGAAGGCCTATAAATAGGCACAGACTGTTTACAGAAACTGTTGTTGTTGATAAGGTGTTAATAAGAAGTTGTTGAAGCTATTTGAAGTAATTGATCAGATTAATCAAGTAATCAGAAAAGTGGTACACAGAGTATCAACACAAGAAGATCTGGCAGTCCAACTGCAGATCTAAGAAGTTGGAGAGAGAGAGCTCCAATCAAGAAATCAGTCTTTGGAACTAAGGCTGAGAAGAAGGATTCAGAATCATCTGGATCTCAAGAAGCAGAGGTCAAGGATCAACTGCAGAGGATTCAGACTAATTCAGTTCTACTCAAGAAGCTTTGAAGGAAGCTAAGTCAGTTTGGATCTAGCTGAGTTCTTCCAAGAACTCTTCAAGAAACTCTCAACTCCTCTCTTATTTTCTGAGTTGTAGAGTTAGTTATTGTAATTCAATTTTAACTTGTAGGATCCATTGGATCTGAGTGAATTGTAAGCCTATATTATAAAGGCTGAGGGTAGGGCTTGGTTGCCTGAGTGTAGGAGTTGAAGAACTCTGAGTGTAGGCCTTAATTGGCTGAGTGTAGGCCTGAGTGGCTGAGTGTAGGCCTTGGTGGCTGAGTGTAAGGCTTTGGGCCTGAGGTGTAGGAACCTAGTTGGGTTCTGAGACAGTGGAGAAGTTTGGCCGAATCTAGTACACTATTAGATAGGCGAAGGGGGAAAGTGGATGTACCCAAAGATTGGGGAACCACTATAAATTTGTGTGTCTGCTGTGCTGTGCTGTGCTGTGGATTAGCAGTTTATATTTTGTTATTGCTGTTAGCTGTAGAAATCTGTGAGATAACTGTTTTGCTGCCAACAAAGTTTCAAAAAGGTTTAGGTCACCTATTCACCCCCCCTCTAGGTGTTTAGGTACCATATCTTTCATTAGAGTTCGTCGAGCTGAGAATCCTGAGTTTGTTGACTGGAGATGATTTTGGACTTAGAAAAAATTTGAGAAGCTTCTGGATATAAAAAGTTGAAGTAAAGAATCCAGAAATCGTCATCCAGAGAACTTAGTTCGTCGACCTAAGTCTAGAGAACATCTGAACTTGGAATGCTGATGGTAGTCAAGAGATCGTTGACCTGAGAATGAAGTTCGTCGAACTGCGTTCGATGAATGTCGAACTTATTTTACTTAGTATGAAATCTATCTGTCTTGAGTCTCTGGTAGTGTTGATGGCTGATCCTTGCAAAGTTGATTCTAAGGACTTGGCCTAGACTCTAGGACACAATTATGACCCTGACTATACATATTGGGTCAAATGATCCTAACTTAGTGAACCTACCCCAAATCAAACTAGGGATCCAACAAATTTTGAGGCCAAGGCTGAAGAGGGAATCTTTCTAGGATATTCCCAAGTAAGCAAAGCCTATAGGGTTTTTAATAAATCATCAATAAAAATTGAAGAATCTATTCATATTACATTTGATGAAGCTAACATGTCTTGCATGGAGAAAGAGATTTCTACCAAAAGCACTTTGAAGGTACCTCACTTGTGTGAGAATTTGGATGGACTAAACCTCACCCAAGAGGTTCCAACACATCCTTCTCCACAAGTCATTGAAGAAAGTGAAGATGAAGTCACTGAAGGAATTGATCTTTCCCCAACAGCAAACATAATTCCACAAGAGGAATTAGTTCGTAATGCTGTTGCAGAACAAACTCCATCCACTGATCTTGTCACACTAAGGGATCACCCCAGATCTCAAGTGATTGGAGACATATCAGTAGGTGTACAGACAAAACATCAACTCAACCAAGATTTGATGCATGCCTATTTTCTCTCTCAGGTTGAACCTCTACCCATCTATGAGGTAGAGCAAGATCCCCACTGGATCATTGCAATACAGGAGGAATTAAACAAATTTGAGAGATGTAGAGTTTGGGATTTGGTTCCAAGACCCCAAAACTACCCAGTAATTGGAGCCAAATGGGTTTACAGAAACAAGCTGGATGCCCAAGGTGTGATTGTGAGAAACAAGGTTAGGCTTATTGCTCAAGGATATAGTCAAGAGGAAGGAGTAGATTATGACCAAACCTTTGCACCTGTGGCAAGATTAGAGGCAATCAAAATATTCCTTGCCTATGCAGCGTTCAAGAAATTCATGGTCTACCAGATGGATGTGAAGAGTGCTTTTCTGAATGGAGTATTAAAAGAAGAGATTTATGTTGAACAACCTCGAGGTTTTGTCTCTCCAACTCACCCCTCTTATGTTTTTAAATTGCATAAAGTTCTTTATGGTCTAAAGCAAGCTCCAAGAGCTTGGTATGAGACCTTAACTAGCTTTTTGATAGAGCATAAGTTCATTAGAGGCATAGTAGTTAAGATACTTTTCACTAGACATCATAAGGACCAAACATTATTAGTACAAATATATGTGGATGACATCATATTTGGGTCTACTTATTCCAAATTATGCAAGAGGTTCTCTGACCTCATGCATTCCAAATTTGAAATGAGTAACATTGGTGAGCTCTCCTACTTCCTTGGTCTCCAAGTGAAGCAGCTCCCTGATGGCATCTTCATCTCACCAGCTAAATATGCAAAAGAGCTTATCAAAAAGTTTGGGATGGCTTATTCCTCAGCAAAGAAAACACCTATGGCTACCAATGCTTTAATAGACTCTGATCCACATGGGAAACCTGTTGACCAGAAATTATATAGGGACATTGTTGGGTCACTATTATATCTTACAGGTAGCAGACCTGATATCATGTTTGCCACATGCCTTTGTGCTAGGTTACAAGTGAACCCTAACGAATCTCATCTAATTTTCATAAAAAGAATTTTGAGATATATAAAGAGTTGTCCAAGTCTAGGCCTATGGTATCCCACTAAATTAGAATTTGAGTTAACTGGATACTCAGATGCTGATTTTCTTGGATGCAGGGTGGACATGAAAAGTACTTCAGGAACCTGCCAGTTCCTGGGTATGAGATTAGTGTCCTGGTTTTATAAGAAACAATCATCTGTGTCTACCTCAACTGCTGAGGCAGAATACGTTGTAGGTGGCAGCTGTTGTTCGCAGATGTTGTGGATTCAAAATCAATTACTAGACTATGGTCACAACTTAAATAATTCAACTTTACTTTGTGATAACACAAGTGCTATTACCATAGCACAAAATCCAGTTCATCACAGTAGGACCAAGCATATAGACATTAGGCATTATTTCATAAGAGAGTGTGTAGACAAAAACAAAATTAAACTTGTTTATATCCACACTGATTTATAAAGAGCTGACATTTTCACCAAACCTCTGGATGAAAGAAACCATCTGTTCTTTATAAATAAGCTTGGAATGATCAATGGAGAAGACTTAGTTTAGTTTCTATCTGCACTCGATGAATTTTCCAGAGTTCGTCGAACGGAGCTCGACAAACAAGGGATAGTTCAGGAGATATTCGTCGAACGGAGGTCGACGAACTCTCTGCGAGTGAAGTTGGTTTCGTCGAACGGAGATCGACGAATCCACTTCAGAAAATTTTCATCGAACGGAGCTCGACGAAATGACTTCAAATATTCAGATTGAGCTCGACGAATTGTTTAACTCTAAATTATTTCATCGAACCCAGATCGAAGAATGTTTTAATTTTCGTGGAACGGAGTTTGTCGATTCATATTCTGGAAACCCTATATCAAGGTTTTCTTCGACCTCCATCCCGCGGTTTCTGTTCCTTTGCACTTGATTGTCGTTTCCTCTTGCAGGTACTCTCATGGAGATTCCAACAGGAACTCTTGCTGCGATGAAGTTTGACATCGGCTTCGATGTCGACTTTGATTCTTTCCAGCATTCAGACCCAATTTTTTTGAATATTCTGGAACTTCTAGAAGAGCAGCATCTGGAGAATCTGAAGACAACAAGGAGTAAACTGTCTAGAACTGAGATTAGAGAATGGGTCTACACATCTTCAACCACAGAGGAGAACACAATGGTTGGATCAATTGCGGGTAACGCTATCTCTCTTTCCCCCGCCGTATTAACTGAAATTTTTGGATTGCACAATAGTGAAGAAGAACTGGAAGTTGATTCTGAAGAATATGATAAAATGTTGAGTTTGATGGGTTATACTAGAGATAGCCCTAATAAATTATTGAAGAAACACTTATCTGCAGAATTCAAGTTTCTGACAGACATTGTCTGGAAAGTCTTGCTAGGCAAGCACACTGCACATGATTATATAACCATGCATCAATTTCTGGTTATGTGTGCAGTGGTTAACAGAAAGCAAGTGGACTGGGCTCAGATCATCTTGATCTGATCAAGAAAAAGAACAATAAAAAGGAAGTGTGTTTCGGAAGGATCCTGAGGATCTTTTTGAAGGAAAAGATTGCTGAATCACTGGTCTCCCTGACCATATTCATCAATGCCAGCAAAAGGCTTACCTATGCCTTGTTTGGCATGTGAGAGTGGACCATAACAAAGCCTTCCAAGGCCTCATCCTCTGCCACCAAAGTTTCTGAGAGCACAAGGGCTGTTACAGCCACTCCCCACCTTGCTGAAGAGATCATTCCACCCTCACCATCTCTTCCAGCACTCCAAACCCAACTACCATACACCACAGTCCTCCCACCTCAATCTTAGACTCAACAACAACCCTAACAACAATCACAACCACAACCACAACCATCTGTTCAAGTTCTTCCTCCAACTACATCTCCTGCCACCTCTCTACCAACAAATCCCACAGACATCCCTTCTTCCCCTATTCAGGAATATCATCAACCCTCCCTTTATAAAACACCACCTTCATCTCCTCTTCCACCCCACTTGTCCTCCATACCATTTTTCAATTTACTGTCATCTCCTCCCAATACTCCTCCTCCAACTGAATCCATCCAGGATGTACAAATGCAAGATGCTCCTCCTCCATCCTCACCAACATTTACCATCCCTCCAACTATTTCCACCCAACCACCATCTAAAACACCAACTGCAACTCCACCACTAGATCCCTTCACCATCTCATCTATCATTTCCCTCATCACACCCCTCCTCAAAACAATACTATCAGAGGCCATTACACCTATTGCTACTTCCATATCTATCTTCTCTGCCTAGATATCTGCCCTCACTACTGCCCCATCTCCAGTAATGGTCCTGAAACCAGTTCACACTGAAACCTGGCAGGGGGAGATGCTTGATGAAGAGGCTGCAGCAGAACTAGTAGCAGATGAAGCATCAGACACAGTAATAGCCGCAGCTTCAGCTCCAGCAGATGCAGAGGCAGCAACATCAGAAGATAAAGATTTTATTAATTTTATTCATTTTATTGAGACTGACATGGATTTAGATGAGTTAGTTACTGAAGAGATTCTTACTGCTGGTGATTTTATTTTAAATCCCACAGTAGATTTAGCACATTTGTTGAAAAGTTTTGATACTGCATTTTTGAGCTTCCTTCCATCAGATTATACTAAGCTATCTTTGGCTATTGTCACATATTCTTCACCAATAAGTCCTACAGTTTCCAAACAACTCAAAGACAGTTTTGCTGCTCCAGAGCTCACAGTCATTCCATCCCCTCTAGAAACATTTTCTACACAAAGCTTTGTGATGGATGACTCTCCTATGCCAGATCTTGATGCTTTGATCTTCGCTGACATTGAAGAAGAGAATAAGGCAGTTGCTGAAAGCAATGTCATAGACAGCTCTCCAGCGCCAGCTCCTATTATAGTTTCTGCACCAACTCCATCTTAGACTGAGAAGCCTATTATTTCTACTGAGGCCCTAAAAGATTTGAATGATCTATATGATAATCCTCAGGGATCTGATGATGATGAGGAGGAGGAGGATGAGGATTCAGATGAGGATCCAAAGAAGAAGAAAGTATCTAAGAACTGGAAAGCACCTCCTCCTCCTGCTCCTTAACCAAATCCAGCCAATGACACTCCCTACTATATCCTTCAGAAGATAACTCCATATAAAGGGATGCCAGCTTGGATGTGGTTATCTAAGATTGAACAGAAAGAGAGGAAGAGAAGCAGAAGATATTCCCTTCCACCAACTTATAGATATAGAAAGGACCCTCCTCCACCTCCTCCTCCAGCTGCTGGTGCTTCAGACACAACTTCTCAAAGGACTACCCAATTTCAAACTTATCAAAGACATCAGGGTAGGTCCTTATTTTCAGAAAGCAGCCATCAAAGACAGTATCCATCAGGGAAGCAACACCAATCTCAACAACAGCAGCAACATCAACAACAAAAATAGCAAAAACTTCCTGAACATCAATAAGCTAAAAGCTCTAACAGACCTCCTTCTCCACCTGTACCTTTTGAAGATCCAGAAACAGCAACAACTGCTAGGATGGCCAGGTTCCAAGAACTTGTTGGCCTTTCTATGATCAACAAAGCCAAAGCTGAAGGAAAGGATCCCTCAGAATATACAATAATGTCAAAGTACAGGAAAGAAGAGCTCAAAAGGTTTGAAAAAGCTAACAATTTTTTTAATGTTGATGATTACATGAAATTGCACCCAGAAGCAGTAGTCCCCAGAGCCACATCTTTGAAGATTATAGGGGCTGCTGATATGACCATGGCCAAAGTGCGAGCTGCTGATCCCAACAGGGAAATTGTTTTTACTAAGTCAGGAGACAAGAGCAAAGAAGAGAAGCCAAAAGAGAAGAAGCAAAATAAATGAGTTATGAACTATTTAATTTCTATTATGTTTATAACTGCTTTCTTATTTCTGAACAAAGCTTATCTGTATATATATATCTGCTGCATATGTTCATTTTCTCTGTCAGATATATGTTTTTCCTACTTTGTTTATTTTTAGTTTAGTCAGAGTCTGTAATTAGGACCTCACCTAAATAGGGGGAGATTGTTGGATCCCTAGTTTGATTTGGGCTAGGTTCACTAAGTTAGGATCTTGTGACCCATCATGTATAACCAGGGTTATAGTTGTGTCCTAGAGTCTAGGCCAAGTCCTTAGGATCAACACTACATGGACCAGCCATCATCAAACTATCAAAGACTCAAGACTTAGAGGTTTTCCAAACTCAGCAAAATAAGTTCGATGTTCGTCGAACTCAGGTCGACGATAGTCATGCTCATCTCGACGATCTTAGAGAAAATTCTCTGAGCTGAGCTCGACGAACTTGATTCTTAGGTCGACAATCTTTGGACTCTACCTTCAGCATTCCAAGTCCAGACTGTATTCTTTAGACACCAGTCAACGAACATAGTTCTCTGGTCAATGATTTCTAGGTTCTCTACTTCAACTTATTAATCCAGAAGCCTCTCAGTGTTCTAAGTCCAGAATCATCCTCAGTCGACGAATTCAAGATTCTTAGATCGACGAACTTTGACCACTTTGGCAAGAGTTATGAAGTAGCAGTTAGTGCTCCTCAGCTCGACGAAACAAATTCTCAGGTCGACGATTTCTGGATACTTCAACACTTCACACCAGAAGCAATTGTGTCGACACTTGGGAAAGATTGTGTCGACACCAGAAGACACATAGAACATCTATCGACATCAACTGTGTCGACACACAGGACACGTGTCAACACACTCCAGATTTCTGTCAATATAACAACTATGTCGAGACAAGAAGTAATTGTGTCAACACACAGAACTTGTGTTGACACATCCGACGAAGCCAGTTATCAGCTCGACGAACTCCATACACAGAAAAGGCAAAGTTTCTAGAGAATGCAGTTCTGTTTTAGCTCGACGATCTTGGAACTCAGCTCGATGAACAGAAGTCATCTGGTCGGCGAACACAGCTTCTCAGCTCGACGAACTGTGAAATCAGCTCGACGATTTCTGTTTTCTGTTCGATGAATCCAGACTTAGTCATTTCCATCCTTCTATCCCCTTCCTACTGCAGTAATTCTTATGTAATTAATGCTAAAATATTCTCTGAATATAATCGTTAAACGGAACATTTATTATGATCTTCTCTAGGATTATTGCTTGCCGTTTTTCCATGGGGCAGTTGGGGAAATAATTCAATGCAGTTTATTCTCAATGACGTCAGCATTGATTGCAGAGGAATTCAAATTTCGAAAGAGAATTTCTTGACAGGAAATATAAAAGAAATTTCCTCTCCTTCCTGGACAATAAGAGGACATACACAAGAAGAGAATATAGAGGAGAAAGACACATAGACAGTCAGTAACACAACCAGTCTGAATCAAGGAATTCTCTGCTCTTTCTTTCACATAACTCTGATACAGAGAAGAAGACCTAGACCAGAAGAACATCAGCTATCTGAAGAATAATAACAATCAATCAAAAATCAAGAGTCTTCATTCTTCAACTCTCCAGGACAATTCAAAGTACAACATCAATTCCATCTATCAAGAAGTTCTTGAAGATCTTTTCTGGTCAAGGCTGATAAAGATTGAAGACCTATCATCCTGAAGCAATGCTCCAATTTTTCCTGAACCATTCTACATCTCAGGGGGAGCTCTTTGCTAATATCATTTCCACTTTAATCTTCTCAGTTGTATATTAAGAAATAGAAGATAATATCATCTCTCATCCCTCACTGTATAAAGGTTTATAACTCCCTTCAAAAGTTATTCCTAGTTGTAAGTCACCTGACCAAAAGACTTGAGGTTTGGTTTTTGAGCACATGATCAAAAGCTCATTGGTGTCAGACAACTGATCAAAAATCTGAGTGGATTCCTACCAGGGTGGTAGAAGATTGGATGTACCCAGGTTGGGGAACCACTATAATTTCTTGTATTGTTTGATTGCCCTTTTGTTTTGTTCTTGCTGTGTTTGTGCCTTTTTAGGATTGCCGTGTTTATACTTTATTAATTTTATTCTGCAGTTTTTAGTTACAACAAAATATGTAAAGTTTTCTAAAGAATTTAAGAATACTCTATTCACCCCCTCTAGAGTATTTCAGATCTAACACCTCACTTTCAAAACCCCATAGATAGAGAAGAAATAGGTTGCGCAGGAGGGCAGCCAGACTAGGGTGACACGGCCTAACATGATGATACCATCGCTGCCTTCGGTTACGTATGTGAGTTTTTGAGAGACTCTTATTATAGCCCTTTGGGCATAGTTTTTATGTACTCTGATATTATAGAATCATGTTGATGCTTCTTAATATTGTTGTACTTGTGGACTTTTATACTTATGTGGATTTTTTCTTCTGTTTGTTCTTTATGTTGGGCTGGCATGGATGATATTGGTTTTAGCCTACAAGATAGGAATCTTGTAGTATTGGCCAACCTGTATGTTGGCATTACCGCAAGGCGGCTGTTTTGGGCATAAGACTCCCCTCAGCCGTGTCTTGTGTTCCGGTAGGGGGGTCTTACATTATGCGACATAATTGTAACTTAGAAAACAATTTCAATATATATAAGTCTCCAATACAATGTTGTTCAATTGAAGATCATTACATAAAGATTCTTAAAAATCATAATGGAAATTTGCAACATAAAAATGATATTACACCAATGTTTGAATGGAGGCCCATCATTAAAAATGACACACATATTGCACTCAAAATGGCCCATTCATCATTATATCCTTATGGATATCGCTCTATGATTACGTACCCAAAGAAACTGCAACACTTAACTCCATTTGGATAACTAAATATATATCCATTAGTATCCACCTTTTGCGTGAAGTAGAAACAAATCAAAACCAAATTACTCAATAATCTACTTCACGGTGTGCTTATTGTCATTTTTTGTATCTCTCTTAAGCCATCATGTCATGGACACTTTACATATATTTTTTGATGTATGACTTAAACATATTAAGCTTAATGATAAATCAATCCAATTGAATGTTATTGAATAACAAGTCATCATTTCAAGAAACTTACTTATCTCTTAAAATTCTAGGATCTATTATAATGAAGTTTATCGCCAATGCCAGTCGAGTATCTTTCATAATATCACTAAAAATTGTGTGTTAAATTTTTAAATGATATTATCAAAATTAATTGGAGTGTAAAAATTGGAAAATCATGATATCTATGTAATTGCCTGTAAGGATATAGAATTTGAAATGGATTTAAAATTTGCAATCTTTAATAAATGCATACTCTTATCATTTATTAGCACAAAAGTTTTATATTTGTATCTTTAGGAATAAATGCTTTTGCATGAACATGATAATTCACTCATTATGTGACTTATAATAGTCGGGGCGTAGGGTTGTGTGCAGTAGAGACACTAACCTGTAAACCATATCTTGTCCTTAATTAGGAAGGGTTATAGTAGGTCCTTGAGAGGCACTTGGGGGAAAGAGTGTTAGGTTGAGCTGATTATTTTGTACTCATATAGGATTAACACGCCCAAACTATGACATTTGTGTAGCTCCTCATTCCCATCTGTCACTTAGAACACACGGCTTGGGTGTAGACATATAGCGTGGGTATTGGAATCTAGGAAACACTCATGAAACTTATATACATTGCATGAACATTTTTTCACATCTGATGTTTATTATAATCAAGCATAATAATCTATCTTGTTGTCTTCTGTTTGCATCATATATTTATTTGAGCATTCCTATGTTTAATAAAATACAAGTATTTTTAAAAAAATTACATATTCTTGCCACCTTTTTCTTAAAATTTTTATTCGCAATTTTTTCATTATTATTCAATACTTTTTGCGGTAATTGGTGTCACAATTTTAAAATAATGGAATGAAATTTTATCTTAGAATATGTTTTTCTAAGGAAAAAAAGTAAATCTATGTTGCTAAAGCCAAGCGTAAGTACTAATGCTAGCAATAACATAAAATCATTTCTTTTCTTTTATTTTGCATTCTTTTTTTGGCATAGAAAATCACATAATCGAAAGGCTCGTTAAAGAATTAAATATTTTCCAAAAATAAATTTATTATAAAATATTTCAAAATTATATATAAATTATAAAATGATATAAAAGATTTTTTTTATTATTATTTCTATATCTCTTTGTGTGTTTATTCTTTGACATTTTTATTATAAAAATCAAAATTTATAAAAGCTGCTTATTATTTATTGTCATTATTATGGATGATTAATTATGTCAATTTAAGATGAACTATTATGTGTAATTTAATATTCAAGAATCTTAAAGCATTATTTTGTTCATGTAATGTCATGGCATGTATCTTGTTATGTGCACTGAATTGAATGTAGAAAATATATGTATGATTGTTTGGCAGTTTCTAAGTATGAGTAATGTTTTATATTTAATAATGATTCAGTCACTCACATATTTTTGAGAACCTACATGTGTTCTTAATCATATACTTACATGACTGTGTAGTGTAATAACATGATAGTTTAAAATGCATAAATAGATTATCTACATTACATTGAATTGATTTTTTCAATTCATTGTTTTCCATGCACTTATTCATTGAAGAAAGGTGTTTTAAACAAAAAGGTTATTATTGTTTGCACAACAAGTAAATTCAGAGTCCTTTGTCACTAATTTAAAAATTGGTAAGGAAAAATCCACCAAGCTCTACTCACCCTCCTAATAAATCTTATTGAGCAATGTGAGATTGAGCACCTGGGAAAAAGAATTATAAAATATCTTGTATCAAACAAATCATACACCATCTTATTAGTACACCGAATCACAACAATAAAGATAATGTTAAAAATAATAAAGGTGATCTCCCAAGCGCTATTTTGCATAATTATAAGTATTAATAAGCCTTATTTGTGTAGAGCACCTTGGTAGTTATAATAGTTTTAATTATGCATTGAAATATAGTAGAAGTAATATTATTTGTTTATTTTAATATTATGTCATTCCATTATATAATGTCATATGTTTTGATTAATTCATTTGTATATTTTAATTAATCCAAGTGGGCTAAGCCCAAACTAGTGTGACTCATTGGTCTAGGAGGTGGAGAGAAACCTTTGGGTCCCAGCAATTTCAGAGATTGGTGACTAGGAGAGAGAGAATGAGAGTTTCCCCAATTTGGAGGAGAGAGAAAATGTGAGCTTCATGGCCATCATGGCCATGGAGGCTCCATACCCCCCCCCCCCCACTTTTATGGGGATTTTACTCCTATGTGGGAGTGGAAGAGTTTCCATGGGGTGGCTGGCTATTGGGGTGGCTTAGCCCCCTTAATTTGTCTAAAACCGAAAAACTTGGTTTTTGGCCATTAATGATGTTTTATGAAATTGGGGAGTTACAAGCCTCCTCTCCCAAATCCCCTCTTTAAGGATCTTCACCAGAGCAAGGGAAAGAATTTCCCCTGATCATTTCTTAATTTCATTAAGGTTGGTGTAGGAGTTACAGAGAGCCCAAGCTCGGTGGCCAGAAATAGTGAGGAGGCAAAGAACTCGCCTTCAAGCCACAAACCAGGTCCTCCTCTACTCCTTTTTCATGGATTAGATCCTCAGAATCTTTAGAGAAATGAATCGGGCTCAATTGAGCCCAATCAGCTAGAGTTTTTCAACTAGTTTTCAGTTAAAAAAGAGGGTGTCGGGTTCACCGGAATCCGCCACCTTCGGGATCCAAACCACCACCGGCTGATAGCCCTCACCTCGACGGAGGTGGTGGTGGCGGTGGTTGGCCGGGGAGGTGGCCGGAGGGCTGGGAATTCGGGCTAGAGTTGGCTCCAGGTCTGGTGGATCGGGACCGTTGGCTAGAGGAAGAAGAAAGCTAGCTGCAGCCTGATCATGCCTTAAGATCTGTGCAGATGTTGATGAATTAAAGTTTAGGGTATATGTATTTCTGTCACAAAAAATCAGCTGCATTAGGATATAAATTAAAAACACTTAGAGGCCTTTTCAGAAAAAGTGATCAACATGTAACTTGTAGCCCTATGAGTCTAGTTTATTTTAAAATTGATTTGAACTAATTTAGATTTCAAGCAGACCTCAGCACACGTTTTAGTGTGGTCTATACTTAAGGTTGATTAGAGATTGTTTGTGGTGCCCCCATCAATCTTTACTTCCAAATGACTTGAAATTTGGTGAACATGCCACTTATATCTTGATCTATAACATATCCAAAATTGGGAGTTTTTGGAAAAAAATTTTCTAAAGTTTTGGAAATCATTTCATTTTTATGTAATATTTAATTAAAGGGTCTACTTACATCCAAATACTCCTAAGTTTTGGTTAGTGGTCCTTAGGCTCAATATAGGACTCTGTATAAAATTTCATCCCATATGGAGATGATTTGGTTTGGAATTTAGTAGACCCTAGCCTTGTCCTGAAAGGGTTATTTAGGTCAAAGTGTTCCTTGTGGGTATTGAGTCACCAAATCACCTCATCAGATGTTGAAACTTAGGCCACTGATTTGTTATGACAACAAACACCTTCACATAGAGTTTGGGGTGGATTATGTTGCATTTTCTCTAGGACCCTAGTTCAAACCCTAAGGTTGAACTTTGGGGGTTTGTGAAGGACATAGGTTGATATTTCCTTGTATGGACTTGGTATTTAGTCCATGTGATCTTAGGGTGGTGAAATGACCTAGGAAGGAGTTTGGTGGTATTTGGACACATGAATCCCAATTTAATCACTTAGAAATTATTTAGGTCTATACACCTTATGGAATAATTAATGGGTCCAATGATCTTGGATCTTCATGATATTTTGGTAGGAGTAATTTTATAGTAATATATATTAACCTCTAAAATTTATTATAGGATGTTTAGATAGTATTAGCTCATACTTGTAGATATAACCTTTATCTTGCTCTTTTTGATGATATTAAAGTAAATGTTATTTAATTGTCTTAGAATGATATGAAAATCTGGAAAAGTAAATCAAATACCATTTTTATGCATTGATAAATTATTTGGAATAATTGAGCATTTTCTCTTAGTACTTCATGTGTAAAGAGAATTAGTGCACCTTATTTTGATAAATAGATAGTAAATATCATATCTTGTTGGAAAATTATCTTGCTTGGCCAAAAAATCTTTTAGGGCGTATTGAAGCTTAAGAAATTATTACATGTAGTTTGGAAGAGGTTACAAGCATGGTTCTTCACAAAGGGCCCTAATGTGGATTTATTTGGAGTATTTTTCTATGTAGTTTACTTAGCTTGGAATTACATGAAACTTAATCAATAATGTTTTGTGATCGTCTTAAATCTCTGGTAATTTTTGTATAATGTTTGGATAAAGTTTGGTGGTGCTTCCTTCTTTACCTCTATTTATTGGTATTATATTGAATTAATTAATTAGAGGTTAATATCTTTATGAAAATTTGTGAAATTCGGTATTCTTTGATATTGTGGCATAATATAGTGTTCATAAGTTTTGGGTGGCAATACATTAAGGAAATCTAGTACTTCATGTTCAAACGTATCCATGGCCTAACTTTTGGGAAAATTTAAATAATGCCAAATTAATTAGAAAAATTACAAGTTTCTGGATTTAGTCTAAATATATCATGATAGATCTCCAATAAATATCTTATGGCTTTTGGAAGAAAATTTGGAGTACCTCCTATCAGGTACATCATATAGCTTTAGTTGGTCTGCATATAGTAAAACTGTAGAAATTGTGATAACATGTGGAATGGATATAGGGAGATGGGGCTAATAGTTTACTAATTTTGGTGAAGTAAAAATGAGTTCATCGTTATGAGTCATGAAGTGGAAAGTGTTGGGTTAACTAGTGTTAAGTGATGCTCTAGATCGACGAAAGATCATCTTTCTTGTGGAGGGAGAGAGTCAAAATACACTAAGGTTAGAGTATGCATAACATTAAATGGGGTTGTCTGTGGGTAGATACTACTAATAATAAGTGCCTTGCGAAAGGAAGCTTTGGGCTTCAGCCCATCGTAGTTCCTAGTGCCCTCGAGAGCCCTTCACAAGGCATGCCCTGGGCAGTCCAAGGTTAACGTAAACCGTAAGACTAAATGGAATACAAGAGTAATTAGAAATACTATAGGATTTCACTTACACTCACCCCAAGTATATGTGTGGTCATTCTGTTTCAGTCACCCGGGCGATAGGCTCGGTGGTTGTAATGACGGGCGGGTTAGCCCGGGGAGCCGATGGCTTGGATGGTTTTGGTGACGGATAGGTTAGTCCGGGGAGCTTTAGCTCGGCGAGAAATACATTAATATTGCATGTGCATAAAATATAAGGTGGTGGGTCTTCGGTATTGTAGGTTCGTCGCACCGACAACAATACGTTGACTCGGCAAGTATGGTTTAGCACTTAGCCAAATAAAGTTCGGTGCTCCTACTGGCAAGAGTACGCAGGACCGTCGCTTAGTTCACCAGCGTTGAGGCGTACGATAGGTCTGACTGGTATTGCTGATACTAGTATAGAGGTGGATGAGGTACAACCCACAACCTCTATTTGCCACTACGAATGTATCCTGGGAGGTTAGACTCCAAAAAGGGGGAACTAAAGGTCTGTGTGCACAGAGTCAGGTGTGTGAGTTACACTTGCATGTTCATACCATAACATACTTGCGTGACATAACATAATAATTGTATATAACCCTTGACATCTATTGTATAAATTGGTATGGGACTCTTTATACAATGGAACTTGCAAAACGACCCCTTAGTCTATAGGTTTGTATCGGCATTCCTATAGATCATGGTTACTTACTTTAATTTACTTTATCTGTGTATATAATAAATGCACTCTTTACTTTACTGTACGTTGCCTACTTGTTTACTTTACTACTTCTGATTATGGCACTTTTATTTATACTCATGATAGGCTAGTTCCGCTGTCACCTGCTTACTTTTGTTACTGTCCACCTTAAATACCATCCCTTTTCATATCCCTGCTTGGTGCCTAGGAGCCATTGGGGGAGGGGTGGAGGATGATGGGAATTAGACTTTTAGACTAACGATCATGTGACCAAATCATTTTAGGGGATTGTGGAGCCGAACCTGGAGATGCTGCACAAGAGGTCAGTGCATATGGATACAGGACAGTCTAGCACGGGAGTTTAGGTAACATGGACAGTGAGTCCCGATCATTAGTATCTTTATGGATTTGCTTCCGCGTTTGAGTGATATGTAGTGAGGCTTTGATGTATTGGGCATGAAGCCCTTATTTGGTACTCTGGTTAATGTTTTTGTGGACCCTCCCTTCGTGGAGATTTATATTATATTCATGTGATTTTTGATGGACTTGTATCAGGGTTTTTTAATTACTCTTATACATACTCTTTTCTTTTGCGATCGGTATGGCCAGCAGGATCGACATTTTGTAGTGACGACCCTCCCGGGAGTGTTGGTATCACCGCAAAGCGGTGGTTCTAGGCATAAGACCCTGTTACTTTTGCAAAAAAATGGGGTCTTACATTTACACTCTCTCAACAAGTGGTAAACTATGCTTAACAAGTGATATTTTTCTATTTTTATCATTATACTACTTTATTCAGTCATGCAAACATTTTGATCAATAAGGGGTAGATAAATATCTATGATCATGCACATTGCATCCCAATTTTCTTCTCCAACATAGACCTTTTTTAATTCTCACTACAAACACTCACCCCTACACTCCTTTTATTCTTCCAAAAAGGGGGAGAACATCGTGCAAAAATTTCTTAATTCATGGGGTGTACATTAAATTTTTTATTGAAAGAAACTATCTAGGGAGGGGGGTATTATTAGGACATTGACACTCTACTTATTATCGATCATAGTAATTAACTTAATAATTGGTAACATGTTTTTTAACAAGTGGCAACATATATTAATCAACCGGCAGTGTCATGCAAATATTAGTTTCTATATATAAAAACTTTACTTGCTTATACACTTTATCCCACCCTAATTTGATAATACCAAAAGGGGGGAATGAAATTATAGAAAAATTAAACAAATATCTCATTTAGTAAGAGTACAAACTAGGAAGAATCAATGTGGGTGGAGTATCCTTCTAGGGGAGTACACACTGAACACTTACCCATTACAATAAACACAAATGCCGTTTTTATGAATTATTTCTTCATAGTGGATTTTTTATTATCAAAAGGGGGAGTTTGTTGGAACATGCATTCTACATGTCTTGGTTTGAGAATAATAAATCTCAGTGTGTATTTATTCCTCTTTGTTGTGTGTTTATAGTGTGCAGGATTATAGGTATGAATACACCATGACTCCACTTTTTATGACCTACCGTCGGGCTCTAGTACTACCGCCTTGTGTTAGCCATGCAGGATTAAAATTGAGGGCGGATGGTTCCTATTTGTTACCTATCGCCGGGTGCTAGCTTTATCGTTGGCACTCGCCATATCAATGACCACCGAGACACTAGTGTTGAGAAGAAACTGCTGACAAGATCTACCACGACATGCCTAGAACTGCGTTGCGCTATCCTAAAGCAGCATGCCTACTTTAAAGTGACTATAAAAGCATGTGTTTGTTTTCCTAAGAAGATAAGAAGGAGAATTACACAACAGGGTTCTGTTGCCTCCTCTACTATTGTGAAACACCGTCTCCACGTGAGGAAAATGAACTATATCCCCCCATTTATTTTTAATGAACTCCGAAGAGCAACTTCTCTAATGACCATCAGTTGTTGATTGTGTGAAAGAAGAACGACATTTAAAAGTATCGATTGTGCACCATTCTATGGAGGAATCCTTCTTTGTGGGAACAATAGTTTCTAACTTATATTTCGTTATTTGTGTTTTTCTCTTTTCTAACTTTTTTGTGTGAGGAAAATCTACAAGGCAGGTCGTCGGAATCTGGGAAGGGTTCCGTGGGAAATCGTCCTGGGAGAATGTATAGATCAGGGAGATCTAGTGGGCTCTAAGACCCTTTCAGGGTGGAAGGTGAGAGCAAATCGTCTTGGGATGATGTCTAAATTGATGAGATATAGTGGCTCTAAGACCCTTCCAGGGAGGAACGTAAAGATCTAGCTTGAATACCTTTCCAAGGAAGAAAGTGAATGTCCTTGTTTCAAGAGAGGCAGTGAATAAGTTTCTTAGTCTTTAAGACTAACTTTTTATTTAGTTGTGTTGTGTGTTCAGTTAGTTTAGTTAGCTTTCAAGAAATATACACAATACACAAGTATTTATAGTGGTTCCCCAAGGTATGGTTACATCCACTGTCCTTCCCACCTTTTTAACAGTGCATTATACCATGCAATCTTCTCCAACCTCAGCTATAAGAGCTTATAACACATATCCATCAGAATCTCTAAGACTCCTCCAAGTCCTACCTCAGGCCGAAGGCCCTTCAATCAGAGATAAAATCTCCTACTGCTCAGTGATCCTTCAGATCTTCTACCTCAGACTTAATCTAAAGTCCTACACTCATGCTATGAGGATAGCCCTACACTCAAATCCACCATAGGATCCTAACTTAGAGAATAAATCTCCTACCTCAGGAACATAGGCCCTACCTCAGATCCACATAAGGATCCTACAACTCAGCCTTTATATTTTAAGCTTACAACTTAGATCAAGAATGTTCCCGTCGAAAGAGTGAGTTTGTTGTTGATTACTTGCTCAAGAGAAAGTATTCTCTGAGCCTTCCTAGACTGAGTTAACTCAGCTCTAGCTTTCACTCTAGAGAAAAATGTCCTTTGAGTCTTCTTCTTCATGAACTGAGAAAGCTCAGTCCTATCTCCTTCACAACAACAAGATGGTTGATCTTTAATTTTTTTCTGCTTGTGAGGAGAAGTAACTGCAGTGCACTGACTCTAGAGAAATGATTCTCTAAGCCTTCTTTTTGAACTGAGAAAACTCAGCCCTAACTTCTTCATTGCACCAAGGATGTAGATCTACACGATGGTTCTGCTTGTGCTAGGAAGATACACGAGTTTGCTCTGCTTCTTCTTCTTCCTGAGAAAAAATTTTCTGATCTTGCTATTGAAGACAAGTTTATTCTTGAGTGAGTTAGTTCTTCAGCATTCAACTCTGTTGAGTACATTGGTCTCAATGTACTTGATTTGAAGAAGTCTTCTCAGATCAATGATATACACATTATTGTATTTGATAGATGTTAAGTTCATAATATGCAGGTAAATAAAGCTAAGTACACAGTATCGAGACACTCAATACCAATGTCGACACACTTAAAGAAGAAGTGCTGAGTCAAGGTGAAAGTTGTGTCAACACCCAGGACTTGGGTCGACACTATTATACAAGAAAGCAACTGTGTCAACACACAGTACTAGTGTCAACACACAACGAACAAGTTGTGTCGAGACAAGGAAAAGCTGTGTCGAAACTAAGGATAATTGTTTCGACACACTGTGTCGAGACTAAAGACAACTGTATCGACACTCAGGACTGGTGTGGACACACTCTATTCAAGATGTGTCGCGACTGAATACAACTGTGTCGACACTCAGGACTAGTATCGACATACTCTATACACATTGTAACAAGACTAAAGACAAATGTGTCGACACTCTGTACTGGTGTCGACACACTCTATTCAAGCTGTATTGAGACAAGATAAAGAGCTATGTCTATACATTCATAAGTTTATCTAGACGGCTACAAGGGCTGTGTCGACACACAGAACTTGTGTTGACACATTTCACCGCCAAGTATCAACACTTCAGCAGAATTATTTCCTAGGTACATATATCAAGATGTGAGTACTGACAACTGTCCGAACAGTCAGTTATTAATCGGGTCAGCCGGTTACTCCTGTTAGAGCCTATTTAAAGGGATCCAGTCTTTAGAAGAAATAAGCACAACAGAATAAGAAGAACAACTTTGTGAAGTCTGAAGGATCAGCTACAATTTAGAAGTTGGAGAGAGGCCTGATCAAGAATCATCTTTAATATCTCTCCAGCCTAGATATACCCTAATTTCTACTTCAAGAAGCTTTGAAAGGCTAAGAAGGGCCTTGGTCAGATCTATCTTGTTAGGATCAAAGGAAGCACATACTGAAGGAAAACTGTTGTCGACCTAAATCACCTAGAGGGGGGTGAATGAGTGGTTTGTGCGTCTTTTGCGGAATAAAAAATAATTAGAGCACTGCACAGAAATATCTACCAATATCACAGACGACACAAGATGTATAGTGGTTCCCCAACCTTGGGTACATCCACTTTCCCTCACCGATCTAGCAATCAACTAGACTCGGCTACTCCACTATCTCGGATCAAAAACCGATCCTACCCTCGGAACAAAGTTCCTACAAACTCGATCCAAACAAAAGGGATCTACACCTCGGAAGATAACACTTCCTACAAACTCGGAGTGAAAACCTCCTACACTCGGAGAGGATTTCTCCTACAAGATTAATAAAGAGTTTACAAGAATACAAACAGTAAATCACTCAGATCTGAAGGAAACGGCCAAGATCTTCTTCTTTTCAACTTTGTAGCACTTTCAGAAATCGGTGAAGAAGTTCTCGGCCTCGATCTGGATCTACTCGCTTTTACAGAAATCGAGAGAGAATATGATCAGTGAAGTCGATCTCGATCTGTAACTTTTCTTCAGAATAATCCTCTGAAAGTAGAAGCTTTGGCCGGAGAAGAAGGCGGCGGCGGCGGCTTCCGTTTCGCAAAAGTCAGAGAGAGGCGGCTGAAGAATATTTCTCGAAAAAGAAATTACAATAAAGCTTTTGAGAATACTTAGGGTTTGTCATTTTCTGATAAGACCTTATATAGGAGAGACTAACGGTCATAATCGGTCATAATGACATACACGTGGACCAATCATGTCGCGTGATTTGAAAAATCCCGTCAGAAAAAGGACTTAGAAAAATTTCAGAAAGATTCAGCCAACTACACGAGTAAGTCAATAACTACTCGAGTAGGTGAATACCTACTCGAGTATATGAAGGAGAACATACTCGGGTATAAGTATAAAGACTACTCGAGTATATAGAGATCAACTACTCGAGTAAGCAGACAGAACTACTCGAGTATATGTAGAGACCTACTCGAGTATATAGAGGATCTACTCGAGTATTGGAAGAGCTACTCGAGTATATTACATAACCTACTCGAGTACATGAGGTACTACTCGAGTGGAATACTTAGAAAAATTGTGAAGAGGTCTGCTGGCAACTACTCGAGTAGTTGAACTAAACTACTCGAGAGGAAGTAATCTACTCGAGTAGGTGAAAGTTCTACTCGAGTAAAAGACTTAGAAAAATTCTGGAGTAGGGAAACATCTAGGTACACGGGTGACACATGAACTACTCGAGTAGGTAAAATGAACTACTCGAGTATGTTTCTATCTACTCGAGTATGTGAGTATACTTACTCGAGTATATGACTTAGAGAAATTTAGTTGAGAAAAACCTTTAGTACTCGGGTATAAAGAGTAATCTACTCGAGTATATAAGCATGCTACTCGAGTATATGACTTGGTCTACTCGAGTAGGTGACTTAGCTACTCGAGTATATGACTATGTATACTCGAGTACAAGGTTCCTTTACTCGAGTAACTTATACCCAGACTACTCGAGTAGGTGAAGACTCTACTCGAGTAAAACACTTAAAAATTTTCTGATGTTGGAAAAACTGATTCTTCTAGAGTAGCCAACTTCCAATTCCTTTCCCATAGACCAATAGCTTGAATATGAAGTGTATCCCAATAGAGAGATCACACATGAGTCAACACCTTGGAATATGCAATGAGGGGTTACATTGCACAGTTCCTGTGTTTGGTGACCCACTGTGAGCTGACATTGGTCTACACTTTCCAGTGAAATTCCTGCAAACATATAGCTCAAACCAAGCATCAAATACAGCTTAATTCATCTTAGTTCCAAGGTGACTTCATCAAATCTGGGTTGATGTGGATGGAATACCCAACAATCTCCCCCTATTTGTTGAAGTCAGAACCTTTTACACTAAGGTGAATTATGGACATAAAAGAAACTAAGTAGAAAAACATGAGCAGGTAAGCAATACGCAATGAAAAGGATAATTAGACAGAATTGAAGAATTGTATATATGTGAGTTTCCAAAAACATCATGTCTACAATTTGTCATTTCAATCTCTCATCATCTTATAGGTTTAGGCTTGGGATTGCTGCTTATCCATCTTCTCTTGTTGTCTTCTTAGGTAGCTGAATGGCTTTGGGATATACTTAGGAGGCCTTGGAGGAGCAGCAGGGTTATTTCTCCCAAATTCTCTATCATGGATCTTCCTTTTCAGCATAGACTTCTCATATAACTCCCATTCCTGGGAACTGAAGTGCATGTTTCTGTTCTCATTGTGATCCATGACCAACCTGAGTGTGTCCAAGATAAGAGACTTTGAAGTTGGAGACCAGGCTTCAGCATGTTCAGGGGCCTTAGAAGGAGCTGTCCTGCTGGTAGAGGGACCTTCACCATATTTCCTTTTCTTCTTGGTTCTGATCTCTGGAGGGGCTTGAAGGAATATATCAGCAGGATCTTCTTCTTCCCAGCCTGGAACATAACTGTCTGGAGGAGCAACTGAGTCTCCAGGCCTGGGGGAGAAGGTAGGTTGTTGAGGAACAGCAGGAGCAGAGACATCTGTGGCTAGAGGATTGAGATGATGGGGAATGATGTTTGGGTCAACTGCAAGATCTGGCAAGATCTGATTGTGCATCCAGACAGCAGTGTCATATGTGTGAAATTTGACACTCTGTATCTGGGAAAGCACATCATCATGAATGGTCTTTACATGAGCTTCCCATTCAACTGTCTTCTGAGCAGTAGATTTTTCTACCTGGTCTTTGAGTTCTTATCAAACCCTCCCCCTTTTTGATTTCAACAGATACTTTCTCTATGGTGTCATCTTTGAAAGTGCCAACTTCTTCACATATCTTCATCTTATTGGCTTCAGTCCTCTTGTCTAGTTCTATCTGATTGTTTGCCAAGGTTATACCTTGTTCCATGATATTTCCAATACTACTGATAGTATGGTCAAGAGCTTTACCACTAAGTTGGAACAGGTACTTTAGATTGTCAGTGTTATGCTGAATTTCAGCAAAACCTCTGCTCATCTCAGTCTCAAGAGCAGTGACCTAGTCAGTGACCACCTTTAGAGAGGTGTCAAAATGATGTCTTTGTTCTTGAAGAAGAATGGCAATACTTTGCAGCAGATCTGAGGAGGAGGGAACTGTAGCAGCACCAGAGGGAGCAGCAGTAGGGATAGGAGGAGTTACCCAAGGAGCTATTTCTTCAATAAGCACTGAGCTGAGAGCTCTGGTGGTAGGAATGACAGCATCTAATTCTTCTATACCATGGGGGATGGAGAAATCAAGGTTTCTGAGAGGGGCCTCAGCTGGATCAGGAGAAGGCTCATCGGAAATAAAAATGGTGTCTGGCTTATCTGCTGGAGGAGGAGGAGAAGGTGTTGGAGTTCTGGCTGGAGAATGAGCAGGAGACTGTGCTGGAGACAAGTCCTTGTGATGTTCAGTGGTTAGAACTGGAGGAGATAGAGGAGGAGGGGGAAGCACATCTTCAGTAAGCTCTGCAATCATGGCATCTATGGCAGCAGCTGTGGACAGAAGAGTGTCTTGAGGTACTTGATCTGAGGAAGTGGCTGGACTCTTTGGAGTATGAGGTAGGGATGGAATCTCTGGCTGAGGAGAGGGCTGCCTGACTGGGCTAGAAGGAGCAGGCTCCCCCTCACTTAGTGCACCAGAGGAGCTGGCCACTTGATGAGGAGAGGGAGATGGAGTCCTGTCCTCTGCAGCTGGAACTACTGGGATTGCTGAAACCTGTGCAGCTTGGGCAGAGTTCTTGAGCTTGAGATCCCATCTCTGAATTGAAGAGATGGAGTCCTTCTTCATGTGGTGAAGTGGAGTCACTTTGGAGAAGTTGAACACTTCAGGATTTGTGGCATGGAGGAGCAGAGATATAATTCTTGCATAGTTGGGGGATTTCATGATGTCCTTTATCTTGTCCAAAATCAACATACCAAATTGGTACTTCTTGCGGCATACAATGGCTTGCATTATATCGAAGAAGTATGAGGGAATGTCTCGGATGGAGTGAGTCTTACACAGTAAGATTTTTCCAATAACATCGACCAAGAATTTGTCTTTTGCATTCATATCTGACCTTTTGAAGTATTGAGCATCAGTGGAAAATCCACAGAAAAGGGCTGTCCTGTCAGAATCCTCAACAATAAGGTGATCTTCTTCATCAACAATCGGTAAACGGAGAAGTTGAGAGACAGAGGTCTTGGTGAACTTTAGTGTCAAACCCTTTACTGTAGATTTTAGGACTTTGCCATTCTGTCGAACCTTGAGATTTGTGAAGAATTCTGCAACTTCGGGGAAGAGAACGCGACAGGGTTCTTGGAGGATGAAGGAGAGGCCAGCGGTGTCGAGAAGGATGAGGAGGTTGTGGAAATCATCGGAAAGCTCTGCAATACCGTCGGTGATGAGTTCGGAGCCGACGCAGATCTTGTGAGAAGGCGCCATGGATGCGAATGCCTGGAGGAAATTAGAGAGAGAGAGCTCTGCAACTTCGGCAGAGGCGAGTTGGCAGGGTAGGCGAAGAGATAGGGGGGGTACTCGAGAGATAGAAATGATGTCGAGTAGGTTTGATGTTTCGAAATTTCATATATATATAACTCTTAAATTTCGGCTAATGAAGTTAAAGAAAGAGGCGGCATATAGCCTTGGGTGGCGAATAGAACAATGTTTTAAAAAAACTGTGAACCAGGACACGAGAGAGAGATAGGCTACTCGAGTAGATAAAGGAGCTACTCGAGTAGGTCGACTGGAGTTACTCGAGTATGTGAGAAAACTACTCGAGTAGATAAGGACTTACTCGAGTAGGTGAGAGACTTACTCGAGTAGGTATTGACTTTGAAAGTGCAGCTAGATCTGATATACTCTAGAAGGGGGGGGGGGTGAATAGAGTATATGGTGATTTTAAAACTTTTACAACTGCTGTTGTATATTAGGTTTGTGTATGTGTGTGCAGGGAAGCAAATAAAATAAACCAACAAGCAGCAATGGACTAATCACATCACATTCACAGAGCAAGGCCAGAAAACAAAAGGAAAAGAAAGCAACCAGACGATACAAGAATTTTATAGTGGTTCCCCAAATCTGGGTAGTCCACTCTTCTACCACCCTGGTAGAAATCCACTGCAGGAAGGGGTTGATCAGGTGTCCTGGCACCAATGGGGTTTTGATCAGTTTCCTAAAAACCAAACCCTCAAGTCTTTTGGTAGGAGACTTGCAACTAGAATAATTTTGAAGGGAATTAAAACCCTATATAGAGGTGGAGTGAGAGGGTGATGATGTCTTCTCTTTCTCAAGTCAAATTAGAAGACTTGTGGAATGTTGTTTAGCAGGTTTGTTCCCCCTGAGATGTAGAATGGATCAGGAAGAATACTGGAGCACTGCTTCAGGGTGATAGGTATTCAAAGACCCAGATTTCCTGGTCCAGAGAAAGTCTTCAGGAACTTCTTGCAACTGATATGAATGTATTGTTTTGAAGTTCTTCTGAGTAAAAGCAGATGAAGAAGACTCTTGATATTGATGTAATGTTCTTCTTCTTCTAATTCTAGATCAATTTCTCTCTGGGCCAAGAATAAATTCTTTTTCTTGTGTTGTCTGAATAACTGTCTATGCTCTTCTTCTTATTGTCTGTTGTTGTGTCTGTATATCTTATAGTGTCTGTATATCTCTGTCTATCATAGAAAAACATTCGAATTTTGAATGTCGAGCAGTAATGACAGACGGCCTGGAAAGGAAGCGGCAATTAATTATTTCCCCAACTATTTCCATGGGAAAATGCCATGTAATAACCCAGAATTAACTGCGCATCCTAACGGTAGTATACTGTGAAGAACTGCCATTAATTGTCCAGGAATCAGCGTCATGGAATGAGACGGGAACGGAAGAAGACCTAGTCTGGAATTGTCGACCGAAGAACAGAATTCGTCGAGCTGAGTCTTGAATTCGTCGAGCTAAGCTGAGTTCATCGAGCTGACAGTCTTCATTCGTTGAATAGACAATCTTCAATATCAGACAAACATTATTCGTAGAGCAGAGAACCAAATTCGTCGAGCTGAGAATAAACTTCGTCGACCTGAGAAGAGATCTGGACTTGGACGAAATACTCTGCATCTGCTGAAATGCTGTGTTGACACAAAATGGTGTCGACAGATTGATCTAGGTGTCGACACAACTCCTCTGGTGTCGACAGATTGGTCTAGGTGTCGACAAAAAACCTCTGGTGTCGACACAAGCTGGTGTCGACTGAAATCCTGGGTGTCGACACAAATCGTCTGGTGTCGACACAAGCCCTAAGTGTCGACACAGATTCTCTGAGCACAAAAATCGTCGAGTAGAGATTAGCATTCGTCGACTTGAGAAGCTGTGAACTTGAGGTCCAAGTTCGTCGAGCTCTGCACTGCGAATTATCTCAAGATCGTCAAGCGCAGAGCTCCCTTCGTCGAGCTGAGTTCGACGAACGTCGAACTCATTTCACTTAGTCTGAAAAACTGATAGATCTGGAGTTCCTGATGGTCTTGAAGAAGGCTGGTCCATCTGAAGTTGAGATAGAGGACTGTCCTAGACTCTAAGACACAAACTTGACCCAGACTATACTTGATGGGTCACATTCTAAGTCAGTGAACCGAGCCCAAATCAACTAGGGATCCAACAATCTCCCCCTATTTGGGTGAGGTCACTAACAGAAACTCCAAGCAAAGAACAAACAGAAAAACAAAGCAAAATTAAGAGATATATCTGGTAGAGAATTTACAACACATGCAACAGATATATATCTACATACTGGATTTGTTTTAATGCAAAGATATAGACTGAGACAGAAGCAGAAATGAAAAGAAAACACAAAATTACTTCTCTGATTTCTTCTGTTTTGGCTTGAGTTCTGGTGCTATTTCTCCAGGCTTCTTGAAAATGATTTCTCTATTGGGATCTGAAGCTTAAGCCTTGGTCATAGTCATGTCAGCTGCCCCTATGATGTTCAGTGAAGTGGCTCTGGGGACAACTGCTTCTGGGTGAAGATTCATGTACTCATCAACATTGAGTAGCTTGTTTGCTTTCCCAAATCTTTTTAGCTCATCTCTCCTGTACTGAGACATAGTAGTTAAGCCTGTTGTGTCCTTGCCTTCAGCTTTAGCTTTGTTAATTAGAGATAAGCCAATGATTTCTTGGAATCTTGCCATTCTGACTGTGTTGGCTGTTTCTGGATCTTCAGGAGGGGAATAGGGCCTTTCAGCTTCATGTACCTTAGATTCCTGGTGCTGCTGCTGGTGTTGTTGATGGGGTTGACTGCCTGAAGATGGTGGCCTTGGCTGACTGCCACCAGAGGATCTCCCTGTTTGTCTCTGATAAGTTTGAATAGGAGCAGATCTCTGAGAGCTAGAGCCAGAGGCACCTGCTGCTGGAGGAGGAGGAGGAGGAGGATCCTTTCTGTATCTATGAACTGGGGGAGGAGAGTATCTCCTACTCCTCTTCCTCTCTTTTTGCTGGTTCTTAGATAACCACATCCATGCAGGCATCCCTTTGTAAGGAGCAACATTATGCAAAATATAATATGGAGTGTCTGCAGTGGGATTTGGCTTGGGAGCAGGAGGAGGAGGGGCCTTCCTTTTCTTAGAGAGCAACTTCTTTCTCTTTTTCGCTGCCTCCTCATCTGATTCATCATCATCATCATCATCATCAGAATTTGAACTCTAAGGGTTATCATACAAAGCATTCAGCTTCCTCAGAGTGGCATCAGGAATGATAAGAGGTTGTTCTTGAGGGGGAATAGAAGGTTCAGAGGGTGAAGGTTCAACAGCAGTAGAGACAGAACTTGCAGCTGCTGCCTTGTTCTCTTCCTCAAAGTCTGTCAGAATGAGATCATCCAGATCAGGCATGGGAGAATCATCCATGACAAAATCTGGGACAGGGAAGATGTCTGGAATAGACACAGGAGTTGGAACAACAGCAGGAGCAGCAAAGGATGAACAAAGTTGTCTGGCAACTGCTGGATTTGCTGGAGAGGTATACTGGACAATAGCCAAATATGGCTTAGCAATCTCTACTGAAGGAAGCTTCATATATACAGGATCAAAGAGCTGAAGTATCGCAGATAGATTAACTGTGGGATTTATAAGGAAATCACCAGCAGTTGTTATTGAATCTACTGACTCATCAAAGCTACTGTCAGTGTCCATGAATTGAATAAAATCTATTGCTGTATCTATAACTGCATTATCAAGCACTGTATTAACTGTAACTGTGGTGTCAAGAACTGTATCTACAGTATCTGTATCTGTATCAACTATATTCATTTCTGCAATTGCTGCACCAGCTTCATCATGGAGCATCTCCCCCTGCCTGGGTTCAGGAGAACCTGGAGCCAGGCCCCTGAATGAAGAGGGGGCAGCAGAGAGGGCTGTGATTTGGGCAGATAAAGAATCAATGGAATGAACCAGAGGTGTAATGGCCTCTGTGATGAGTGATTTAATAAGAGGAGTCAGAAGAGAGATGATGGAGAGAATGGTGGAAGAATCCATAGGTGGAGAGAGAATAGTAGAGGAGGAAGGAAGAATATGTGGAGGGGATAAGGGAGGGAGAACAGGTTGTGGTTCAGTGGGTATGGTGTAGGATGGAATAGTGGATAGGTGTGGTGGAAGAGGGGATTGAGGGGGTGAGGGAATATGTGTTGCAGTGGGGGAAACTGGAGGTGTAGGGATATGTGTAAGATCAGGCTGTGGAGATTGATGTTGAGGTGGAGTCAATTGAGGTGCAGGAGGAGCGAGAAGAGATTTGGTAGGGGGACTGGCCTCGTCAGGGTCAGGGTGGGGAGTGACCTTGACAGTCCTGGTGCTCTCAAAAGCCTTGATGGAGGAGGAGGAACCCTTGGAGGGTTTGGAAATTGTCCTCTCCCATCGGCCAAACAAGGAGCAGGTGAGGCGCTTGCTGGCGTTGATGAATGTGGTCGGGGAGACCAAACATTCGCTGGCCTTTTCCTGGAGGAAAATCCCCAGGATTTTGCCGTAGCAGACTTCCTTCTTGCTCGTTCTTTTCTGGATAAGGTCAAAGAAAACCATGTCCCAATCGACCTGGCGCTTGTTGAGCACTGCGCACATGATCAGGAATTGATGGCGAGTGATGTAGTCGTGTGCCGAGTGCTTGCCCATCAGAATTTTCCCTACAATGTCGGCCAAAAATTTATAAGAGGCTGACAGTTGTTTCTTCAGAAGCTTATTAGGGTTGTTGCCAGTGAAACCCATGACTTTCAGCATATCAGCATATTCCTCAGCGTCCTTTTCCAAGTTGTCTTCCCCATTAAACAGTCCAAAAATTTCAGAGAGTACTGCTGGGGACAGGGAAACGACAGTGTTTCCAATATTTCCTGTCAGATTTCCATCTTCAGAAATTGCGGCAGTGTACACCCATTCTCTGATCTCGGTTGAGTGTAGCTTGATGCTGCGTGTCATGAAGTCCTTGAGATGCAATTCTTCAAGTAATTCAAGGATATACAAAAACATTGGATCGGAATGTTGGAAGGACTCAAAGTCCATTGATAATGCTGCATCAAACTTCATCACTGCAAGTGCTCCTGGAGGAATCGCCATTGATGACCTGCAAAGAAAATTACAGAGAAAGTGGCGATCAAGAGCAAAGGAACTGAAAGCGCGGGACAGAGGTCGAAGAAAACCTAGATATAAGATTTTCAGAATATGAATCGACAATCTCCGTTCCACGAAAAGGAAGACAGATCTTCGAACTGAGATCGACGAAATAAGGTTTCTGAAACAAGGTTCGTCGATCTCCGGTTGACGAAAATTGTTTCCACACAGAGAATTCGTCAATCTCCGTTCGACGAGAATCTCTCGAACTTTCCCTAATTCATCGAACTCCATTCGACGAACTCTGGAAAATTCGTCGAATGCAGACAGAAATTAATTTAACTCTTCTCCATCAATCATTCCCAGTTGATTTATAAAGAACAGATGTGTTTTCTCATCCAAAGGCTTGGTGAAGATATCTGCTCTCTGTAGATCAGTAGAAATGTGGATCAAGTTAATTTTCTTTTTGTCTACATTATCTCTAATGAAATGATGTCTTATTTCAATATGTTTAGTCCTAGAATGATGAACTGGATTCTGAGCTATAGCAATAGCACTTGTATTATCACAAAATAAGGTTGAATTATTTAAGTTGATACCATAATCTAGGAGTTGGTTTTGTATCCTTAGCATCTGTGAACAGCAGCTGCCAGCAGCCATATTCTCTGCCTCAGTAGTTGATGTAGACACAAATGTCTGCTTTTTGCAAAACCAGGAGACAAGTCTCATACCCAGGAACTGGCAAGTTCCAGAGGTACTTTTCCTGTCCACTCTACATCCAGCATAGTCAGCATCTGAGTATCCAGTTATCTCAAATTCTGACTCTGCAGGATACCAGAGTCCTAAACTAGGACAACTCTTTATATATCTCAGAATCCTTTTTAGAAAAATAAGATGAGATTCTTTAGGATTCACTTGGAATCTAGCATAAAGGCATGTGGCAAACATTATGTCAGGCCTGCTAGCTGTTAAGTATAATAGGGATCCAACAATTGCCCTATAATGTTTCTGATCTACAGGTTTCCCTGCTGCATCAGAATCCACAACAACATTTGTAGCCATAGGTGTTTTCATTCCTGAGGCATCACCCATCCCAAACTTTTTAATAAGCTCTTTAGCATACTTAGATTGGGAGAGGAAGATACCATCAGGGAGCTGCTTCACTTGGAGACCAAGGAAGTAGGAAAGCTCACCCATGCTACTCATCTCAAATTTGGAATGCATGAGGTCAGCAAACCTCTTGCACAATTTGGGATCAGTAGACCCAAAAATGATGTCATCCACATATATTTGTACCAATAAGATTTGGTCCTTATGATGTCTAGTGAAAAGGGTTTTATCTATGATTCCTCTTGTAAATTTATGCTCTAAAAGAAAGCTAGCTAGGGTCTCATACCAAGCTCTTGGAGCTTGCTTTAAACCATAGAGAGATTTATGCAACTTGTAAACATAAGAGGGTTGAGTTAGAGAGATAAAACCTGGAGGTTGTTCTACATAAACCTCTTCTTGAAGTACACCATTCAGAAAGGCACTCTTAACATCCATCTGGAATACCGTGAACTTTTTATATGCTGCATAGGCTAGGAATATTCTAATGGCCTCCAACCTTGCAATAGGGGCAAAGGTTTGGTCATAGTCTATTCCTTCTTCTTGCCTATATCCTTGGGCAACCAGTCTAGCCTTGTTCCTTACTATGTTCCCTTCTGCATCTAATTTGTTCCTATAGACCCATTTGGTTCCAATAACTGGGTAGTTATGGGGTCTTGGAACCAAATCCCAAACTCTACATCTCTCAAATTGATTTATTTCTTCTTGCATTGCAAGAATCCAGTGGGGATCTTGCTCAGCCTCATGGATGGTGAGAGGTTCAATTTGAGAGAGAAAACAGGCATGCATCAAGTCTTGATTGAGCTGATGTCTTGTCTGTACACCAACTGAAATGTCCCCAATCACTTGAGATCTGGGGTGATCTCTAAGTATGACAAGATCATTTTGTGGAGCTGGTTGAGCAACAGCTTCTGCAAATAATTCCTCTTGAGGAATGGTACTGGCTGTTGATGGAAGTTCAGATACTTCCTCTTGGATTTCTTCTTCACTATCTTCAGCAGCCTGTGGAGTGGGATGATTTGGAACCTCTTGGGTAAGGTTTAGTCCATCCATAGACTCACACATTGGTGAAACCTGCAAAGGACTATTGGTAGAAATGTCTTTCTCCTTATAAGACATGTTAGCTTCATCAAAAGACACATGAACAGATTCTTCAATTTTAAGGGATGATTTATTGAAAACCCTATAGGCCTTGCTTACTTGGGAATATCCTAGAAAAATCCCTTCTTCAGCCTTAGCCTCAAATTTTCTGATGTATCTTTTGTTATTAGTGTGGATGTAACATATGCAACCAAAAACTTTAAAGTAAGTGATTTTAGGTTTCTTTTCTTTAAGTAATTCATAGGGGGTCTTGTGTTTTAGTTTATGTATAAGACATCTGTTCAGGACATAGTTAGCTGTGTTTACAGCTTCTGACCAAAAGGATAGAGGCATGTAAGCATCTGCTAACAATGTACCTGCAGCTTCAATGAGTGTCCTATTTTTCCTTTCAGCTACCCCATTTTGTTGGGGAGTTCTAGGAGCTGAGAAGCACTGCCTGATACCTTCCTTCTCACAGAACTCATGCATAAGAAGAGACTCAAACTCTGTGCCATGATCACTTTTGATCAATGCAACATGAGTAGAGAACTCAATCTGTATGGTCCTGAGAGAATCTGTAAGAACTTTGAATGTATCTGACTTAGCTCTCAGGAAGGCTACCCAACTGAATCTGGAGAAATCATCAACAATAACTAAGGTGTAAGACTTCCCTCCTAGGCTTTGTACTGCAATGGGTCCAAAAAGATCCACATGAAGCAGATACAATATCCTAGGTGAATCACTTTTGTTAATGGATTTGAAGCTAGTTTTAGTTTGCTTGCCTAGTTGACAAGCCCTGCATAGGCTTTCCTTCTTGTAGGGACCAGAAGGTAAACCTCTAACAAGGTTGTCTTTAGATAACCTAGATATGTTCTTAAGGTTTACATGTCCTAGCCTTTTATGCCATAACTCATTTTGGTTACTAGTGATATTGAGTAAACAAATATCAGTTGTGGCAGAAATGAAATCTACTAAATATATGTTTCCTTGTCTAAGTCCAATTAAAACAGTTTGGTTTTTATCATTTATAATAGAACAAGAGGTGGAGTTGAAATGTACCTGATAACCTTCATCACATAATTGACTTATGGATATAAGGTTATGTTTAAGTCCTCTTACATATGTCACCTTTTTGAAGGTCACTGCTCTAATGCTTACTCTTCCATACCCTTCTGACTGACCACTCTTTGAGTCTCCAAATATCACCTTTAGTCCTAGCTTGGACTTATAGTTGGTGAGATTTGCTTTGCTGCCAGTCATGTGCTTGGAGCAGCCACTGTCCAGGTACCATGTCTGACTTAGCCTTGGACAGTTCTTCACCTGTACCTGCATCAAAAAATAAAGCTCAATTGTTCTTGACCCAGGTTACCTTGGGTCCATGATTTGGTTGAAAAGTAAAACTAGAAATGACTGATAATGCAGGTTGAGACTTATACCTTAGAGGGTGATATCTCCTAGGTGGAATTATCCAATCAGCTACTGGATTAAATGTCTTGTTAGCTGTTTTAAAATTTCTATAGGAGAAATTATTTATATTTGGTCGTTCTGGGATCGACGAATTATTGTAAGTTCGTCGACCAGAGTTCGACGAATGGGCATGAGATCGTCGACCTCCACTCAGAGAATGACCATGGTCATTTTCTGCGTCCCACGTTCGTCGACCTCTGCTCGACGAACCGTACACAGTTCGTCGATCGTAGTAGGACGAATAATTATTTCTGAAGTTTGCGTTCAGCGTTTGTCGATCGGGGTTTGACGATCTTGCAGGATTTTTGTCGATCTAGGTTCGACGAATTCTGCCC